>CP126894.1:43082500-44282500 GCA_030440675.1 Furcifer pardalis | reverse complement strand
ATTATACTGAATTTGTACTGGAGGATTGGTATAAACAATTATGGAACATAGCTATAAATGATAAATTGGCATGTGAATTAAAACTAAATAAAGGTTTGATAAAGAAAAATGATTTTATAGAGATATGGGACTGGGTTGGTTAACTATGTACAGTAGTACCTCGCTTAAAGAGCATAATGTGTTCCACAGGATTGTTCTTTAAGCGAATTTGTTCTTTAAGTGAAACACTATTGTAAGTGACCAATTGTGACTTCTGGTGGCCCGGGGGGAGGGGGGTTGCAAACCCCAATTTAGTTGTTAAGAGAGTTTTTTGTTGGTTTTAGTTGCTAAGTGAGGCGACCATTCAGAGAAAATTCTGCTCTTTAAGCAAGTTACTCTCCAAGCGAGGCACTCTTTATGCAAGTTTTTACTGTATTTGTTAAAACTAAAGGGATAAAACCAGGCTGAGAATATTTAACTTTTGGGAAATAGAGGATAAGAATAAAAAAGGGAAACTTCTGTTCCAATAATTAGGGGAAGATAATTTTGTCCCATTGGTGGTGGATGCACATATTTGTTGATATAATGTTATTTTTATTATATTTAGTGTTGTATTTCTGTTTCTATGTTGAATAGAAAATTAAAAAGATAGAGAAAGGGATACCAAATGGGGTTTCAGTAACAGTCTTTGCTAACTTGCAGTATTGTGCTAACATCCAGTCACATAGAGACATCAAACAAAAGAGAATCCCAGTAGCTGACTCCTTTTTTATCAATCGCTCCTCTCTCAAACACAAAGCAATCTGTGTTGGGTTTTTTTTCCAGGTATGAATGGTATTGAGCACAAGAGGGTATCATATATTTACTGCTACCATTGATGTTGTCAGTATTCGGGCTGACCTTTGCTATGTAAAGCTTGGCATCACTTTTCCTTCTGGCAACTCTGGCACAATATTGTGCAACAATTCCCTACATTTTGAATTGTGGATACAAAAGCAAATTATCCAGTGGTGGGATTCATTTTTTTTTTTGCTACCTACTCTGTGGGGCATGGCTAGGTGGCCATGTGACTGGGTGGGTGTGGCCAGATGGCCTGGTGACATGCTGGGTGTGGCCATGTGACTGGGTGGCTGCGCCGCTCAGGTGGGAGATAGGCACAGGTCTATGACCCGAGGCTCTGGCAACTGGATGGGGGAAGCCAGGGGAGGCTGTGCTACTGGTACAGGAGGCAGGCATAGGCCTATGACTGGAGGCTCCGGCAACTGGATAGGCAGCCGGAATTTCTACTACCAGTACAGGCCTACTACGGCATACCAGCTGAATCCCACCACTGAAATTATTCCACATACATAAACTGGAGGTGTTTTTAAATATATATATATATTTATTTCTTGTATTTTCAAAAAAGGAATGTGCAAGTACACATAAATTACTCACAAATTTAAACAGAAACTTTCCTTATGTAGAATTTCTCAGTGGTGGAGGATCCATGAAGATGAGCACATGATATAAACTGGTGCTGAGAGATGAAAGAAGCAAGGACAGTTAGTAACAATATTGCAATAATATCATAGTGCACTGACAATATTGTGCAATCTGTTTAAATGAAAAATGTCTTGAATTCCTTGATCTTGCCATGTCTACATAGCTGAACTAATACTGATTTTATTCTTTCAGCTGTGAATGTGCTTTTAGTTTTAAAAATACATTTTTAATTTGCTAATGTTTAAATACATGAAACATAATAGGAAGTCATTAAATCTAATTTGTTCCTCTTGAGATTTATTATTTATTTATTTATTTATTTATTAAACTTATATCCTGCCATTCTAGGAAAAACTTTCCTACCCAGGGCAGCTTACAGCATAAAATTCAAAAATACAAACTGACAAATATTAAAAATTTCATATAAAACCCCTCAAAACCCAAACACCCTAATAAGAAAGCCTATTTGGAAGCAGTGGGGCAGAATAAAATGCCTAACAATCAGCCGATAGTAAAATATTGCCAAGGCCTCTTTAAAAAGGTAAGTTTTAAATTGCTTTTTAAAAGCATGGAAAGATACCAGGCGCAGCTCCACTGGGAGGGAATTCCACAGCATTGGTGCCACCACCGAGAAGGCCCTCTTCCTAGTCACAGCCTTTCTAGCTAGTCTCGGGTCAGTACCTGAAGCTGCATTGTCATGGAGGAGCGAGTGATGCAGTCTGTTGTCCTGAGGATAAGATGTTCCACCGGGTAAGAAGGTTCTATAAACAAGTTTTAACTTGCATTATGGATTTACAATCCCCTAGTCAGTGGAACCAAATTATTGTATAGCATTTTATATGCTAATGAAAAAATTAAGTGCAGGGTGTCCCAAAAGTCACCATACAATTGCATAACAACAGATATCTTGGAATGTGTTAACCATGAGTGAGAATAAATACATCATGTGTGTGTAGAAAGAGGTGGCCAACACATAGAGAATATTTTGTAAACATTCTGTAATATTATGTAATGAATATTTTGTATTTATATTATATTATATTGGATAAAGAAGTATGTTGTTTCCTCTCTCTTGTTAAGACTAGCTATCAAGTGTGTACAAGAACTTTCTTAGTTTAGGTAATCATACTATTTCACTAGAAACCATGGAAAATAATCACAAAAAATATTTCTCTCTCTGCCATGTCCTTTCATTTTCTTATTATTACTTACATTGTTTTTTGAGATTTTCTGCTTTTCTTCTGCCTAACCTAGATGTAAATTCTGGAAAATTGTATACTACCATATCAATGTAATACATTATTATTTTTAATTTCTGTGTATCTTTTGTACTTCCATGTAGGGCTATTGCTCAATGGATGAGAAAGAAAAACATCACAAGGGAAATGAGGTGAATAAATTGTGTATCACATATCCCTTCAGGATCTGTTCCAATGCTCACTTATCTGACAAGAAAGTGAATAAGCATTAGTTCAGAAGGTATAATACCTTACTCTAAGAATATATCTATACTACACAGATACAGAAGTCTAATACCACATTAACTGTTCTGACTTCACTCTATGGGAAATGGAGTGGTAATTTGTGATTCACTCAGAATTTTCTGCTGTATTTCTCAGGAGGGCCCTAGACTGACAGAGAATTCTGAGAAACCTGCTGATCAACAACTGCCAACATTTATAGAGCCTTGAGAGCTCAATGAGAATTAAAACCACATGACTCTGTACCATACTGATGTACCCTCGTTGAGTAAATGAATCCAGAAAACTTTTATATCTGCCCAATTAATATTTAAACCTTGTTGTATTCAACTGTTTTTCATAAGTAGACTATGTAATTATATTCCAGCATCCTTGTTTCTGTACACTATTTTATAATTTGCTTCTCATTATTCCCCCCTCCTGTTTATATGATTCCCAAGTACACTAGTACCTCGGATAAGGTTATGACTTGGTTCCTCAAGTCATAACGTTATCCAGTTTTTAACACTGTGTGATGTATTGATTGCACAATATTAAAAAAAAAGCCCTGTTCCCTTTCTGAAGAGGAAAGGGAATGGGTAGGGGGGATCTTGTTTGCTTGCGGAGGAAACTGGTTTATTTAAAGTGAGAAAAACATTTCATCTGATCTTACAGGACTAACAAATAGTCTGGCCTTATGTACAGTTTCTGCTTCTGTGATTGAATTTTTTCCAGGAAACAATAAACCGGTATTTAATGTTTGCTGTCAAGTCTCTGGAATATTAATCCTATGCAGTGTATATATAATTATAACATATTGTTTAAATTGTTTTTTTAAAGGGGGTGGGGACAGAAAAGTCTTGGCAATAAAAAAAATCCCTTGCATGTCAAACAATCAATGAAGAGGCACTACACAAGACACTGAATTAACTAATGCTACATTTATATAAAGAGAAATATAAAGGTTAAATGTGCAGGAATTTTATCAACTAACCTAAATTAATAGATTAATAGGTAGGAATTATTTATCAACCTTACACCTGAGAGAATTCTCACACAGACCTGTCATTGGAAGCCAACTGTGACCAAATTAACCGAAAAGTAAACTTCGAATACAGCAGCTAATTAAGCAAAATGGCCAAAACAACATAAAAAGTATCTGTTGAAATGAGTGTTTCCTCCCTTGCCCTATATTCCATGCCTCACACTCTAGAAGCATACTCAAACCCTTGCCATCGACTCCCTTTTGTCCCAAACCACAGAAATCACATGGAACACCATTCCTGCCTCTAGATGACAAGGCAGTTTGAGCAATAGAGGCATGGACCTCCCCAGAAGGTAGGGTGGCCATCCATCCACCCCTTTGCTATATGTCTCTGCTACCCCAATAACCAGGTGAGTGATTGGGGTTTCTTTATTACATGCAAATTAGGGAATAGTTAAGTAAAGGTTGCCCTTGCTTGTAAGCTGGCCAAGTCTGACTCTAGGGTGCAGTGCTCATCTCCATTTACAGCCAAAGAGCCAGTGCTGTCTGCATCTGCAGATATTTCCATGGCCATATGACAGGCATGACTAAACACAGAACACTGTTACCTTTCCCTATTTATCTACTTGAAATTTCTTGCTTTCAAACTGCTGGGTTGGAAGGAGCTGGGACAGATGATGGGAGCTCACTCTGTCATGCAGCACTCGGGTCTCAAACTGCTGGCCTGCTGATCTTCTGGTCATCAAGCTCAGCATTTTAACCACTAAGCCATTGTGATCCCCAAGGAGTAGTTACGGGAATGCAAACACACTTTTAAGCAATTATGTTGTCATCTTTTTTCTTTCTTTCTTTTGATGATATGCAAAGATCTCCATGGCAATTTTTTGATTTAATTTCATGGCTAAGTCTTTTCTCAAACCTATCTTTTTCACAAGCTTTATTTTTGTCTTCCACTTACAATTGTGAAATCCTACCCCTCAAAATGGAATCATTAATTGAAATCACGGAGTTCAAAATTATATGATTTTGAGTATGATCATTATAATTAGGATAAGAAGAAAAGAAGGTAAAGTGGAAATTTTTCAAAGAAACAAAATAAAGAAAGTTTTAAGTGATAAACTACTCAGAGGAGAGGGACTGCAGTGGCTCAAGTGGCTAAGACACTGACTGGAAGGTGGCAGGTCAGCAGTTTGATTACTGAATACTGCAAGACAGAATGAGCTCCTGTCTTTGTCCCAGCTCCTGCCAATCTAGCAATTCAAAAGCAAGAAATTGCAAGTAGATAAATAGGGACCACTTCAGTGGGAAGGTAAACAGTGTTCCGTGTGCTCCACATGACCACAGAAACGTCTGCAGAAGCAGACAGCGCTGGCTCTTCGGCCTTGAAACAGAGATGAACACTGAATCCTAGAGTCAGATATGACTGGCTTTTGAGCAAGGAAAACCTTTACCTTTACCTTTTACCCAGAGGAGATATGAGGAAAAGCACTGGGTAATGCAAGAACTGCCCCTTGAAAAGCAGAAAGGCTCATACGAAGTAATAAAATGGCTACATCTGTGTTATAAAACAGTTTTTTTTATTTGAATAGTTATACAGCAACTGGACTCATTCATTGCAAATAAGGAACCCACCAAAGGTGTATGTTTAAAAAAATAAAGATTTTAAAATGATGTGACTAAATTTCACCAAATTTGACAAGAACAGACTATCTGGTACATCTGTTCCAGGTTTGGGGCTGATTAAAAGCTCATTTTCAAAGTTAAAATTTTGGAGGGGGTGTCCCCATTTTTAGAATATCATCACTTTTTCCCCCTGCTCTGCTGTGCACATTCTGTTTTCAAATGGTTGGAGGTTATAATTTTCCAGTCCTGGTTTTTTTGCCTGTTTAGAGGCATTTTTCATGGGCTGAATTTACATAATATTACAGGAACTTTAAAAAAGGCATTTAGTGCTCTCTTTAAATGTATGCATTTTTGTAAGGTTTTTTTTAGCTCATACTGACACCATAAAGGTTTTAATTTTATAAGGTTATTTAAATATATGTTCCAAAGAATGGGAACAGAAGCATAGAGAGAATCACCGTGTGAACTATAGCAAGGGACTATTCATTGCAGATGCCATTTGATTCAATAACAGATCTTCTAGTAAGAAACCCAGGCATCAAAGTCAACACATCAGTTTGAGTAGTTTCCTGAGAGGCTCAGCTTGTGCCATCAGCAGAAGCATTTGCAGTGGCATCAGTTTTGGGTACTTCTTCCCGTTAGTTTTCTTTTCTTCATCTTCTGAAAGTAAGTGGTATCCTTTCTGTTGCCAGGCAACTGGAATAGGTATTAAAGAAGGGGGGAAAGCTAGATGAGAGGAAAGTAATTGAAAATATATAAGCTAAACTTCAGTCTTTTGCTAATTTATTTATTCCTTCTCCTTCTCTGTTTCTTTCTTTTCTTCCTCCTTCTCTCTGTGAATATTGATGGCATGATAACACTTTTTCTACTGCAGCTTTAACAGTTTATCAATATGCATCTGGAATGAATAGGATATCTTTATCACAACAGTGGGCCAAGGGTGCATTTTTGTTAGGTAAGTGTTATGAACAGTTATTAAATAACAAGAGACACATGTTCAGTCTGTACATTTCTTTTCATTCAGCCTTCTTATTATGATTTAATTTTTTGGGCATGCTCTGTATGATTGAATTTACTTTCACTAAATGTAAAAATGATTTCATAATAAATGAACAATGGGCCAAGACATTGTTTCTAACTGGGACCAAATTTCTCTTTAGCAAAGTTGAGTCAACCAATTGTCCCAAACAAACTACCTGGAGCTTCACAGGCAGTGGTGGGGAAAAATTGCTGTTCTTCAAATTATAGAGTAGAAAATATTTCTTTTCTTGGCCATTATGCCAGATGATTGTTTGGCACAACACACAGAACCCCAGAGAAATGCATTATTTTGGTCTACTGAGATATAGGACTTTGACTTATAACTTTGAATTCAGTTCTATAATATGAGATAACTTAATTGCCTTTCCTATTTTCTTCACTCACCCATAGCCATTGGCCCCTTTAGGGAGTCAGGTTATTTACCCCTGCCCAATATTCGGCATTGAGTTGCTAGCTGTACAGTCTACTCCATTACCATAACAGAATGACCAGACAGACAGAATGAGCCCCTTTAGGTGGGGTGTTGGGCCCCGTCAGTGGAGGAAATGCCACTGGAAACCATCATATTGGGCCCAACAGTGAAATATGTGGAGGAGGAACCACTTTTTGATTCCCAATGGTCATGGAAGAGGCCATGCCAGATGGACTGGCTGAGAAGGCACGCCTTGATAATAGCCTCAAGGCTGTGGCAGTCCATTGTAGTCCCAGTGTTGAATCCTGCATATCTCATTTCATGTGTACCGAAGGAGGTGGCTCCATGATCATAGTGTGTGGGTCACTTCATTGCAAACTGGGATCCAGCTTAAACAAATTTGTGCCGATGGCATTTTTCCTGCTTCAGGGGAAAAACGCATTTTTGGATACGAGTTCTAGCTGACAATGACGATTTTCTTCAATGGAAACTTATTTTTCCATATTGAGCTTAGAACTTTGAGTATTCAATATCCACTTTTGGACTAGATTCTAGGTCAGTGATGGCAAACCTTGGCACTTCAGGTGTTCTTGAACTTTAATTCCCAGAAGCCCTGATCAGCAGGAGTGCTGACTTGGGCTTTTGGGAATTGAAGTCCAAGAACACCTGGAATGCCAAGGTTCACCATCACTGTTTTAAATCATGCTACCTTTACACTGATTGCTACTTTGCAGTGTTTCCAAATAAATTGCATTATCAGTCATGGTTCCTTTCTATATTGGTAAAGCATTAATACAAATTACAACTCAAGACTATTTGGGGAAAATTACTATGTAGTCATCTAATTATTTCAGTTATGCATACTTGGGATTGCACATTCTGAAAACTCAATGCAAGGAACAATATAATGACTGTTCAAACTCTGAACAAGCTGATGTGTGAACACTTGCAGATCAAGAGCAAGTGCTATATTGATTTATCCCTGTCTATTAAATATGCTCAGATTTGAATTGTTTCCAGCTTCTGGAACAAGCAAGAGTGACTATGTTGTGTTGCAGGGCAATTATTCTCCATGGTTCTTTGCCAAAGGCATTATTAAGGATGGCATTATTATACTGGCATTCGGAAAGAGCAAATGAGATCCTGAACTTTCAAAGGGTGAGGAAAAGTGACATGAAGAATTTAAAACACCTGAGGGTGTTAGGTTTAACAAGATAGCTGTAAAAAGAATATAGTGGAGACTGAAATGAAGAAGCTACTGAGTCAGATGCTGATGAGTCATTCCAAAGAACAGCCAGGAGACACTTTCTTTTACCAGGTACAAAGTCAGGGTAATGTGCATATTTCAGCTTTCCTGCATGCCTCTCAATCTTCAGGGGATTTCAATTCCTCCTATAGCTTCCAAGCCAGTTTGGTATGAGAAGAATGGTGCTGCTCTCCAGATAATCCCACACCAATGAGATCAGGAAATTTCCAGACTTATTTTTCTAATACTAAAGAATAGACTAAAAAAGTACAAAAGGGAAGAATATCCCTTCAAGTATTACTTTAAAGTAAAGGTCTTCCTTGCTCAACAGCCAGTTGTGTCTGAATCTAGGGGGGTGCTCATCTCTGTTTTCAGACAAAAGAGCCAGCATGGTAATTTAGCAGGCACGACTAGACATCAAAGCACATGGAATGTGTTACCTTTCCTGCTGAAGCTGTACCCATTTATCTACTTGCAATTTCTTCCTCTCAAGCTGCTAGGTTGGCAGGAGCTGGGACAGATGACAGGACCTCATTCTGACATGCAATGCTTGGGTTGTCAAGATCAGAATCTTAACCATTAAGCCACCTCGGGTCCATACTTAAAGCAATGCTTTAATTACATTTAATTACACAAAAAATGATGACATCAATTGTATTGTTCCATGAAAAGACCAATTCTATATCCTTATTATATCCATGCTCCTATTATATGGTTGACTTGCTACATTTTACTTCCAAATTCTAAAAAGATTTAAATCAATATCTGAGGTGGTAGTGATGTTTTCTTCCTACATTGAAATTCACTTTTATGCACATTTTTTCATGTGTCCATTTATTTAAATTAATCTACTACATGCCATAGAATTATAAATTAGTAGGGTGTAGATAATTTCTTTATATAAGTAGTAACATTTTAGTAAAGCAAGACAGATATGAGGAGTACACTCTCAAATGTTTTAACAGGACTCTAATCTCTAGCACACATAAAACATATTCTTCTTGAGGAATGCATATGGAAAAGATCATACCAGGGTAGAAAATTCATAGTCGTCCCCCCAGAAGATTCATAAAAACATAGAATAAGTTGGATGGGGCCTGTGATACAAGTCAAAACAGATCTGACAGATGATTGTCCAATTTTCCCTTGAATGCTTCCAATATTGCAGCATTCATTGCCTCCTGAAGTAATTGGTTCTATTGTCGTACTAATAATGTGTTCCTGATATTCAGCCTATATCTAGCTTCCTGTAATTTGAGCTCGTTATTACACGTTCTGCACTCTAGGATGGTTGAGAACAGTCCGTGCCCCTCCTTTCTATAACCATCTTTCAAGTATCTGAAAAGTACTATCATATCCCTCCTTAGTCTCCTTTTCTGAAGCCTAAACATGCCCAGTTCTTTCAGTCTTTCCTCTTAGGGCTTGTTTTCCAGTCCCTGATCATCCTTATTGCCCTCCTCTGAACTTGATCCAGTTAGTTAGCACCCTTGTTAAAGTGTGGCGTCCAGAAGAGGCCGCCGTAATCTAGATGTGGTCTAATTAGTGCCGAATAGAGGGGGACTTGTACCTCACTGGGTTTGGAGACTATACTTATGTTAGGTAAAGTACAGTTTTCCGTTGCTCGAAAGCCAGTCGTATCTGACTTGAGGGTTCAGTGTTTATCTCTGTTTCAAAGCCGAAGAGCCAGCGCTGTCTGCTTCTGCATTATCTATTTGCAATTTCTTGCTTTTGAACTGCTAGGTTGGCAGGAGCTGGGACAAAGACGGGAGCTCATTCTGTCCTGCAGACTACTTGGGAATCAAACTGCTGACCTTCCGCCTCAGCATTTGCCTTTTATGCAGCACATCACACTGTTGACTGATATCCAACTTGTGATCTACCACAATTCTAAGATCCTTATTTGTAGTATATTACTGAGTCAAGTATTCCCTATTTTGTAACTGAGCATTTCCCCCCTAGGTGTAGAACTTTTCACCTATCTGTGTTAAATTTCATTTGTTATTTTCAGTACAGTGTTCAACCTATCAAGATAATTTTGAGTTGTATTCTTGTCTTCCAAGATTTTAGCTATTCCATCCAAATTTATGTCATCTGCAAATTTGTTAAGTATTCCCTGAACTCTAAGTGATTAATGACAGACAATGTTGAAGAGCACTGGACCCAGGACTGAGCATTTGGTTACCCCACTTGTTGTCCCCTCCCAGTTTAAGAAGGAGCTATTGATAAAGTCTCTCTGAGTACAAATTGGTAACCAACTGTGAATTTATCAGTAAGAGCCTTGCTTTCTGCTCACATTTAAGTCCTGGAAAAGCTATTGGTATTCTAAATTTTCCACACGTATTCTGCAGACTTTTCTCCTTGGAGAAAAGAGAACTTGTTACATTGGAACTTGGACTTTCTGACCGACAGGTTTTAATTCCCCAACACTAGTCAAGCATGTCACACAGGTGGACGTAAATATTTCAGGATCATTAGGCACTGCTAATATTTCTTAATGAATTACAATTACAGAATCACCTGTGCTAAATTCTTTTTCTGCTGATCCACCATAAAGATTTATTAGACCTTAACATTTCTAATTGTTTAATTTTTTTTGACAAAACGACTTGGTGCTTGAAGGTGAACCAACACTTGTGTTCTTGGACTTTGCACTATATAAACTAAAAAAAATGATAACAACTTCAGTGGCTATAAAACAGACATTTTGCATTTGCTTTCCTTCTACATGAGAAATTGCATGAAACATTTAATGGCTGAAACAATATCATGCCTTACATGCAATTATTTATGACCCATTGCATTAATATATTTGAATTTATGCAGTGGCTGACATCCAGTTGTATTCTAGTGGGGATTAAGTGAGTCACCCCTATGCAAATTCCATTGATTCAATGGGCCTACTCTTGTTGTGACATACTGGCTTTTAGCCAATATCTTGAAGTTTTGGTTGATATTCCTGCTTGCCATAGGATTGTCTTCAAATTGAGCTGCCTCCTGGCAAAAATAACTGTACATGTTCCAGAAAAATATCTAGAGTGTTTTCTCAACTGGCATGTAAATTTGACTGCCCAAACTGAGCAGAAATATTAATATGTTCCTAGATTTTAATGCTAATCTTTCCTAAGATTACAAGGTGAAACATGTCTGAGAAGGCACCAATAAATACATGGTCATATAAATGTCTTTCTTGGGTGTATCCAACTCTGAATGGTTTGTGAGTGTATGCTTGTGAAACAAGATAGTTTGTTGGCTGCAATCAATCACTCTGTACCTCTGTACCTGTTGTATATAAATTGATGCCATGAAGTCTCACTCCTATGTCTGATGAAGTGGACTTGATGCATGAAAGCTTACATTAAAATACAGCAGTTAGTCTTTAAAGTGCTACAATGCTTTTGTTTGTGTTTTATTTACTCTCTGACATGTTTGGAAACTATGTAAATTAAGTCAGTTTACTTTTTAAAACTACTTTTAAAAAGGCCTGAACAACACTTCCCTTTGTATCTTTTCACTTTAGTGACTTATTTTAAAAGTCGAGTCATCCTAAGGTCAGTGAAAACATTTGTACCAGTGATGGGATGTAACAGGTTCTCACCAGTTCACCAGAACTGGTAGTAACTTTTCCCAGTGTCCCGGAGAACCGGTAGCAGCTTTTGGGGGGAACCACCTTGGGGGTTACCTTTTCATTGGTTTCCCCACTGCACATGCGCACTAAGCACTTGGTGTGCATGCATGCCTACAATGCTTGGCGTGTATGCATGGCCTCCTTGCTGTCCTTGTGTTGTGGGTGGGTTGAGGGTTGTGTGTGTGCGTGCTTATTTTTATTTTTTCTTTGGCTCCGCCAACAATGTCATGATGTCATAATGTCAGCTCCGCCCACACTGTGATGACATCACAGTGAGGTAGTAAAATTTTTGACATCCCACCACTGATTTGTACCCATCATTCTAGAATGTTTATAACCAGTGATGGGATGTAACAGGTTCTCACCAGTTCGCCAGAACCGGTAGCAGCTTTTGGGGGGAACCACCTTCGGGGCTTACCTTTTCACTGGTTCCCCCACTGCACATGCGCGCCAAGCACTTGGTGTGCGTGCATGCCTACAGTGCTTGGCGCATATGCATGGCCTCCTTGCTGGCCTCCTTGCTGGCCTTGTGTTGTGGGTGAGTGGGTTGAGGTGTGTATGTGTGTGCTTATTTTATTTTATGATTATTATTTTATTTTATTTTTTTCTTTGGCTCTGCCCACAATGTCATGACATCATGATGTTAGCTCCGCCCGCACTGTGATGACATCACGGTGGGTTGTAAAATTTTTGACATCCCACCACTGTTTATAACCCATGAAGATGCCCTATGTTTTGCATAAGTCTATAGCTCTTGCATATGCTGATAGGATTTGGTTTCATCCCACCATCTCTAGCACTTAGTTGGGATTTTAGTAGCCTTAAACAGGGATTTACTTTTGGCACAGAACACATAGGCCTTACCACAGAATCTTTGTATTATGCTTTTAGGGGTGTCACATTAACTTGTATGTCTCCTTTTATCCTCCTCTTAAAGAATGCATGTGATAAGTTTCCCATTAATCATTTTTTCACCTGTTGCTCACAGAATTACATGAAAGTATTCTAAATAATAGCTGGCTCCCTGATCTCAAGTTACATTCCTTTCAGATTATGTTGTAAACTCTCCATACTTGAGGAGATGGAGAGATGATTTTTACAGTGCCTGTTACAAAGGACTTTGCCTTAAAATAAGTCTTCTAATTAATCCCCCAAACAGTTTTTCTTGTAGCTGCTTGGATTCCCTTTAGTTCCACAAGGGATCATAATGTACTGTTCGATTCAAAATAATTATGCATTCCTATTTCTGAATATACTGTACACAGTTATGTGCCATTGTTATATATAAGGCAGGACCTAACATTCTGAGTTTGAACACAGTACTTTTTCTGACTACAGCACAGGACAGTACCTAGGATTCTAAATTTGGGTGGGTGAATATTTTGTCATATATGTAAGCAGCCATGAGTTTGAGGATGGCCCTTTCCTTGCAAATTGTGATCTGTTTCCAGTCTAACTGATTCTAGGAAGGGGGTATAATATATTTTTCTAAACTGGCATATAATGCTTAAACTGGCCAGTTTGGGTGTTTTAATCTGCAGACTTGCCAATTTTAACTTTTTTGCTTGATTTTAGTGGTTTTACAATGCAATAGGTTTATAGATTTAATTTTTTTATTTTGCTAAATGTGCTTAGCCTACGCAATCTTTATGAAATCCCATCAGCCTGTGGAAGGATCCATTCATTATATAATTACATGGTAAGGCTTGATTCTTGCCAAACAATTCCCTGAAATAGTAATTGTACCTTTTACTTTACATTTAAGTTTCTTTGTGGACTAGAAACATTTTTTAAAAAAATTCTTATAATCTGATCTAGCAATGGGCTAAACAAGTACTGGATGTCATGTCAAATCTGGGCAATTTAAGTTTTCTTAAAAATCTGAACAGCTCAGCTGCGAATAAGACCAATGTCCTCCGGCCGGGAGGAGGAACGGACTTCAGTTGTGGAAGGCGGCAGGCTGAGAAAACCCCTGCAGTTACTTTTACCAATGTCCCCTAGGTTGTGTATTGATAGTTATGAGGTATTTTGATTTATTGTGTATTGATTATTGCTTATTGATCTATTATGTATATTGATCTATTATATTGTAACTACTGCATTTATTGTTTTGTTATATTGTATGCCACTATATTTTCCCTGTATTGTAACTTTGATATTGATGGATTCTGTGAGCTGCCCTAAGTCGGTTTTTACCGAGTAGGGTGACATAGAAGTCTAATAATAATAATAATATTCTTAATATTGCCAGCTACTGGACTGCACAGAACACCCCTGCTTCCCTTCCTCATCTACCTTGGCTGCCATCGTAGAACGGAAGACAAGACTTGAACAATATCAATTTTCCCTGCCATAACTGTAAAAGTAACTAAAAACTTATAATTGCATCACTTATGTTTCATTAGGTTATGTCTCACTAAGTTGCAATATAAGGTAATGTACTTATAGCTTCATTATTGAGAAAGTACCTAATTGCAACTATTCACTTTCAGGCTGTGGGCATCCGTTCCAAACTGTTTCTGAAAGAAAGAGACCTAAGGGCTTGGGTGTTGTTAGTTTTTTTTTTTTAAATGGCTATAGGCTGTAGCTTAAATCCAATTTCTAGAATTGGCCCGCTGAATCTATGGTTTACTTTGAACATAACATCGATGTAAATTGATTAAACAGATGTACTTTATTTGGGACTAGCAATTAGATGCAGGCTTACAGCAGTGGATAAAACCTTCCCCTTGTAACAAAGAAACAAATTTCTCCCTAAACATTATTCTGATAAAGAAAATTGAACTCATGAAGGTCTGTCTAGAACCCAAATTAAATCTGTCTAGTGAATGAAGTATAGCCAAGAATCTGGCTGCCCTACATCTCGTCTCTTACCCTACCTAAATCTATACTGCATACAACAAACTCAGCTCCTATAAACTGCAATACAAATTGTTATGGGTAACTAGTCCCCGAAACCATCCATCTTAATTCTTTCTGCCACTGTAAAAAAACAACCAACCAACCAAACAACTGGAATCTATTTCTAACAAAAAATAAAAAGAATCTAAATTCTTTAAGTACAGCTGCAATGCAGGTGGTGAGGTAAAGGAAAAACTTTGCTTTGAAACTGGTAGGAAGTTTCTGACAGCTGCAAGAAACCATATTGTCAACTTATGTTGCAGTTTTTCAGATAAGATGAAAAACATCTGCATTTAAAAAGAGAATTGTTTCATTTAAACTAGGACAATAAAGGCAAGCCAAAAGTTTGAAAGTTTTCCTTTTAATTAATTTGGCCAGGAAAGTACTTTAGTTTCATTACAAAACCAGCTTTTGCTGTTGTTGGATACATGCTATATTTTAGCATTCACACAATTGGTTAGCAAAACTTGTTCTTGAGGTGCCAAGATAAACACAGTCAAACCACACATAAACAGCACCTTTCTTAAAGAGTAACTAGCTTAAAGAATAGAATTTTCTCTGAATGTTTGGTTTGCTTAACAAATAAAACCAACCAAAAACTCGCTTAACAAATAAATCGGGGTTCACAGTCCCCCCCTCCCCAGAAGTCACAACTGGTCACTTACAATGGTGTTTCGCTTAAAAGAGCAAACTCGCTTAAAGAGCAATCCTGTGGAACACAGTATGCTCTTTAAGTGAGGTACAACTGTACTTTAGTTTTCTTCTTCAGCACTCCAGCTCCCAACCAGCTCAATCATCACCATCATCATTATCACAGAAAAGTATACTGTTTGTTTCATTGTTACTCCTTCCATGACCAGCTATAGCACTTCTGGGAAGTATCAATGTCTAACCTCCTCCCTTGTTACTATGGCAATCTTGATGCAGGGGTGTTTTTTTCATTTCAACACAAGTGTAAAATTAATGCAAACTCAACCTTGCACATGACTACATTAGTGTTTGACTACATGACTATTTCCAAGCAGAGGAGGGAACTGGCAGTTACCTTCCTGCTCAAACTCCCTCAGGATGGTTCTGTGTCACACCACTTGCTGGTGTCAGTGTGAGCATAGAGCAAGACATCCTCACATGGCATCTCCCACATCCAGTCCTTCACCAATCCATCATAGTCAATGAGTCCATTGTGCTACTGCCCCTTATTGCTCCTATCATTCCTGTTCCCACCAGTATGAAGGCTTGTGGGGTATCTTGGCACATGCCTGACACTCAGCCTCCTCTAAGGACACCTGCACCCTCTCTAGATCACCTGTCCAATGGTCTTCTTTAAAGATTAAGGTCCAGTGGGAGATCCAAATCCTCTTTGTCAGCCTGTCAATGCCCCATCATTCTAGCCTCTCTTTCTGCTCCTTCCCCCTTTTATATCTCACTCTCCTTCCTGCTGCTCTCATTCTGCCAATCCCTGCTGTCCAATCCCTTCTTTGACATCTTTTAGCTCTTTCCTCCCTACCTGTACACCATTCACTTTTCCTCCCATTCTTCCTCTGCCATCACAACCACTCCCAGCTCCCTCAAAATCCTTGTGACCCCAGTCTATGAGGGACCAAGAAGTCTTAAAGTCAGGACACTTGTATGCAAGGGGCAATGGGCTGTCTCCTCCTCAGGGGTCGCCTCCTCAATTAGTCTCCCTCCAAACCCAACTACAGTGGTCACCTTATATTAGGGCTAGTAGGACTGTAGAAGAGTTCTACTTTGATGTTCCTTACACGTTTCTGCATCTTTTAAGATTGTCTGAATGAAGACAAATTCCACATCTGGCATTGATCTTCTGCAGAATGTTTGATTCCTACAAATGCATTCTCTGACAAATTGGTTGGAGGGAGAGAACCGGTGACAGTTGTTATTAGCATTATTGAAATTAACTCCATTAATAAAATACTACTCTCATAGATCTTCAGATGCTAGTTTCACTTCTCTAAGGATCTTGCCTTCATCTTTAGACTTTACTATACATACACATACAGAGACACTCCAACTGGTGAACTAAGTCATCCTTAGACTTTACTATACATACACATACAGACACACTCAAACAGGTGAACCACACAGACTCTTGCTAAATGGCAATAAAGTTAGCATGGAAAGTTGGCATGGAAGCATGACACATTTACATTAGATCATCTCATGGTATTTGTTGCCATCTCATCAGCCAACCTGTAACAGACACTGTCCCTGATAAAACCTTCCTCTAGATCCATGGATCCTAACACACACCACAGTGGGACAATTTGATTTTTAAGGGGTGTGTGTGTCAATTTGAGAATGGGTTATTAACAGTGATTTGTTTGCATTTCTTATGGTTTTAGGGGCCTCATATAAATATATATTGTGACATACACATTTTAAAATTAAAATCAGAATGTAGGTGAGGCATGGCCAAAAAAAGTTTGGGAATCACTGCTCTAGACAATGACTACAGCATCGTCATGTTCTTGGTTTCTTTACTAGAACCACTGACAGGACCTAACACAGCTTTAGCAGACTTGTTTAGATTCTTCTGTCACCATTCTAGACATCACTTCAATCATTCCAGCATCCCATTTTATTCAAACAAGGCCAATTTGTGCTATGTCAAGTTTAGAGCTCCTGTAGAATTGCCAGCAAACTGTATACTGTATTACTCTGTGATTATGAAAAACTTAGAAGTTACGTTTTACAGTTTTTCATTTAGATCGCCCTCTTAATCTGATACCTTAAACTGTAATTTATATAAATTGAGCATAAACCTTGTGCTGTTCTAAAAATCCACTGATCTTGTCTGCCTTAACTAAGTGGGAGAGGGTTCCTACATGTGAACATGTCAGTTTATCAGACCTTTCCAGAGGTTGCTTATGACCTCTGACATGGAGATAGAAATATCTCCAAATAACAAGAAACATTTTTTTGATTGGGATCTGTCAGATTTCCAGGCAAACTATTCTAATCAAACTTTCACCTACAATACTTTGATCTGCCCACCAACTATAAATGAAACAAGATGACAAAATTGTGAGACAAATTTGGTCCAACCTTTATGTAAATCTTGCTGCATGTGAAACTGCCTGACAAACAGTGTCATTTGCCTGTCTGTGTCCCATCTCTCCCTCTGCCTGTCAGTTTCTACTGGGATGTGGAAAACTGCAAGAATTACCCAAATCCTTACACATCTGGTACCAGTTCTCTTGCAGAAATTTCTCCAGACCACAGAGAAGGAAGAATTTAAATCAATTATGCATCATCTGCTCTATGACTTGAAAGGTAAAAGGTAAAATACAAGGGCATCCCTGAGCTTGGAGAAGTTACTTTTTTGAGGTGTCTGCTCCTAGTAACTATCAGCCAATATGGTCTGTAACCATGCCAGGAGTGGAAGCTTGGGAGTTGTGGTCTATAAAAGATGTTTATTCAAGTTCTTCTAACACCATTCTCTACATCCACAAGGCCAAGCCGACTTACTCCAAAATGCTTCAGACAACCTGAAAATTATGATTTATGCAGAGATTCCACTGGTGGCAGAATGTTCCTCATTCCTTTGTAATAATGTAATAAGCTTTTATTTAGGACGTTTACTTAATGGACATTTCAGATGTTTTGAAGAGAGGCTAATGAGATATTCACTGTGCTGGTGGCTATTCTTACAACCTATGGCCAAAAAGCCTTCCCTTTCTGCAGTGTGCTAAAAAGAAACCTGACACTTAACGTACAAGCATGTTTGTACAGTAGTTATTTATAACACATTCATTGTATAATTCTATATGGGGTATTTTGTCCCCAAGTGAACTTAATGCACTCTCTTTGGAATAAGTACTTGTAACTCTATCTAGCAGCATTAACAAAATGTCATATCCGAATGTGACAGACGGATAATAGATATAACAGTATTTTCTCTCATGTTCTCTAGTGTCACCAAGCAAGTAATAATAAGAAAACCTTGACCTACTTCCTTCCACTCTACAATCAAAGAGCTGCAACCAAATTATGTCTAAAATTATGATAAAATGTTGAAGCAATAGTTTTGCTCAGATGAAATGCTCAAGAAATTCTAAAGGTTACCAGCTATGTTTATTTATAATATCTGAGGTAGAAATCCTGTGCTTCTTCCAGTTTACTCCTTTTGACTCAGTAGAAGTTGAATGTCAATGTTTAATCTATAATGTTCATGTTTTTTTTAAAGCCACAAGATAGAGTAGAATCTAGATTGTTTCCATAAGGAATTGATTTTCACATTTGAATATGGTGATAGTAAAGGTTAAGGTAGGGCCGCTCTGCTTTTGCCCAGCATTTCTCTTGTAACTCTTCCTAGGAAACTTTTATCCCTTTGGGTGTCAAGGGAGATACAAGGTTCATGTTCTGTCACTTCTAGCGCCATCCACTGGCATTATTTGAGATTTTTATAATATGTTTTTTGTTATTGTCTCTCCACCTTCCTGTGGTTCTGCCTCCTGCTCTCTGTCCTTCTCCTCTTTTCACATATGTCTTGTAAGGTATGGAATTCCAAGAAATTCTCTCCAAGTGACCAAATCACTTTATTTTTGTCTTTGTATACAGTTGAAGATAGGTTCTATTCCAATTCTCTCCCTTATAATCTCATTCCTGACTTTATCCCTTCTATTTATTCCAGCAGCCTTCCTCAAACATCTCATTTCCATGGTGATCAACTTTTGTTTATGTTTTGTTGTAAGTGTCCATGTGTGCCACTGGTAACATAAGGTGGGAGCAAATTTGCTTTGTATGAGATGTTTCTTTGTGCTGTTGGGTATTGCCTTGGGTTGTAAGAGTGGAGCTAACTGTCCCAATATTTGGTTTTCCTTACTACAGTGTATGTTAATCTCTGTCCATTTTGTCATTTTCGTAAATGTTGTGTCTAGGTATTTGAACTCTTGTTTTATACTTGTTCCCTCTATTATGATATTTAAAGTACAGCAGAACCCTGCATAATGAAAAAACTCTGTTCCACGGAGCTCTTCGCTATGTGTTTTTTTCCATTAAGCGGGTCCTTATGGGAGATACCCCGCATAATGAAAAAAAGTTCCCATTGAGTGGGTATACCCTGGTTACCAAAATCCCCCCAAAATGAATTTGTTTTTGTTATACGGCATATCGCTTTTTCATAATGAACACTTCATTATGCAAATTTTTATCTATTTAATGCATTCGTTATGGGAGGTACCACTGTATGTTGTTTCCTTCCCATTTTCTATTACCTCAGTCTTCTCAACTATTCTGTCAAAAACAAGTTTAGAAATTCTATTGAGTGTCCAGTTGTATTCTTGTATTTCATAGATATTTACTGACACACCTGATCTTTCTTTTATCACCCAGCATTTTCATACTGAACTCTGAACTGATCAATGTTCTTTTGATGCATAATTGATTGTTGCTGCAAGGGATGTTGTCAACGTAAAAACATTTGGATATATAACAACTTTCTTCCAGCTACTGAGATCTAGACTAGAAAGTCTAGGGGAGCCAGGGTGAAACCAGAGAACTTTTCAGATAAGATGATACAATATATAATAACTGAACTGGAAAGCAATATTTGGTTTTTCTCTTTCTCAAAATTACCCTCGAGGTCTGTTTGGAAAATAAGAAAGAGAATGAACTAACATGTTCCTTGCCTATGAAATATTTGTACGTGGAAACTCTACTACAATTAAAAGTCCATATAACTTTTTTTTTTGGTAGAAGAGGATTAAAGGTAAAGGGTTCCCTTGCTCAATAGCCAGTTGTATCCGACTCTAGGGTTCAATGTTCATCTCTGTTTCAAAGAGCCAGCACTGTCTGCTTCTGCAGATGTTTCTATGGTCATGTGGCAGGCATGACTAGACACACAGAACACGGTTTACCTTCCCACCAAAGTGGCCCCTATTTATCTACTTGTAACTTCTTGCTTTCAAACTGCTAGGTTGGCAGGAGAGAACTGCCATGTGGGATTCTCAACCTGTGGCCTGTGGCACCATTTCATGTGGTCTCCCAGTCCCACCCCCTTCACCACACCAGGAAGTGCCATGTGGTGGAAGGTCTGTCTGGTCCCCGAAACTGTGTGAGGGAGTGTGGCACGGCCCCCGGCTTTAAAAGGTTGAGAATTCCTGTTCTAACTTAACAAAATATTTGGTGACTTATGAATATTTATAGAAGAAAGAAAAAGTACATGATTTTAAAGCGCTTGCTTGATGTGCCATTGATTCTGTATCTAGAAAGAGTGCAACCTTGAGAGGAAAAAAATCATTTGTTAATTCTAACACAACACAAGCTTGCTTTAATCCACTTTCAGCATTTTTGTTTTATATTGGTTAACTGGGATACTGAAATGTTCAGTCTGGTGATTTAAGCAGGTAGCATATCTGGTGGGAGGATATAGTAAGATAGTGTACACAGAAAGAGTCTCCTCGAAGACTGCAATAAACTAGCCAGCTAGTTTATCTTCTTGTGCTCTCAGACACCAGCTATTTTATTTTATGTATTTTACTTATTTTATTTTACTCTGGTATTGTAAGTGGCTCAAGTGGTTAAGACACTGACTGGGTGGCAGAAGGTCAGCAGTTCAATTCCTGAGTATTCCAGGATGGAATGAGCTCCCGTCTTTGTCCCAGCTCCTGGCAACCTAGCAGTTCAAAAGCAAGAAATTTCAAGTAGATAAATAGGGACCACTTCGGTGGGAAGTTAAACAGTGTTCCACATGCCCCAGTGTCTAGTCATGCCTGCTACATGATCACGGAAACATCTGCAGAAGCAGACAGCGCTGGCTCTTCAGTTTTGAAACAGAGATGAGGACTGAATCCTAGAGTTGGATACAACTGACTTTTGAGCAAGGGAAACCTTTACCTATTTTTAAAATGTGTGACTGTTTTTAATGTGTGAGTTTGTGCTGTAAGCTGCCCAGAGTAGGAAAATCTCCTAGATGGGTGGGGTATAAACATAATAAATAAATAAATTGTGGTATTTTTGAACCATAGCTGAATGTACCCTGGTAACTGCAACCTTGTGTTGCTGGCTAATCTTTCTCACACTAGATCAGGTGAAAGAAACTGCAGAATGAACTCACCCAAAGGTGCCTTCATTTTGGCAGTTTCATGTCTGGCCTAGACACAGTAGTAAGAAGAGTAAATGTGTATTTCTCCAAATGTGTGATGGGGTGGAAAGAAGCCTGCTATGTTGCTCCTTGTTCTGTTTACTAATCAGGGCTGTGCATAGGTACCTCCACACTTTTGGATAAATCCCAATGGTCTCTGCAGCACTGCCGGTCTCGCTCAATTTACTTTGCGCCCTAGACCTGGATCAGTTTGCAACTTAAAAATGGAATCTGGAAACATGATATAACGTAAATGAGTCCCCTTGGTACTGCAGCCAAAACTCTGCCTACAATCTGAGTTGGCAACCCCAACTAGAGTTGCTATACATCCTGGAAAACCAGGATTGTCCCAGATTCAAGGTCAGAAAAATTGTCCTGGCCAGTTCAAGAAAAATCATGTTAAAGTACCAGATTTTTAAAACTTAATGATTGTGTATTATAACACACTATTAAAATAAATTTGAACTCTTACCATCCAAAGAGCGATTTCCTGCCACATATATAAATCAAATAAATGAAATGAAATTGGAGTTGGAGTATACCTGGAGACAAATCTTAACATCCTTGCCTCACACCACCACCCAATAAGTGTGACCAATGTGCATCCTGGAACTGAGTACATTAAGAGTTGACCGCGACGCTACTTCTCAGAAGTACAACAAATCATCTTACAGTAAGAATTGATGGTTGTAAATAAATTCATTTATGTATTATTATTTATTTATTTATTTATTTTATTGAATTTATTACCCCGCCCCACTCGGGAGAACCCGACTGGGCGGCTTACATCATAATAAATAAAAGTAAAAGATAAAAACATATAAAATCGTAAAAGTTTAAAAGTTATCTGAGCTAAAAACAGTGCAAACTGCACGCCAGTATTCATATTGATATATTTAATGTGAAAGTGTTTTATAACTGTCATTATGTTTGTTTTAAAAAAGGCTATTTTGTAGAGAACCCACCCTTTTTTTATCAAGTATACTTCTGTTCCAGTTTTGTGGAAGAGAATTATGGTAACTCTAATCCCAACAGACTTAGCCTTTCATTCTTCAAAGGTTAGTAAAATGAGTACCAAAACCGTGGTTTGCATAATTAGTTTTTGAACCACCCAGAGAGTGCTTAGCAATAAATGATGATGATGATGATGATGATGATGATGATGATGATGATGATGATGATGATGATGATGATGATGATGATGATGATAATAATAATAATAATAATAATAATAATAATAATAATAATAATAATAATAATAATAATAATAATAATAATAATAATAATAATAAATGTTTGAAACTCCAGACAACTAGCATTACAGAATCATAGACTCATATGATAACAGAGTTGAAAGGGTCCATTAAGACCATCGAGTCAAACCTCATGCTCAATGCAGGAATCTGAATTAAAGCAGGTATGACAGATGGTCGTCTAATTCTCATAACTTCATAACAACTTCATAAACTCTTCCCTCCTGCTCATAATAGATTCACATAATATATCTCCTCTGTCTGCCTTCCTCTGCTTTTCAGATAAACACTAAATCAATCTTCATGCCAACCAGACCTGCCTATTCTGCTTTGATCCAAATCTCACAAAACTAGATACAGATCAGGATGAGCAATTCATGATACCAGATTTTACCAACCTGCTGCACTGCCCTAATACAAATCAGCTTCTATTAGGTCTATGAATCATATGTCTGTTTCACTCAGTTTCCACACCACTGCATTTAAACCAAAACACAGGAAGCAAAAGTGTACACATATATACCTATCCACAGAGTTGCCTGCTCTTGTGATATGTTCTTGATAGGACACTCTTTTTTGTTGTTGAGATCAAGACAGTTTGTAAGCATTCCTTCCTGTCTTATTTTGGGCAGATTCACCTACCATCATATTTATTATTATTGGATAGTACTATTAAAAACTGAGGCAAACAGGATGGTTTTGGCTTGGTGCCTAATTTCTGTTTTCTATTTATTAAGATAAGCATCATTCTGTGCACTGTGGTGCCTGCCACATGACCACGGAAACGTCTGCAGAAGCAGACAGTGCTGGCTCTTTGCCTAAGAAACAAAGATGAGCACTGAACCTTAGAGTTGGATAAGACTGGCTTTTGAGCAAGGATTACTTTTACTTATTTATTATGGTGGTGCTTAATTTATTGAGATACTGTTGGTGAATGCTGTTTTTATTTTTCTTATTATTGCAGGAGGGACTTATTTATTATATGGTTTTTAATTTGTATTTGTAAGCCTCCTTACAGTGGAATAGTATTCTTTTTCTGAAGAAGAAATAAATAAATTGATATGTTGACATTGAGTAGTGTGTTCATAGTCCATCTTCTGACTGCTTGTTGAACTCCTAAAGCACACTCTCATTATAAAGCACTTGATTTCTTTTCTAAAAGAAAAAAACCCTGTCTGTTTAAATGGTAGGACCAGCTGCACCAAATCCAACCTGAAAGTACCTTTTAATTGGAAGATCTAAGGCTCTGAAACTGAACTGACATTTGGAGAGGTCAGAGCAAGAACTGCTGGCAGACTCTTTGTACAAAAACACATTGATTGTTGAATCACTTTTTAGCTTATTTCTCACACCTGAATAATACAGAGCAGCCAACTAGTTTTGAAGGGGGAAAGAAATTATTTTCAGGTAGATCCCACACTGTGTGGTTCCAGCCTCCCCAATTGATTTTGCACACAAATCTTGCATTCTGCATTTACCAAAGGCTGTCACTCAATAGCCCATTCAGTCAGAAAGAAACCTCCAGAGTTTGTCAACAGTATTTGAGCAGTTTCTCAGACACCATCAGGAGATGGATTTCCACTTTGTACTTAACAACAAGATCACTTTCGGTGCCAGGGTCTCCTCTGTGTTTCAGCAGGTGGGACTTTTTTGTTTACTTAGGAATACTTGACAACCATGCAGATGGTTAAATGAGACTTTTCAAGAATGGGTACCATAACCAACTACATGTGACTGATAAATAGATTGAGTTCTATTTCCCTCCCAAAAATAATGAGATTTGTGGTTTGTTTGGTTTGTTTGCTTGCTGTGGAAAGCATTGCTCAAGAAGAAAAACTTCAGGAAGACAGGAGGCCAAAGATAAAACAGCTTCACAAATTAGATGCTGAGAGTCTTGCTAGCTCACTGACCACAGCTGTGTGATGTTTTACGCTGGGATCCCTCTTCATGGGATTCTGATGTCTCACAATATGATTTCCTGATACTACAGTGACTATACATTATTAAAGGGCCTGTGCAGCCTCTGATATGCCTTTGCTCACATTGAGCTCGGCAGGATTCCACCAAATCTTTAACAAAGCTTGAGGCTTGCCACTCGCCTTGCAAGTTCAAATCTGCTTATAAAATGAAGTCGTAGCATAGCAACTCCAGAGTTGTTTGGCATCAAACAAGGCGAGCAAACTTTAAATCTACTTTGAGCGACTTCTGGCTTGGAAGTACATTAAAGACCAGCCGGCTTGCCACGGTTCTCAACAACTTGGAATACCAGCAAGAAGTGCAATCAATACTGCTGTTATTGAGTAATTATAGGACTTGCCCAGAAAGATGGACACTATGATATTTAAACAAGAGCTGATGAGTAATAATGATGCTTGGTGGGATAAAAGAAATAAAGGATCATCGAAAAAAACAAAACCATCTTAACATAGTTGACTGGCAACAAAATTACTGTGGTTCAGAAATTACCGGGGTCTAATCAAAAACAATTATCAAAATACTTACTTAAACATGGAAACTAACAGCAAGACATTGAAGAGCAATATCCCATTTGTGATTCTTTTCAGCCCCACATCTAATAGCAAATAAAAGGCCATTTATATGCTAATCCTCACAGAGACACATTTTCTCACTCAAAGTCTTAATGTCTGTTTAGTGATAAGTAATAGGAGGCATAATCTACATTTTCTGATGAAACTAGAAAAGTTAAACTTGTAATATGCACATTGCTCAGTAGACTATTATTCAGTAGGTGCCAGTAGAGCAGATGCCACTTCTACTTGAAGTGTTGGGTACCCTGTGCACAAAAGATTTTCTTCCCTGCATCGGTTGTACAAAATGTACTAAACTTCTCTAGTAAAGCACTCCTACCTGAGAGATAAAACCTCCCCTTAATGGTCCACTTATATTATAGTTCTCACTTTACAGTATTGCAGATTGATAATGGCTGCTGACAAATGAGAACTTACTCTTGTGTAGCTAATTGATATATTTCTCCTTTAAAGATGAGAAAGAATAATAATTGGGAGAAGAAGCAAAACACAGCAACAACTGTTGATCCTATTTAAAGCAATTTCCTTTAGTTTAGACTAGTATTTCTGTCTCTGTGGTTATTGTGCTAACACCCATTGCGTGCTGGGGTTGCACTACAATGCTCAACACTGGTCTCACTGGCACTTATCTGACTCTAGGGCCAGGCTAGAAATCTAGTTGCAGAAATATCACCCTTAAATTTCTTTCAAACAATAGAAGAAAACAAATTGACAAGATAAGTCAAAGCTTCACAATGTCAAAACTTTTTTTAATTTTTTTTGGTCAGATTTAAATGAACCCAACACATTTGAGGCTACTTAGGGCCTTCTGCTGTGGCTAAAAAAATCAGATTGAGAATACACTGAGATAAATTCGTAGAATCTAAGTATTAGTATGCTCAGACATATACAAGGAGAGAGGACCACGAGCACAAGGCAGATCCAGAGGAAGGTGGAGAGACAGCATCAAAGACATATTAAAGGTAAAGGTCATCCTTGCTTGAAAGCCAGTCGTATCCAACTCTAGGGTTCAGTGTTCACCTCTGTTTATAGCTGAAGAGCCAGCACTGTCTGCGACTGCACACGTTTCCGTGGCTATGTGGCAGGCATGCCTAGAGTGCACGGAATACTGTTTACCTTCCCACCAAAGTGATCCCTATTTATCTACTTGCAATTTCTTGCTTTCAAACTGCTAGGTTGGCAGGGGCTGGGACAGAGATGGGAGCTCATTCCATCCTGCAGTACTTGGCTGTTGAACTTCTGACCTGCCACATGTAAGACATATTACAAGAACACTAAATGATGCTGGTGGAGGCCACTAGATGTGCTAGAACAAGAACCTTCTGTCTCCCGTGTCACCCGAAGGGATAAAAGATGAAGTAAAGAAGAACAAGAAGAAAGAAAAAGCAGCATGAATAATATCAAATTCTTTCTAAAACAGCAACAATAAGGTAGGTTTCTATGCCACTTTCCTTTAAAAAAATTGCCAAATTAGCAAAAATGAAGACATTCCTTAAACATATGTGATTATAACAAAGTAAAATCTCTTTTAGAAAGCTGAGAGACCTAGGAGAAAGTTTAGCAGTCGCAAAGTCCCCCATCCGCGCTTCTTCTGAATTACCACTTTAAAATGTGCTGAAGAGGGATTCCTGTGCAACCCATGATCTCTAATGAGCTGCCAAAATATAAATCCATATGTGAATCTAAACAATAATCAAGTCATTTGAAAACAGCAGCAGTCCAAGATAGAGAGGAATCACAGCTGTGCTAAATCATCCAGAAATTCTGTTTCTAAGCTGTATTCTTAGGGGTCACATTTTTCCTGCCAGATAATTTCGTAATTACCTGGGCTTATCAGGAATCATTGTGACCTTTGCAAATAAATAAATGTTAGTGTGATGCATAGGAATTTAAGCATTTGAATCTCTTCTTTCATATTGTAGGAAATGAGATAGCATTTATGAATTATCAGCTAATATTTATGCACCTGCTGTCCTGAGCAGTATCTCCCCATCCAAATCTGTGTTCTGCCAAAGGTGATTGCATGATAAATGGTCAGGATTCATTGAAAACAAAGATATAATTCTACTCACATAAATGAAATATTTCCTTTTGGCATTTCTTGATGCCCCTATAAATGGGGAAAAAAAATCTGACAGTCTTTTATGGTCTCTGGGACTGTGTCCCAGGATTATATACAAGCCTCTCCCAGCAGAAGTTGAAAGCAATACCCATCCACTTGATGAGAACCCTCTATGAAGAAATGCTGGGAGAAATTCCCATCCTTGTGGTTCTACTGCCGATAGTGCTCTATCAGTGGTGGAGCCTGATAAGGGGATTGAATGCACAGTTTGGAGTCATGCTAGATGTAAACTTGGGAAACAGCTGCTGTAAATCACCTACTTTGGTGCCAAACCATCTCTGCTGCTACTGAAGGAGAACCCCACAGACATGAAGAGGCTAAGCAACAAACACAAAAGCTTCGTCAAACTCAACTACGTAATGTGTGTGGCTGCATGTTTCATGCCAGAATCAGTTTATTGAGTCACCAGAGACTCTTCCATCAACTGAGAAAATGACTTCCAGGAAAAATGTATGCTCGGATATGAGTAGCAGCTAACTACGATGAGATGTAACTCAGAATCAACAGCATCCGAGGTCAGAGTTCAGAAAAATTACACTTTTGGACCACCTCAATCATGCAGCCAATGTGATCCAGACCAAGCTTGCCTTGGCTGAGTTGCACAGTCCCATGGGTCCCTGAAAGGAGGGATTGATAAACTGCTTCTGAATTCTTGGTACCTCAAAGCCTGGAAATGGTCACCATAAAACAGAATTGGCTTGACAGCATCTAATTACTATTGGTCCAAAAACAATTTTCTAAGGATTGCATTCAAGTAATTACAAATGTTACTTTCCAGAAAAGGAAACTGCTGCAATGATAGGCTTGTTGTGTTATATTCCACAGGAGACAAAGCTTGTCAGAAATCTTCCTTCCTCACAAACACCTTTATCTTCTTTCTTCATGGTTTCCATTTTATACAGTTCCAGCCTTCTGTGTAAGCCCACTTAGGATTTCTTACTAAAGATGTCTCACTGATGAGAACTTAACTAATTATTTTCTTGATTAAGAACATCTTGAATAAATTCAATCTCTTTGTTATAATAAACTTGTATTTTTCCTCCCAGGAATAAATCTGTTGAAAATTCTCCAAGTATGCTAGGCAGAACAACTGTCCATCGATTAAGCCCCCGAAGCTTATCTGCACACAGGCTTATGATTAACTCAAAAGAGTTTCAATTAAATTCTGATGTCAAACATATTAATCCATCCAAATCAGTTTTCAGATATTTCCCCAGAATTTTGAAAAGAAAAACATGTGAAGAAAAATTGAAGTTGTGGTGGTTGAACTATTATTATTATTATTATTATTATTATTATTATTATTATTATTATTATTATTATTATTATTATTATTATTATTATTAATTGCCTAAACCCAATACAAATTTGCCACAATGGCCCATAGCATACCATCATTACTCCCACCAGCTATATACATCAAAGCATAGAAAAATTACTTTCTGGAGACTGTAACTGCCAAAATATCCCACCCAGCATGGCTACTGTATAAGAAACTTTCCACTCCTAAGATATAGGGGAAAGAGCATAAGCCCTTTTGAAATGTGAAATGGTAGAAAATGAAAATTATAAAAGTCAAGTCCTCCTTTCTCCCCAATGGCTCAATATAGTTTATCCTCCTGTGAATAAAAGAGCTATGAAAAAGGAAAGGCCATTCTGGTTCAGCCACATGAAAGAATCATTTCTAAGATGGAATAGTGACTTTTGGCCAATTGTAGGTTTTCCATTTAAATGGCGATAACAAGGCATACCTTGCTCCAGTTGTGAGATGGTAGGCATTGGGACATGAAAATGAGGTTTGAAACAAAGAAAAGCTTTCCTATTTCATGTGTTCTATATCTTTTATTCCTGACAATTTTGTGGAAGAGCTGGGAAGAAACTAACAGCAGCTATTGACTTCAGTTTCAAGGGTGCTGTGAAGCCACTTTGGGTTTTAATCTTCACTTTTCAAACTGTAGAACCTTATGCTGCATATAATTTGAGCACCTTCAATATGTCCTCTAAAGTGCAGAGTAAAACCTGGAATGGATTCACAGCAATTCTGAAATTGGAGTCATTTAGCCAACTACCACTGGGAGAAATAATTCCATACCTGAAATCCAGCCATTGAATGCAAAGCCTCCCTGTTCCTTGTAACAGTTATGCTGAAATATACAGACAGCTATGCTAGCCACATGACAGAACTGAGCTTGTCAAGGTTTTCATGCCATGGGCCGGACCACTCCCACTCAGACAGCTGAGCAGGCCAGACATGTGGTTTCCCCCATCGTAAATGTATCCGTAAACCATGGCAGGTACATTTGCACACATTTACGGCTGTTGTAAATGCATCCACTTCTGGGATCATTGCCACAGGCCAGATGGAATTGTATCAGGGACCTGGTCTGGACCGTGGGCCGTAGATTGTGAACCTCTGTAATAGAAGCTGAGAGATTAGCTTGTGCGTGTAAAATGACAAGTGACCAGATATCAGCAAATGACTTAGGGCTGCCACATGGAGAAATTAAGAAAAACCAATTTGCTATTATATGAGGTCTCTATTTTAACTGCATATTACCAGATGCTTGAATTGGGATAACTGTTCTCATCATACTAGGTAATTAGCTTATATGGTACCAAGATAGTTGTATTATCAGCTACAGAATGGTCAATGATAGTACTGTAATTATTGCTGTCAGCACTGTCTGCTTTTCATTTCTAATTGACCTTCCTGCCAACAATCCCACCCCAAATATGTGGACTGTATACTTCAAAATCTGGATGTGCATTTGATGGAGTAGCCAATAGGCTTTAACTTTGCCCAGATTTCTGGCAGTAACAGAAAGTTCTCTTTCTCTCTCTTTTCACTTTTGAAGTTTGATGATCTGGAGATGTATAGTTCTGATATATGAATTGATTCTTAAACATTAGTGATGGGAAACCTTTTAGAGACTGAGTGTCCAAACTGCAACCCCAAACCCACTTATTTATCGCAAAATGGCAACACGGCAACAGGGGAGGGAGGAAACTCCCATTGGGCTGCTGGGCAGAGGGGTGGAGCAAACTTTGTGCTGGCGGAGGGTAGAAGTGGCTGCTGGGCATAGGGGCAGGGAGAACTCTGTACTGGGGCAACTGCATGGGTGCCCACAGAGAGGGCTCCAAGTGCCACATCTGGCATGCATGCCATAGGTTCATCACCACTGTTATAGATGGACTCAGCATAGTACTTTTTCATTTGTTAGCAGGACAATCGAGAGTAACTGCTTGATTTACTTACTTTGAGTTGATTTAGATTCTAATGTCCAAATGATAAACCTTTATAGCTTTCTCTCTCTGAATATATGATTGTGTGTTTATAAGAATGGAAAAGCACGGACTGATGTTGTTTGGAGGAACAACATGTTATCACAGAATTTTTGCTTTCCTTTTTTCTTTATTTCTTTTCTTTCTTTCCTTCTGAAAAAAAACTAACTTCAATGTAACTGATAAAAGATGAGTTGAACCAGGGAGGACTGATGTTATTGCTGAAGGCAGCATTAAATATTAGGTACTCATTTGGTTTTTCAGAAGGCCTGGTGACTCATCCCATACAAACGAAGTTTGTGATATGCAATGAAAAGCTTTCAATCCTCACTGCAAGCAAATTAGCAGGCTCTTTGAGGGAGGAATGCTAATGTTAACTCACATTTGTTTCAGAGCAGGGACGCTTTGCCAGAGAAGGCTTTTCATACCTTTTTGTGTCAGATGCTGAAGGTGTTAGAGCAAGGTCACCTCTTGAAAATAATGATGGAGAAGTAGGTTATAAACATGCAGAATCTAAAAATATATTTCAGTCTGCTCCACTAGCTAGCAGTAATAGAGCATTTCTCCCAAATTGGTCATTCGCTTTTGCTGAGAATAATGTTCATCTGCAATGTTTTAAATAATAGAATAAAAGTGCTGGTGGGAAGATGTGATGCAGGAGAGGAAGGTTAAGAAAAGTAATCTTCTTCCATTAAGGCAGAAAAATCAGCCTGCCTTACAGCTTTTACCTCTGAAGGCTGCAAAAGCACGGGTTATGTAGATAAATGGGTCCTGTTCTCATGACGATCAGAGTCAATCTGGAAAGAAAGACTGCATCAGAATTAAGAAGGGTAATCATGGGTGCTTTCAGAACAGGGCTCATGTCTGGAGGAGAATAGCATGCAGCACAGTGAAGTCAAGGTTGTCTTGACTAAGCCACTGTAAATAGAAAGAGTTTTTCCCACTCCCAAGTCACAGCATTCATTTTCACACATAGGGTAGCATCTACCTACTGGGGCATAACAAAATCCCTTACGAGGAATGTAATAGAACAGTCATGGGACTGTGGTGGCTTAGTGGTTAAGACACTGAACAGGTCAGCAGTTTGAAACCCAAGTGCTGCATGGTGGAGTGAGTTCCCATCTCTTTCCCAGCTCCTGTCAACCTAGCAGTTCAAAAGCAAGAAATTGCAAGTAGATAAATAGGAACCACTTCAGTGGGAAAGTAAACTGCATTCTGTGCACTCTGGTGTCTAATCATGCCTGCCACATGACCATGGAAATTTTTGGCTATAAACAGAGATGAGCACCACACCCTACAGTTGGATACGACTGGGTTTCAAGCAAGGGCAGCCTTTACCTTAATGGAACAATTCAGTGTTTCCTCTGAGATATTCAATGACTGGCTTAGTCCTACTCACTGGAAGCATATACAGTCCTTGTTCTCTCTATATATATATACAGTAATACCCCGGATAACATTGTGACTTGGTTCCACAAGTCATGACGTTATCCGATTTTTAGTGTTGTCCGATGCATGCATCGAACAACGCTAAAAAAAAGCCCTGACTTCAGGAACAAACCGCTTTAAAGGCAGGCAGGGAAAGAAAGAGACCTCCCTGCCTTTAAAGTCACCCCCCACTGCTGTGACTGCAGTAGGATTGGGGAAAGCGCCTTTCCCCCAACGCTGCTGGAGTCACAGAGCCTGCTTGTCTTTTCCCTTCCCTCCCTGTATTTAAACTACAGGGAAGGGGGAAATAGAGAGATGTGATTGGTTCTCTAGAGAACCAATGTCATCTCTCTCTCTTTCCCCCTCCCTGTAGTTTCAATGCAGCCTCGCGTCTTTTTTTCCTCCCTGTATTTAAACTTCCCCTTCCTGTATTCAAGCCTCTCTCTCCCTGTAGTTTAAATACTGTACAGGGAGGAAAAAAGACGCGAGGCTGCATTGAAACTACAGGGAGGAGAGGAGAGAGAGAGGTGATTGGTTCTCTAGAGAACCAATCACATCTCTCTATTTCCCCCTTCCCTGTAGTTTAAATACAGGGAGGGAAGGAAAAAGACAAGCAGACTCTGTGACTCCAGTAGCGTCGGGGGGAAAGGCGCTTTCCCCGATCCTACTGCAGTCACAGCGGTGAGGATTGCATCGGATAACGCTAAAAAGAACGTTCTCCGGTGCAAATCTTCCCCCCAAATTTGTTGTTGTTATGTGGTTTTAGCGTTATCTGGTGCAATCGTTATCCGGGGTATTACTGTACAGTAAAACCTCACATAAAGAGAGCCTCACTTAGAGACTAACTCACTGAATGGTCACCTCGTTTAACAAATAAAACCAACCAAAAACTCACTTAACAACTAAATTGGGGTTCACAATCCTCCCCCCCGCCAGAAGTCACAATTGGTCACTTACAATGGTGTTTCGCTTAAAGAGCAAACTTGCTTAAAAAGCAGTCCCGTGGAATGCATTATGCTCTTTAAGCAAGGTACCATTGTATATATCCAATATGTATCTGAGCACATTTGAGTTGGGGTTATTTAATAGGTGAAATGGTGATAGTAAATCAGAAGTGGTGAAGCATGAAAGTTTCTCAAAATTCAATTAGTTTGTTGTTCAGTTGCACAGTCAATTCCGACCCTTTGTGACCCTATGGACCATTGTCCTCCAGGCAGGGCCAGATGTTCCTATAGGCCAGTGGTCTGCAAATGTGGCTCTCCAGATGTTCTTGGACTTGAATTACCAGGAGCCCAAGTCAGCACTCCTGCTGATTGGGGCTTCTGGGAATTGAAGTCCAAGAACATCTGGAGAGCCACATTTGCAGACCAAGGCTATAGGCTAACTAGGCTTCAGCCTAGGGCCTCAAGATCAAGAGGGGCTTATATATTGATATATATCACAGTAATGATGTATTTTATTATCTCTCATGTAATTTACAAACTTAAAAATGGGAGGTGAAAGGGCCACATAAGTGGAATAGCCTAGGGCCTCTTTTCATGTAAATCCAGCCCTGCCTCCAGGCACCACTGTCCTCCACCATCCTCCTCAGCCCACTCAGCTCTGTGCCTGCTGCATCCACAATACCATCTAGCCATCTCATTTTTGGCCATCCCTTTCTTCTTTTGCCCTCCACCTTTCCCAGCATCAAGGCCTTCTCAAGTGAATCCTCATTTGATGTCCAAAGTACTTCAGCTTCATCTTTATTATTTGACATTCTAGGGAGCAGTCAGAGTTGATTTCTTCTAAGACCAACCTATTTGTTCTCCTCGCTGTCCAGGGGATTCTCAAAACTCTCCTCCAACACCACATCTCAAAGGCATCTGTTCTTCTGCACTCAGCTTTCCTAATGGTTCAGCTCTCACAATCATACATTGCCACCGGAATTACCATTGCTTTGACTATACGAATTTTTGTTTTCAATGTGATGTCTTTACCTTTCACTATGTTCCCCGGGTTTCTCATAGCTTGCCTCTCAAGAATCAGTCGCCTTTTTATTCCATGGCTGAAATTACAATCTGCAGTGATCTTGGATCCTAGGAAAGTAAAATCTGTCACTTCTTCTACTTCTTCCCCATCTATTCTCTAGGGACTGATAGGGCCAGTTGCCATTATCTTGGTTTTCTTGATATTGAGTCTCAAGCCAGTTTTTGCATTCTCTTCTTTCAACCTAAGCAGCAGCTTCTTTAGGTATTCCTCATTTTCTGCCATTAAGGTAGTGTCATCTGCGTATCTCAAGTTGTTGATGTTTCTCCCAGCAATTTGGATCCCAAATTCTGATTCAATAGCAATAGAAATTACATTTATATATTGCCCCATAGTGCTTAGTGCACTCTTTGGGCAGTTACCATTTAATTAGCATCCCCTAACATGCTGAGTACTCATTTTACCAACCTGGGAAGCATGGAAGGCTGAGTCAACCTGGATCCCCATCAGGATCAAACTGGATCCCCATCAGGATCAGACTAGAATTGCTATAAGTTAAGGAACATCCATAGGCATTATCTGTTGCACACTAAGACACACAATTCAGTGTGCAACAGGCAATTTATTTAAAAAAGTAATAATGATGCTGTTGGTGTAATAGTGCAATAGGATTTCAGCCATTTTTTTTACCTCAGAAAATCCATTTATTCATAGACAATTTTAAAAGCCTGGAATGAGATGAAGAAAGCCATAGTCTTAATGTTATGCTTTGTAACTGTGCAGAAGGTTTTCAACCTTTTTTTACCAGTTTCCCTAGTGATTGTTTGTCTACATTTGTCACAAGCTCTGACCTAGGCTTGTATTCTGTGTGATATAAATATATACAAATGCTCCTAATTATACTTGTGGTTTCTTCCTCAAACTCTGTCCTTCTCTTCTGTTATCCACAGATGTCAGCAATGGTTTTAAAAAGCTTACTCAGTGAGAAACCTGGAAACATCTTCCTGTAGGTGCATAATTTTATGTTTATGTCATTAGTTGGAGTTAGATATATCCATTTTTTTTCAGAATTGTGGTAGGGTTTTTTCTTATTTTTTTGGTGAAGATTTTTCTTATGCCTTTGACATCTTTTGGGCTTCTGTAATTGGTATTTGTCTCTGCATACTCCATTAAAAATCCTGAAGCCCTTTTGTAAGGGGGAAATGGGTATTTTTTTCTGCTTTCAAACAAGCAAAACAAAATACCACAATCTATTCTTGAGCATAATGGAGGTTATAGATCCTTCTCTCTCCCTGTGTTGAAGAAAAGATAACTGGGCCTTTGGAAGTATTATCTAGATAGAGCTTCTTCAGCAAGGAAGACGTGTGCTCATGAATGCGGCAAGTGCTGATGTATGCAGACCCTTGGAAGTTTTTCTTCTGAAAATAACTTTTTGATGCTGAAGATTTGGGGCCATGAAACTTTTCTTGTTGTATTTGTAGAAGAAACATATTGGTTTACATGTAGTGGTGAGATTCAATTTTTTTTACTACCTAGTCTGTGGGCATGGTATGGTGGGTGTGGCCAGGGGAAAGAACCCAAATTAGGACTACAGTAATACCTCATATAACATTAGTATCGAATAACACTAAAATCGTATAACATCAAGGAATCTGGGGGGAAGAATTGCATCAGATAACATTAAGATCCTATGGGATGCTTCAGATAACAACCGCGAAAGCCTGTGTGGTTACAATGTATCTCTATGGATCCCATAGAGGATCAGATAACACTAAAAATCATATAACACGAAGACTTGTGGAACCAGGTTTTAGTGTTATATGAGGTTTTACTGTACTTTATTTCAAAATTTGGATGGATGGGGCCAGCTGGAATTTCTGCTACTAGTTCTGGTGGACTAGGGCAAACCTGCTGAATCCCACCACTGTGTACATGAGAAAAAACAACAACCCAGTTCATATAAGTGGAGCCCTTTATCTTACATGTAACACTTGAGTCCACATCCAGGATTGAGTTTTATATCTGGAGGTATGCTATTAATAACTTTCATCTCATCCTTCCCAATTTTGGTATTTGAGGAGCCATTTCCCCTTAATACATGTCAACAGTAGCCCAATAAACAACACCTTGTCCCAAAACCCAGTTAGTGTGAGGAAACCCTGTAGCCTTACTGTTTACTCACAAATGTCTCAAGAAGGCAGCAAGGTCTTGTTTTTGTGGCAATAGCAAATACTGTATATGCAATTGGGCACTCAAATCTTATGAGCCTCAAATAAGGGTTCCTATAGGTCAGGGGTTCTCAATGTTTTTCAGCCATCGGCCGGACCATGCCCCCTCAGATAGCTGAGTAGGCTGGACTGGTGATTCCTCCCACCATAAATGCTGCTGTAAAATGCATCCACAGTTGTTATAAGCATGTTTATGACGCCCACAAACCCATTTACATCTGTAGTAAACACGTTTACGATGGCCGCAGACCCATTTACAGCTGTAGTAAATGAGTTTACAATGGCCATAAATAAGTCTGCAGTGAATTCCAGTGCTGGTAGCAGTGGCAGTGGTGGGGGCAGCTGGAGCAAGGTCAGGGGCCAGATTATTTTGTGCCATGGGCTGGATCTGGCCTGTGGGCTGTAGGTTGTGAACCCCTGCTATAGGTACACTGAGAAAAATGAAACAACTAGGGTAAACCATCAGAAAAGATTTTTCAGCAGGTGATTCTTCAACCCTTGGTGAGATTTCAGCTATTAACAAGGCAATTCTTTATTAAAGTTGAATCTCCTCAGTTTCCAACAGCAAGGAAGGATAAAAAAGTTCTTGCTCTAACTATGCAAGTTGTTTTGAGCCCACAACAAGACACAAGTGATTTAACCCCATTTTGTTCTTTTTCTCTATAACTTTACATCCATAACTGTCATGGTATCCACCACAGCTTGGATTCTTCCTTTAGAGAAAAGAGATTCTTTCAAAAGGACTGGTCCTCATGGGAGGATCATTAACAGGGTTGTAATATTACTTACAAAGCAAAAGCCATTGGCACCAAAGTACAGAGGGTGCAGGAGTGTTCAGAGTGGCAAAAAGTGCATCTTTCTCTTGCTGCAATTGGCCATTGCCCTGGGGTACTCTGCTTGAAAGAGATGGTCCTCTGCAGTGTCTTACTGCAGAGCAGAAGGCATCCATACCATCCACAATAAAGATAGTGATATCCCCATTACTTTGCTGTCTAGATGCTGTTAGGGAAGGAAGACGCAGGTGTCAACAAGTCTTCTGGTTTATGTTATGTTTATCTTCTCATTTTCTCCTTCTGACCACTTCTAGGCATCTTCTTGGAGTTAAGGTAGAACAGAAAATGTGCAATGTCTCCACCCGTTGACTCCAAGAGATTGTTTTAAAAAGAGAGGAAAATGTCATCTCTTAAGGAAAACCCATGCTACCAGTTGCCTCTTTCTTCCCCAGTGATCCATATACAGGCAAACATATAGGGAATGATTTCCTCTCTGGGATTGGGACTGGACAAAATGCTTGGGATGATATGTGGTCCTTGCTTTTCCCTTAAAGTATCAGAAGAATTTTACCTGTATCATCTCCTTCCTTGAAAGAGCTCAGTATGACCTATGTAGGTTTACTCATTATATCTTTCTAACAGTCCAGTGTTGTGCAGGCTAGGCCAGATCCTCCCCATTATATCTAGAAAGTTGGAGGAGAGATATCATAAATCAAAACAGTACTTTGAGTACAGTCTGGGCTGCTTGCCCCAAAAGCAAAAATCCCACATTATAGTTTTGATCATTAGGATGATATTGGCATGGAGAGAAAGGTCAGCTTAAGCATCTTCTGTGTGGCCCAAACTTATCTGACAGAACAGCTGTATCTACAGTAGCGATTTACACATCTTTAAAAAAGAAGGATATGCACCACAGGAAAGATGGACAAAAGAGGATATGGATTTGCATAAATTTGCATGTGTTAATGTGTGTACAAGGATTCAAAATTAGACATGATTTTGTGAATAATTCAATCAGAAGTCGAGCGCAGCTCAGAAAATTGGGGAAGATCATGTACAGGTATTTCTGCACCTGTTGAGTCTGCTGTCCAGCTGCTCTTTGATGACAAGCAGTTTCAAGGTTCACAGTCTCTTTCTAACACTTCTTTATCTTCTTATCAGATTTGGACTGGGCAAGTCTTCAAATAATTTTTCTTGCTTACAAGTATTTGTGAGGAGATTAGATTCAAAATGTTCAAACCAGTATACGAAAATATGTGGTGCTATATATATAGTGAGATAACAATAACAACAACATATATTATTACAATCTAAAAACACATATTTGCAAAATTGTTTATATAGCTCACCTCTACTACTGTAGGGATGTGTGTGTTGTGCACATTATCCATCCATCCATCCATCCATCTTTCGATCTTAATACCCATGCACGACAGTAGAGATATGCTAACATACAATTGTATAGATCTGATTTTTCAGATTTTAACTCCCAGCATTCCCAAGTATGCATAGCTCTACATAGTATACAGATATGTAGTACCCACATTAACATGGTTTTACCGAGTAGGGCAGTATATAAATCGAATAAATGAAATGAATACACAGTGACCCAAATCCTATTAGTCAGGCCTGCAACCACAATACAAGAAGCATAACTTTGGAGGGACATTGGCTTGAGTTAAGAAATCATCCTAGATATTAGCTGTTGTGTACTGAGTTACAGGGTTCACATGGCGGTAACGTAATCTAAAATGATCTGCCCTCTAAAATTATCTTATTTGATTTGCCACTGCATAAAATCTCAGTAGGATTTTGGTCAGTCTATATCTGTCTTCCAAACAAAGAAATATAAGGAAGGCAAGTATAAATAGCTATGCTTTCAAAATGTGTCAAAAACAATAATAAAAAACAACAACCTATAAGTACATATTGAATTTAAACAAAGAAGGAAGATTATTTTCAAAATGCAAGGTCTTCCCTAAAAGAAAATCTTTAGCCAGCATAGCTTTAGCAGCCACTTTCTGAAGGGCTGTCTTGCTGTCCTATTTTCTTGATTGTACAGCTATTTTTCTTGTACAAATGTATATTTGAAAATTAAAGCATTATTTGTTCTGTTCTCAAAAACAAAAATATATAAAAGATCAACAGAAATATGAAGGATTTCTGCAAGGGGGATGTATATTTTTAATGGAGTTGTGTTAATTTTTTTAATGATCTGTAAAAATTACCATGCTCTAAGGATTACAATTACACTATTAAATCACTCTGTACTTGAACATCCCTTCTTTCAATAATCAAGGTTTAATAATGTCCATGAGCTCCAAATCCTCTTGGTGCTTCATACTAGCTAAATATGGCTCAGTTCCCAGTTCTCTGCACCACTGACTGGTAAAGGTAAAGGTCACCCTTGTTTTGAAGCTAGTCGTATCCAACTCTAGGGTTCAGTGCTCATCTCAGTTTATAAGCAAAGTCTCTGTCTGCAGATGTTTCCGTGAACACGTGGCAGGTATGCCTCAACACTGGAGTGCATGGAACACTGTTTAACTTCCTATTTATCTACAGTACTTGCAATTTCTTGCTTTCGAACTGCTAGGTTGGCAGGAGCTGGGAGAGAGATGGGAGCTCTCTCTGTCATGCAGTACTCGGGTATCAAAGTCTGACCTTCCAGTCATTGAGTTCAGCATCTTAACCCCTTGAGCCACCGACAGTACCCCAAAGAGTCAACCTCAAAGCTGTGTGAAAGAGCTTTTGTACAGCATTTAATAGTCATTCTGTTTGTCTTCACTCTTTCTGCATTACAATGATCTAACTAATCCTTTTACAATGTGTTGATGTAAACTGTTAGCAGAGTGGCATGCAGTGATGAGCAAGAGGTTCACACCTGGCAAGGTGGTCCCTCGTGAGAAAAACAGGCAGAAAGATCTTGGTGCAGAAGAAAACTCAAAGTAGGTTTACTCAAGAAGTAAAAAGGTGCAAGTATATATAGTGCAACAACTGTAACACAAAACAGATATATTCTCTTGTGCTGCTCAGTTGACCTCACTGGGACAGTTCAGTTGTGCTATGTACAAGTCCATACAGTTCAGTAGCAGTCTAGTCCAGCAGGGTAAATGCAAGCTGTAATTACAGACAAAGCCAAAGAATTCTACAGCTTCTGTCCTCCTGGTGGAGGCTTACTCAAAGTAGTCCTTCTTTGTCCAGCAAGCACAGATGGCATATCAGGCAAAAGCCATTATCAGGATCAGTGCAAAGATTCAGTCATCATAGCATGTTCTGGTAGATGCAGGAATCTTCATCCAGACTGTCAACAGAGGAAAGTGAGCATTAAAGCTCAGGCAAGTTGAGCATTGTAGCTAGAAGTCTGCAATCCTGCTCTGACCTAAATAGATTGGCCTATGGAGGACATCAGAGAAGACTCTCGGCACCTGTGTACCCCTGCAGTAGGGTCTTAAAGGCACCACAGACACAGTATGCCTTGCAACCAGTTAGGGTATGAGGCGAAGACTTGCATCCCCTAACACAATGTACTCAGGGACAATTTCAATATAAGAGGTGTTACATAAAGGTAAATTATATTCATTTCTAGACTTGTATAGAGTATTTCTTACTGAGAAAGTGTTGCTCAGATTAAAGGACTGTTACTATAAACACAAGGTTTCTTGTAAAGAAATAAGCAATCACAATTGCACCAGAAATGCGGTACTGAAAGAAGGCTGGTTACTATGTGTTAGCCCCCATACTGATTACCCAGCCACTTAGGGGGACGACTGTGTGAGGCACTAGACCTGTCTGGATAACTGTGGGGCAGCTCACAACCATTAAAGCTATAAAATAATCAACATTTTAAAAATATCATATGAAAAGCTATTAAATATATATCAAAACCAAAACTCTGTGGGTTTCTTGAACTAGCGGTATATTACAATTATGTTTAATACAAATGTCAAATAACAGTGCTTCCTTTACTGCTGAGATACCTTTGATTTTAATAGAGATTTCCACTAGTGCTGGCATGGGGAGGAATCTGTTTGGGTGATTCATTATGCCAAGCGCTGTTTAGAGCTTTGGTGGCAGAAGATTCAACTGTTCAGGTTTCCCTCAATGTTGCCCGGGGTATACTTGACTATTAATTATGGTCTTCAAGGAGGCAACTTCCATGTACCCTTGTTATCTGGATGAGACCTCCTCAGAAGTAGAAGACCAGGCAGAGCAGAAAGCAGCAGCCACTCAAGAGGATGGGGAGGAAAGCAGGATAGACGAGAGTCCCATCTGTCCCACGGAGCAGCATCATTTTCAACTTGTTGTTGGACCAACAACTCAGAACCAGCAGATACCAGCTTGGAAGTTTTCCAATCCTTGCAATCAGAGTAGATATAGCTCAAGTAGGGAGTGATTTTATCAAGAGTTATAAAGAGATTTCCAAGTCAGAGATACTGTGCTGGAAACAACAAGTATTATTAGTGTTGCTCCTGGTTTTGACATATTTTGCTCTTGTATTCCTTGAACCTCAATTTGGCTCTTCTTTGACTCTGTCTATTACAAATTTCCTCATAAATTACTGTCCTTTGGCTTTTGCACTTTGTCTTTGATTCTTCTCCCTGACTTACATTTTTTCTGTATGATCCCAGGAATCTGCATGGAAACAGAACCACTATTTATGATCTAGGTATAATTCTAATGACACACGTACTTTTCCTTTTAATGTATTTTCACAATTGCACCTTTTTAAAAATATCCATTATGAATACGGATTAATTCTTCCATTGAATGACATGGTGAGTAATATGATTTCTGAATGAATGAGGGTCTTGAAGGTGGGTTGGGAATTTTGACTTCTTAGTCCCTTTCCTATTTCTCATTTGGGGGAAATCAACATTTTCAGCCACCCTTCAAGGCCCTCATTCACTCACAAATCATATTACTCACCATGTCACTCAATGAAAGAATGGGAGGAAGCCTGTAATAAAATGAAAGGTGTGTCTGGCTACTAAAATATGTAGACTAAATGAAAAGAATCCCAGGTTTCCCTTGTATGAAATGGTATCTACCTGGCATCAGCTGAAGTAGATGCTTAAATCTATGTTAGACATTCCTGATTAGTTTAGAAATTTATTGGATCAAGTAAGTTTATATTTATTTTATTGAATATTATGTTGTCTGATATTTTATTATTTATCTATTTGTGTTTGTGTGTGTGTTGTTTTGAACTTCTAAACATGTTATTTCATGCATTAAGATGTCTGGGCCAGAATAAATGGAAAAGTGAAATACAAAAAAGTAAATGAATGAATAAATGTTGAGATGTGATTATTAGTGTAACAGCTTTATTACTAGAAGTCAATTTCAAGGGTATAATTTCCATTCTGCATAAGCACACTTAGATTTTTCTACTGAATTTGCAGCCCATGGAAAACATTTGTGCCAAACTGAACTGTATTGTCAATGCACTTTGTGACTCTCAGATGGTATATAACATGGCACATAATATCACAGGATAAGGAATTCTAATAAACCCAGGAGCAAGTCTGTCACATATGTGTAGCTGAGATGTCTGTCAGTTGCCATGGAAACTCTTAGCCAAATAACCCAGCTCTGTAGATGTCAGAGTTGTGGTAACAGTGAATTGGATAAAGATTTTTACCAAGACCTTTTCCAAAATGCTAAAAAGTATACTGTATCCTGCATCCACTGAAGACTATTACTAATTCACTCATAGTAGTTAGAAAACTGACTCTGCTTAAAAGTCATTGAGTTGGGATCTTAACTGGATACCTTCTGATGGCAAGCTTCCAGGACATGATCACATGGCAGGCGTTTGTGTCTATAATGGAATGAATTATAGTGGGGAGTGAAGCCAGCAAGTCTCTTAGCATGAGATCAGGGTCCTCTCTGCCAGCAGGGGAGCAGACGTTGACAGGCTTTGGCTTGGGGTAAGCTGGCATCTGTTCTACAACTAGCTTCTGCCAGCACCACTCAAGGTATGGAACAGCATTGTGATGTTTCCTGAAGGGATTGAAGATGCAAAGAAGACATTAATTGCAAGAAAGAGCATTTAAGCCATCGCTGAGAAAAGCATATATTAAAAATATAATTCTTAGGTGGCAGACTTTGTGTTTGTTTTCTGGAAGCAGCTGTCAAAAGACGGATGCTCTTACAGCATGAAATATGTCGGATCCGTTAATATATTCAACTCAAGAATATATATATATATATACATTCCTTCTGGCTGATGGAGGTAGTTCTGTCCTCCTATAGAAGATGCTTTCTTAACCCTATGAAATATTAATATCCTCTAGGTGAGAAGGTCATAGTCTTTAAAACTCTGCATTTTTAGAAAAGAGTTGTGTTAACTCATGCATTTGTGAAGCAAGACTTAAAAACGAAAGGACTGGTACATTCCTCAGATTTCAAGTATGAAGTTGTCTGCTGCTACTAAAAAGCAGAGGAGGCATATAGCAGTGACACTCTTGCTCATGGTCAGGGATATTTCCAAAGCACTTACAATCTCACATTTTGTACATTCAGGGTATGTACTTCATCTGTAACAGTAATCATTAATATCAAAATCTGAACAGATGAAAGAATATAGCAGTGATTAAAAGACTAAAACATAAGAACACCAAAAATCAAACTGAGATGCTGTATCTTTTATTGGAATTTAAAACATATGTACAGTGTCCTATGCTTTGTAGAAATAAAAGAACCTATGTGACATCAACGGAAATATAATATAGCATGGAAGAAATTCCTCCACGTAACCTTATCCAGATTGGGTTGACCACCCAGACAGGTGGTATATAAGTGGAACGCAATGCAATGGATGGATGAATGAATAATCAAATCACTTAAACATTTCAGAAGAGACTTGAAGAAGTACTTGTAAATCATTTAGAGTAATGCATAAATTGCACTGTGACTTACTCAGAATATCTTTTGATATCTCTGATTATCATAACAATGCAAATAATTTCATCTGAAAGGCCTCCTTAGAGCAGAAGTAATAGTATAGACAGTGGTGATCACAAATACATGGTCCTGAATCTGATTTGGAGAAGGCAGTTTTGTGTATTTAATGAAATAACATCTGGGCTAGTTGCAGATCACAAAGAAACCGTCCCTCATTCCTGAAAATAGCATTTTTTCTTTCATTTTTTCTTGTGATGTTATCACTGCAAGGTGCTTCCATCATGCAAAAAAAGGAACTGTGTGAAGGGCAATAACGATGTTATGCTTCTAGCTTGCACTGTTAGAAAATGAATCATGATAATTGAAGGCTCAAAACCCTCACTAAACCAGTAGGAACATCCGGAATGGAAAGGACAATATGTCAAATGAGCTTATCAGTCCTAACCTTTTTATTGCTTGAGCCCAGATCTGATGAAGTGCCATGTGCCTGGACATTGATTGCTACAAATAGCTTGCCTAGCAAGTTGAAAAGGAATGGAGCACAGAATATCACAAGTTGCCTCCCTCCACAGAGAACACAAGGGGCAGAAAGGAAGGGACAGTTAACTCTACTTTGCTCCATTATTTTGATTTCTGAGATGGTCCATCTTCCCAAGCATTGCATCTTGCAGCTGGGTGTTTTTGGTCCTGGGTAAGCATTTTTGCCCTTTGCTCACCTGAATGACATATTTAACAAACATATATAGAAAGGAGTTCTCTTGTTATAATATTTTATGATATACATAGAATTGTACCCACTGCCATGATGGCTACAGAGATCACTGAAGTGTTTTATCTATAAGTGAATTATGTCTATTGTCATGTCTCTGTATTTTGATAATTTTTCCAATTCTTCAACTCCTCAGTGCTAGTGATGGTGGTGGTGATGATGATGACAGTGTTTTATACATGTCTAGAGAGTAGCAACACTAATGGAGTAGTATATAAGTAAGCAAACAAACCAATAAATAAATAAATAAAATTCTGTACTGAGTCTTCCATTTTTGGAACAACTAAAAGAATCCTTGAACATTGATTAGCAAGAAGCCAAGAAAGAAATAATGGGGTGAAGGACAAAAAATGTCACCATCGTGACATTTGTGTATCACCAGTTACGCCCGTTCCTAGACCAGGACTCCCTGATCATGGTCACACATGCCTTGGTCACCTCCAGACTTGATTATTGTAATGTGCTCTACTTTGGGCTGCCCTTGGTGACCATTCGGAAGCCACAGCTGGTCCAGAATGCAGCTGCACGAGTAGTGATGGGATGCAGGTGTTATGCCCATGCCTCACTGCTGCTGAGGGAGCTGCACTGGCTCCCAGTTTGCCTCCAGGTGCAATTCAAATTCAAGGTGCTGGTTATTACCTTTAAAGCCCTACATGGTAGTGGACCAGGATACTTAAGAGACTGCATCACCCCAAGGACATCTGTCCATCACACCAGAGCGGACCGGAGAGACTCTCTAGTTGTGCCATCGGCCAGAGAGGCGCACCTCTCTGGCACTAGAAGGAGGGCCTTCTCTGTGTCTGCCCCAGCCCTATGGAACCTCCTTCCAATAGAATTACACATGCAGATGGAGCTGCTGTCCTTTAGGAAAGGAGTGAAAACCTGGCTGGCAGGTCAGGTCTGGGGGATGGATGGAACAATATCCCCAGCCAGTTGGATGATTTGACACACACACACCCCGGTGCCTCTTAGCTGCAACTCCTAGTTTTAATCTTTTAAGCTTTTTAAAAAATCTTTAATCTTTTAATTAGTTTTAAATTGTTTGATTGTTATTAATGACATGTTGTAAATCGTCCTGAGTCACTTCGGGGAGGAGGGCGATAAATAAGCATGAATAATAAATAAACAGGATGTCTTATAGGATTGCTCTATCATAACCACACATTTACATGCTGTGAATATACTTGGAGTCTAGTTTTTGTCAAAGCTGAGAATGTGTTGTTGTTTTTTTTTTTGGGTTGCTGTGGTTGTTATAATTTGGCTGCCATTCCTGATTTCATTTAGTACCCCTCCCACTGACAGCAGGGTAGTCCCCAGAGTGAGGGTGGGAAGGATTACTTTCATGCAAACTGGCTTCCATTCTGAATTATTTCAGCATGATGTTATGTCATGACTTAACATTGCTCTGTTGCCCTGGCTTTAGGGAACTTCAGAAGGGAAGGAAGATGGTGAGAATCAGGATGACCAATTTGGCCACTCTCATGGGCAACTATGTTGCTCAGAGGGGAGACAGGAAAAATAGGAATGGAATTTTAGGTCAATCTGTATTTATGAGGGCTGTCGATTACAATGTAAGAAAGTGTTCTCGTGGAAGTTTATCCAATGCAAGAGAAACCCTTCCATGCCATAGCTTCAGTCTATAGAACAGGATTTTGTGGACATCTGGGTGACATTTTGTGAAAGTGGAGAAGCTATTAACAGAAGGATAGAAAAGTCCACTTAATCCAGATCAGTATATAGCCACAATTTAGCCCATTGATTGTTGTTATTGTAATTGGTGTACAGTACTTGCTATGTGTTATCAAGTTGCCTCTGACGGTGATGTTATGAATGACTTCCAAATGGTCTTCTCATTAACAGCTCTGTTCAGCTTTTGCAAACCAAAACAATTGCTTCCTTTTTAAAAAAGTCACTTCATTTCATGCTTGTTTTCTTATCGCCTTCAATATTTTGTAGCTTTACTGCCTTTTTCAGTCAGTTGAGGGCTGGTGCACTGGGCTACCAGGACTTAGCCAACGGTGCCCCTCTTGGGTGCCAATCCAAAGCAAAGGCACCAAAAGCTATGATTTTATTTATTTATTTATGTATTTATTTAGATTTATTATCCCGCCCCAATCAGGCGAACCCGACTCTAGGCGGCTTACAACATAAATGCAGATCAAACTTAAACAATAAAAAAATCCCACATAAGTGCAAAATAAACTAAACAATCCCACTATACCCCTACAAATTTAGTGATTAGTTTAAAATTAATTTAAAAAGAAATTAAACTGTAATTTACAAAATACTAAAAAAGATTTAAAAATTTAAAATGTTTAAAACAGCGAAAGGGGTGGCTGTCCTATTAGATCAGCTACCCAGCATGGGACCCCACATTCCTGGAGCCCCACACCTGCCCTGCCAGCCAGGTTTTTAGACCCTTCTGAAAGGGCAGGAGCTCTGTCTGTAGACGTAACTCAGTTGGCAGGAGGTTCCAAAGGGCCGGGGCGGACACGAAGAAGGCCCTCCTCCTGGTGCTAGAGAGATGCGCCTCTCTAGCCAATGGAATGACAAGAGAGCCTCTCTGATCCGCCCTGGTGGGACGGACAGATGTTCTTGGAGTGACACGGTCCTTTAGGTATCCTGGCCCACTACCATATAGGGCTTTAAAGGTAATGACCAGCACCTTGAATTGCACCCAGAGACATACTGGCAACCAGTGCAGCTCCTGAGCATAACGCCCACACCCCATCACTACCCGGGTCGCTGCATTCTGGACCAGCTGCAGCCTCCGAATGGTCACCAAGGGTAGCCCCATGTAGAGCGCATTACAATAATCAAGTCTGGAGGTGACCAAAGCATGTGTGATCATGAGCAAGGAGTTCCAATCTAGGAGTGGGCATAACTGGCGTATTACATGAAGTTGTGCAAAAGCCCTCCTGGCCACGACTACCACCTGCTCTTCGAGCAGTAGTCGTGAGTCCAAGAGGACCCCCAGATTACGCATCGGGTCTGTTTGGGGCAAAGCTGCCCCATCCAGAACCAAAGATGGTAACTCCCGATATGGCACAGGACCCCTGTGGGGTACGACTGGTTTTTGAGCAAGGATGATCTTTACTCTACCTTACTCAATTTGTATCTAGATAAATTCAAGGATGGAAAGGATAGATTTAAGAACACTCCTTGGCCAAAGTGTCCTATGACAAAGCTCCACAAAATGCTAACTAGGAACCTGATGGCCTCATCATTGATATTATCCTTCCACCAAGTGCTTTGGAAAAGGGAATATACAGTCCTCAGCCCTATCAGTTCTTTACATCAATTTATATGATTCCATGTGAAGTGGTTCATCAGTAAAAAAGAAAACATGGACCTAGAGTTGCCCAGGTGACCACAGTGGACTGGATTAATGATATGCACAGGCAAAATTAGCCCCACAGGCCATAGGTTGTGAACATCTGATCTAGTTCTTAAGAAACAATTGAGAGTAAAAGGGAATAGTAAACCATTCCTAAGTACTGGGGCTAGATAACCCTGGAAAGGTTTGCCAGAAGTTGGCTTGTTGTCTATCTTTATATAGTTTCCAGGTTGTATGCCAAATGTGAATATGATCTTGCTTAAATTTAGGAAGATTGTAAGCAAACTCTGGGCTAAACGCAGTGTTGCTTTTCACGTATCTGAGGTCCTGGGCCAGTAATGTCCTTCAAAATCAGTCAAAAAGTTGCAGAATAGAGGTGGCATCCTCTAAAGGAAGGAAAGAATCTCTGAACTGATGTACCAGGAATGGGTTGCTAATTTAGTGAAACAAGAGGTTTTGACCAAATAATCATTCTTCATGATTAAAGACACTTTTTTGTTGAGGAGTCATTCCCACTCTATGTATAGCCATGGGAACAGTAATTTATTTCAGGCTATAAAGAACATGCTTACTAGAATAATCATTCACTTATATAGGATGGAATTTCACTGTTCAGTGTGGATTTATTCAGACTACTGAACTTCACCTAAAGGAAAATAAAGGTGAATCTGAACATTCATCTCCATATTTTAAAAAAAGCCTGAATAATTTCAAAAGAAGAAAAAAGTTTCAGTAAGATCTATGAAATTTATTAGAAGGGCTTGACTTTAAGCACAACTTTAGACAGTTGCCAGATTTCACCTAAAAGCTAATTCAGAATTCCACCTCAGGCAGGCACTTCTATAAAGTTTCAAGAAAGGCTTTTATCAGGCCCTCTGCTTGTGTGCCCTTAACAGCTGCTTTATCTTTAGACATTAGCATTAACCTTCATCTGCTAATCAGCAAAGCTAAGTAATAATAAGAAAAAGCTGGCAGCCTTCCTTGAAATTCTTCAGACTTCCTATCTCAATAGAAGTACCAAATTACAGACCAATTCTGCTTCTACAAGACAGCCACATCAAGGAAAATGGATACCTAGGAGTCTATCTACACTGCACATGGTATGACAGGTTTCAGCCTGACCCATACCTTGGTCTCTCCTGTTCCTTTCCAGAGCTTTCTTTACCAGCCTGATATGTAGAACCCCAAGACTCTGAGTGCAGGTCACCTAAAAGCCATACTGAAAAGGCCTTGCAGCAATCTGAGGCTTACCTGAATTGTACAGAGCCCAGACAGTATTTTGGAGAGTAATATTAAAATGTGTGTGTGGTAGAGCATGGCTTGTGGCTTAACTCTTGTCTTCTTACCCCCTCTTCCAATAAACAGATGTTTTGATGAAGTAAAGTTGTTTATTGTTCACAAAGCATATTATAGAAATAACAGTTCATTCGATGGTTTCAGGATACAGGAAAATCCAAAGGAAAAAAACACATCTAATCAAAAAGTACAGGTGGGAAAATCCACACTCAGGCCTTCCCCCATGAAACAAAAGGAAAACCTGACTAATCTAAGTAATTTTGACTTAGCTTGGGTTGAGTAAGGACTCAGGTGTTAGAATCCCACTTTCCCTTTCTGAGGTGTAATGCTCAGAATCCCCAAACTTGAATTCATTCCCAAAACCATGTGTCTATAGGAAAGAACATGAGCTTGAATCTCCTAATTAGCATACAGTCAATTAGAGCCCAGGGATTGTATAGCATATCCTGGTTCCAGTGGTGGGCTGCTGCCGGTTCTGGAGGGGTTCACCGGGGTTCGAATCCTGATGTTTTGGCTTGCTACAGCCTCCAGGGAGGTGGGGGAACTTCAAAAATAGCTCGCATCGGGTCTCCCAACCTCCCCGGAGCTGGCAGGGAGGTCAGAGAGCCCGAAATGGGTAAAAAAAGGACAGTTATTTTTACCCATTTCGGGCTCTCTGACCTCCCTGCCGGCTCCAGGGAGGTCAGGGGACCCGATCCTCGCTATTTCCAAAGTTCCCCCACCTCCCTGGAGGCTGCAACAAGCCAAAATGTCAGGATTCAAATCCTGACATTTTGGTTTGTTGCAGCCTCCAGGAGGGTGGGGGAACTTCAAAAATAGCATGGCAAAATGATCCACAGGAAAAGAGACATTGTTTTCCTCTGGATCTTTTTGCTTTTAAATCTAGCACGGGGGGGGGAATACCCCCCCCCCGCAAGGGTAGTGATCACTGCCCTTGCATGGAGGGGGTATTCCCACCCACCTCCACCCTCCAGTGCTAGATTTAAAAGCAAAAAGATCGAGAGGAAAAGAGATGTCTCTTTTCCTGTGGATCATCTTGCTTTTAAAGCTAGTGCTGGGTAGGGTGGGGTGGGATGGGGTGGGGGGAATGCCCACCCCACCCCACAAGGGCAGTAATGGACCACTGTCCTTGCGGGGTGGGGTTGATATTCCCCCCATGCAGCTCAGCGCTAGCTTGGAGTGCAGGAAGGTGGGAAGGAAAAGAGGTGCGAGATCGTGCTTCTCCCCCCCTTCCTGCATTCCAAGCTACAAGCGCTGTAAATGAAGAAGGGGTGGGGAATCCCCAGTCGCAGTAGCGGGGGGTCGTTTGGGTAGAAGTTCTACCCAAACCACCACCCCCGCAGACCATTGCCTCGGATAACGCTAAAGAATCGTTACCCGATGCAAGTTTTTTCCAAAAAACTCGCATCGTTATCCGATTCTAGCATTATCAGATGCAATCGTTATCCAGGGTATTACTATAATACCATTTAGCCCATCCTCTCACAGTTGACATTCAGGTGGGAGGTAGAATAGGGCTAAAAAATATTATAAAAGAATGGCCAGTTTTGAGCCATTTCAGCCTTCTCTTGAGGAGGCTCACATCATGTCAATTTGACCCATGACATGAATCCAACTAAGGAAGCCAGGCATGGTGGCATGCTGCCCGTTCCCTAATGGACATTATGAACAGAGATGCTTTTAGGTGAGGAAAGTTATTCTCTTGCTTTATTATTTTCTTAGCTTCTTATGTAGTTTAGAGTAGATTACTTTATTTCTTCATTATGTATGCTGCATACATATGGATCTATATTGTCTTTTAATAAATGGGAAAAGACACTCCAAGGTTTGGTTATTTAGCTACTAAGCAAAGAAAAGAAATTTCTACAGAAGAGGGAGGCCTGTAAATAAAGGTATTGCTAAGGACTTTAAATTTCCAAATGTCCAGCCATGGGAAGAGGGGAACGTTCCTTCTCAAAGTCCAGATATAGTTGCCAGTGTGAAGCCAGAGACCAGGTTTTGATAGTACAAAGAAGAAAGGGTTACCAGCATTGAGGCATGCTTGCCACATGTCTACAGAAATGTCTGCAAACTCAGGCAGCACTGGCTCTTTGGCAATAAACATAGAAGAGCACTGAACCCTAGATCAGATATGACTGGCTTTCAAGCAAGGGTGACCTTATTTCTAGGGGCATCCTAGGACTACAGCTTGCCCAAAGCCATTTAGACTATTTCTTTTGGGATCCACAGTGAGGAATTGAACTCACAACATCCGGCTCTGCAGCCAGGGACCTACAACGCTGAGCTATCTAATCAGCTTATTTAATTTTAGGTGGAATACAATTCCCCACTTTAAGTAAGTCAGGTGTACCCCTCACCTCTATTGGCTAGTCAGTTGGCCACCTGAATTTGAAAAGAAGTTTAAACAAACACATTTCTTTTGGATCCTTAAATAAATCTAATTTAAACAGCTCACTATTTAAAATACTGGGATCATGGAGGAGGGAATGTGCTTAGTTAAGCTTATTTCATCATATCTGTGGTAATCAGAAAATGCTTGTAGGAGCAATAGAATTTACAATAGCAATAAATTATCTAACACAGTACAATTAGAAAAGCTATCAAAAAGATATATTTCAAACATTACATTACAAAGAGCAATGTTTCATAGGTTGATTTCATATTTATGATTTCCAGGGGAAAAAATAAAAATTGTTCATGTTTATTTTGAAAGGACATCAAAGCTGTTGGGTGAAAATGAATGCATGCTTTTAAACACATTTATGATTTTAACTTTTCAAGCTCTAACATTTCAGCTAATTGCTTTCCAAAGAGTGAATTTCATATATGAGTTATTACCCAGTTCTATGACTGCATCTAGAAGTACATTAATATATCAAATGAAATTGGTAAAAATGAAATGAAAAAATAAAATAAAACTATAAGTATCTTAAGACAGGGAACTGTCCTTTTGTAGCTTAGTGCTCAGTGGTGGCCTGGGGAGAACAGTAAGTGAATACCAGTTTGGAATGTGTCAATTCTCAGGCTGGTTCACACATTTTATTTGTACTATCAAAACCCAGATGACATCCTGGTACACTGTTAGGGTCGGTGCTTTAAAGAGGGTTGGTCATGCAGATAGCAGCTTCTGCCTTCATCACCTTAGCACAAGGTTCCCCAACCTTGGGCCCTCAGATGTTCTTGGACTTCAACTCTCAGAAGCCCTGATCAGGAGGTGTGATGACTTGGGCTTCTGGTAATTGAAGTCCAAGAACACCTGGAGGCCCAAGGTTGGGGAACCCTGCCTTAGCAGACCACAGCCTTGTTTCCTTTGCACATCTCTGTATCATATCCTACATGGCAGGATCCAGAGTCACCCTAGATAAGCTCCTCCTTCAAGAAGCAAGATGCTAGTCAGATGGTAGGTAATGACAGCAGTAGTGGAATTTGGTAGCATTTCTTTCTTTTTTTTTGTGGTACTGCTATTTTTTGAAATAACTCAGCCAACAAATCTACTGTCAGTTTTGGCGATGGAATTCTGGTAGCTGTAGTCCATAACAGTCCTCAGTGAACATTTCCACTGAGGGAAAGGCAATAACAAACCTGTCACAACTCCATCTTTCTTTTGGCCTTCCTCACTTCCTGGTGCCTTCCACCTTTCCCAACATTATTGTCTTTTACAGGGAGTTTTGACTTCTCATGATGCGTCCAAAGTATTTCATTGCTGCCCTTCTGAATCTCAGTCTTCTGATTTCTTGGCTGCAGCCCCCTTTTGGATTGCTAGGTACACAAAATATTTCACTATCTCTGTTCCTTCATTACCAGCCTTATTTATTTATTTATATTTCTATGCCACCCTCCTCTCGAATTACTCAGGGCGGCTTAACATCTGTAGTCATGATTTTTGTCGTCTTAATGTATAACTCCAGCCCTGCTTTGGCACTTTCTTCTTTCATTTTCATTAAAAGTCATTTCAAGTCATTGCTGTTTTCTGCCAGTTAAGGTGATGTCATCTGCATATCTTAAATTATTGATGTTTCTTCCACCAATGTTAACATCTCTTTCATTTGAATCTATTCTGATGTTCTGTATGATATGTTCCGCATACAGGTTCAACACAGGTAAAGAGATAAAGGAATAACGTTCATCTTTGTCTGACACCTTTGCCTATAGGAAACCACTCCATCTCTCTATACACTGCCTAAATGTCCACAGTATAGGCTGTATATCAGGATAGTCAAGTATTGGATCAGCCCCATTTCTTTCAGATCCACCCATAGTTTATCACGATTCACACATTCAAATGCAGGAAACAGGCAATACCTTTATTGGATCACTAAGAAAAACAAAACATTATGTGAGCTTTCATAGTTCAAGACCACTTCTTCAGGCATATATTAAAATGTTCATGGCATGGCGGTCTGCCAGGCTCTCATCTTAAAAACAGCAAGATATTTCATGGAGTTAGGGTACCACTCCTACAGGTCAACTGTCTTTCACAATTTTAAATATTTTTTCTGACATCCATTTCTTTTATCTTTCCTTTTTAACTACAGGAATTGTCTTTTTGCATTCTTCCCTTATGAAATTCCTGGTTTTAACCCACAATTCTTCTGGCTCATGATTAATTGAGTTTAGTAATGCAAATCTATTTTGCATGTAGATTTTAAATTCATCACGAATGTGATTTTAATTATATTTTAGAATTGTGTATCTTTTGGTGATTTTGTCCAGCTTTATTTTAATGTTGGGTATTAACAGTTCATGATCAACACAACTATCTAATCCTGGTCTTGTTTTGGCAGAAAAAATACAGCTTCTTCATAAACCCCTATGGCTAAATTAATAAGTGTATTAATTTAAATTTCCCACACCTAATTTCTTTTCATTCTAAGCACTTTCCATCCCAAACAAAAAGGCTTAAATCAAATTGCCATTTGAGATTAGAGGAGACCCATTGAATCAGTTGCTGAATGATGAATCAATACATATTTTAATCCCAGTTATTCAATAGCTCTGCTCCAGCTGGGACTGTTAATTGTGTTCAGATCAAAGAAAGTTGCAATTAAGGATTTGTAAAAAGAAAAAATAAATTCTCACATATTCCTTTTAAAGACCAAGTGCCCAAACAGAGGGGCGGGGCAAACTCTGTGCTGTGGGGAGGAAGTGCTCCCAATGGGCTGCTGGGCAGAGGGTAAGGGCGAGTTCTGCTGGGGGAGGGAGGAAGCAACGGCATGTATGCCAACAAAAAGGGATGTTGGTCATGAGTCTGTCAAATTCCTTTAATGCAGAATCATTTCAGTAGAAAAAATGCAGAAATTTACTAAGATGCTGTCAAAGGAGGAGAAGATGCTCTTTTGCTTAGAAACAAATCCTTCTTGCCTTTCCTGAAAAATCATTGATTAAATTACAGAAGTCTATACTGTGGCAGCATCATCAATAATTTTAGATATAGGGAAGAGGAAGGGTGGTGATGGGGAGATAGAAACAACAGCAAATGCACACAGCCTTTTCATACTGCTTTTGCTTTTAAGACAGTATTAAAGAGGACCATCCCCACTGTCCTTTTACAGTCACCTTCTAATTTAGAGAGCTGGTGGCACGTTCACCTGGAGGTTCACTCCTCAATTCCTTGACCAGTTCCTGCTGGTTGAAAATCGCTGTCCATTCCTTTTGCTGCTGTGCTCTTCTTCTCAAGCTTTGACAAAAATATTTCATGATTGGGGCTTCCCATATTTTGGGGGGCCTGTCAAGGGATCTTTCTACTCCTCAGGGATACCAGTTGGTGACTGCTGTTATCCAATGCCCATCTGTCATTCAAGAGCCCAGCGCAATTTCCATTTATGATATTCGGCAACAGCTTCATTGATTCCACTTTGCTTTCTTTTCTGTGCATTGGAGAGGTGGTCGTGAAGGGTCTGAGATTCATAGAAAGAAAAAATAATAATAAATCACAGCACCCAGCTCTACTGATAGCTGCTGCCAGGCTGAAAGTGCTTCTCTTCTGCCTTAGGATGAACATTGTCAAGGAAAGTTGCGGAAACTCCTTCCTCTGATAGCTCCCCCAAAATGACCAGCCTTCTATTTCTTATCCTTAAAGAATAAGCTGCTTTGCCTTTGGGCAAAGGATTCACTGAATCATGTATGGATTCATTTTGAGAAGATGTTTTCATTGTGAGCAAAGTCCTAAGCAGCACTTTAAAAAAAAAAGGCAGAGACTTTTCCTTTGCCTTCTTAGCTAAAAAAAGTGGATTTTAGCTGCCAACCAGACTGTTTGTGAAAACAATGCCACATATACTGTGCTTGCCATTAAAAAGTTATTCTGACTGCAAATAGCAAGCAGCCTCCTAATTTCCCTCTTTTACTTTGTCCTATCTGATCGAAAAAGCCACCTGCAGCCAGGTAACAGATTTCCAGAGGGAAAGGAAGCCATTTCTGTTTGCCTTCTGAATGCTATTGAAAACCAGACAATTTGAAATATTATCACGACACTCTGTGTGATGGTAATTTTAGGCTCCTGGATGTAAATGGCTGACGTGTGTGGTTTGTACGTAAGTGGGTTCAGTTGAGCATACCTCATTGCCAACAATTTTCCCCCAGACTGATATTCAACACAGGATGAATTCAAATGAGTTTTATACACATTCTCTTGATTAATAGAAAATGGCAGAGTGTAGGAGACTGAAACAGTCCGTGCTTTGCTTGATTAATTAATAAGGGACTCTCTTTTCCCAGCTTCAACTCATTATGCTAATGAAGTGTCATCAATTAAGGCTTTCCCCTGATTATTGAATCTGTCAAGGAGTGTTCAGCTTTAAAACTGCATTCCTTTTCTATCTTACTCTTTGTGGAATTGCCATTCCAGTTTTTTAAAAAAATAAATCCCTCCTTCCATCAGCTGTTGTTTGTTCTACTTTCTCATTATTGTAGCTTGTTCCTGACCTTGAGGCAGTTGAACGTGGAATGATAGAGCAAAATGATACTGCAACAACCTTGCCACTGAAAAAGTGTGAGTCAAGATAATGTATTAACAGAAGGATATACAGTATTGTATTCTTCTTTCCCCAATTTGTTGATAATTATTAATGGCCCAGCTGAAGATAAACTTAAGGACAGCATGTAACATATAATAAAAGAAACCCAATACTCTGGCACTACAAGAGGCAGCTATGGTAGATGAGTTCGTGGTGAGCAATGATGTTTTAACTCTTTGGACACTGTCCAGGAAAATAAGGTAAATAACACTTTAGCTAGAGCTAGGGTTACAATGCTACAAGCATCTTATAAAGGCAAGATGAAATTGTTTTCAGGAAGGAAAAAGAAAAGTGGCAATGGAAAGCTTAAAGATTTACCCAAGTTCTGATTGACCAGGAATTATCTGGATATTTATCACTTCCTCATCTGACATGTCTTCCAAAGAGTTTAGTATAGCATAAGTGAAATCCAATTTTATCTTCACAGTAATCCTGAAGTGTTGGGTGGGTAAATGAGTTGCATAAAGTTCACAGGGTCTTCTTGGCTTCCACAAAGCTCTGCCATCAGATGTCTTCAAAGCCCTGTGGGGCAGTGGTTATACTGCTGTACTGCAGGCAAAACTGCTGACATTGTGACCCTGATGGGGCACAAGGTTGACTTAGCCTTCCATCCTTTCAAGGTCAGTAAAATAGCATTTGCTAAATGCTAATTACCTTGTGAACCACTTAGAGAGTTCATTAAGTGCTATGGCAGGAATTCACAACATATGGACTGAGGGCCATCCTTGGCCCCCAGTGGCAAACCATCCGGCCCACTGTGGCGACCCCCAGAAGTGGAAAAGACTCATTTATGACAGCTGCAAATGTGCATGCACAAACATTCCCACCACAGTTTACATCTGCAGTTATGGCAGGAAGAACCCATCCATCTGGCTTTCTCAGCTGTCATAGGCCCGTGGCACAGAAACATTGAAAACCCCTGCGCTATGGGATACTATATAATTGTTATTGCTTCATGTACTATCCTGGGAGGCAACCATGGGTACAATTCCCTTTTCCTCTCTAAAATCTCTTGAAGCTAAAGAGTTTGATCCCCCAGTGTGCCTCCTAGTAGAAGAGCCAAAGTATGTAGCTTTGAGGATGCTCTGCGGTCCCAGAGCACCACTAGAGTAAGAGAATGGTAAACCACTTCTAAGCACTCTATCCCTAGAAAGCTCTGGAAACTAATGCCATAGGTAAGAATTGACTTGTCAACATGTAGTTATTATTAATACAATAACTTCAGATACCTAATTGTTTAGGTAAGCTTTGATAAAGAGATTTCCTCTACATATAGTATGCTATTCAGTACATTAGACTAGCTGTAATATACAAAATTTAGCATTCGAAAGAAAATGCCATGCAATGTTACTTTTTCATTTTATTACTACAGCACACATGTATTTTACTTCACAAAATTGACAGACAGGAATACAGGTCACCTTCAGCATCAAATAATACTATTCAGTAAAGGAGTCCAGGTTCCAGCTCCACTTTCATGCTTTTTTGAACTTTCTAAAAAGACTTCAAAGTCTCCATTCTGACAAAAAGAGCAGCAAAAATGTTAGACTAAGTCACAGTTGGAGGATAAGTGTAGGCCTGGCAGCTTTCGTTTCACTAACAGTCTTTTTAAACAGGCTTAGGTACAAATACAGTGGTACCTCGTTTAAAGAGCATAATGCGTTCCACAGGATTGCTCTTTAAGCAAAACACCATTGTAAATGACCAGTTGTGGGGGGGATTGCGAAGCCTGATTTATTTGTTAAGCGAGTTTTTGCTTGGTTTTATTTGTTAAGTGAAGCGAACATTCAGAGAAAATTATGCTCTTTAAGCGAGTTACTCTTTAAGTGAGGCGCTCTTTATGTGAGGTTTGACTGTACAACTTTTTTTTACAATGCTCTATCTTCCCTAGAAAGAAGTCATTGAAATCACCTTACAGGGTAGTCCAAAACAGTGTCTTTAATACTGCAGATAGAATTCAGCATTGAATCCAGCATAAAACTGAATAAGGCCAAGTCGATGTATCATTTATGACCTATAAAGCCCTGTATAGCTTAGTAAGGGTAAAGGTCTCCCTTGCTTGAAAGCCAGTCATGTCTGACTCTAGGGGGCAGTGATCATCTCTGTTTCCATCCAAAGAGCTAGCAATGTCTGCATCTACAGCCGTTTCTGTAGTCATGTCACAGTGCATGGAACACTGTTACTTTTCCGATCAAAGCAGTTCTTGTTTATCTACTTGCAATTTCTTGCTTTTGAATGGCTAGGTTGGCAGGAGCTGGGACAGAGATGGAAGCTCACTCCATCATGTATTACTCAGGAATCGAACTCTGACCTTCCAGTTGTCAAGTTCAGCATCTTAACCACTTGAACCACCGCAGTCCCAGCCCCTAGAAGTAGGCAATGGTAAACGACTTCTGCATACCCTTTACCTAGAAAATCCTAAAAGGGGTCACCATAAGTTTCAGTCATCTTTATGGCACACAATTATTAAATCAGTGTTGAAGAAGGACACTTAAGTATTTATCTTGACATATTGAGAACAAGAAACAAATTGCATGAAGACTAAAATACAGCAAGTATCCAACATTAGCAAATGCTGGCTTTGTAATTAAAAGGATGAAACAGTAGATCTTCTGATCAGTGAATACAGCAAAATTTCACAGACTGATTTTCAATGGTATTAGAAGGTTGCAAACATTACTCATTGGAAACTTTGCCAGAAGTTTGGATGCGAATGCAGTAAAATCATTGGGAACATTAGGTAGAGAAAGTTTTGGAAAATAAGAGAGTCAAGATCCTGTGGAACTTTGAATTTCAACAGATAGATATCTCACCCATAACACATCTGATATAACTGTTGTGGAAACGAAAAAGGCCTAAATTTTCCTACTTATGGGCTTGAAAAATTGGATGTAATAAGAAAGGCCTCTGGGATACTCCATGACTTCTCTCAGGAAAAATTAGGTATGTTTCTCTCTGCTATTCTTTTCCTTGGGTATTATAACCCATTCAATGAGCCCTTATCCCATTTCACCATGAACCATAATCCCTCTTTAGAATTCCCAAAGACAGATGGTCTCCTCACCAATATACATCTTACAGAGCAGATAGACAGAAAAGATAAGATCCCTAAAAAGCATCTGTTGATATGTGCATCTTTTGATATTTAGTGTTCCTTTCCTGGGTTTCATCTCTTGAAATATGAGACAAGAGTGGAGGTTGCTGACTGGGAGGCGGAAGGTCAGCAGCTTGCTACTCTGTCTGGGAGAACAGTCGGAATTCAAACTCCTTTCTTCTGTCTCTGCAGCCAGGTGCTCCACTTTAAATGGACTATCTCACATGGACCACCACATACCAGACTCCTCTGTCATCCACCATCCTCCATAGTCCACTCAGATCTACGCTCACTGTGTCAATGATGCTGTAACCATCTCATCCTCTGCCTCCTTCTGCTCCTTCGGCCTTTGATCTTTCCTAGCATCAGGGCCTTCTTCAGTGGTTAAGTACTTGAGTTTCAGCTTCAGTATTTGTCCTTCCAGGGAGCAGTCAGAGTCGATTTCCTTTAGGATTTAACAATTTGATCTCCTTGCAATCTAGGGGACTGTCAAAATTCTTCTCCAGCAGCACAGTTCAAAAGCATCCATTCTTCTGCACTCAGCCTTCCTTATGGTCCAGCTCTCATAGCCATACATTACTACTGGGAAGACTATTGCTTTAACTATGCAGAATTTTGTTGGCAGGGTGATGTCTCTACTTTTTATTATGCTGCCTCGGTTTGCCATAGCTTGCCTTCCAAAGAGTAAGCGTCTTTTTATTTCATGATTGCAGTCACCTTATGCAGTGATTTTAGATCCCAAGAAGATAAAGTCTGTCATTGCTTCCACTTCTTCCCTTTCTATTTGCCAGGGATTGATGGGACTGTATGCCATGATCTTGGGTTTTTTATGTTGAGTTTCAAGACAGGTTTTGCACTATCTTCTTTCACCCTCATCAAAAGGCTCTTTAGGTCTTCTTCACTTTCTGACATTAGGGTAGCGTCATCTGAATATCTCTGGTTGTTGATATGTCTCCCAGCAATCTTAATTCCAGCCTGTGCTTCTTCCAGCCCTGCATTGCATATGATGTACTCTGCAAATAAGTTAAATAAGCAGGGTGACACTATACAGCCTTGTCATACTCCTTTCTCTATTCTAAACCAATAAGCTGTTCCATATCTTGTCCTATCATGGCCATTTTTGCTCGTTATATTCCTTTAATTTTCCCAGTTTTTTTGAAAAGATCTCTTGTCCTTCCCCTTCTGTTGTTTTCCCTTTATTACTTTTCATTGTTCATTTTAAAAGGCCTCCTTATTTCTCCTTGCTAGTCTCTGGAATTTTGCATTCATTTGGGTGAATCTTTCTCTTTTATCTTTGCTTTTTGCCTTTTTTCTTCAGCTATTTGAAGAACCTCATCAGACAACAACTTTACTTTCTTGCATTTCTTCTTCTTTTGGATTGTTCTAATTGCTGCGATGTAATGAACCTCAGTCCATAATTCTTCACACACTCTGTCTGTCAAGTCTAATCCCTTAAATCTGTTCTTCACATCTACTGTAGAATCATGAGAGATGTTACCTAGATCAGTGTTTCCCAAATGCTGGTTTTTGGACTTCAATTCCCAGAAGCCTAAGTCATTTCCCCAAAGCACTGATCAGCCAATGTACTGACTGAGGCTTCTGGGAATTGAAGTCCACTAGTGAGCTGTGTACCCCTTGTTGGGAACCACTGACCTAGATCATACCTGAGTGGCCGAATTGTTTTCCCTACTTCATTCTAAGCCTAAATTTGGCAATCATTAGCTCATGATCTGAGCCACAGTCTGCTCCAGGTCTCATCTTTGCTGACTCTATAGAGCTTCTCCATCTTTGGCTGCAGAGTATGTAATCAATCTGATTTTAGTGTTTGTCATCTGGTGATGTACATGTGTATAGTCACATCTTAGGTTGTTGGAATAGGGTGTTTGCTATGACAATTCTCTTGGCAAAACTCTACTAGCCTTTGCCCTCCTTCATTTTGTACTCCAAGGCCAAACTTGCCTGTTATTCCAGTTACCTTTTGACTTCCTACTTTGGCATTCCAATCTCCTATGATGAGGAAGACATCTTTTTCAGTGTGTCAGTTCTAGAAGATGTTGTGGGTCTTCATAGAAATGGTTGACTTCGGTGTCTTCTGCATCAGTGGTTGGGGCATAGACTTGGATTACTGTGATGTTGAATTGCCTTGCATTCAGAATGAGATCACTTTGTCATTTCTAAGATTGTATCCCATTACTGCTTTCTCCATTCTTTTATTGACTATAAGTGCCAGTCCATTTGTTCTAAGGGATTCTTGCCCACAGGAGTAGATATAATAATCTCCTGAGTTAAATTCAGCTATCTATGCCCCTTTAATTCACTGGTTCCGAAGATATCAATGCTCAATCTTTCTACGTCATTTTTTTACCACATCCAGCTTTCATAGATCTTACATTCTAGGCTCCTATGTAATATTGTTCTTTGCAGCATTGGATTTTCCTTTCACTGTCCGATCTATCCACAGCTGAGCTTCCTTTCAGCGTTGGCCCAGACGCTTTACTCTTTCTGTGGATACTTGTGCTTGTCCTCCGTTCTTCCTCAGTAGCATATTGGACACCATCCAACCTGAGGGCTCATCTTCCAGCATCATATCATTCAGCTGTTTGGTACTGTTCATGGTGGTTTCTTGGCAAGGACACTGTCCATCTTGGGTGGTCCTATGTGGCATAGCCCATAGCCTGATCGAACCACACAAGCCCCCTTACCACAGCAAGGCAACATTCCTTGGGTGGGTGGGAACCTTACAAATAGGGTTGTGAATTTCCAAAGGTCATGTATTAACAATTCTGTACAGGGAAGAATGAAAAAATGATACAATGTGGAAAAGCACATCATGAACACCTTAAATAATCTAACTTGGTCCTTCTGTGTGGATAACATCACTTGTCAGTTGTGTACTTGATGAATGGAATGGATGTTTCAGTTGCCTGATAACTTCAGTGGCATAGATTCATTGTGTTTTTTCTCCCAGTGGACAAACACATTTGTTACTTAAGCCTACCATTGTGCCTCTAAAAGCCAAACATCTCCAAAGGAATGGCAATGTTGTATCTAATTCCAACACAGGATATCTATGATAGATTAGGAAATGTGTGAATTGAAGTGATCTTATTCATTATCATATCTTCTGGAGCCTGTGGACTTAACCATAGAAATGGTTCTGTCTTTTTCCCCCCAACAGAAATCAGTTTCCTTGTGCTTGTTCCAACCATATTTGCTCCCATTGTAACCCCTTCCCCCAAAGACTTTCTCACATAAGGTTTAATAACAGAGCACATGAAGAACATATATTTCTGCTTGATAGCTTGCCATTGTGAAGGATAAAACAGGTGGAAAGAAAATCTCATTTTTAATTTAAAAAATACAGTATTTTATACTACTGCTAGGGTGCAGTAGTATAAAATATTATAATACTATTAATAGTATTACAACAAAGGTATTTCTCAAAAGGAAAAATTGCCTGGTAATATTCCAGGGAAGTTTGAAGGAAAACAACAGATAACCTGTGAAATCAGCAATCAAACTTTATACAAGGCATTCAACTTTCATATCAGCACAGATGATCCTTAAAGTGTCCCCTCTCAGACTGCTAAATTTAAAGGGAAGATTAGTTTAATAAATATAAACCACACAGCCTGCTGCCTCTCCTTCCCTATATTTTGGACATAATGACAAAATGTGATTTGTCCCATTTCAAATTGGACCATGAAAGATAGTTTTATAATCCTTTGACAGAAGCAAAACCTCTATAGTCCTCTTTCTTTCTTTCTTTTTTGAACTGTTCTAAAGGACTGTGGTGGCTTAGTGGTTAAGAAACAAAGAAAAACTAAGCAATCACACTTATTTACTGCCCTATAATGCTTAGTGCACTCTCTGAGCAGTTCACAAGTTAATTAACATTTTGCCCTCAACATGCTGGGTACTCATTTTAACAACCTCAGGAAGATGGAAGGCTGAGTCAACCTTGCGCCCTGGTCAGGATCGAACTTGCAACCTTTTTGATTGCAGTACAACAGCTTAACCACTGCCACCAGGACTTCTGAACTTGATGACTGGAAGCTCTGCAGGTCAAAAGTTCAAGACATGAGTACTGCATGATGGAGTGAGCTCCCATCTCTATCCCAGCTCCTGCCAACCTAGCAGTTTGAAAGCAAGAAATTGCAAGTAGATAAATGGGTACCACTATTTATCTACTTGCAATTTCTTGCTTTCAAACTGCTAGGTTGGCAGGAGCTGGGACAAAGACGGGAGCTCATTCTGTCCTGTAATACTCGGGAATCGAACTGCTGACCTTCCGCCTACCAGTCAGCACCTTAGCCACTTGAGCCACTGCAGTCCCTACAACTAATTACTAAAGTTAAAATAAATCGCAGAAAGAAAAAGTAAGGAAAATAACTTACTGGCTGGAAAACCATGAGTTGGATGCAGCACAGCACTGTTGTTTAGACCTGCCACATCTCAATCAATATAATTATGATGATGCCCAACATGCTTTAGGTTAAACATCAATAAGAATAAAAAGACTACACAAAATGTAATAGGGCAACATAATAAAAAGTAGTAGCAAAAATTCTGACCCAGCTTTAATGTGGTCTAAGTTTAAGGAATGGCATGAATCTGAGTCCCAAGAATGATGGATAATAATAATTTCATGTCAGAAATTATTCTGGGTTGAAAGGATTTTTGCTGGAGAAACTCTGATCAGGGGGCGCCCAAATAAGGCTTCTTTCATGTCCCCAAGAGTTGGGACAGAGACGGGAGCTCAATCCATCATGCAGTGCCTGGGTCTTGAACTGCTGACTTTCCAACCGTCCGGCTAACAAGGCGGGCTTCTTAACCACTGAGCCACCACAGCCCCTATAGAATGATGGAGATTGCCAAAGAAGAAGGTAAACCAACAATGGATGCTTTCAAGGCAACATTGGGCTGTTAAGAATAAATTCCTTCCCTTGTATGCCAAGCCAAGTAGGTTTGGAAAACAATATTGTTCAATTTGACTCTTTCAATTTAAAGTGATCGTTTACACTTTCTAAGACTCACTGTGCAAAGAAACACTCCTTGCTTGCCACAAGTTACTTGCTCATGAAGAAAGTTAAAAGATGGCAGCTTAGATATGAAACAGGAGTGGAAAGGCTTTCACACTCCTTAACACCAATGCATCTCGAAGGATGTTGTAAGGCATAGTCATCCGATGTGTTCTGAACAGCATGCACTAAAAAGCTTCACTAAAATTATCTATCTTTTATTCATCAAAATATATTACCCAATTAATCTCCTTTAGTAGGAGATAGGAAAATGTACAATATAAAAGCAAATGTTTCGAAGTAGGTCCAAGAAGAGAAAAAGAGAATTGTGGGGTTGTTAGTTTAATTCCTCAATCAAAATGGTGAGAAAACATCTTGGCAAAGAAGTTTGAAGCAGGCCTAGTGGACACAGGGACACGTGGGAATATAATAAACATTATTTTATGAAATAATGGAAATGGGTGTGGAGAAAGTGGGGAAATTCTTGATTAGACTGAAGAAAACTAATTGCAAGAATTGCAACCAGGAGGTAGGTTCTGTGACCTTTGGTTGTTGTACTTTATATAACAAGCTTTCATCGAAGCTGCCGGAGACGTAAAATGACCTGTATAGCATGAGTCACCAACCAGTGGCCAAAGAGCAGAACTTGACCAGTAGATGTCCATTACTTACCACAGTTGCTTATCAAGTGTTTTTGTCATGTAATCCTAAATATCATTGTGCTTCTTCAATTGAACTTTATGTTCATGTGCCCAGGAAACTTAACACTCAAAATAGGAGATAAGGAGCAGTAGCAGTGGATGGAAGATCTTGCTGTATGTATTAAGGTGTAGTTACTGAGCCTTTATTTGCTAAGCAACCAGCAATTCATTCTTCAGTTAGACAGTACAGTATATGGATATCCATATGCAACCAATGTCATCCAATGCTGTTACCTATCTCAGCTACAGGTGATTCAAGCTGCAGTTGAACATGATCTAGACCAGGGGCCAGCAAACTTGGCTCTCCAGATGTTCTTGAACTTCAATTTCCAGAAGCCCTGATCAGCAGGTGTGCTGACTTGGGTTTCTGTTAATTGAAGTCCAAGAACACCTGGAGAGCTAAGTGTGCTGGTCCCTGAACTAGAGGGTTACTCATTACACAGCTGGGAGAGGTTTGTGTGTGTGGTTGCTCACCTCCCATACAGATGATTTACTCTGAGCAACACTCAATTTTTTAAAAAAATTCTACTTAGTTATAATAAGGCAACAGCAGGGAGAAAAATTTGATTATATTAATACTAATACAGTGGTACCTCGCTTAAAGAGCATAATGCGTTCCACAGGATTGCTCTTTAAGCGAGTTTGCTCTTTAAGCGAAACACCATTGTAAGTGACCAATTGTGACTTCTAGCTAGCAGGGGGGATTGTGAACCACGATTTAGTTATTAAGTGAGTTTTTTGTTGGTTTTACTTGTTAAGCAAGGTGACCATTCAGAGAAAATTCTGCTCTTTAAGCAAGTTACTCTCTAAGTGGGGTGCTCTTTATGCGAGATATTAATAATATTAATAGGCCTTCTTCGGTAGTATAGTATATACTGCAGTATAACTGCTTTAATAGCAATCCCATCAATAGGCTGTTGACCACTTTAAAATAACCTTTGCTATAGCTGTATGAATGCCACATGACATTTTCACAGGACTTACTGGATAAACATTTCCCCCTGTTTTGAAAAAAGGCCTTGGATTGAACAGTAATATGTCTCTGAACGCGATTGTTCAAAAGAAAAGTATATGAGGTAGCATAAGGTTCTGTGAAACAAGTGAAATAACCTTTTCATCTTAAGACTATGTTGATAAAGTTCTTTCAAGCTGAGCAGAGTTCATTCTTCCGTTACAATGAAAAGAATAAAGATCAAAGTGCTTAATTTTCTTGAAGAACCAGAACTGTACACCCTGCCAACTCTCCTCCCCTGTTTAGTATAGGCCAAAACTGAAGGCCTGTTTTGTTCATCAAACATTGAAGAGGTTGAACAATGGGGAAAATAGAAGAAGAAGTGTTATGGCTGCCAATCTCACTGCATAATTACAGAATGGAAAGACATGATTTATAGAGTGTAGCCTATTTGGCAACAATCCTAATGGAGGTGCAGAGTCAGCAACCTTCTTCCATGTCACACTGAAAGCCTGTTATTAGAGATGAACATGTATGTGGGTTTTTATTAGAACTCCCAGAAGCCCCCAGGCTACAGGAGAGATGCAGCTTTTAGCCCAACACTCACTCGTAATACATATTTGGGCTGATCTGTCAATGTTATGCAAAGTGAAAGGACTGTTTCATGCAGAAGATGATGAGTCTCAACTGAGGCAGCCACTTGGCTGTTTCCTCTGGATTCATCAGCTGTCCTCCATTACTGGAGGATAGACCTGTGTAGGCACGGCAGCCAACCATCCCGCATTCTGCGCGGCAATCTCATTTAGGGAGGGGGAATTTCGACTTACCCTTGTTTCGAAAATGGTACCGGACCTCCCCCGTTGCGTCACGGAAGCACCGGTTTCCACTCCGACCGGCAGGCAGTTAAAGAGAAACGGAGCCGAAAAGGCTCCAATAAACTGCGCCTGCGCAGAGACCCAATCTGGTGCCATAGTTGGCCGCCCTATGTGTAGGTTACCTAACCTGCCCAACCATATTGAAGAACAGTTATGCCATGTCACTGTATCAGATGGCTACACAGGATCTTCAATGCAACATAGACACAATTAACTGCACCCACAGATTGGCAAGAAACAAAAATAATGCCATTGTGGAAAAACAAAGGGAGAAAATGAGAATGGACACAATGCCTCATAAACTGTGCAGGGAAAATGTATTCCCAAATAATAGAAACAAGACTAAGACCAGGTATATAACCACAACTAGCAGTAAAACAGATGGGTTTCAGAAAAAAACAGAAGCTATACAGATGGAATTTTTACATTTAAACAACAAATAGAGAAAATTATGGAATACAATAAGAAACACTATGTTGCATTTGTAGACCAAGAGAAGGCATTTGATAGGGTTGACAGGCAAGCATTGGCCCAATATGGAGTAAGTGAACATCTTATCAGATTATGTAAAAGCTTATATAGTGACTGCAGAAGTGTAGTCAGAAAAAATCAAGGAATATCAGAACCCTTTGCAGTAACATCTGTAGTGAGGCACCACTATTATTTATCACCTGCACACAAAGCAAAAGAGAGAGAGAGTTTCCCAAGTCCATGAATGGAAGCAATATCAATAAATTACTTTTTGCAGGTGATCAGGAATTGATAGCAAGAACAGCTAAGAAACTAAAACAACATCTTACATCCATGAGACAATAATGTAAAATAAATAACATGAGAATCAATAAAGAGAGGACTGAGGTTATGGCAATTGGAAGGAAACAACATACTCTAGATATCAAGAACGAATGAACAAATATAAAACAAGTGGCAGAGTTCAAATACCTAGGAACAAAATTTACTGCAAATGGCAAAATGGACGAATAGATTAACATACAGTGCAGTAAAGCAAACCAATTTTTGGAACAGTTAACTCCACTCTTACAACTCAAGGCAATACCCATCAACACAAAGAAACATCTTGTACAAAGCATATTCATTCCCACCTTATGTCGCCAGTGCCAAACATGGACAATTACAGCAAAACATAAGCAAAAGTTGGTCATCATGGAAAGGAGATGTCTGAGAAAGGCTGCTGAAGTTACTAGAAGGGATAAAATAAAGAATGAGGTTATTAGGGAAAGAAATGAAACAGAACCAGTATTGTTCTAGATAGACAACAAATAAAGTGGTTTGCCTATTTAGAGAGAATTTATTGGGATTCCATACCTTACAAGGCATATGTTTAAAGAGAAGGACAAAGACCACAAGGCAGACTCAGGGGAAGTGGGAGAGATAACATCAGAGAAATATTACAGGAACACCAAATAAAATGGGTGGAGGCCACTAGAAGTGCCAAAGCAAGAACCCTGCATCTCCCTTGATACCTGTGTTCAAGTAAAGTACATGATCAACTGGTGATCCACTATGCTTTTGAATGTTGGCTGGGAAAGGTGCTATCTTGCATTTTGGCTCAAGCAACAAAATATTGTGCAGAAAGGCAGTCATGAAGAGGATACTTATTCCTGGGGTAGAAGACATTTTTCTCATTGTTTAGTGAGTTTTTTATGTGGTAAAAGGCTGTCAGAAGGGATCCCAGGAGAACCCACACTCAAAAGCCACCTTGATTTTAACAGTGCGTAAGAAAACTTGCAAATGCACAGTAGGCTTTGTTTAGCTTGGTCTCAGTCCCATATGAGTGCTTTTGAATGATTCTTTAGAACCTAACATGAGATGAAGGACAAGTAGCTGGAATCCCCTTCAAGTCACAAGCAGAGTTTTTAAAACCACATTATCAGTCCGTAGCAGTGAATAGACTGTAATTAAAAAAAAAAAACAGTGCTAGCAAGATCACCAATGATAGTTCAACATGTCACTCAAACAATGCAGAACAAAATTAAAATGGTCACAATGATGGTTTATAACTGGGGATGACGACGACTACACACACCTTGAGGGTTAGAGCTGGGGACTTATACCAGAATTCAGTCCACATTCAAAACAGAGTGTACAGATTGAGATGCAATTTGCTCAGTGCAGGCTGAAGACTGCAAAGCCACCTTGTCTTTGTTGATATGGCGTTTAACAGCATCTCAGTAGTTAAGATGTGCAAGAGATGTCTTTGGTTTTATTTGGAGTGAGAGGGATAGTAAAGCTGTCATTCTCTTTTTCTGTTGGTGCCACCTCAGCATCATCAGACTAATACTTTTCATTTTCTTTTTCTGCCTATTAATTATATTTCATTAATTATATTTTTCTTATTATTTAAAATGTTTGGATCTTGCGAAATACTGGATATCACACAAAGAGGATGCCACTTCTCTGTGTGGTCATCTCTGAAATGAACAAAGAGCCCAAATTTGCATAATGATAAGTCCTATTGAGTTTCAATGCAATTCCACAACAGGAAAGAATTTCAAAATGTTTCAAGCTGCACCTAGATCTTCACAAAGGGAAAAGATACAATTGTTTTTACCATTAGAAGAAGGAATTCACCCAAGTACTCATTTCTTTGGGCAGAATCCTATTGTATAGCTATGCCTGCTTCAAGCCATTGAAAAAATTGCACTGGTTTGGAAGTTGTATCCAGAAGTAGTTCCATAGGCATACTGGTACAACCGGTTGCATGCTCAGTATGTGGTTGGGGGTACACAGAAAGAGCCTCCTCAAAGATTGTGGTATTTTTGAACCACAAGCGGGCATACCCCAGGCACAGGCATTCTTGTGCCAGCTAATCTTTCTCACACTAGATCAGGCAAAAAGGTGATCATTTTGGCAGTTTTTCTCTTGGCCTAGACATGGAAGAAGACAAAGTATGTGGCCAGTACATGGTCAGTTGTCCACTGCATTGTTTGTTGCCAAGTTAGACATGTGGCCTACCTGAGTGTAACTCCCCATTAATTTCCATAGGTTTGTGTAATAGGTCACTTTGTGTAATAGGATTTCTTCTAATCTATGTTGCAGGTATTTTGACAGGAAAAAAATAATTAAAAAAGCTTACATCTAAGATGGAAAATGCCCAAACTCAAATTATGCAACAAATGGTCTGAAGTGAACCAACTATTTTAAAGACGCTCCCGACCTTCCTCCGGCCCTCTTCCACCGTGGCCGGAGCCTGAGGACGCCAGCGCAGCTGCGGCCGGTTGAGCTCCTGCCCCCGCCTTCCCTCCGGGCTCGTCCACCTCGCCCGGAGAGCCGATAAAAGACCAGCGGCGGTGGGCGGCAGAAGACACTCCCGACCTTCCTCTGGCCCTCTTCCACCGTGGCCGGAGCCTGAGGACGCCAGCGCAGCTGCGGCCGGTTGAGCTCCTGCCCCCGCCTTCCCTCCGGGCTCGTCCACCTCGCCCGGAGAGCCGATAAAAGACCAGCGGCGGCGGGCGGCGGAAGACGCTCCCGACCTTCCTCCAGCCCTCTTCCACCGTGGCCGGAGCCTGAGGACGCCAGCGCAGCTGCGGCCGGTTGAGCTCCTGCCCCCGCCTTCCCTCCGGGCTCGTTCACCTTGTCCCGGAGAGCCGATAAAAGACCAGCGGCGGCATGCGGCGGAAGACGCTCCCGACCTTCCTCCGGCCCTTGCTTGTGAGACTGTGACTGTTATGCTATTATTTATTTGCTATGTCATATACTGTATATGTATTGGAATTTATTTTGTAACTTCATATCTTGTAACTTATGATTTGTAACCTTTTTGCAGTGTGATTTTGCTTCATTATACTGTATTGTAACTTTATTTCGTAGTGTGGTTGTGCTTTACTGCACTACTGTATTGCATTGTTGTATTGTATTGTATTAAGTTGAATGACCTTGATTATGTTGTACTCTTTTGATTGTCTTATGTGGTCTCTGTGAACCACCCTGAGTCAGTTGTACCGAGTAGGGCAGTATATAAATTGAATAAATGAATGAATGAAATGAATGAATAAAGAACATAATGTCCCCATCCAACACAGTGCTATTTTATTGAGGGAAATCCATATTTGACTCATTTATCTGTTGTTTCTTTTTAAAACATCAACATACAGTAAATCCTTGCATAAAGAGTGCCTTGCTTAGAGAGTAACTCACTTAATGAGCAGAATTTTCTCTGACTGGTCGCCTCGTTTAACAAATAAAACCAACCAAAAACTCACTTAACAAATATATTGGGGTTGCAATCCCCCCCCCCAGAAGTCACAGTCACAATTGGTCATTTACAATGGTGTTTCACTTGAAGAGCAAAGTTGCTTAAAGAGCAATCCCATGGAACACATTATTCTCTTTAAGTGAGGTACAACTGAATATAGCTTATTCATTAGATTTCTTGTGTGTGTGTGTGCGTGTTTATTCTTTTTTAATTTAATTTTAAAATTGTGATGTACATATTTACAGTTACAAAACAGTTCAATACAGTATAAAACAAAATACAAACATATAAGTGCTTAACACCCGTGCTGTACAATGGAACTTGCTAGTATTTCAGCCACCTTAATATCATTTCCCCCAAAGTTTACTCATTTCTGGGTCTGGTTTATGTCCCCTTTCATTTGTTAGAGCAAAATCAACAAAAGTACCCCATATTATATATCCCAAAAGCTTTTTTTCATGAATTGTCCTTTCTTTATTAATAACTCTGCAGTCAATTTTTTATTCAATACTATCTGCCATACCTCGCTGTACCAGTTATGACATTTCTATGCCACCTTTCTCTTGACAGCAGGACTTGGTGTGGCTCAAGTAATATGATATTTTGCTCTTCCACAAATGTTAAGTTTGCAACTACAGCAGAATCTAGCTTAACAAACAGCTTGGTTAACACAAAAATCACGTAACAAAAGGAAACCCATAGAAAATAGTGGCTCAGTTAACAAAAAAATTTCAGAACAGATTAATTAGTTTTCAGTGCATTCCTATGGGGAAACTGCATTTCAGCTAACAAATCTTGGTTTTCAATGTATTCCTATGGGAAATCCGCTTTACAAATTTTCATGGTACAAAAGGTCCAGGAGAACGCATTAAATTTGTTAAACAAGGTACCACTGTTTGCTTTCCCTCTTTTGCAATCATTCCTTTTAGTTTCAGAAATATCTTAAATTGATATCCCAGGCTTCTTCCTGAGAATAAATTCTCATCAATGAAATATGGGGTTACAGTTTCACTCTTTCCTCATTCTGACTTGAAAAAAGTTTCTCAGCCAGCACTGTTTTTAAAAGGTAGCCTCAATTTTCATTAAAAGTGCTCCCCTCCTTTGCCTCAGGCTCAGCCCTGTTGCCTTGTTTTTTTGAAGCATATGCATCTGACTTTCTTTTACTATCTGATGGTCAGATTAGCATAACAAGCACTATTGTCTGCTTTGTTAATGGCTTTCTTTCTCTAATTACTATTTTGGGTAATTTTTGGTGTTCACTGGTAATTTTGAGCCACAGCTGCTGCCTCTCATTTGATTTGTTTACATTCTATAGGGCAATTTATATTAGGGAAATGAATTCCATTAGGCTTGAGGTTTTTATGCATCTTGTGGGAGTCTAATCCGTTTCTGAGGGCTCTTATTTGCAAGCTTTTCTTGTAATTATTTGTAAAGAATTTAAATGTTGCACTGCTGCCCACATTATTTTCTTTAGAAATAATCAAAGTGATTGGTTGATTCCACACTGGATGAATGCTTTGTTTTTGAATTTGTAGTTTATCATATTTTCCTCCTTAATCTCTGAGAATACGATGCAACCAAACCTTTGCTTTAAAAGTAACATTTATATATCTATTTATCACATTGAAACCAGCAGCTCTTTGGGGTACACAAATAGAGCCTCATTATAGATTGTGGTGGTTTTGAACCACAATTGTGCATGCCTGATAACGACAGCCTTGTGTTGCCAGTTAATCTTTCTCACACTAGATCGGGCAAAAGGAACCGCAAGAATGAACTCACCAAAAGGTGCCTTCATTTTGGCAGTTTTATGTCTGGCCTAGACACGGAAGCAGCAGCAGCAGCTCTTTAATATGTTTCACTCTAGCAAAGTTAATACTTCTTGGGATTAGGGCTGACACACAGCTATGGGGGCTGGAGACGGACCGCTCCCACTGCTAGCAGTTTTGACATCAGCAGCAGTGGTGGCAGTGACGGTGATCATGCTTTGTCCAGGCTGCTCTGAGCAGCCTCTCGCTCGGTCCCATCCCCTCTGCAGCCTTTGCCAAAGCCAATTGGGGAAATTTTCAGAGCCTCCTCTGTTTCAAAATCTGCAGCGCTGGAAGGGTAAACCTGGCACACTGCACTGACATCATCTCAGGTTTGCCAGGGGGCTCTCCATGTGCTTCTTCAGATCCTTTTTAGTCTGATTTCAGAACAAATGCTATTTTAGTAGTCTTCTTGAATTACTCACATCAGAGGAAATGTTGCCTGTCTGTCTGTCTATCCTCTGGTTGATAGGTAGAATAGGAAATTCCTTTATTACACTATTTAACATAATTAGTGTCTTTACAGAGCATCTGTTTAGATATTGTTTCCAATAAGCCATGAGAATCTTGCTCCTACCTTCTGATTTCTCAAGAGTGATGTTGGTAGATGATTGTTCCAATACATTAAAAGTGTTATGGAATTATACTAGGTCCTATATTGTAGCATGGGCTTTACTCAGATTTAGAAAGGGATGTCATTTATATGATGAACAGAACTAACTCTATTTCTACCAGTGGTATCGCGCAGACTTCAGCCGCCTGGGGTGAAGAACAAACTCGCCCCCCCCAGCTTGCCGCTGCCACCGCTGCTGCCGCCGCCGCCGCCCCCACCCACCCCCACAGGACCCAGGCAGAAGGCGGCCCCCCTGTTGACGAGCGCCTCCCGCCCAGCCAGCCAGTCAGCCCCCAGGGGCTCCCCGCCACAGCACCACCCACCCCCGAAGGGGGCGGCAAAATGTCCCCACCGGTTTGGCCTCCCTCTGCCTGGTCTTAGGAAGCAGAACTTCCCAGGTGGAGGGCAGCCCTTTTGCTGGCGAGCGCACTGCGTGCGTGCGCGTGCGCTGCTCGCCTCCGCCCGCCTGCCCAGCTGGCCGTCAGGGGCTCTCCGCCGCCTGCCCCTGGTGGGCGCCCCGCGTGCGCGTGCACGCTGCTCGCCTCCGCCCGCCCACCCACCCAGCCGTCTGACGGCAAGCTGGGTGGCTGGCTGGGCGGGCGGAGGCGAGCAGCGTGTGCGTGCGCGTGCGGGGCGCCCACCAGGGGCAGGCGGCGGAGAGCCCCTGATGGCCAGCCGGGCAGGCGGGCGGAGGTGAGCAGCGCGCGTGCACGCACGCAGGGCGCTCGCCAGCAAAAGGGCCACCCTCCGCCTGGGAAGTCCTGCTTCCTAAGCCCAGGCAGAGGGAGGCCAAACCGGTGGGGACATTTTGCCACCCCCTGAAAGCCGCTGTCCGGGGCATCCGCCCCCACCCCCACGCTACACCACTGATTTCTACTTAGTGTGGTAATGGAGTGCTTTGTTTGGGCTAATGCTGGTATATCACCTGTTGAGCAGAAACAACGTGGCTCAGATTATCCATGTTGTAGTAACTTCCAGATTAAACCAATGTAGCACTTTGCATGTAGAACTGCCTTAGAAATTTCAGTTAATGAAGAATGTGGAGACTTCAGTATACAATGATTTTTTTTAAAAAAAAACCCACTACAAATTAGGATACAGTATGTGTAAAGATAAAGGTTGCCCTTACCCAAAAGCCAGCCATATCTGACTCTAGGGATCGTTGCTCATCTCAATTTATATATCCAAAGAGCCAGCTCTGCCTGTGTCTTCAGACATTTCCATGGTCATTTGGCAGGCATGACTAGACACCAGAGCTCATGGAATGCTGTTTACCTTCCCACCGAAGCAGTACCTGTTTACTTCCAATTTCTTGCTTTCAAACTGCTATGTTAGCAGGAGCTAGAACAGAGGTGGGATCTCACTCCATCATGCAATACTTGGGTATCAAACTGCTGGCCTGCTGACCTTCCAGTTGTCAAGTTCAACATCTTAACCACTAAACAACCACAGTATCCAAGATATGTGTATATTGGACCATTTCTAGCAGAAGAAATTATTGAGAAGGCTGCACCAAGTGAGGAAGATTCTGAACACTTTCTGACTATAGCCATGGTTCCCAAAGTGGGATGCATGCCCCACAGGGGGGAAATTTGATTTTTAAGGGGGGCAATTCAAGAATGAGTTAGACCAAGTTAGTGGTCTTTTATACTTCCTCCATATGAATAGTAGTTCACTTTTTGAATAATAAGAATTATATATCTTGGGGGGGGGGGGGTTAAGTGTGGCATGGACAACAAAAGTTTGGTGACCACTGGGCTATAGCCAGTGGTGGACAGCAAAAAATTCTACCACACCATGGGAGGAGCCTATGTCATGGGTAGAGCATATGTCATGGCCTCCATGACCACCTCAGGAACATCACAGAACTCTCTCTGCCTGCTGGAGAGGGGGAATGAGGGCCAACTGTGTGGACCAGCTAGCTCAGCCATAAAGACCTTGCTGCTACTGCTATTGCTGCCTCCATGACCACCTCAGGAACATCACAGAACTCTCTCTGCCTGCTGGAGAGGGGGAATGAGGGCCAGCTGTGTGGACCAGCTAGCTCAGCCATAAAGACCTTGCTGCTACTGCTATTGCTGCCTCCATGACCACCTCAGGAACATCACAGAACTCTCTCTGCCTGCTGGAGAGGGGGAATGAGGGCCAACTGTGTGGACCAGCTAGCTCAGCCATAAAGACCTTGCTGCTACTGCTATTGCTGCCTCCATGACCACCTCAGGAACATCACAGAACTCTCTCTGCCTGCTGGAGAGGGGGAATGAGGGCCAGCTGTGTGGACCAGCTAGCTCAGCCATAAAGACCTTGCTGCTACTGCTATTGCTGCCTCCATGACCACCTCAGGAACATCACAGAACTCTCTCTGCCTGCTGGAGAGGGGGAATGAGGGCCAACTGTGTGGACCAGCTAGCTCAGCCATAAAGACCTTGCTGCTACTGCTATTGTATTTTATTGTATTGATTTTTCTTTTATGTAAAATTGATTGATTGTGTTATCTGTGCTGCATCTGTTGTTATATTTTTATATTATGCTGTATTTATATTTGAGATTGTGATACTGTATATGTTTATGTTATGTGAGCCCCTCTGAGTCGCCTCAGTGAGGTGAGTAGAGGGGCATATAAATCTAATTTAATAATAATAATAATAATAATATGTCATGGGTGATCTAGTCATGCCTGCCATATGGCCATGCATAATTTAATTTAATTTTTAGATTTCTATGCTGCCTCATTCGCGAAAGTGACTCTAGGCAGCTTACAGAATATACAGCAATACAATACAATATATACAACAATTATACATCTGCAAACACAGGCAGCACTGGGTCTTTGGCTGTAAATGGAGATGAGCACTGCACCCTAGAGTCAGATATGACTAGCTTTTGAGCAAGCAAGGGAGACCTTGGACCACTTGCAGGGACAAAACCTGATGGGGCAGGGCAGGGAGGTGAGCATGGCCACCCAATTTTGCTACCCCCCTGCCCAAAGGCCACCCAATTTCACCCCCGTCCCACCCAGAGGTCACCCAATTTTGCAACCCCCCTCCTGGGAGGGTGTGAACCTGTTGCTGCCCACCACTGGTTATAGCATTCCACTTGGTAATCCTTCCGTGGTCATTCCGTGAAAGGCTTCCCAGATTAGGTTCCTCCTAGGACTGAGCAAAGCCCTACTTTCATCCCAGTTGCTGACCACGCTAGGGAGGGAAAGCACATTCTTGCAGTTCCTATGTCTATGTGAACTTATTGAATTTATACCTCTTGGCTCAAGTAGTGACTGGAGATGCACAATTACACTCTCCCAGATTGTCACAATTTCACAATTTAATTCTTCAGGGAAATGTGCATGCAGAAATGAAAATTACAGAGGGGAAATGAAAATTGCTTTTAAAATATAAAAATGATTGAAAAAAGGAAAGATTAACATGTACAAACTGAGCAAGGACATGCCTGTGGATTTATGTGCTGCTTTTAAAAATTGTATAACAATGCACCAGAATGATCTTAAGGGTAGCAAAGCAAGATGTTGAATAGAATCCAAATTGATGGATGCACCCAGCCCTACCCATGCAACCAGGACTACTGAATCACAGTTTGCTTGGTTTTTTTTAATGTTGGATTGCGATCTCAGTGGTTTAGCAATCTGACAGAAAGTTATCACTTGAGGGTTAAAGATTTCTCATTATAGCCTTTCTAAATGAACAACAATTGGGCTGCTTTTTCTGATAGCTCTTTTATAGCTGGGTACAGCTGGACTAAACTCAACTGCAAAAGGAACTCAATTTTCTTTATCATCAACTTGACATTGCTTAACAGATGTTTCTGGCAACTCTTGTAGTCTGTTTAATTTCTCTGTCTGTAATGTGCAGCAAATATATCTGGTTAATAGCCTGATTATTAAACTTAATTCTTTTTCAATCACATTTTTCATTGTTGCAGAAACTTTGAATTCAAAGCACAAAACTATTAACAATTGATTTCACTCTGGCTCTGATGTCAGCAGTAAGCACTTGAATGATGGGATGATACCCAGATAGTCTTTAATAAGGAAAGAACAGAGATGAATTCCAGTTGTGTTGCTAAATGTAATTGCAGTAAAGCTTGGTGTTTCCAGTTACAGTCTTTCAGTACTGGTCTCAATTTTACAAATACGTCAGTTCAAAATATTCACTTTGCTTATTGCCATCTCAATCCTGCAGCCCTTGAGAGGCAGATCTCAGGAATCACCAGTCATCATAAAGGGGCCTTATACTGAAAGAATGTGTGCATCCATTTCTCTCATATAGAAAAATAATGAGAATACTTGCAGGATTCTTTTTTCTCAGCTAAATAGGCCACCTGATAGATTAAGGCAGGCTTTCAGTAAATTGCTAGTCTCTGTACAAGTGCTTATTTTTCACTTTTCTTTTGCAATTTTAAGTGTTTCTTCCATTATCCATCCAGTGTTTTCTCTCTCTCTTTTTAGTGCAAGAATTATCTTTTTGTATATTTCCCCAATAGTGTGTCTGCTTTCAAGCCATATTTCTTCTGGTTTCTGGTCAGTTGAATTTATCACTTTATATGGGCTTTAAAAAACCCTCAGGAATATTGTTTAGAATGTATTTTGGCACTGTAATTCTTTTACTGTTCTTTCCCAGCTTTATTCTAAAGTTGGATATTGGCAATTAATTATTTGTGTCACAATCTGCTCTTGGTATTTTTTTCACAGTGAAAATACAGTTTTTTAACCTCCTGTTTCCAATTATTAGATCTGTTAGTTTTTGCCCGGGTACGCCCGGAATGAGGAGTCAGACACGATATTTGGTTGTAAAATTGGGCCACTTTATTAACTTATAACTAGCTTAACTCAATTAACGGTTAACGCATATAAACTGCCCTGCAACAGGCCAAAGTAGCACTGGTAAGGATCATTTAATTATACTTACCTCAATTAACTTTATATTATTAAATTTACTTAATGTTTCCAGATTAACGATCCCTTGTCAGAAGTATCCTTGCTTGAACTTCTGACCCAAAATCGGGCGAACAGTTTATGGGATTGCAAGCTGTCAAGCCTGGCAATCCCTTGTTCCCGGGCTGCGTTTCATCAGCCAGCAATGTACTTCTTTCTATGCCGTGCCCCCAGCTGACTGATGAACTGCATCCCAACCAGATTCGACAGGGATCCACTCAATATCGTTACCAGTGCTACCCGCCAAAGTGACTGAAAAACACCTCCAAGCTCAACCAATCACAAGCAGTGTGGGATGGGCGAAATATACAAGAAACCAAGGGCCAATCAGGTTTCAAGCAAAAATTCCCGTCCGGCCCCAAAGTGACCAAAACAATCACACTGCGGCTATAGGGAGGGAGGGAGGGCAATCGTGCCCGTGCCGTTGGCTGTAAAAGGCGGTGAGTCCCGGATGCGCACAGCCCTTTTAAAGACTGCACCTCGCTCCACCCTCCAGGCTCACCGTCGATGCTTCCCCCTCTCCCGGTGCCCGGGCAAAGCGCACACCAGGGGGATCTTCCTGCCGGCGCATGGACATTTGCTCTGAACGATTGGTGATATCCATATATTCAGCCCTATAAGATTCTTTCATTTGTATAAATTTATCTCTAGGTAAAACAGCTGCTTTACTGCTTGTGAAACAAAACATGCAGACATAGAGAGTAGATGGTTGAACTAAAAGAGGCAAAGAAACCATCTGATGTGTCTGACTTTTAGAAGTCCATGCCACAAGTAAGCTATAATTTTCTACAATTTTAACACATACACACTCAAAAAGTGCAAGTGATAGAACTTTTTCACAAGCACCAGAAACATCTTACTGTCTTGCAGATGTGTGGAATTAAAATGTATACTTTCTCACTCTTGGACATGAGAATGACTATTTAGATCCCTTTTCCTGTATCGCTGAGCAAAATTGATTATATGGGTATAAGACAGCTGAAGAACCATGAAGGTGACATCTGTATTATAATATGTTACTTTCGAGTCTATTTTTTGTGCTATGAACATTAGACTTCTCATGTTCAAGGGTCTCTGCATTACAGAGATGTAGTAGTTTGATATTGTTTTAACTGCCATGGCCCTTTTTTTTTCAGAGTACTACAATATGCAATTTGATGTGAGATAGAATTTTCTGCTCAAGTGCTCTAGTACTATAGTGGAAGAACACTATGGCTCGCATGCAGATAATTGTAAGTATTCCATTAAACTTCAAATTGTATAATAGTATAGGGTGGAGCTGTTAGCTGGTTAAACTATTGTAAATGTATTCAGAAGATCCAATCTATATCTCTTTGAAAGGAGAGCTGAAGACAACAGTTGAGAAACATCTGGATGGGGCCAAAACTGATGGCAAAACAAAACACTCTAGCAGTTTAAAAACTAAGAAAGTTTCTAAAAACTAAGAAAGTATCTTCTAAAAAAGTGTGACAGTCAATTTTGATTCATGAAACTTTACATAGAAACATTTTTTTGTCTTTAAGGTGCTTCAATATTTTTGTCCCCCACCCCACTTTTTCTCCAACATGCCTACCTCTTTGAAAAAACCTGGATTCTGAGAATAATCCATTTCTCCAAATTGCATTTTGGCTATGTGTCCTGGAGATGCAGGAAGATGAGCACAAGGACCTCAACACCAATAGAATTCTTGCTTTTACAATTTCACTGTGTTTTTTATCTTTGAATTGCATTTTGATAATTTCACTTGAACAATGAGTTTATTGTATTTTTGTTTTCTTCTTTTTGTTTTGTTTGAACTTAATAGTCTCTAAAATGTATGTTCCTTTTCAAAAGTATTTATTGTGAGCCATTTGAGCAGCGCATTAACTGCCTAACAACTAACTATACTAACCATATTATTTGCACATAACCCATAAGCTATTGCACTATGGTCTTGTATCCCAATATCCCAATGCACAAAACGCCTTTATTTTCTATATTCTTTTCATATCACTCTTGCTTTCTTGAAGGGAACACATTTGAATGATATGCTGTATACTTTATCCTTCAAGGAGAATCTATTAATTAAAGACATTGGCCCAATTATAGCTTCTTAGGCAACATAGATATGTACCAATGGAGCAGACATCTTCCCAGGACACTGTTAAATCTAATTCTGACAAAAATGCGAATAGATTACATACTGCAATGTAGAGAAATATCTAATGGCACCTACGGGTAAGACTAGGGAACAGCTAATGATTACTGTGCATTTGCATAATATGTATACATCAGGGAAATAAATATTCTACCATTCATAGTAATTATTTCAACTTCAAGAAACTTTTCCTTAGTTAAAATATTTCATCATCTTTGCCTTCAAATTGTACACAGTAGCAACAACAAAAGGAACAAGCATTAAACAAGCATGGAAAGGATCAACACTTTTCTTCCCCTTTTTAAATTTATTTGGCAGTATCTCAAGATTTTCAAGAAAGACCAGTCAGGCTCGTAGGTATAGATTTTTCCGTTTCAATGCAATGCGTAGCAATGTCATGTTTTAATGAGTCTGTTTTAAAAGAACACTGCACAATTATAGTTACTCCTGCTGCTAAGGTGTAAGTAACGCTGAAAGCTGAATTCCAACTTTATGATTCAACTTGGAATTGTTTCAGAATTTGGAGGTGTTCCTTTTTGGATGATAATTCCCAGAATCCCCCACCAAATATGGCCATATAGTTAATCAGCCTATAGTTAATCAACCTAGGGAACATAATATAAGGTAGAGACATTGCCCTGCCAACCAAAATCTGTATAGTCAAAGCAATGGTCTTCCCAGTAGTAATGTATGGTTGTGAAAGCTGGACCATAAGGAAGCCTGGGCACAGAAGAATAGATACCTTTGAAATACGGTGCTAGAGAAGAATGTTGAGAGTACCCTGGACAGCAAGGAGATCCAATAAGTCGATCTTGAAGGAAATCAATCCTGACTACTCCTTGGCAAGACAAATATTGAAGATGAAACTAAAGTACTTTGGACATCAAAAGGACCCATTTGAGAAGGCCTAGATGCTGGGAAGATTGAGGGCAAAAGGAAGAGGAGGTGGCAGAGGATGAGATGGCTAGATGGCACTGCTGATGCAATGGGTGTAGAGCTGAGCAGGCTGCGGAGGATAGTGCAGGATAGGGGTGCCTGGCATGCAATGGTCCATGTGGTCGCAAAGGGTTGGACTTGACTGTGCGACTGAACAACAACAACAAAAGTTATTCAGCCCCTAAGATGTCTACAATACAGCTTTTCTGGCTACAGTAAGTGTCTTCAATATTCCATAAATATTGTGAATTTTTTGGAATAGTAGCCATGTTAGTCTGTGGTTCAGGCATATCAGAAAACAAAACAAAATAAAATAAAAGCACTGCAGCACTTTAAAGACTAACTTCTATATTTTTACTATGAGCTTTCATGGATCAAGTCTAGCTCTTCAGACAAAGGAGTGAAATTTCCAGGTATGGGTTATATACACTAGAAACAGAGGTAAAGAGTAATCAAGCCAAATGACAGATAAGCATGCATATCAAAACAGCTTCCTACAGCTAGCAGTAACAAATGATCCATTGTTTGTTATTCAGATTAGTTTTAAATGTCCCCTTTTCAATCTTAAAAGTGAAGTTGCCAAGCAGAGCATATGCTGATGAGTTTAACCTCTTACATGTATGAGCATATCCTGTTGTGCTCATGTTGTAAAAGAGAATATTGAAGGAAAGTTAGTGAAGGTGGTATAATACACCAAAATATAGTATATATAATATATAGCAGCATATAGCAATCTATGTATCATATTTGATAATGTCCCAGAAACCCTTGGCTAATATTCAAGCCTCTGTGATGGGTGTCCAACAGATGGATGTATTTGATTTCTATTGTCTCTCTTTGGATCCCAGTCTTGTAATTTCTCTGTTCCAAAATCGCAACTTTCAGGTCTTGGATAGAGTGCCCAGGTAGATCGAAGTGGTTTGAGAGATGTTTCTCTGTGTTTCCATTCCAGATGCCTGATTTCTGTCCATTAATTCTTTTGCGCAAAGATTGTCCTGTTTGTCCTACATAAAGCGCAAAAGGACATTTTTGGCAAGAGATGGCATAAATCACATTGGCAGAAGAACAAGTAAAACTGCCTTTAATGTTGTGTGTGGCACCATTGAGTCCAGTAATGCTGTTTCTATAATGAATGTGGGGGCAAAGTTGACAACTGGGTTTGCAGCAGGGTCTAGTTCCCATCTCTTTTTCATTTTTGTGTAGTCTGTTGTGTGTCAATAGTTGTTTGAGACTGGAGGGTTGTCTGTAAGCAAGTAGGGGTCTGTCATGAAAGGCTTTGGAAAGTGAAGTATTCTTGTCCAAGATGGTTTGGAGATCCCTCATTATGCGTGTGAGGGGTTTAAGTTGAGGGATGAAAGTGACAACCAGCGGTGTTCGATTGCTTTCCCTTCTGAGCCTGTCTTGGAGTAGATCACTCCTGGGTATTCGTCTAGCCTGCTTGATTTGTTCTTAAAACATATTGGATGGGTATTGCAAGTTTGAGAAATGCATTTTGTAGCTACTTGAGCTTGGCATCCCTGTTGTGTGGGTCTGAGCAGATGCGATTGTACCTGAGGGCTTGGCTGAAGACAATGGATTTTGTTGTATGTTCTGGATGGAAGCTGGAGGCATGCAGGTAGGTATATCTGTCCATGGGTTTGCGATATAATGTCATACTGAGATGTCCATTTTGTAGTTTCACTTGTTATGTAGACTGGGCTAAACTGAGTTTAATATTGGGATGAACATTATTGAAATCTTGTGATTTCATAAATATTGTGATGCACCATATATGATCCTAGCAGCCATAACATTATTCTTTCTTCTTTTGCAGTGTGAAGACAGATTTCCACTAGGGATTTGCAGCATTCTCCCAGTCTGTTCTAAAGGCTGAATAAAAAACACATCAATTGGTACCAAATGTTGTGATTGAGACACAGTGACCCAATCCCTCCCAAGCCCAAAATTAAATTGTGCCCCCCCCCAAGTCCCTCTTGAAGACAGCATTCCTCTGATTAGGAAATCAGAAATGGTAATGCCAAGTAATAGATTGCAGTAGAGCTATCAAGAGAAAACCTCAGTTACTTATCTAGGGCAGCAGCATGCTCAGGAAAGGGAGTGAGGAAAGGGCTTTAAAAGGGCAATGAGCATGATCCCTTTTTATTCATTTTTAAAAGGGCAACACAGGGAGCCTGCATTCTTTTGATATTTTCTTCCCTTTCTCCTGCTGACCTCACCTTTTACTTCCTCAAGTTAATAGTGTTATGGGCTCAAGATTTTGATGATTAGTCAATTAGTTTGTAAAAGGTAGGACCAGGATGGCTTATTTCTCATATAAACTGCCCATTTTCCCTGCACTTCCCTTTGTTTCTTTTCTCATTCCTACATCAACATGTAATGTGTGAAGGCTGGATTTAATGTGACACATCCATGGGAATATTTCTCCAACCTGTGAGATCCGCTAAATAACCATACATCATACCTATGTCTTTACTTAATGCTTGAATCCTGTTCACCTGTTGTGTAGCTCAAAGCAGCAGACACAGTGGGGGGGGGGGATAGGGCAAGGTGGAAGTGACATCCAAAGAGCAGTTCTGTAGGCATGTTGCACAATGTGAGCCAAATGATCAGTTATGCAATCAGATTTCACAATGCTGTCTGGCTGTCTGGCACAATGCCTGGCATGCTTCCATATTTGTAACTTTATGTTATGCCAACTTGGACAGGAATTCAGCCATTCTACTGCAAAGGTTCAGAGTTAAGAATTGCTATGCAGAAGTGAAATACCCAACATAAAACCATTGTGTTAAAAAGATCTGCTTGTTCTGAATAAATCTTGAACTGTCATTTTGGCCCCTAGGCTTGCAATTTTCTCCCAATAAAGTTGTTACACAACTGTTAAAACAATTACAAGGTTTAAATTCAACTGTGAGCATACTTTCAGGAATTACTGTCAGATATATCCAAAGCTGGTATCAGAAAACATCTCAAGCCCTATTAAGAATGATGTGGAACTTAATTATTTCAGTGACGATCAAGTGTCAGTTGGAGAACTATATTTACAGCCATCGGTGGAAATCAGATTTTTCTATATTATGTACAAACAGCTTGTGCTAATTGGTGTGAAATTTAATTTGTACTAATCAGTGGAAGGAAGCACCAAAAGAACTTGCCATGTTAATTTGTGCTTCACAGAGCTGGATGGAGGAAAAAACAAACTCACTCCTTCGTGTAGACATGAACAGACACACAAGTGTTTTCATTGTGGGCCAAAAGACTTGATGGAAGGACAAAGAGGCTCAACCTACCAGAGGCTCAGCTTTTCACAGAGACATCATTGCCTTTCAGCTCTTCTGTGAACCACTGCCTTTAATTTTCCAATTTCATTTAAAAGGGAGAAGTCAAAACAGTGGCCGAAATCATGTTGCCTGATATAAGAAAATATGTAACTGTCCATCCATTCTTCACTGGTAAATAAAGGACCCTTACCATGATTCATTTAGGCATGTGAGCACACACCAAACCAACTTGTGCACATAAACCAAGTATCACAGTGGGGACTCTTTATTTACTGCTGAGGAACAGATATCAAATTACAAATGTTATTAAGATAAGGAAAAGGATTTCAGTGTTTTGGCTCATTAATTCACATCATGATAAACAATTCAGTTGAATATGGTTCTTACTCATGATCACAATTCACTCATACACTTGCCTTGGAACATTGAAACAGCTATAATTTTTGAAATTGCTATACAGCAAAATGTACATACACTAAATCTGGTAGAAAATAATTTAGATGTCAGACAGTGGCATCAGGCATTTATGCACTGGATGTCTTTAAGGTTTGCAACCTGCAAGCATTGTGACTGAAGCTAAATTCCGACCTCAGATTGCATGTTACAAAATCACTAAATTATATCCAGCTCCCCTCCTGGTCACTCATTTCCCCTTTGCATCCCCTGTCTTTTGTTGCTTGTGAGAGCAGTTGCTCAACCTCCTTCTTAGATTATAGCAACCAAAACGGACTCAGCATTCCAGGTTGGTGAGATATGATCAAAGCAGAATAGAGTGGTATTACAGTATGGTATTTTCTGTGATCTGAACTTTATACTTCTCTTGAATCAGCATAGACTTTACATATAGAACGGGATGGCCCACAGAGAGTTAACTGCCCCATTACTGTTATACAGTTGTACCTCGCTTAAAGAGCATAACGCGTTCCACAGGATTGCTCTTTAAGCGAGTTTGCTCTTTAAGCAAAACACCATTGTAAGCGACCAATTGTGGGGGGATTGTGGACCCTGATTTATTTGTTAAGCGAGTTTTTGTTTGGTTTTATTTGTTAAGCGAAGCGAACATTCAGAGAAAATTCTGCTCCTTAAGCAAGTTACTCTTTAAGCGAGATGCTCTTTATGCGAGGTTTGACTGTATTTCTCTTCTTTGTATGTTTAGTAATCTAATCCAGGAGAGTGTTTAGTCTGTGTTGAAAGTCTATAGTAAATTCCCACTGTGACATCATGGTTTTCCTCCTTGATTTTTACCAATATATATATATTTATGTCTTGTGGAAGCATGGGCATGAGGGCTTATTGGTTAATATGCTGAGCTTGATGATTGTCAGGTGAACCGTTTGAGACCTGAATGCTGCATGATGGAGTAAGCACCTGTCATCTGCCCCAGTTCCTGCCAACCTAGCCGTTTGAAAGAAAGAAATTGCAAATAGATAAATAGGTACTGCTTCAGCAGAAAATGTAATAGCATTCAGTGCACTTTGGCATCTAGACATGCCTGCTACATGGGAATGTCTGCCGATGCAGACAGCACTTGCTCTTTGGCTGTAAACAGGGATGAGCACTGCCTTTTAGAGTTGGAAACAACTGGATTTCAAGCAAGGGAGATCTTATATTTATTTCTTTATATTTAAGCTGATACCCATCCATTTGGTGATAAATTCACTACTCTGGGCTGTGTGTAGGAATAAAAACAAAACCCTGCCACTATAGAATTACAATACAATTACTCTCAACTAGTCTTCCATGCTCCTCATCATATGTGTCCTTGTGGATATATTTTGCCGTTCATCAAAACAATGTTGTTTTTCTTCTTGTTGTCTACATTGTTTCATTGGTTTCACATTTTCTGTCCACCATTTTAATCTATCTGCCTTTCCTTCAGGCAGTAAGCCATCACAGTAGGATGTACTATTTACTTTCTTCATCACACACTGGTGAAATTGTTTTGTTTTTTCTTTTATCATTCATTCAAAGTGTTGTTTTCCTTTGGTAACAGATTTTTCTGCTATGTGTACTTATTATTTAGGTCTGTGGCAAGGATTCTTAGCGTGAATTTGAAAAGACTGCATTAATTCCCCCCCTCCCCCGCAATCAGTACAACTTCAATAGAGTGCAAGGGGAAGACAAACAAATACAGATGCATGAATACAAAGAGTAAACAGGGATGAGAAAACTGCTTTTAAAGAAATCTTATCTCCTACACCATGTGTCAATTAAAGCAATTTTTTTTAAAATTAAAATAAATTATTGAATGTGCAAGGAAAGTGCAATCACAGGGGTGTTCACCAAACCAGAACAGAGTATGAGGAAAATGTGTGATCTTCCTTCCATATTATAAGCCAGCCACTGAATTGACTAGTAGGTTTGCTTCAGTAGAAATTCATAAATGCATTAATATGACTGGAGTAACTTACCAAATTAATCTTGAGGTAATAATTTATCCTTTGATATTTGCTCTATCCAAATGTTGTGTTGCCCAAAACATAAGACAAATTTAAATAAATAAATAAATAATACCATTTGAATATAGGCCTGTCCAGCTGCACATACAGGTCAGTATTTAAATAGCTTTGGTGTAGTTTGATTCAAACAAATTACAGTGCCCACACATTTTGATGTGGAACACTTCATCCCACTCCTTTTTATAAAAAGAGTTTTCCTGCTCCTTTCTGGCAGCCACAAGGTTTTTGGTGTAATTCTGAGTGGTCCTAATTAACCCAGTCTGTAGCCCAAAATGGAAGCTGTGGGCAGAGTTATCCAAGTGGACAACCTTGTGATGTTTTGGAAGGATTGTGGCACTGAAAGACTAAAGGGAGGAATGGAAATCCCCTCCCACAGCATCTAAATAGAATCCCTCTTTACACCCCCCCCCCAACCTGAACCCCAAGAGTCAGTGGGAAAGGCAATGGATGTCTGTGCTGGCATGAAAGCCCAAATAATATAATGAGGTGTGAAGGTTTCTAGCTCACCCTTGAGCAAGGGACATTCTCCCTACCAAAACAACAACAACACCCCAAAGTGCACTGCCATGTCCATGTCAGGATTTAACTCTTTTAAAATTAAAAAGAGATTCAAACTGTCTTGTGCTGTATTACATCAGTTGCTTGTCTCTGCAAGTTTTCACATCAAACTGACAATATTTGTTTTTCTGAAAATCTATGCTTAATGCTTTCTTTTCATGTACCACCCAGCTCCCTGTGGCCACCAAAAGTATTCTCAAGTATAGTGGTATCCTTAATTAGAAAAAAGTTCCAATTACCTTGAATTACAGTAGAGTATCTGTAAACAACTAAGAAGGATGAGCTGAGGGGCCTATGTTAAGTTCTCCAGCACATACAATTGAAATATTTATTTTTCTTCTTCCTGCATAGCTATACAATTTTGCAGTGAAACAAAACCATAGTGATACTCCTTTGGTGGGATAAAGTTTAAAGTATCATCTGATCTCTGATCCTCTATTATTCTGGGACTTGGGGTGTTACATTTCCTCCATCAAGTTGTAGCCTTCTGTTTTCCTGAATCACAGGGACGAGTGCCTTCTTTTTTGGAAGTACTTTCCACAACATTGTTAAGAGATGGAGATGGCTGGAACTGGACTGAATTTGGATTCCTCCTCAGTACTTACCCAGCAGATTATCAGTGTTGTACTAATGTTAGTTTGAATGGAAGTGCTATCATTGTGTCTAGCACCCATTATAGCAGACAAAGCACAAAGGCTGAGTGCTTTAATTCCATCCCTTAGAACTGATCTTTGGTCATTGAATTGGGAACATGCCCAATCTGTCTCTTCAAGGCTGTTATGTTTAATCAGAAAATGGATTTGTAAGAGGAAATTCAATTACAGTTGTTATTGTTTCTGCTGCTTTGGTCAACTATGCACATTCTTGTTTTAATTTAAGAGTGAAACTAAATCTGTGCAACCTAGGTGAATGGTTTAATTGCATATTTTCAGGCAACCTAAGGAGACACATATCTGCCAATGGGGGATTTTCTTCCAATGAAAATAGTTTCTTCAGAAGAATAATTTCATACAATAAAATAGAAAAGGATTTATAGGGTTAAACTCTCTCTTCCTGCTGACTTCGATCTCAGTAATGGCTGCCCATTTCATTGCTGTTGTTATGCGCTGTCAGGTTGCCTCCAAGTTATGATAGCTGTATGAAAGAGAAATCTCCAAAATGTTATAATCTCAACAACCCTGCTCAGCAATTCATTCATTCATTCATTTATTCAACTTGTATGCCACCCTACTTGGTAAAACCAACTCAGGGTGGCTCACAAAACCCACAAATATAACATTCCATGGAACAACAATATTACAATATAAAGTATGAATATAACATCATAACACAATATAGTTGATCATAATACAGTAAAAATGCAACGTACAAAAATAAACAATAGCAGCAATATTCAAAAACACAAAAGGCACCCCAGTAGCCCCATCGTCTTTTTAAACTTCTGGCCAGGTGGGGCCAGGATGGTGGCAAAGGCAGCCACAGCTGTCTCTCATCCCAGCCAAGAGTGTGGCTATGATGGAAGTAGCGAGGTCCTCCAGCCCACGGCTCAATCATCCATTCAATCCTCTGGCTCGGTGGCGTCAGGAGGGTGGCGACAGCAACCACAGCTGCCTCTCATTCCGGCTGGTGGTGTGGCTACAGGGTGTGGCTACGGGAGAAGTAGCAAGCAATTGTTAACCCAAGCCTCTGGTTTCTTTTAGGGAGTTAGTCCATCTTATATTTAGCCTTCTTCTTTTTCTGCTGCCTTTAATCTATCCCAGCATGATTGCCTTCTCTAGCAAATCTTGCCTTTTCATGATATGCCTAAAGTAGGATAGCATTAGTTTCATTATTTAAGCCCTTCCTGTCTTTTTGGAAGTCCTGGGTAACCACAAAGCTCTCTTTAAGTATCATGTTTCAAATTAATAATCTCCCCACCCCCCAGTTAGCTGTCTTCACTCTTGTGTTTTTCCCTGTTGGTTATTCTGCATTTCTATTTTAGCCTTGAATTTCCCTTTGACTTCTTGTATCTTCTGGAAGTGATTTTACATAATAGGTACAATTTTATTGGCCAGGTTATTCTGATTTGCACAGAAAGGTAATTGGAGTGGGTGGGTGGGGAATGGTTCACCCTTTTGGCACGCAACCAGTTTCAAAAATGGTCTATGATTGATTTTCTACCAACAGAATTCTCCTAACAGAACTGTGGCAGTATATTTAAAAAATATATTTTTACTTAATATATTTATTCATTTAGTACATGTGAAAAGAATTATATTTTGTTTGTGCTTTAGACTTACATCTTGTAAAAACAATGGAATACTTTGAATATAATGTTCACAATATGAATCTGAAATACATAAAGAGAAAATGCAGGTCCTCTTTCCTTCTAAAAATCCATTCTACCTTTCTTCTAAATTCACAAATATTTCACAAAAGACCTAAGTTTTAACACATTCTATTACAGACTCAAGTTTCGCTGTGTGATTTTTAATTGTCAGTATTATTTTTTGCCATCCCTCAGATATTGTCTCTCTGCCACACAATGCAGATCTCATCTTTGTAACAAGTGAAAATTACAAATGGCAGAGACCTAACATATGACTTTGACCCAGAAGCCACATGCACTGTGAGCATTAATTTCATTATCGTTCTCTGAATAATGCATTTGGCACATTCATCTGTTTGAAAATACAAAGAAAAAGGTTTGGCAAAAAATAATAATCACTACTGATAAAATTATTGCAGGAATATTTATTTCTTTATTTCTGTCTTCTGTTCTTAATGTTTTGTGACAAAATAAAGATTGCCAAATATTTCAACTTATCTTCTACTTTGTAATATGAATTAGAATAACACTTTCAAGCAATATTCTTTCCCTAATTACACACCTTATCTGGGACAATCTGTTCTTTTACAGTGACTGATCTGTTGTATATATAAAAAAATCCATACTCATAGTCCTTTTGAGCAAGTGATTATATCAATGACAATGGCTGCACATGTTCATATTTAATTTGCAAATGCAAATAGTGTGAGGGAAACTGAACATATTTGAACAATGATGTGATCAGGGGAGATCTTTGGGACACATCTAATGCTCCACTCCTCAGAATAAACAGAAGCTTCTCTCCCATGCAAGGGGGCTTGCATAGCATATATAAATGTGGTAAACCAGTGGTTCCCAACCTACGGCCCATGGGCTAAATCTGGCCCATGGTGCCAATTAATTTGGCCCACAGTGAGGACCTTGTCGCTGCTGTTGGAAGTGCCAAAATGTGCTTCCAGCGCCTCAAACAAGCTGAAATGTGCTGGAAGCACCCCAAATGCACCGAAAATGTACCTGACACACCCCAAACTCACAACCCCCTCTTCAAAAATGCACTGAAAATGGCAAAAACATGCTGCCCTCGCTTTCACCACCATGGGAAATGGCAAAAACTGGCTAAACCACATCATGAATGCACCCGATGCCGCCACCAGAAGCGGGAGAAGTGATGGGAAGAACCACACCTCCAGTCCACACATCAGTCCAAGGGGGCATGGTCCAGCCTGCAGTGCAAAAAGGTTGGCTACCCCTGTGGTAAACAATACATATAATGCAAGAAATTTTTCCAAATATGGAACCCAATTTGTGGCTGAAATGTGGAGGATGTGTTATTGGTGATGACAACAACAACAATGACAATGTTGACAATTATCATGGTGGGAATGGCATTTGCACATGGCCTTTAAGGCAAGGAATTGTCATGGTGGCCTCCAGGATCTTTTTGGCCTACCACTTTCATCAGCCCTAGCCAACCATAGGGAAGGATTGTAGAACTGTAATCCACAATCATCTGGAGGGTCACTTCAAGAAGCCTACATACAAAATAGAATAGTAGTAAACACCAGCTAAAACCTAAAACTCAATGTTCAGAAAAGACAACAATGTTCTTCAAGATTTTAGGGCAAGCTTCTCAAGCAACCAGTTAACTATTCCAGATATCTAAGAATCTAAGAATCTAAGCCATGTTTGGGTCTCTCCCTAGGTAAACCTTGGCCTAATATCTGTCTGATGTTCCCCCTATACATCTCTTCTGGTTTACTACAAGACCAGTGGTGGACAGCAACAGGTTCGCACCCCCCGGGGGGGAGCAAAATTGGGTGGCCTCTGGGCAGGGGGTGGTGAAATTGGGTGGCTTTCAGGCATAGGGGTAGTGAAATTGGGTGGCCACGCCCACCTTCCTGCCCTGCCCCATCAAGTTTTGTCCCTGCAAGTGGTTCAAGGTCTCCCTTGCTCAAAAGCCAGTCATATCCAACTCTAGGGTGCAGTGCTCATCTCCACTTACAGCCAAAGAGCCAGTGCTGCCTGTGTTTGCAGATGTATACATGGCCATATGGCAAGCATGGCTAGATCGCCCATGATGTAGGCTCCGCCAATAACATAGACTTCACCCACAACATAGGCTCCACCCATGACATAGGCTCCACCCACAGTATGGTAGCAATTCTTTTTGCTGCCCACAACTGTGCAAAACACTACTCCACTGCCATATTGGATGGATTTCTTGGTTCAAGCTCTATACTGAAATTGACTCTCTCCCTATTTTGACCCCTAGGCCTCCCCTGCATGTCAAACCCAGATTCCCTTCATCTGAAATGTTTCCTGTATTTTAATAACCCAGTTCATGTTGCATTATTTTAAACTTACCAGCAATGCTATTTTGCATTTTACGCATGCCAAACTCACCTGTGACATTAGAAATTATTTCAAATACAACACCATATTGGGAGAACATTTGATCTCACCAGCATACCTTGTGACTGACAGTGAAGTCCCCATTCTTTTTTAAAATTATTTTTTATAAAACATACAGTCAAAGCAAAAGAAAAAGAACTACAAAACAAAAAAAATATACAACACATCTGAAAAAGAAATCTATGCACCCCCACATAACTTTTGATGGAAATTATTTATATCCCCATTCTTGAAAAAGGAACTTCAAAAAGAGACTTCTTAAAATTTTGGTTTGAATCAAGATACTGTAATGGATTTTAAAGGACTCTATATGAATCAAGAGGCTGCAGGTGATTCATGGTTAAGATGCTGAGCATGGCAACCAGCAGGTTGGTAGGTTATCAGCTCAAGACCTGAGTGCTGCATGATGGAATGAGCACCCATAGCCTGTCCCTGCTCCTACCAACCTAGCAGTTCAAAAGCAAGAAATTGCAAGTAGACAAATAGGTACTGCTTCAGTGAGAAAGGTAACAGTATTCCATGCATTCTGGTGTCTAGTCATGCCTGCCACACAACTACAGAAATGTATGCAGTCACAGACAGTGCTGGCTCTTTGGCTGTGAATGGAGATAAGCACCCAGTTTGACATAGCTAACTTTTGAGCAAGGGAGGACTTAAATTTTATCTGAATCCTTCAGCACTACCTCTCAAGTTGTTCCAGAAAGGCCTTTAACAAGGTACAAATTTTGAAGTGGGCAGGCAGGGGCAATGATGATGGTATGTAGAAATATATTTCCCATTGCTTAAACTTTGAAACTAGAGTGAGGCGGGGAATACCTCCTGGTTACGACTGAGTAGCCTTTTTAATTGTCAAAATAAACCATGAATATATAATCTATGGTGTCTCCAGTTTTGTCTCCAAAACAGATTTTTAAGATTACATTCTTGCAATTGATTGAGCTCACCCAATAAGATGACTACTCATAATTTATATTCAGCTTCTTGACTAAAGAGGTAAGGGGGAAATGAATTTAGTTTCTACCCACTTCAAGGGCTCCAGGTAGATAATAGAAACAGGAAGAAATCTGATGGGCTCAGCAGTTATGAATTAATTTTTAAGGGTGCAGGGAAATTGAATGCATTTTAAACATACATGCATGCATATGCTTATTTACATAAAGTATTTTAATCCAACATCCCTCTGCCATTGTTAAAAATGGAGTGTATATTAATATCATCTCTTTTAAATTCTACTGAGCTTGGTATATGTATGTATAATTTGATTTCTTTGATCTGGGTTATAGGCTGTGTCTCTGTGTCTCTGTAAGCAAGGAGAGATGAATCACATTTTGTCATTAACACCAGAAATCAAGTGAAGTGTCGTTGCTGTATCATATGATAGATTTTTATACTAAAAAGCACTCGGCTCAAAAAGCAAAAGACTCAGCTCAAAATAAGGGTCTTTTGACTGTAAACAGCCTCTTTTTCATGACTCATGAGCCCTTAACTAAAGAGAAGCTTGTCATGTGGGTTTCCCTTATTGTTTTGAGTTCTTTGCAAATTGCATAGGACTAGAGTACAAAGTTTGTACAGGACTAGAGTGCTGTCCTGTGCAAACCACTTTGCTGAAACCAGCAATCCAAAGTGCATTGCAAAGCAAAACATACAGGTTAGCTACCTCCAATGATGTAATTGTTTAAGAAACTATTTAAGCCAGGCCTCTAGATCACAATTTTGGCTCTCTCTTCCCTGCCTTCATGGCTGAGGAGTTGCCCCACATCATGAAGACTTCAAAAGGAAAGCTGCAGGCTTGCTTTCTCATAGTTGGGTAAATGTACAGTAGCTTTGATAAACTACAGTTATTTTTAAATTCAATTGTCCGTTTTGCTTTTACAGGACCATATTCATTCTATTTCACATAGAGCAAGCTAGGTATTTTCAGCTAAAATGTTTAAATGATGTCAAGTTACTTTTGAAGTATACTATTGATTTGTGTCAACTTGGAGATTGTTATATGAAATGTATGATTTTTTTTCCTCTTTGAGCCAATTGGCAAAGAAATCTTGTTGCTAAGTCCAGCCACTATCTCTTTGTCTTACTGTCTAACCTGTGTTACCAGAGTGAAGGACCTCTGAAATATTCTTTCTTGCTAAGGAGTATTGCCTAATAGTGAAATCCTACCACTTTATTGCATAGTTCATGCATGCCATTATAAATATAATCTTCAAATATAACAGTCATTCAATTGAGATTCATTTCAGGTCAAACCAAGACAGACCCTCCACCACGTTTCACTGAACACCACAAGCACCCATTTGTTCATTTTTCTCCAACGTATTGTCAACGATTGGACCCAAAAAATTCAAACAGTAGTACACTTTCCCACTAATCCTCATTCCATTCTTTGTAATCTTTAATATATCTTGGCCTTTTCACCCTGTTCCACATCTGTAAAAGGGGGTGCTAGGCTGCTATCCTTCCACAAAGACCATTTCTGATCAAGCTACTTTTGACTTCAGAAGCATCTTAGACCACCACCAGCTATTCAGAAGGAATGGCATGATGAATTAAAATTTTGGAATCCGGAAGCTGTCAGGTTAGTGATGATAAACCTTTGTGCTCCAGGTGTCCTGGAACTTCAATTCCCCAAAGCCCTGATCAACAGGAGTGCTGACTTGGGATTCTGGTAATTGAAGTCCAAAAACACCTGGAGTGCCAAGGTTCACCATCACTGAAGTAGGTCTTCGGTAGATTTCCTCCAGTCTCTCCAGGAAGAAAGTATGAGGACTTCTCATCAGGATTTGAAAGTTTTCTTGGTCTTTCAGTCCTTTTTTTTAATCTTGACCGCTCTTGATTCTTCATATTTCCTAGTAACAGCTTGAATACTACATCTTGAGTGTCCACTTTGTTTGCTGATTTCCCTTTCAGAGTGGCCTTGCTAATACAAATGTATGATTTTATGTCTGTCAAATTGTGATCCTTGGCATTTTGACTGGAAGGATGTGATTGAAAGCTGGTCTTATTAGCTAGCTGCCAATGAATTATATTCATGCATCATGTGTATGTACTGTATGAAATGCTCAAGCATGTCTTGCACAACCCTGGTATAATAGAACTTTTCCACAACAGTTATTTTACCATGTAATAGTAGGACATATACAGGTGTTCGCAATGATAGTAATTAGGGTTCCATTTCATTTAGGTTTACAAGCACCAGGTGCCTGCTGTTGCTGAAGGGCAAGGGGAGGTCATGCTAAATACTTGCTACTTTAGCCTATGATTTTGTTCTCTTTTTGAGTACTGCATACAAATTTCTGGTATTGTTTGGTTGTACTCTAATGAAAAGACTGAGAAATATTTATAAATGGTCATTAAACTATTGCTAAAGCAACAAATCTAATGGTGGCTTTTGCACAGTAGTATAAATGTTTTTGTGGGTAAAGCAATCCTATGGGAAATAACTATTCTAAACACAAATTCTGCCCATCTCATGCCAGATGACAGGTGTGAATATTTTTGTTCATTTTGTTCCTTTTTGTTTATTTATTTACTTATTTTAATTTCCTCCCCCACTAGTTGAAAAGGAAGAGGAAGAACGTATAATCCCCTTGACAGGATCTATGATTATTCTTTTGCAAACTGGTGATTAGCATAAAACAAATTGAGGTGGCATTTCATCTGAAATACTGTGTATAATTTTATATTCCACTTCTAGTGATACTTAAGGCATGCATTTTTAAAAGCCCCTGGGACAGAGTGTGCTCTTTCATATCCCATTCCCCACATAAATAGCCACTTTCAGAAAATAAATTGCCCCTCTTTCTTGGAGGAAAAGTTTCCATTCCTCTTTTTTCAACTCATAAAGGGACGAAGATATTCAGCTCATAGAAACGGGCATTAGAAATCTATTCTCATTTATTATCCAATGAAGGCAAGCAGAAGGACTATAAAATACCTTCAAATTTTTCAGCTTGCCTGACAATTACATTTTGCTGAGTATAATAATTATTTATGGATCGTTTAACACATGTTTAATAATTTAGAACTTCCAATTTATTTTTTGACAAATTTTCACAGTGGCTCAGCTACTATGAAATGGACAATAAAAATTTACCATTGAGGACGTAACATCTTATGTTATTTAGCAGTGAGGAACAAACTTGCTACTTTCCCTTCTCTCTTGTTAAAATAAAGTACTTATTTCTCCTAGTGCTGAAATGCACTTTAGTTCCTTTAAAGTGAACCATGCTTTTGCCATAAAGCCAAGGCCTATTTTCACAGTGATATCCCATTGTAGGAAATGATAATAATATGCAGGACAAAAACTGTGCAATTGGCATAACAATAACAAGGATCCATATGTTAGAGAACTGATAGCACAAACTTATCTGTTTCTACTCAGGTGTAAGACTGACTTTGTTCAACAAGTTCATCCCCTAATAAATGTTTCCATGAGTATATCTTGAAATTTAATTCACCATTAAGGTTGCCTATTCAAGTTCTTCAAATCCCATAATCCTAATTTACACATTATGTAAATTATTATTAGGCAATCTTATTTACATGCAAATTTGCATCTCTATTATAGAACGTAATGTGGATTTATCCATATTATAAAAATTTAGACCATTAATTGTTGTATGGCTTTTCTACCAGTATGTTGTTGCCAGAATTATTTACATAAAAACATATAGATCTGAGGGAACTAGTATAGCATAATACCTTGAGTTGCATGCAGAACTATGTTCAAATCTGTTTAATTACAAAGTTTACTTGGAATCTGTTGCCCAGCCAGTATTTCTTGGCCAATTCTACTTCACAGAATTGATTATGGAAAAAAAATTGGGAGTAGGAGACCATATAAAGCAGCCATATGCATTGGTGGTACATGTAAATAAAGTAGCAATGACTTTTTGCTGTTCAAGTGGGATTTTATTAATGACATCCCATCCCATTGATGTATGGGAATACCACAGTAATTTCCCAGAAGTCACACACTAATGTGCAAGGAGAAATATGGGTTAACAGGTTATTTAATTTTATAACATATTATAACTTTACAGATTCAGCAAGCTAAAATTTAGGTGAGGATAAATGTCCATTAACAGATATACAGTATTTTTTTTCTGTTAACAGCAGCAGACCTCAAAATATTTTTTTTTTTGCAAGTTTCCTTTCTAACTTGAAAAAAATAATTATTCATTTCACTACTTCTGACACAATCAGATAAAACTCAGAACAGCAATAAAGGCCCCTTGGGTTATGTTGACTAATAACATTACTGCATGCAGACAGGAAACAATTTTTCAATTGCTGGCCAAGTTAGTTTTTGAACAAGTTAGCTGATTACAGAAAGAAAACAAATTTGATTTATCTCAGCCATGCTAAAAATGAAAACTTCAGTGTTGAAAATAATTGTCTGGATAAATGAATATGAAACAGAAGGACATATTCGGAGCTGATTGAATACAAAAAACATATTAGCATGTTTGGAAAATTGCCGAACACAATGGGATGGGACACTTCCAGATCAAATGCATGTATCTATGTAAAGAGATGCAATTTTTCATTTCACATGCTACAAATACGGTAACTGCAGTACAGTAAAACCTCAGATAACGCTAAAACTTGGTTCCACAAGTCTTAGTGTTATCCGATTTTTAATGTTATCTGATGCATGCATCGGATAACATTAAAATCCTATGGGATGCATTGGATAACGTTAAAACTCCATAGAGATGCATTGTAACTGGCACAGGCTTTAGCAAACATTATCCGATGCATCCCATAGGATTTAATGTTATGTGATGCAATTTTTTTCCAGATTGCTTAACATTATGCAGTTTTAGCGTTATCTGATGCAAACGTTATCTGAGATATTACTGTATATTGGGTTGGAGAGCTTCACAGAAAGATGAGCAGTAGAGCCTGACCATCTTCCACTCAGGCAACAAAGTGGAAATCTTTCACCCTATCATTGGTCTGTCTATCTTAGTACTATGTATACTGACAGGTAGGAAATGTCCACAATTCCAGACCATGCTTCCTGAAGATATCACAGACTGAAATTGAATATTTTGCATGAAAAAGATAGATTGTAAGACTAAGCTATCAACCTTTCCTTTGTAACTTTGTCTGGCATATAGAAGAGTGATAATTCGTGAGAACATTTCTACAAAAGAGAAAGGTCGGTGTTTAACAAGTGACAATGCAGTAGTGTAGTTGCACAGTATAGATGGTCCACTGCTAACCTATCCATACAAAAAAGATGTTAACTTCTCACACACCACTTCTTAGGGGAGAAACCCATAAATTTGATCTAAGCATTCCCTTTTGTACTATTTTACAAGTCAAACTACAACCACTTGATTGCAGGGTGATTCAGATACTAAAAGTTTAGGTGAAAGATGCTGTGCTGGTCTTTGTTTCCCACAATGGCCACAATAAGATTAGGCTGGCAAGAACAAAGAACAAAGCAGCAGAGCAGAACAAATATTGGGAAAACATAAGAAATAATCCCATTTTAATTGGAACACTCCATGATATTTGAAACTGAAAATCCAATGGGACCCTAATATTCATGCTCAGCTCAAATTATGTTCTTGTTGGATCCACTCATTTGTGAACATTGGTTTTTTTTTATAAACATTGCTTTCAGTCTGAAGATTTCCTCAGTGCATTGATGTGTTGAGTAAAATGTGGAATCTGTTTTTGTTTCTTAATATCATCCTCCTTCAATTGCTTTCTTTCCTGTCCTTGCATTTTTGTTTGCTATCACCAGTATATGTACTGAATCCCCAATTTGAAAGTTTAAACTTCTAGTTCAGAATGATGCCTTCAAAGATGAAAGCAGTCACTATTAATTTGTTTCTCTCTCTAGTGATGAGACAGTTACATATACTTGTGTTATATGTTATTAAAATATTATTAATAAAATATATTATTATTATTATTTTATTATAAGTGTGAATGGCTGTGCATGCTGAAATCTGGTATAGGGTTCAATGATTTATTTATAAAGACAATAACTAAAATCTACTACAACCACGACTACAGGTTCTTTCCACCTCGCCTGGAGATGGACTCAGCTGTGGGAGGTGAGGCGCTGCTCCTGCCCTCCCTCTGGGCCCCCTCCACCTCGGCCCAGAAGCCGATAAAAGAGCAGCCGACAGCGGGTGGCGAGAGGATGCTCCCTCCCTCCCTCCGGGCTCTTTCCACCTCACCTGGAGATGGACTCAGCAGAAGAGAGTGGATAGTTGCAATGGTGTTGGTGGTGGCAGCTACTGGGCAGCAGTAGTAGGTGGCACTGGAAACTGTAAAGCAAGAAATGAAACATATAAACATTGCAGTGCTTGGTATCTGTAAGGATAAGGCTGATACTTATCCCACTATCATAGGACTCATTCCACCTTTCAGAGAACTGTACCCCTTCCAGAAGCCCACACAACTCCTTGTGCTGTTTCAGAGTACCTGTGGACCTGCCCCAAGTTAGGGAAATCTATGATAGGTTTCAATCACTGACTGTTTATGCTAACAAACCAGCCAGCTCAGGTAGAATGAATTAGCTTAATAGTAACATTACCAATTTTGAAATAAAGGAACTGGACTTTCTTCCACCAGCTTAGCTCTATAAGAAACAAATATGACTTCTCATTGCAATCAGGTTTATTAAGGAAAATTCAGGATCAGGCATAAGATAAGAAATATAAACATTTTTCTTGCCCCTTTCCCAGAATAATAACAAGAAAAGCATATCTAGCTATATTTCTCTGGCCTAGCCTAGCCTGCTAACACAGTTGACTACATTTTGCTATTGTTTACTCACAAACATGCATCGTGGCAAGCGATCCTAAGGCATGGGGAAATCATTGCCTTTTCCCTCCCACATTCCAATGTAACAAAACACATCTTTCCCACTCATCCTGCTTCTTCTAGGCCTAGGGTTTTTTTACCAATTAAAGCACAGCATACAATGCCTATCATCTTAGTTCCATTCCCACAGTTTTAAGTCTGTTATGACTACATTCAAAGTAAACTAGCTAACATCTGCCTTGAAGGTTGTTTTCCAGGCTTTTCTAGCTCTGCCTAGGAAATTAAGAACTCAAAGAAACTACTTTACTCATTAAAAGCCAAGCCCCCATATCAATTTATTACAGTATCAGTCAACTAAAGAAAACTGGATCAGGATATGTTCAATCAGTCAACTATGAAAGGAGAAATGAAGAGACTCTAATTAAGACAAGATGTATCACAGGCAGTTTGGAGGTATAGTACTTGAAATGGTTTTTAGACAAAGTGAAAGAAGAAAATGCCAAAGTAGGACTGCAGTTAAACATTAAGAAGTCAAAACTAATGACTCCACAACTTTAACTTCAACAATGAAGTCATTGAAATAGTGAAATAATTTGCATAACTTAGTTCTAATATCTGGCCAGGTTATCTTGCTATGGTTATAGAGTAGACCATACTGCCAGTGACTCAATGCCGAGTGTCAGGCAGCAGTTAACTAACCTGACAACCCTAAGGACTAATGGCCTTGGGTGCCGAAATCCACAGGGAAGGGTGATGGTTCCCAAGTAGATTAAATCCCACTTGAATCCATCTTGATAGTGGGCAGCAGTTTCATTAATACTGGCCTGGGGCTGAGGAAGACTTTGTGTGTCAAAAGGATTCAGGACAAGAAAATGACTCATGGAGCTGGATCAGTGGCACAGGTGTCATGCTGCGATGTGGAAGGCAGATGAAAGGCCACAGCATTATATTTGCAGGATAGTCATCATGGCTGATCGCCAATATTTGAAATCGGATATGGCACAAGAAGAAGTGAACATTTTAAATATCTCCTCAATTTCAGTTTTTCTGGAGAGGGAAGATTATGTACATAGTGAGCCCTAATGTACCTGTTACTCCTAGCTTTGTGCCCACTATGGTGGGTTTGGTTTGAGGGTATGCAGGGTTTGGTTTGAGGGTATGAGGATACCAGGAGGAGTGCTACCTTGGCATTCACTTTGTTTGCCTGGCTTTGGCTGGTGGAGTAAAGAGACACTGGGACAGAGCAGGCAGACATGAGCAAACTGGGCTTAGTCTGATCCACTGCCTTAGTGTCAAAGAAGGAATGCCTGAAGGCTGAAGGCAATTTCTTAACTGCCAGCTTTACTTTAATGGAGAAATGAATTCTTTTTCAGTACTCCCAGCTGTAAAGATTTTGCTTGTAGGAAGGAAAGAAAACCTTGTAGAAACAGTGGCATTCTTTTGCCAATATCATACAACTCTGCCAATAAATAAATAAATATGCAATTTCTTCATCAGAAATTTGGCATGAATATTCCCTTCCTAAGGGGATGCTATACTTACGGATTACATCCAGTTCTGACGAACAGAAACAACATTACATTCCAGTGATACTCTTAGAGATACTCAGTTCAGAGTTATGTGAAATTTGGTGGTCTCTGAATTGTTCAAGGCTGAAAATGATTGAGACTGCTTTTGTAATCTTTCCTGAATTCTCATTTTGGGAAATTGATCTTAATTTCAGTTTATGCGCCACACAGCGAACCCCAGAGGCCGGTCGAATTCGAACAAGCCGCTCCTTGCCCAGGCAGCCACACGGCGGCCTCAGATCTTTTTGTCCGAAAGAGGAGAAGTGAAGCCCGCTGCCGCCATTGCCGCCATACAGTGTGTGTGTGAGAGAGCGAGAGAGAATGAGCACAAGCGAGGGGAGAAGGGAGATTTAATGGATCCGCGTCTGTAATACACACACATACACACACACACTCTGTCAGTACCTTACTCCAGCCTCCCCAGCCCCCACCCTACCACAACACTAACCCAATTCATTGTGTGATCCAGCAGCACCATGTTGAGTCTCATGTGCAGGCTGGATCGGTTGGGTTTGTGGTGCTGGGAGAGGCAGGCGGCAGGGGTGGCGGCAGCGAGAATTGCCGAGAGGTGCCCCCTCTCCTTCCTTGTGTGCTGTCACTCTCTCCGGGCTCCCTTATTCCTTTTAAACTTTTTCTTCTTTTCCTCCCCCCCCCCCCCACCCCTCTCCATGGCTGATCCCCGGCCGAGCACAGGAACCTGGGTCTCTTCTTAGAGGCAAGGAGGAGCCGCGTATTGTTGTTGTTTTTCTATTGGATTTTTTTTTTGAGACAAAACCCCCAATGGCATGTTTAACATCACACACACAATGGGGAGATTGAAGGTGGCGGTGGCAGGCAGAAGGGGGGGGGAGGCTGTTGAAACTGACCGATTTTAACTTCCAGCCCCTTCCCTGAAGGACGAGGTGGCCCCCGGCGAGGGGAGAAAAGGGGGCTGAGTTGACAAGTTGTTTGTGTGTCTCTCTCTCTCCTTTGGCAGGTCTACTTTTAAGAAGATCCCCGTGGTGGGTGGGAAGGAGCTGGATCTTCACGCACTCTACACGAGTCACCACTTTAGGTGGCTTTGGGAAGGTGAGTGGAAGTTTTAATTTGCCTTTCCCTCCCACCAACTGCTTCCCGAAACTCTTACCTGACCCTCGGGGTCCAAGGTGGCCGGTGGGGGCCCTGGAAACCACCCTTTTCCCGAGCTGGATTGGCAAGGGGTGGTGGAAGAGGGAAGCAGGCAAGGCAGGTTGGTGGCTTGGCCTTGTTGGTGAAGAGCTAATGGAGGGGAGGTTGGAATGTGCTGTGGGTGGTTTTCCAGGGGGGGCTGCCCTTCTCCCCCCCGCCCCTCCCCGATGTTGGGATCCTTCCCTGGGGAAGAGAGTAGAGGGGAAATAGGTGGCGTTTGAGGTAGTTTCTTCTGCTCAGCGTGTTAGCAATGCGAGCGGGGAAGCAGAGCCTGGAGTGCAGTTTTAGTGCAACTCAAAATTAGTGGGCATGTTTAACATCGATAATCAGCACGGAGCCTGGGCTCAGAAATGATCCTCGCCGCCGTAGGGGGGGAGCACACCAAGCGCTGCCCTGGGAGCCTCCTGGGTATGCTATCCAAATGCATGCTTTGCGATGGGAGTTTGGGTGCCGGGTTGAACGGGCGGGCACTCGTTCAACCTGGCACTCAAGCTCCCATCGCACGCTTTGCATGTGCCTGCACGGTGTTTGGAAAGGGTACCGGGGATCTTCCCCGTACCCTTTCCAAACATTTGGCGTGCGGGCGCACGTGTGTCAGAGGGGGTTTGGGGAGGGTACAGGGAAGATCTCCGTACCCTCCCCAAACCCCGTTTGACGCGCATGCGCCTGCACGGTGTTTGGAAAGGGTACGGAGTATCTTCCCCATACCCTTTCCAAACATTGGGCACGCGCGTGTCAGACGGGCTTTGGGGAGGGTACGGGGAAGATCTCCGTACCCTCCCCAAACCCCGTTTGACACACGTGCACCTGCACGGTGTTTGGAAAGGGTACGGGGACCCGTACCCTTTCCAAACATCGTGCGGGTGGGCGCTGGGGGGGTTGGATTGGGTAGGTGTTCTACCCAATCCAAACCCCCCCACACACACACACACATGATTGTACCGGATAATGCTAAAAATCACGTTATTTGATACAAGATTTTCCCAAAAATCTTGTAACGTTGTGCAGTTTTAGCGCTATATGGTACGATCGTTATCCGGGATATTACTGTATGTATGTGCTACCATGCACATTTACAAACTAAATCAAATTTGTGATTTTTCTAACATTCATAATCTTGATATGGACAGAGAGTATTGGGAAGGTATTAGCTAGTCAGAAGCACTGCAGCAGGTCTCAGCTGGTACACAAATTTTGTAGCACACAAATTTTTTTAGAGGGGGTTCAACTTCTTTTTCTAAAAGAAAAGGCATCTTTAAAGAAGGTTGCTACCCATTTGATATCCATTTGTGAATCAGTAGTTTGCTTTTAAAAACAAGTGTATGGAAAATTCCCTTGTGATTATGATTATTTTATTCCTTATTTAACCAGTATGGCTCAATAAGCTATGGAAATATAAATACAATTGAAATGGTATGGGAAAAGAGGCCTTTAAGGGTATGTTTTCTAGTGATGACCAGCATTAGATAATATTGATTCTGAGTATGTTCCCTGCTGCTTCTCACTGGAAACAAGCTCTATATACATATAGTCTGCTTTTCTTAATGGGCAGTATAATCCAAATGCAATTTGATCTTTGACTATGCAAGCAGAACCTTGAAGACAGCCTTAACAGATTCAATTGCTAAAACATAGAGACATTTTATATTTAATAATACTAATATTTAAATATGCCATTTGCTCCCCCTCCCCTCAGAAACATGCCCAGGTAATAAAAGACAAACAATATAAAATACATTACATGAAATATAGTATAAGTGAAATCATTTAAAATGGGTTAAAATACTACCTGCATAGAATCATAAGGCACTGAGAGCAGCAAGTATCCATGGGATTTTTTAAAAGTGGAATACTGAACAAACTAAGCCATAGCTTGCACTTCATCAGAACAAGGAACTTGTGGCTCTCCAAAGGTTGATGGACTGTGATTTCCCAACATTTTCATGAGCAGCAAAATTGATGAGTAATGTTGGTTTCCTGATCAGAATTTGGTGAGTTAATTCCTTTGTACGTTCCATCAATTCAATACACCTACTCTAGTTGTGACTTACTACTTGATTTCAGATACAGTACTTGAAAGGAAGTATTGGCCATCAGGAAGCAACTGTTAAGATTTTCCAATCCAGAACCGTTCCCATAAAGACAGCTGGAACTAACATTAATCTTCAGGAGGCATTAAGCAGCTATACAGTTGAAACTCATCCTACCAACCAGCAGTGACACTGCTTCCTGAATCTATTCTCCATTCATACTGCTTACAAAATGGAATCTAAGCTGAAATAAAGGTGACATATTTTATCTGTCAAATGTCTGCAAACAATATATAGATCAAATATAGGGACATGTAGATTTTTAAATAGTGTGGATTGCCAAATGATGAAGCACTGTCAAAATTACAACTCCATTGTAGATTGTTCCAATGGGGAATTATTCTGTTCGTCCTTGGACATCCAAAAGAAGCATTAACTGAGCCGGTCACAGCTTTCTCTAGGGATGAGTCATTCAAACATTTTGGAACACAATTCCCATAATTCTCCATTCTAAATGTCGCTCACATGTAGAAAAGCACAGCTGAAAGACCTCATGGATTGACATAGGCCTAGCTTCCTGCTCAGAAAGGAAGGTACTCTGTGTTGTCTGGGAAATTACCATTGAATAGAGAGTTTTCCAGGTGAGCAAAATGTATAAGTCTGTCAGGTAGAACTCCTGGAATGGAGAATTCTGGGATTTATTGTCCAAGAAAATCCAATAACACATCCCTAATTTTCTCTACTGGGGAACATTAAATAGGAAACCCTTCCTTTCCCCCTCTGCTTGTATATTCCCCTGTATCCCAATCTACCATGTGGAGCAGGTAGAAGAATATGATGAGAGAAGTCTAGCCAAGAGGAGGAACCCATTCTGATAGTGGACAGACACAGCCTTTAACCAAGTCCTTTAACCAAGTCCTGAATCCATGCTACAAAGCATCATGTCAGTCACATAAAGCCCTCGTTTCTTTACTATGACGCCTATGTATTTATTAGATGGAGCTTATAATACATTACAGAAAATAAATATGTATTTTAATTGCACACTAGGAGTTAAAAAAATAATGGAATGAGACTACAGATTCACAAAGTTTCTTCTTCTTGTGCCATATCCAATTCTGAATATTGGCAATCATTATGATGATCAGCCATGAAGACTGTCCTGCGAATATAATGCAGTAACCTTTCATCTGCCTTCCACATTGCAACATGAGACCCGTACCACTGATTTAGCTCCTTAGCCCTTTTGGCACGCAAAGTCCTTATCAGGCTCAGGCCAGGATTGATGAAGCTAATGCCCTCCATCAGGATGGATTTAATTCACGTGGGGACCATCACCCTTCCCTGTGGACTTTGGCACCCAAGGCTGTTAGTCCTCAGGATGACCAGGTTAGTTAACTGCCACCTGACACTTGGTGTTGAGTTGCTGGCAGTATGGTCTACTCTATTACCACAGCAGGATAACCTGGCCAGACTCTTCACAAACTTTAGTTAAGGAATTTAAGTGGTTTCTTCTATGGGGTAAAAAACCAAACAATTTGAAGGGGATGTAGAGGGAAGAGGATGATTTGAAGAATAGAAATGTAGACAAAGAAAGAGTAACTTGTAGTTTTTAGTTAATATTATTTTGAGGTTGGATTTTCTTGCTTCTGTTAGAAGGATTAATAAAATCCCCATGATCTAAGTGAAGGATCAAGTGTTAAAGATAGTTAGAGGAGGAGGACACTGTTTCTCTCTATGGGGGATTTCATTAACCTTTTCTACAATTGTTAGGCTGACAATTCCTCTCAGACCATTTGAGCTAATTAAATCCTAATGGACAGCAACTGAATCAGCTAACTACTTTCTGCTTGCTAGTGTTTGTATCTCTGAGGGTTTTTTTACACTCCTGTAGAATACTCAAAGATATAATGCACAGTCTCAACCTAGATGACTATAAAGAACAATACATTGAAATGATATATATCCACTGAATAAAAAAGTTACATTTTGGGGGATATAAGATAGCTGTGAGTTGTGTATGGATAAGGTGCTCTATACTGTTTGCTATAACTCCCAGGAGTTATTTTGTATATGCATTTTCTTTGCAACAGTTTCCTGTCCCAAGGAGTCTCTGGAAGAGTGTGTGTGGTAAAATAAAGAAGCAAGAAATGTATGCATCAGCACAATCTCTTTCATCTCAGTCTGTTGAGATATGTGATCTTTTTGAAAAAAGGAGGGCTTTTTTAAAGCTGAGAAAGAAAGTATGAAGCCACAGATAACTACTAGATTTTTAAAATAAGGTTTATGGACTAATTTCTAGGCTAATTTAATTGTCCCTGAACACTGGAACAACGTTTTGGCCACACAACTCAAACAATGCTGACAAATATTTCTGTTCATGCTCTGCACACAGATTCTCTACAGCTTTATCTAGTCTTACGAAGCTGGTTTTGTTCTCATACTTTGAATGGAATGCCTTTTTCTTTACCACTTCATGGTTGCTTTCTCCATATAAAGAACAATATGTCGTCAGAGCATAAATCTACAGTCAAACCTCGCATAAAGAGTGCCTCGCTTAAAGAGTAACTCACTTAAAGAGCAGAATTTTCTCTGAATGTTTGCTTCGCTTAACAAATAAAACCAACCAAAAAACTCACTTAACAAATAAATCAGGGTTCGCAATCCCCCCCCCCCCCCACAATTGGTCACTTACAATGGGGTTTTGCTTAAAGAGCAAACTCACTTAAAGAACAATCCTGTGGAATGCATTATGCTCTTTAAGCAAGGTACAACTTGCTTTATCATCTCCATATTATTTATCATCTCCATATTAGGAAGGAAACCCCCCCCCCCCATTTTCTGGTACATAGCATCTCAGAAGGGTTTTTGATTTCATGTGATACTTGTGTTCATGCACCTTCTCTGTATATGTTACAGACATATGGATTCAAACAAATTTCAGTTCACTTTCTAAGGATTTAAAAAAAATATTCATCATTATTGTATGTTAATTTTAGTCCCTTCCTTCCCTGTCCCTCTTGACATGGGTATTATTTTTCTTTCATCCATGAATGTCACATAATGACAACCAGAGTACACCAGATGCTGTTAATTAGGCATCGTTCTTTAAAACTTAAGCATATTAGGATTTTTAGAAAGGTGGTGAATATAATGTATTTGTTTATCACATTTATATCCCACCCATATGGGATAGTCTTTCACTCTGTAGGATAATATAATTTTTTATCATGTCAGAAACACACAAAGGTTCTTTCTGGTTTGAAAGGATTTTTGCTGGAGGAACTTCGCTCAGGGGATGACCGAATGAGGTTCCATTCATGTCCCTAAGATCTTTTCCCACCAAAGTGCTCCCTATTTATCAACTTGCAATTTCTTGCTTTTGAACTGCTAGGTTAGCAGGAGCTGGGACAGAGATAGGTGCTCATTCTGTCATGCAGTACTTGGGTCTTGAACTACTGAATTGCTGGCCTTCCAGCTATCAAGGTGAGCTTCTTAACCACTGAGCCACTGCAGTTCCATATAATATAATATAATATAATATAATATAATATAATATAATATAATATAATATAATATAATATAATATAATATAATATAATATAATATAATATAATATAATATAATATATTTTTTGTTCAGTCACACAGTCGAGTCTGACCCTTTGCGACTCCATGGACCATCATACACCAGCCCCCTCTATCTTCCACCAGCTTCCTCAGACCACTCAGATCTACACTTATTGCATCGACAATGCCATCCATCCACCTCATCTTCTGGTGCCCCCTTCTCCTTTTCCCTTCTATATTAACCAGCATCAAGGCCTTCTCCAGTGAGTCCTCTCTTCTCATTTGGTGGCCAAAGTACTTGAGCTTCATCTTCAGTATTTGTCCCTCCAATGAGCAGTCAGGGTTGATTTCCTTCAGGATCGACTGATTTGTTCTCCTTCCAGTCCAGGGTACTCTCAAGAGTCTCCTCCAGAACCACAATTCAAAGGTGTCTATTCTTCCATGCTCAGCCTTCCTTATGGTCCAGCTTTCACAGCTGTACATTACTACTTGGAATACCATTGCTTTGACTATGCAATCTTTTGTAGGTAGGGTGATGTCGCTACTCTTTATTATGCTACTGTTGTATCTAGATTTCTCATTGCTTGCCTCCCAAGAAGTGAGTGTCTCTTTATTTCATAGTTGCAATCACCATCTGCAGTGATCTTGGATCCCAGGAAAGTAAAGTCTGTTATCATTTTCATTTCTTCCTCTTCTATTTGCCAGGGAGTGATGGGGCCAGTTGACATGTTCTTGTTTTTTTTTAACCAAGTTTCAGACCAGCTGTTTCACTCTCCTCTTTCACTCTCATCAAGAGGCACTTTAGGTCTTCTTCACTTTCCGCCATTAGGGCAGTGTCACCTGCATATCTCAGGTTGTTGATGTTTCTCCCAGCAATCTTAATTCCAGTTTGTGCTTCATCTAGCCCTGTGTTACATATGATATATTCTGCAGACATATATTCTGCAGGGTGACAATATGCAGCCTTGTCATATTCTTTTTCCTATTCTAAACCAATCAGTATTTCCATATCCTGTCCTAACTGTTGCTTCTTTGTCTCACATACAGATTTCTCAGAAGACAGATGAGGTGGTCTGGTATTCCCATATCTTTAATTACAGTCATACCTCGCATAACGAATTTAATTTGTTCTGCGAGGCTGCTCACTATATGAGTTTTTCGTTATGTGAGTCTGACTCGCATAACGAATTTTTCACTATGCGAGTTGTACTTTCCCTATGGAAAAACTCGCATAACAAACATTTCAAGGGGGAAAACTCGCATAGTGAAAAATTTTCGCTATGCAAGTTTTCCCCATAGAAACGCTTGTTATGAGAGTTTTTCCATAGAGAAAAGTCTGTCTTGCATAGCAAAAAATTTATTATGCGAGTCTGACCGCTTAGCAAAAAACTTGCTCGTTATGTAAGGTTTGACTGTATTTGCCAAAGTTTATTGTGGTCAACACAGTCAAAGGCTTTGGTGTAATCAATGAAACAGAAGTAGACTTTTTTTCTGGTACTCCCCTACTTTTCCCTTATTTTAAAAATCTAGTAGTTATCTGTGGCTTCATACTTTCTTTCTCAGCTTTTTGTTGTTTTCTTCTATTACTTTGTACTGTTCATTTAAGAAGGCTTCCTTATCTCTCCTTGCTTTTCTTTGAAATTCTGTATTCAGTTGAGTGAATCTTTTTCTTTCACCTTTACTTTTTGCTTTCCTTCTTTCCTCAGCTATTTGAAGAGCCTCATTAGACAGCCACTTTGCTTTCTTGCTCTTCTTTTCCTTTGGTATGGTTCTAATTGTTGACTCCTTTATGATATTTTGAACCTCCATCCATAATTCTTCAGTTAATGTGTCTATCAAGTCTAATACATTAATTCTATGCCACACTTCCACCATATATTCCTTAGGGATGTTGTCTAGGTCAGTGGTTCCCAACAAGGGGTACACAGCCCACTAGTGGACTTCAATTCCTAGAAGCCTAAGTCAGTACATTGGCTGATCAGTGCTTTGGGGAAATGACTTAGGCTTCTGGGAATTGAAGTCCAAAAACCAGAATTTGGGAAACACTGGTCTAGGTCAGGGATCTGCAAACTTGGCTCTCCAGGTGTTCTTGGACTTCAATTACCAGAAGCCCAAGTCAGTATGCCTGCTGATCAGGACTTCTGGGAATTGAAGTCCAAGAACATCTGGAGAGCCAAGTTTGCTGATCCCTGGTCTAGGTCATACCTGTGTGAAAATTTTCCCTATTTTCTTCAATCTGAGCCTGAATTTGGCAATCAGTAGCTCATGATCTGAGCCTGCAGTCTGCTCCAGGTCTTGTCTTTGCTGACTGTATAGAGCAGTAATGGTGAACCTTGACACTCCAGCTGTTTTTGAACTTCAATTCCCAGAAGCCCTCATCAGCAGGAGTGCTAACTTAGGTTTCTGGTAATTGAAGTTCAAGAACAGGTGGAGTGCCAAGGTTCACCATCACTGGTATAGAGCTTCTCCATATTTGGCTGCAGAGTATGTAATCAATCTGATTTTGATGCTGACCATTAATATAATATAATATAATATAATATAATATAATATAATATAATATAATATAATATAATATAATATAATATAATATAATATAATATAATATAATATAATATAATATAATATACTTTGGACATCAAATGAGAAGAGAGGATTCGCTTGAGAAAGCCTTGATTCTGGGAAGGGTGGAAGGCAAAAGAAGAATGGGGTGGCCCAAAATGAGACGGCTAGATGGTATTGTAGACACAATGGGCACAGAGCTGAACGAGTGAGGAGGATGGTGGAGGACAGAAGTGCCTGGCGGACAGTGGTCCATGGGGTTGCACTGTGCGACTGAACAACAAAAATATAATATAATATAATATAATATAATATAATATAATATAATATAATATAATATAATATAATATAATATAATATAACAAACACATTTCTAATGAAAACCAACAACATTGAGAAAATAATGTGCTGTAAGACCAGAAAAGAACAAAATGAAATGAAAGCATCAAATTGCAATCATGTGGACTGATGGTAGTTGTAGAACTACAATATCTGTGGCGAATAGGGGAAACAGTTAAAATACAGAGCTATAAATCTTTTAACACAGAAACGTCTTTAAAAGGAAGATGAGGCCAAGCTGTTGAAGTTCTACTGAACTACTGATTGTTTGTTTTAGGAAACAGGACTTGAAAGCTTAGTTCTAAGAAGCTTTGCCACTTCTAAATCATGAAAGATTTCTTTTCAAAAGTAAAAACACTGTTTAGCATTTCCACAGCCCTGCAACCCTTTCCTCTGCCAGCAGTTTCTTATGCCTAAATGAATGCAAAATATTTATATAAGAATAGGCTGCCTACCAGGCCTGTGCTGACCATTTGGGAGACAAGTCCCGGTGTACCCCAGTGGCTGGTGCCCCCCAGAGACAGGCAGAAGTATGTCACCTGGCGGCTACACTAGATTTCCACCATAGTCACCCACAAAGCCAGAAACTTCCAGGCAGTGGGGTACTGTTTCTGTGGGGCTGGTATTCCCATGCACCAACCAGCCCCACCCCCTGCCATTGCTGTTTGGTGCATGTTGGGTATCGCTGTGCACCAACCAATTCGACCTGGCACTGCTGGTGCTGTCACTGCTGCTGCAAGCTGTGAAGAAGCCCAGTATTTATTTTTATTTATTATTTATTTACTCCAATTTCTATACCGCCCTACTCGGCTGGGCCGACTCAGGGCGGTTCACAAGCAAAGAGTAAACAGTAAATTCATAGACACATCACATAAATATACAATATATAACTCAACATCGTTCCATCACAAAAGTTCAGTAAGCATCAATCTCAACAACAATAAAACTACAAAATTCATCAAATATGCACAAAAAATTTTAACAATTGTCGAAAGTCCTGGCACCGCCACAGCCCTTGAACATAGCCTCCGGAAGAGGTGGAGGGAGTCCCGTCTGGGCACGGCGGTAGTCTCTTCCCCCGGCCGCAGGTGTGTTCCGTGGCGGCGGGGCGAGGAATGCTCTGCCGGGGGAAGTCCTGCCGCTACCGCGGCCAGGAAGGCTCCTTTTTCCTTCCTTCCTCCCGGCCGGTGACGAGGGCCGGGAGGGCGCGGCAGCAGCAGCGGCGGCGTTTTCGGGCTTCCCTCGCCTAGGGAAGCCCCTTTTATCTTCCTCCCGGCCGGTGACGAGGACTTTCCCATCTGCTGAGGCCATGGGACTGGGGCTGGTTGATGCACAGTGATATCTACCATGCACCAATCAGCTCATGACCTTGGTGGATGGAAAAGACCCCTGGGTTTCTTTGCGGCTTGCAGCGGTGGCAACAGCAGCAGCAGCGTCAGGTTAGACCAAAATTCTGGGGAGAGAGGGGAGTTGGCAGGAGAGGCGGCGGAAGTGGATTAAAGGTCTCTCTCTTTCTCTGCCGGGTGCTGCCTCTTTCTTCTTTCCATCCCTCCCCATTAGCCGGCAGAGATGGGGGGAGAGGAAGGTGAGGGAAGCACCTTTCTCTCTGGTTCCCAGCCATCCATTACTCTCCCCCTCCACGAGGAAGGTGAATGAGGCTCCTTTCATGTCCCCAAGATCTTTTCCCACCAAAGTGGTCCCTGCTGATCTACTTGTAATGTCTTGCTTTCGAAGAGCTTGGTTGGTAGGAGCTGGGAACCAAGTTGGGCACTCAATCCATGATGTCATGCAGTACCCCCCATAGGTGCTGCCCCCTCCCTCTTTGTCCAGCACCCTTTTAGCATAGCCAGCATGCCCCTGCTGTCTACTGGCAGTTCATATTATATATTATCATATAATATAGCAACAGAAAATGGTAAATTCATTGTGTGTATATGATTGTACTGAATATCTCCACACTTATGTGAGATGTAGAACAATGTTGGTTGTTAAGACATGTATTCAACATAGCATATGTATGAAGCCATGCATATATTGACAAGATACCTCAAACTTACACCAATTGAAGAAAATATACCCTTTTGTTTGTATTGTTCCACCTAACATCAAGAGAGAAGTAGCAGCTGATGCTAAGAGAACAACCAAGAGAATGACCCTCAACATCCTCTGAACGGATATGAGCCTCAAGTCTGCCGACTCAGATCCAGAAAGAACATTTTTGCAAGAACAAACATTCTTGAAGGCGCACAAGAGTAAAACTAAATTAAAAGATGAAGGAAGGAACTCAATGGCCAAGGAACGTCATTAAAGGAGGATATAGGTGAGGAACTCAACCTCCCCTACGTCACTTGGTAGACCCTGAATAGGCTGAGGGTCTGAACTCCTAAATGTAAGACCTATATGCTCAAGTGGGGGCTGCTGATGGACAACAACACTTGGTGTAAATGTGGAGAGATACAAAATCTAGCTCATTTACTGGTCTACCGATTACTGCCAGAAACATGCACTGATGAAGACTTAGGTTTGGCCAATGACAAAGCCAAGAAAGTGGCTTCATTTTGGCAGTCCAGGGTTTAGGACATGAAAGAAGAAGAAGTGGCAGTCACTCCTAGTGTGTTTATGCTGTACTGTATAGGATTTTGTGCTTGAGAGAGAAACTGTTTCACTTGTTTGTTTATTTAATCCTGTTGAATGATCTTTGTATATTTGTTACCTTTTAAAAGGTAAAAATGCTTTTAAACATTGTTTCTGATATAGTGTGGCTAGGTCACACAGATGTGATTCATATTTGAACTCCAGGAGATACCAAGAAGATGGAAGGGAGCTTCCATGACCCGCTAGCCATAACTGTATGACTTGGAGGCAAGTAAAGAATTTGTTTTGGATTCCAAGTGAGCAGAGAAAGCTGTGGTTAGCTGGCATCTGTAGCCAAGGAGATGGGGAAGCCATTTTTGAAAACTAGGAAAGGGTGCAGCCATTGCAGTTTTTCCTAATAGCTAATAACACCACATAATAAATACTGGTACTGAAGTGTTCAGATATGTGGCCTACTTTAAGCTAAGGACATAAAAGGAAATTTTAAAGAACACAACAAAGCGTGATTCTCACCAATGTGAGAATTCTGTCCCAAGTGCCAGGAAATTTATCCCCATATTTGTCAGTGAGCAGAAAGATGCTGCAATTCCTTGCTTTCGTTTCTGAGAACAACACAAGCTGGGATTTTTGTCATTTAAAGCTTGTGTTCCTGCCGCTCCAGGTGTCAATATAAAAATAAAACAACCATCACTCTCTCAATAAAGGGTTCACAAGATAAGCAGAAGCAGCATTTTCAGGTGATGACAAACCAGTTGAAGTTTTTCTTCCCTCAGTCTCATTGTTCCAGTAAATGTTTTCATGAAAGAAGGGAAAAAAAGATGTATTGCAGCAATTGCCTTCTTGAAAGCAAAGGACAAGCAAGGATACAAACTTCCCTCTCCTTTTAAAAGCTCACAGAATTATGGACCATAAAGATCAAAGCTTGAGAAATATTATAAAGTTAAAATAAAGCTCCGTGCAACTCAACAACACTTGTAAAGTAGTATCTGGCAAAGTTAAACTACTATAAATTGAAGCTAATGTACAGAGTGACCTACTTTGAGGCATATTCAAGCTAGGCAATCACTGAAAGAATAAGGAGCTACAGTGTTGATTTAACAAGCCCCGATGGAGATTTCAGTAGTAATGCTGCATTTCAAAGAAATGGCCCCCCTGCAAAATATGGACATGATGAAAAAAGCTCATAATGATACGGTAAAGATTTCATTGCAAACGAGATGAGAAGTGCTGCAGATGTTTTTGCAGATAACAACAATATACTCCCATTAACTTTTTAGAGCTAATGGTATTGTTGACACATTTAAAACACTGGAATATGTATATATAGTGTCGAAAAAGCTATTTTCTTCTTCCATTTCAAGCCAAGCTAATGGCCATTATGATTTAGCAGAAATTCTTCAAGTATTTCTCTGAGACACTCATCTGAGGGCACAAAGCCATCACAGAAGGCTTTTTGAAATCTGTACAAAAGATTAAAATGTGAATTATGCCCAATATGAAACATGGCTTTACTTCCACACACACAAAAAAGGAAAGAGTTGTTTTATCCATGATATGTTTTGCTATGTTGTCTAACTGTTATTTGGGAAATTAGAGAAAAATTACCTAAAAGGTCTGGATGGATGATTAAGAGATAGGTAATTTTATATATAGGGACTACGGTGGTTTGGGGTTAAGACCCTGAACTTGATGACTAGAAAGTCAGCAGATCAGCAGTCTGAGCCCCAAGTGTTGCATGACAGAGTGAGCTCCCATCTCTGTCCCAGCTCCTGCCAACCTAGGAGTTCGAAAGCAAGAAATTGCAAGTGTATAAATGGGAAGGAAAACAGAGTTCTGTGCACTCTGGTGTCTAGTCATGCCTGCCACATGACCATGGAAATGTTTGTAGATGCAACAGGGTGGGTGGGTGGGTGGCTCTTGAGCTAACACTCCCACCCCACCTCATCCCACCCCATAGTGTCAATGTTATATATGTGAGTGTGACATTGTTCTTCCTCCTGAACAATTTTTGCCTCTCCTGAACAATTTTTTGCTCCTCCTCCCATATCTAGAATCCTGGCTACGGCCCTGAGATGCAAACAGCATGGGCTCTTTGGCTCTAAACAGAGATGAGCACCAAACACTAGAGTCAGCTTTCGATCAAGGGCAACCTTTACCTTAATTGTATATATGTTTTTGAATAAGAAATAAATCAGAATTTTGGAAAAGATGAGTGGCACACCACCTATGGAGAAGGTGGTAGAGGTGTGCAATTGACAGAGAGAGGGGGAGAAAGAGATTAAATGGACATTTAAGATGATTTTCATTTTGCATGTGGACCCTTGACAACCTTACCTCCTCCCTCCCTAAAGTTGCTAGAATTTATGAAACTCATTTCATAAGTTCTAGCAAGCTATCTTCATACCTAGGACAGCCAGTTTTTATAGACTTGGGCAAGCTTCACAGTATGAGAACATCTCCAGGAGCAGGGAATGCCACACCACATCTGAGTGCTGTTAACTAAAAAACAAACAAACTGGAATGGGGATTTATAATTTGGAATTAGTTTGACAGGGCATAATAATTACTATTACTTCATACATATTGGTGAACTGGTTGGCTTTTTTTTTCATTACAAAGACAATCTTCTCATTAGATTGATTTTTAAGGCAAGGCTCCTCAAATATATGCTCAAATCTTATCATTAGGGTAATTACCTGGAATTACCTCACTATTCTGTTTCTGTCTAAAGGACAGAGATGAAACTTAAATTTCTAATTCAAAGCTTTCATTATGGACTTAGTACCAGGGCAATATTTTAGGGCTACCAGATGTTGATTAAATGTTGTGTGTATTTTTTTAAAAAAAATAGTTTGGTTTTGCTAGAACTCTCAAATTCATCAGTAGGAGCCTGGAGATACATTTAGAGATAAAGGTTATTTTGTGTAGCAAAGGTAAATTGACCTTGTGATCTTTTTTCATATACATCTAGCCTTCTTTGTCCAAGCAATACTGGTTATGCGTGTGGTGACAATTTGCTGATGAAATTCACCATGAGAGCTACCATCTGTGGATCAGATGTTTCTGTCTTGTTTTGGTCTAGTACAATGTATCCTTGGTTATCTCAGCAAATGTATGGCAAATGAAGACTGGAAAGAATTGTTCCCTGTTAGTTCCTAGTCAGAACCCTTCTTCCATACTACTCAGTAGATTGATGAGTTATTGATTGCTGAGGTACTCAATGTGCAGGGATACACATAAAGAGTCTCTTCAAAGATTGTTGTATTTCTGAATCACAATAGGGTATATCCCAGGCAATCTTTCTCATTCTAGGTCAGGTGAAAGGAACTACAAAATGAATTCAGCAAAAGGTAATAGTTTTGGAATAAGAAGTGCACCCTGACTATAAAGCCTTAAATGCCTTGAGATATTAATCGTTTATGAGCTTGCCTACATATTATATCCATTATCTGAAATATGTCCCAACAACTAAAAAGACTAGGTTGATTGGGATTTCAGATGAGACAATTGTGGAACCTCCTCTCTTGGAAGATTGGGTTGGCATCCTCGTTATTATAATTTAGATGGCTTGTGAAAATTTAGGAACTGTAAAGGAACTTTGGGAACATCATTTCCTGCTTTGATGATACCTAAATGGTAGGGGATAAATTTGGTAGGCATAGAATTCTACATTAAATTCCTGGCACTAGGACTGCCAACAACCGTTCTCTGAAGCCCTGGAGAAGCTGCTGACAGACAGGGTAGACAATATCTCTAGATAAGAGTGTTTGGAGGCAGAGATCCAGGGTGGAACTACTCTTAGCACCAAGACTGAAATACTTCATTTGCAATATGATTGTAACACCATTCTTAATACCAGATTCCTGCTCGTGAAGAAATGGATAGTAACAGAATAATAATGATGGATAACTCACCAAGAACTTTCTTGTCTGGAATCTAAAAATGGCATTTCCCTTGATCTTTTCCCATGATTCTGTGCCTTGAAGTTCAACATATTCTCTGTCTTTTCATTTGCTTATTCTTGATCCTTATCAGTCTCTGCTGTAACTTTGGTAGGCACTTCCAGAAACAATGGCCACAAGTTTATGGAGCACAATTGAAAATGGTGTTTTTGCCATTTAATTTCACTTTGTATAACATGTGCAATATTTATAGCTTCATTGCTCAAAATGTTTCATGTGCTCCATAGACCATTTGATTTTCCTGAGTAAATATCTTTGTTGATGGTGATTGCGGTTGAGTCAGAATAGAAAAGATTTGTTTTTAATGGTTTGTAGCCTCAACTTTCAAATATCAGCTTAGAGTTCATATTAATAACCGCAGGCAGAAAAGTAATATTCTGTGCTTCTTAAAACAACAGAATCCATCTCTAAAGTTTCTGACAGTTGGGACGTGTTTGGAATGGTCATTCTTTCATGTCTTAGAGATGTTAATTTAAAAAAAAAACACAGAATGATTTTTGGTTTCAGATAATGATTTTTATCCTACAGATATATCAAAGTACTTTATAAAGAAGAGAATACAATTGATAGGTTCATGACTACAGAGAGAACTGCAATCATTAGACATTCAACAAACGCTTCTGTCTGAATCGCAGAAGCCTCTATTATGAAGAGAGAATATACTACTGTCTATACTTGTGTTTTAGTCCTCATTCATATACCAATAGTTCAATGTGCCATGCCATTCCATTCCATAGAAGCAATCAGGAAAAGGACCCCAGAGTCTCAGCTATGCTAACATTTAGAAAATTGCTTACATTTCTATTCAAATAGTATGTCTCAGAGGTTGTGGTTAGACTGCATATAAACAAGTTTAGATTCAGAATTGGCATACGGTACCTTATTTTAAAAAATATCTAAACTCAGAACCAACACAACAGTATACTCACCAATGCTTTAATAATGAATTCCGTAATCCCCAAATTGCTGAAACTTTGGATGAGGGCAGGATATAAATATGATAAATAAATAAATAAAGATTAAAACTTTATAATACTCTCAATTTAAGGCCCAAAGCCAACTGTTACTCCCAAGTCAGTTGGAACCCATTGGATCAAGAGAAATCTGCTAGGTAGACACTTATGTATTCTACTATTTTACTCTATTTAAGACTAATATTTAGGTTTAGTCTTACATGCCAGAAACTGGATGGATTCCCCTTTTTACTTCTCTGCCTTAGCCTGAATCTCTCTCTGGTATACTCTCATTTTCTCACAGTCTCTCTGCTTTGCAGATGGAAGCTTTGGTGGTACCTTTCTAATGGGGAGAGGAACCCAGACAGAATATTGGGTTTTTTTTAAATTATGTGTTTGTTGAAGTTATTTGAGCAACCATGGGCATGCCCTGTGCAAAATCTGGAGCCAGTTGGACAAGTTCTTGTGAAGATCTTCATTCTGATTTCAAAAACCACTCCTAACTCCATTCTTGCTACCATTCTTGTCAACTCATAGATGCACCAAACACTGCTTCCCCAAAAGGAAAAAGATTCCTGCTAAAAGATTTCTTTATTTGAATTTAAAATGTCCTGCTTCACAGGACCTTAAAGATGCTGATTTTACATGGGGGAAGGCCAGGTAATGTGACAAGTACGAAGGATAAGAAAGGTTAAATGAAACAAATAAGAACACAACTTTTGTGTAACTTTCTTTCATCAAAATGAATCATTCCTGTTTCTGAGGCTGTCTTACAGGACTTATCGAAAGAAGAAAAATGAAAGAAGTGAGAAAAAAGTGCTATTCTGTACTCCCTTTCATTTAAACATGAAAGGCTCATCTATATGTACAACCCTTTACAGTAATTATAATAAAGGTGCAACAGGTTTTGCCCTCACCCCCTCTGAGTTGATGGCATCCCAAAAAACCTGCCAATAATATGTTTAAGCTTAAGAAGAACAAGAGCCACTGATTGATACACTTACTCAAAATAGTGCCCCAATGATGAGGCAAAAAGACTATTGAGGATAATGTTAGTACAGTCTAAAATCTAGTTGATGTCAAACGTAAAACTATGAAAGTACAGTAATAGCACTGCATATAAAGAATGTTCCTTAATCAAGGAAACATTACCTTTTGAAGACATTTGAAATGCATTCTTCTCCTTCTATATTGGTTGTTAAAGGCTCTCTTCATCATTTTCTCTCTGCAGATTCTCTGCAAAAGCTATCATATTCATCAGTATTCAGCCTAACCAATTCTGGTACTTGTATGACAATATAAATGCATTTTATTAAAAATTAAATATATTGGGTCCCCCCCCCCTTTCCATCATGATTCTGCCCCAGCAGAATGATGGAAAGTGCATTTTCATTCTTTCCATCCTCCCTATTTCTACTCCCATCTTTCTTCTCTAGCTATTAACAGAAATGTCAAAATCCCAAAGGCCTCAAATTATCATTCTTTCTTCTTCTTTGCCCATGAATCTACCACTATGACATGCCATTTTATGCAGTAGTTTTAAAAGCTACCACCCTAGCAACTTCTTTGTTAATTAATAATAATAACAACTTCATGCTATCAGCCAAGTTCTCACTTTCCAAATAAATAATACACAAAGGTGTTTGTCATTCCTTTTGAGGGTGCCCTGGGACTGTACAGCTTGCCCATAACTATATAGGCCAACTCTTTTGAGATACAGAGGGAAGAGTTGAACTCCCAATATCTAAACCATTGAGCTATCCAGCTAGACTCTGTTCATTTTGTGACAATTATACCTATTTTACTGAAGTAACTAAGGATAAAGGATTAAAACTTAACAGAAAGTTGCATTAGCCTGCCCATGTTAGGGCCTTTCAACTTTTCTCAGTTGTAATTGTTATCATCTCTGAACATACCTATGTTGGATGAAGCTCTTGGGATCTGTTAACAACATAGGTTAACTTTAACATATGTTTTACCATCTATATTCAGGTCTATCTTTTGTTTTTCTCAAATGGCTCCAAACTTGTCACAGCAATTTTTAAATCCTGTGAAAGATCAAGGAGGCCTACACAGTCTGCGATCTTGGGGCTTTATACTAAAACCAATCAAGTTTTGAGATGTAACAACTCCCTTGCACCACCCCTAATTAGTTGCATTCCCTGGCAAACAACATAGAAAGAGGCCTGTCTGTTAATTTGTTTGTGAGATAGCAATCCATACATAGCTAGCAGAATGGAATGGATTGTTGCACTTGGATTTGGAAGTAACTAGTTACAAATAAGAAGATCAGTATAATTAATTCATTTTGTTAGAACCGAAGTATAACTCAACTAACCTATGGCTGTAAAATATACTAGCACAGGTTGTTGTTGTTGGCTTCACTATCTAGCTCTGTTTGGTATCACAGATTCTCATAGTATTCTCAGAGATTTTCCTCCCTAGAATAACTAAACTTTGCCTCCCCACCCCAAAATGAAACACAGAGACGTATGTGGAGTAACTAGGGCAACTTTATTAACTCAAGATTAACTGTTAGAACAGTGTATAACCACAATGTAAACTTGGACAAATAACTTTTCCTTCCAGTTCTAGCAGAGATAGGCAAGTCATTGAGGCCAGAGGTTCATCCTTACCTCTGCCCCAACCATACATGTGAGTCTGAGGCCATGGGAAATGACACCCACTGGCTTCCAACCTTGGTTGGTGAAGCCTTTCATTGGAACGTTGTTATCATTGAATCCTTCTGTGAATTGTATCTTTCCTAATGTCGATGCTCCCTTACCAAATTTGCATCTATGTTTTCTACCTTAATCATTGTTTTGTGTGGCCATCTCCACCTGGACTTGTTGTATTAATTATCCATCTGCACTACCTGCCACAGCACAAGGCAGATGGATAATGATTTAGTCTAAATCAGTGCCCCCAGCCCTGAATGTGTCAGCCCTAAGACATCTCTGCAGATCCCTGAGGAAGAAGTCCAGCCCCTTTTAAGTGAACTCTATAACTGCAGTAGAGTTCAGGGTTAGACAGATGGATCCCTGGGTGTGGTACAACTGCATTGAAATTGTTAAGTATATGCTTAAAAATTATGCTATTTATCAGCAAACACTCAATTTCAAGTTCTTCCTGATCAGGGTCTGCATTCCATATCTTCCTAGGGAGAATCTTAGACCATATAATGCACACACGTGGCCATATGCTTTTAATAATTTTAAGGTCACCCAACATTTTGTTGGCTAATTTCTCTTTTGTCATGGTCCCCAGGTCATTTCCACACCAGATATATGGTGATTAGATTATGTTCACTGCATGCACGCTCCACCACAGGGATCACGAACCACCCACTTCAGCAAACCTAAGTTATGTCCCAAGAAAGTCTGAGCAGCATAGAGCTGCCCCAAAAGATGTGGCTGTGCCCAAAACACTGGATCAGCTGCTTGTGCTTGCTGAGACTCCTACTTGTAATGCAAACAACAGAAAAGGCGTCAGACGTTGATCTAAAGTAACATAGAGCACATGCTTGAAACCTGCTAGAAGGTCACCTCCCCACTCTCTTGATGGTTTCTGGCCCATAGCTCAGTGCAGCTGCTATAGATGCTGCCCCTATTCTGAAGGAGTGAGTGTCAAATCTCCATCCAACAATGCACGCTACTGCTGTAGCCTCCTCCATTACTCTCCAGAATTTGAATTTTGAGAGAAAGCCCATCCCACGTGGGAAAACAATGGACATGGGGTGGAGCCTTATGCAGTGATGGCCAACCTTGGCACTTCAGGTGTTATTGGACTCCAATTACCAGAAGCCCAAGTCAGCACTTCTGCTGACCAAGTCTTCTGAGAATTGAAGTCCAAGAACACCTGGAGTGCCAAGGTTGACCATCATTGGCCTAGAAAATCTCACATTGCTGTTACCTGGCAAGTCTCTGGTATGGTGCATGTTCCCAGGACCAACATCTGACCCATCCTCCCCTGGTCTGTTTTTGAAATATGTTATGAATAATAATCTGAAAATTAACCAACTCCATATCTCTTATGTCAGAGCTGGAACCAATAGTTTTGCCCATGACCCCTGAACCAGCTCACTGATGTGCAAAGCTGCAGAGAATGCAAGAATCAGGGTGGCGGGTGGCAGTGTGATCCCTCCAAAGCCCACATGCAGGCCACTTGCCCCTTGAAGCCTGGTCCAGATTTTTCCCCAGACAATAATTCAGATGGAGGAAGGATTTGATGCCCACTGTTTGCCCCCCATAAACCTGTAAGCATTTCCCAAAGCAGTTCCCCCACCCCAAGAAACCCCAGTCCCTGAATCACTACTTCCTAACCTATGGACAAAATGGCAACCACCACATGGTGCTCCAAAATGGCACTCAAAATGGTGGCCTCTTGAGGAAGAGGTCAGATGGAGTTGCCAAAGGCTGATGAACAGTGCAGGACCTAGCCCCTAATTCAGTAGTATTGGCCCAAAAAGGGATGAGCCAGTATCCCAGGAGCCTTGCAGTTAGCCTGGCACCAAAATTTTATTTCAGGACTGCTGGGTCCCCCAAACCTGAGCGCCTAAAAAGTGGTAACGATCAAGCACCGGAAATTGGCCGCACATCATCTTTTCGTCTACGGCAAATGCACATTGAGACTACATAAAAAAAACCCTTTGCCTCAGCCTCCCTCAGACTCCTCCCCTTCAAATGTTGCATCTTCTGATTGGTCTCCTTGTTTTGGAGTGAGCAGGGTGTGGCAAAAGGCACTGTGATGAAAACATGCATGTCCCAGAATCCCCTTTTTAGTAAATATTGAATGACAAGAAAGAAAAGAGTTACTACCAGCCTGGGGTCCCGCCCAGGCTGGGGCTTTAAAAGCCACGCGGCGGCAAGACTGTTTTGTTCTGCTGCCGCCGGTGAACAACAACAACAACAATTACAGTCATAGTAATAGTAATAGTAACTAGAAAAAAGTGGTCAGAGCACATAACAGTAACTAGTGATAGAGCTTTGGAACTGTAACTGAAAACCAATTGCTTGTTAAAAGTAATGTTTCGAATTTGGTGCTGTATTAGACAGATTACTTGGTCAGATCAGAGAATGCTCTTCTTACATTCTTACACTTGATCACAGATTCAGTAGGCCAGGACAGGTTGAAGACATTTCACCACCTGAAGCAAAACACACCATTCTCCTCATTCTGTATGTAATTGCTACCAGGATTTCCAGTTGAATCTGAAAGTGGAATTTGTCAGAATATCCTTTTTAATGTGCTTTCAAGATGCTGCTATACTTCTTAATTGGTTTTGTATAATGATATCAATATTCCCATGTTTAATCATTTTTAATGTTTCTCATATGTTGTTTTAATTCCTGTCTCTTTTAATGACCTTTAAAGCAACTTGAGCCCCATTGTTGGGAGAAAAACAGTGCAGAAATGCAATAAATACATACATAAAATAAATAAATCACATCTTCTGATGTGACCTGAGAGCAGCAGGTTATTTTAGCACATTTCAGATTCAGTGAAAGGGATTCTGATCTGAGAGACTTAAATACAGGATGGTTCTATATGTAAGCTCTCTTTCATTATATTATGGCTGAAGCATGGATTCACTGCCCATCTTCGGTTTCAAGAACTCTTTCTGTTTCCTTAAGGAACATTTGGGACAGCATTTCACCTTTACCAGGATGGCTGGCTGCAGCACTTGAGCTCTGCAAAGCTTTGAATTGTGTCTTTGAGAAGAGCGTCTTTGAGGAAAGACTCACTGGAGTCAGTACACTCACTCCCAGGAACTGCTGGACTTGCCTGACCTTTACGAGTACAAGTCAGTGTTCTCACTGTAAGAAGCACCAGCAGGGGTGATTGTGCCGATCACAAGGAAAAATGATTTACCACAGGGAGATCAGGTCCATTGAAAGGGAATCTGTGAACAGAAAGAGGGCAGGGAGGGGGGAAATCCTGTTTCAACTCCTTTTTCAAAGACTGTCTCTTAGACAGCACTGGATGCTGTTCAAAAGACTGAAAGATACAGTTCCATTACTTTCTTGCCAGAGTTCAGCTAGATCAACTGAGAATTTGACAAAAATACAGAATATGAAATGAAATATCCCAAATTTTGGGATTTCTGGATTGCACAATAGCACCATCTGATATGTTTACTCAAAAGTAAATGGCACTGTCCTCTGTGAGGTTAACTTCCAGGTAATTGTGTATCAGTTGCCCATAATGTATTAATAAACCTCAGCATTTGTGCTGTGCCAACCCCTTTCCTGATTTTTCCCCATTCTCATGCAATTCTACATTAAAAACAATAATTCTGAAAGTAGGAAAAAGTTAAAATAGATTTGCATGGATTAGAGCAGTGTTTCTCAATCTTTGGTTTTTGGACTTCAGTGCCCAGAAACATAAGTCAATTCCCCAAAGCATTGATCAGCCAATGTACTGACTTAAGCTGTGTGCCCCACATTGGGAACCACTGTATTAGAGTCCAGATTCTTGAATTACCTCAACTGTTAGCTGGCTGAGAGTTGTGTTTGTATGTTCTGCCTTCCTTTGGGCAGTCATCTATTTGATAGCTTCTCTAGCTTCCCACATTAAAGGTGAAGCAAACAGGAAAGATATCATAAAGCCGTTCCTTCCATAGGGCTTTTCCAGACCAGAAAAAAAGTGGTCAATCAAGGAAGCCACAGAGTAAGAAACATACAGTAGAACCCCGTATAGCAATTTTAATCTGTTCCAAGGAGCTGCTCGCTATGCAGTTTTTGTCGTTGTACGATCTTCCCTATGGGAAAATCCATACAACAAATTTCCCTATGGGAAAAACCGTACAATGATGTTGGCAATAAGCAGTTTTTCCCAATGAAAAATCATTGTATGGATTTTCCCATAGGAACAATGCTATGTGGAATGGCTTCCCCCCTCCAAGCCTCATCACCATGCGATTTCATCGCTGCATGGGGTGATTGCTGTATGGGGTTCTACTGTATATGTAACAGAAAGATAAAACAAAGGCCGTACTTTCAGCCGCTTTGCAATATTACAGCAAGCTCAAAACTACCCCTAAAATAAATTCTAAAGAGTGCTGAAAATTAGGGGAAAGGTAGTGCAGTCTTTAAACTGCTGTACTGCAACCAAAAGGTTCTTTTGAGGGCAGTAAAATGAGTACCCAGCATGTTGAGGCAAAATGCTAATTAACTTGTGGACCACCCAGAGAGTGCTCTCAGTGCTTTGGGGCAGTATGTAAGTGTGATCGCTTTGCTTTTGGAAAACTGGAGGAAAATGTGGCATATAGCTAGTTCCACCAACATATTTTACAAGCCTCTGATTGAAACAAAAAGAGTACATTGCCAATCCCTTCACCCAGACATACAAAGTTTACAATAGGCTTTAATTTGTCTACAGTTGTACTTCGCTTAAAGGGCATAATGCGTTCCACAGGAGTGCTCTTTAAGCGAGTTCTCTCTTTAAGCGGAACACCATTGTAAGAGACCAATTGTGTGGGGGATTGTGAACCCCGATTTATTTGTCCAGCGAGTTTTTGGTTGGCTTTATTTGTTAAGTGAAGCGAACATTCAGAGAAAATTCTGCTCTTTAAGCGAGTTATTCTTTAAGCGAGGCACTCCTTATGCGAGGTTTGACTGTACTTCTGATTTACAGGTATCATGAAAGCCTGCCTTACTGGGGTAAGGCAGGCTTTCATGATACTTCTAAATCAGAAGTAAAATGTGCATGCATGGGGTATGGGCCAGGCGGTTGCTTCAGTCTGTTGGCTCATATCGCTCTCTCTCTCTCTCTCTGTGTTTAAAAATATTTTTAATCTCTTTTAATCTCTGTAATTTTTAATCTTGATTTTTTATACTGTGTTTTTATTGTGTTTTAAGTGTTTTTAAAGTTTGTTAGCCACCCTGAGTCCTTGTGAGGAGGGTGGCATAAAAGTTTGATCAAATAAATAAATAAATAAACTTGATATCACCATTAGAAATCACACTGGTATAACTGCCTGTAAAAGCATCTGCCAGATGGAAGAGCTGTAACTTTCAGAGTGGTGGCTTTTGATTTACTCTGCCTCAACTGCTGTTTGCCAGATCACAAGATATGGCTACTTATCTTGGCATGCCCCTCTGCTTTATGACCAGTGACTTCCCTTGTTAGATAAGAATCATGGGGTCTGGCATGGCACCTATCGCTAAATTAAGTACCATCGAGATCTGAGGGCATCCCTGCATTGTCTATGTACTGATTCTTACTCTGAGGTAAAGTCCTTCCCCCTTGACCATTTGGCTGTTTCTCCTGAGGTACCAATAAAATAGCTACTGGCAGTGGGAGAGGAGACAGATTTCCCTGGGAAGCCAGCAAGCAAAAAGATCCTCCATGTTCTCTCTTTGTCTTTACTTAATCTAACCATCCCTGCTGGTTGGGGACCCCAAGGGCCAGATTGCAACATATGAAGTAGTTACTACAATGAAGTAGTGACTGCAACCCTGCCTCAACTGCTGTTTGCCAGATCCCAAGATATGGCTACCTATCTGGGCATATCAGTGGTTGAGTGATTTATATCCTCAAGCTAGGGCTGTACAATAACGTTGTTGTGTGTATGGTGCTACTCAGTTTCGATGCTGATCTTTTATGTTTGTCATTGATTTCATCATGTGCTTTCTGGTTTTAAATTTTGTTACATGATGTTTTGGATGTGTATACCTTACTAAAATACAGATGTTTTAAGGGTTTTCTGGAAAACAAACCCATTATGTTACCATTATAAGATCGAAGGCAAAAGAAGAAGGGGGCGGCAGATGATGAGATGGCTAGATGGCATCATTGATGTGGTGGTCTGAGTGGACTATGGAGGATGGCAGAGGACAGAGGAGCCTGGCATGTGGTGGTCCATGGGGTTGCAAAGGGTCAGACTTGACTGTGCAACTGAACAACAACAACAACAGCATGGCAAAAGAATAAGAGGTTGGAGAAAGGGTCCACTTGTGGATCAAATTTTCCTATTTACATTTCTGTACAACTTATTGTGTTACACCCTTATATCATTTCCTCAGATTTGTTCAACTGACTTACTCACTTATTCCACCTACCATGCAACAGTAACCCACAGCTGGTTGTATCTTGGCAAACAGAATTCTCATCCACAGCTGTACCAATGTGTTCTGCTCCTGCGATCTTAATGATTGGCAGATATGACATTCACATTAGAAGAGAGCTCCAGATGCTATTTCAGATCTCTTCCAAATACCATCCAGTGAGAAAAGAAAGCTAGAAGACAAGCCACTGACAGACAAGGAGCTCCCAAATATTCCCTGACTCTCTTGGCTTGCATGGGTATATATTTTTTCCTATTTAATTTATGGAAATATCTAATATTCTTATTAAAAATAATTTTGTGTCAGAGATTACTCTGGGTTGAAAGGATTTTTAGGAGGCTCCTTTCATGTCTCCAAGTGTACCTTTCAGGAATCGAAACCCGATCTTCCAGCCTCCAGCTCAGCGTCTTAACCTCTAAGCCACTCGGGGAGCTGTAGCATTCTTATTACCAAAGAGAGAGAGAAGAGAAACTGCCCTAATTCTCATGCACACAAAATGCTGGGAACTTTTTGTGTATTTTAGAAAACAGGGTTTTTTTTTTAAATACAAAGTTGTTCTTAAAATAATTGACATTCCAAACTTACAGAGATAATCAACTCTGTTCTAGACAGTAGACAGCAGCTGATCTGTATCTTTCTCTACAAACTTGTTGGGCTGCACCTTTTTAATGTTTAGAGCAGGGGTTCGCAACCTATGGCCCATGGGCCAGACCTGGCCTGCAGCACCATTTCATGTAGCCCACCACCCTCGCTTCCACCACTGCCACTGCCGAAACCAGCCAAAAACATGCTGCCCTCTCTCCCACCGCCACTGCCAGAAGCAGTGGGAGCTGTGAAAACAGCCAAAAACATGCTGTAAATGCAACTGTGGTTGTTGTAAATGCATTTATGACAGCTGCAGACATATGGCAGCATTCACGGCAGGGGGAACCATGTGTCTGGCCCACTCAGCTGTCTGAGGGGGCTTAGTCTGGCCCACAGTGGGAAAACTTTGAAAACCCCTAGTTTAGAGTATATATCTGTGAATGCTTCCAAGTTGGGGCGTAGGCACAGTACATTTTTAGAAGGTGGAGAGAAAGCTATGTTCTGCTGGCATGTCCCCATTCTCCATGGTTATTACATTTTCCTCTCATTTTAAATATATAATCACAAACATGTTGCTAAAATTTGGGCGTATGTCCACCAACATTAGGTCTTCTGGCAGAATGATCTGGCACCCTCCAGATGTTGAACTCACTGGAAAAATTCTCATACATCTGGGATATGAGGATTGGATGATCCAAAATGTAAAATGAATTCTGTAAAATGATAGGGCTAATTTATGGGAGGATGTCTTACATTAGGTAATTGTGCATTCAGCTGTTGATTTTTCTAGTACACTGAAAGTTGTAATCGTTCTTGTCTCATAGTATAAGAACAAAAGGAAGGCTATACAAGAGCTGATCAAAGGCTTATCTAGCCCAGTGTTCTTTCCTCACAAAAGTCAGCCATATCCATATAAGCAGTACTTAAGCAGATGCTCACAAGTCTTTCAAGTAGAAAGTGAGAACTAAAAATACAGGCATGCAGGTGGTTCTAAATGACCATGAAGCAAGCCATGCATAATATTTAAAAAGCTGTGCTGGATCACACCAAAAGCCTAGCCCAGGGGTGCCCAAACTTTTTGGATGTGGGCCAGTCATGTGGTTCAGAGAGCTGGTCACTACGGCCCAGGGGCCAGATATGGCCCCTGACACCATCCAGCTTACAAAGTCCTCATTGCTCCTGGAAGAGGAAGTAAAACATCGCTCCTCTTCGAGGAGCGACAAGGGCTTCACAGGCCGGATGAATTGGCACTGGGGGTCAGATCTGGCTCCTGGGCTATAGTTTGGGCACGCCTGGCCTAGCCAATCCAGGATCCTGTTCCCCAAAGTGTCCAATGGAGAACCCACTTGCATGATATAAGGAAAACAGAACTTTTTAAAGTCATACTGCTTCTAATATTACAGATAATATACAGTTACCATTGAGTGTTAGCCACAGATATCCTTATTTTTTTTCATGGAGAGAATGCAGCATCAGTATGTACTTTTGTTGTTCTCAGATCTTGGGCACAATTTTACTAGAACCTGTTACCCTGGATACCTTATTCAGTGAGGAGTCCACACATGCCGATAACTTGCTTTTAAAAATGCTAATAATCTTGTGAACTGCCCAGAGAATGGACTAAGCGCTATGGGGCAGTATGTAAGTGTAATTGCTAAATACATACCATGCTTAAAAGCCCCTGCAACAACTGTCTTTTGATGCAATTGGTACAACTGATAAACCAGTTTAATACATTTTTCTCTTGTTTGTACACTTTTAACATGTTTACTTAATTGCTTTCATTTTTGGTTGTTGTCAAAAGCAACATGAAGTACTCTTGTTCGTTGAGAGGTGAGAATAATATTGCAGATTCTTGCCCTTGTTTGCGAGGATGAAACGAGCAATATTTCTATCCCTGGTAGAACTGGTAGCACACTATCAACAGCTGTGACTATTTCTAGGGGCAGTCTGACCAAATGATCCATATACAGGTAGAATTGAGCTGCTGTAATTTGTAAGTGGTTAAGATGCTGAACTCACTGACTGGAAGGTTGAAGTTCAATTCCCAGGTACTGCATGTTGGAGTGAGCTCACGTCTCTGTCCCAACTCCTGCCAACCTAGCAGTTCAAAAGTAAGAAATTGCAAGTACAGTATAGTAGTACCTCGCTTAAAGATCATAATGCGTTCCACAGGATTGCTTTTTAAGCGAGTTTGCTCTTTAAGCAAAACACCATTGTAAGTGACGAATTGTGACTTCTGGTCGTGGTGGGGGAATTGCGAACCCTGATTTAGTTGTTAAGTGAGTTTTTGGTTAGTTTTAGTTGTTAAGTGAGGTGACCACTCAGAGAAAATTCTGCTCTTTAAGCAAGTTAGTCTCTAAGTGAGGCACTCTTTATGCGAGGTTTTACTGTAGATAAATAGGTACCACTTCGTTGGGAAGGTAAATAGTGATCTGTGCATTCCGGTGTTGAGGTATGCCTGGCACATGTCCATGGAAACATCTGCAGACATAGACAGTGTTGGTTCTTTGGCTACAAAAAGAGATGAACACTGAACCCTAGAGTCGGATACGACTGGCTTTCAAGCAAGGGTGACCTTTATTAATTTGCATTATGTGGGGCTGCTCTTGAGCTGTGCAGATTTCTGGTTTTCGGACCATACGTATAGCTATACGTATGGGGAAATCTGGAGTTGACCATAGACACAAACCTGCACTCTTGTTAGTACAGGGAGTGCAGAATATAACATGAGGATACCCAGTGGACCTTCCTAACTCTGATATATGATATACCATAAAGCTCTGTCTTGCTGCAAATTAGCTACTGAGACATGTTCCAGGTATTGTTATTCATTTACAAAGCCCCATACAGTTTGTGATCCTGTTATCCCCCATACATGGCAGACATTTTACATTCTGTAACAGAGCTATCACTTACTGTTTTAATATATGGTTAACTGGTTTTATCAGGCTAAATCTGAGTATTTTCCACAACTGGAGCAGATTGAAAGAAAAGGACTTTGAAATACTGTACTATCTGTTATTGCACAGCCTTCTTCAGGCTAAAGCAAATACTGTACACATGTATGTAGAAACCTGTCCAAATTTTCTGACCATATTGAATAAATTGGACTCTTTTATTACTTTGTCCCATTTTAAGAGGGCAATAAGCAAGTGGTTATCAATAATCAACATGTATGGAACTCTCTTAAGGGCAGGGTTGCAGAAGTCACAGAATCTATTTAATCTTAGACCTATGCAATTCTAGCATCCTTTTTATCTTTCCCTCACCAGTATTACTCCTATGTCTAGGGGGGCAGGGAAATACAGGGTGTATTATAATTTTTCTTTCCCCCCCCCCCCAATAAATATGCCTGATTTAAGCCCATGTATGCTTGAAGAGCATATTGTGACAAGTACATGAGTACATGAGAAAAGAATATTGGTGACACCCTGGATACAATAAGTGGCAAATTTAGAGAAAGATACAGTTGTACAATGTGTGGAATGTGTAAAGAGCTGTAGTAGTTTAATTATGTATAATTAAATATCTTGGAACATTTCAATATTTCCATTTTACTAGTAACAAATTAATAAACAGTTCTGGCTTGGATCTGTTTTTAATAGTCCTTTGGAAGAAGCTTAGAATCTGTGTTGTTTGCATATTATGTCAGGAGCGGAAGAAAGCCTGCCAATGTTTCATATTTGTACTTGGAAATTCATCTGTCGCATCTGAATTCAGTCAGTAAAGAAGGTTGGAAAGGGTGGAGAGGATCATTGAGAAGCAAAATGAAATGAAGATATATGTATATGAGAAATATTGTAGGATCTTGTGTTTTAGTTTGGTGGTGTGTTTGATTTTTTAATTTCTTGTAATAAAATAGCTCAAATGACCACTGCTCAGTTCTCATATTGACTGAAACTGCCTGGAGAAAAATCAGGGTGGTGAGGATGGGGACATATGTGGTTAAACCAGCCCTTTCCCTCCTCACCCAAAAATAATTGAGAACTTCATGTGAGCAAAGTGAGGGTCTGAACTGGAGACTCTAGGTATGTTTGTGTTCACATGGTTGGAAACACTCGTCTACAGGAGCTTCTGACAGGAATACAAAAGGCCACAGTGACTGTTGGGTGAGGAGGGATCTTGAACACACTTCACACCCCACTCCAGTTCAAGTTCCATTGGCTGAATAGGGTTTTTCTGCAAGTACTGTACCTCATATCAAATGAGGATTGATGTTTTCCATTTATGACTATCCAAAGTTTTGCACATCCATAACAGGGGAGAGAGAGAGTAGAATGGGCAATGCATCCAATTACAAAAGGTGGACTAGCCATAAATGAGAAGCACAGATGGAGTCTGAGCACAACCTTGTTATCTATGTGTCAACAAATGAAAGGAGTGGTGCCATTGGAAAGCTATAATAATTCATCAAAAGAGAGAACTAGTTCAAAATTTCAAGTGGCTGTAGCTCAGGAGTAGAATTTTGTCTTGCATTCAGAAGGCTCCAGCTTCAACCAATGTCAATACAGTAAAACCTCATATAACACTAAAACCTGGTTCCACAAGTCTTCGTGTTATATGATTTTTAGTGTTATCTGATCCTCTATGGGATCCATAGAGATACATTGTAACCACACAGGCTTTCGCGGTTGTTATCTGAAGCATCCCATAGGATCTTAATGTTATCTGATGCAATTCTTCCCCCCAGATTCCTTGATGTTATGCGATTTTAGTGTTATTCGATACTAATGTTATATGAGGTATTACTGTACTACCAAACAGGGCTGGAAAGGAATCTTACCTGAAAGCATGAAGAGATGCTTTCAGTTAAGTGTCAAATATATCCTGAGAGAGTGATAAATGGTTTCATTAAATATGAGGCCATAACAGTGGCTTCATCTGCCAGTGCTGGAGTTTTAGTAAGTGCTCATAACCTAACAGAGAAGTGTAAGCATTTGTTTAGTGCTCAGTCTGAATAAAAATGGCACTCAAAGACAGCCCCGTGCATGCCATTTGGGACACAGGGACAAGTCCGGGTGTGCTCCAGTGACTGTCCCCCCCCCCCCAAGACAGGCAGAAGTATGTTACCTGGTGGCTACACTAGATTTCCACCAAGCCAGAACCTTCCAGGTGGTGGGGCGCTGTTTCTGTAGGGCAGGTATTGCCATGCACCAACCAGCCTCACCCCCACCATGGCTGGTTGGTGTGTGTTGGGTATTGCTGTGCACCAACCAATTCAACCTGCCACCGCTGCCACAAGCTGTGAAGAAACCCAGTGGGTCTTTCCCATCCGCCAAGGCCATGGGGAGGTGGGGCTGGTTGGTGCACAGTGATATCCACCATGCACCAAACAGCCCCCGCCCCTTCATGTCCTCAGTGGATGGGAAAGACCCCAGGGTTTCTTTGCGACTTGTGGTGGTGGCAACAGCAGTGGCAGCACCGTGGAGAGAGGGGGGTTGGTGGGAGAGGCAGCCGAAGCAGATTAGTCTCTCTCTCTCTGCCAGGTGCCGCCTCTTCCTTCTTTCCACCCCTTCCTATTTTCCAGTGGAGCTGTGGGGAGAGGAAGGTGAGGGAAATGCCTTTCTCTCTGGTTCCCCTCCAACTTTTACTCTGAACGAGGCTCCTTTCATGTCCCCAAGGTCTTTTCTCATTGAAGTGGTCCCTATTGATCTACTTGTAATGTCCTGCTTTTGAACAGCTAGGTTGGGAGAAGCTGGGACCCGAGATGGGCATTCAATCCATGACATCATGCAGTACCCCCCCCCCCAGGCGCTGCCCCCTCCCTCGCTGTCCAGTGGCCTTTTAGTGTAGTCAGCACACTCCTGCTCAAAGTGTCTTTCTTCCTCCATCACCACCTCTTTTGCCTGCAAACAGATGATTTTTTAAAAAAAGAATCTGACTAGTGGAAATGGTGACAATTGAGGAAAGCATATTCCATATTTCTTCTTGCAGAATGGGGGGAGCAAGACTTAAGCTCAGCTTGATCCTGTTGATATGTCCTGCTGTATATGAGTGAAAGGTGACTTGATTGTAGCACCTTCTAATATCGCACCTTCTCCAGACAACATTGTTTAGCACCAATTGTGATTCCTTTCTGGGCCAAAACAATTTTTTTTAGTTTGTCCAAGAATTCTAGAATGCAAGCTGAGTTAATTTTAATAAGAGACTTCATATGTTATTTTGTACAAGTACAGTAATACCTCATATAACATTAGTATCGAATAACACGAAAATCGCATAACATCAAGGAATCTGGGGGGAAGAATTGCATCAGATAACATTAAGATCCTATGGGATGCTTCAGATAACAACCGCGAAAGCCTGTGTGGTTACAATGTATCTCTATGGATCCCATAGAGGATCAGATAACACTAAAAATCATATAACACGAAGACTTGTGGAACCAGGTTTTAGTGTTATATGAGGTTTTACTGTACAGTAATACCTCATATAACATTAGTATCGAATAACACTAAAATCGCATAACATTAAGGAATCTGGGGGGAAGAATTGCATCAGATAACATTAAGATCCTATGGGATGCTTCAGATAACAACCGCTAAAGCCTGTGTGGTTACAATGTATCTCTATGGATCCCATAGAGGATCAAATAACACTAAAAATCATATAACACCAAGACTTGTGGAACCAGGTTTTAGTGTTATATGAGGTTTTACTGTATGTTGGATTTTATTATGCTTTTCTATACTTACGGCTTTCTTTCATATTGTGTTTTATAGAGAATTTTAATTTAAATCCCAATCGGTACCATGGTAGGCTTTTTTTCTCTTTAGAAAGTCTGCCTCAAATATATTTACAATAAAATAAATGTAGTCCCCATGTCAACACAGTCAAGATTGATATTGATCCAGTATTTTGCCTGTGTGATAAAGTTCTAAAAATGAAAGATATAAACATACAGTGGTACCTCGCTTAAAGAGCATTGGTTGCTCTTTAGCCGAGCTTGCTCTTTATGCGAAACACCATCGTAAGTGATCAATTGTGACTATTGGCGGGGGGGGGGGGGGATTACGAACCTGATTTAGTTGTTAAGCAAGTTTTTGGTTAGTTTTAGTTGTTAAGTGAGGTGACCATTCAGAGAAAATTCTGCTGTGCGAGTTAGTCTCTAAGCGAGGTGCTCTTTATGCGAGGATTTACTTATATGTGTTTATAAGATGTGTTTAAGTTTCTTATATGATATATATGTTTAAGTTTCTTTCTAATAAGAAAAACTTACATTGATTTTGGAATATGTATTAAAATGAAGGGGAATAATATAGTTTGAATAAATACAGCCTCTCCAGGAGAAAACTTAATGGATATTTCATTGATTTCATTTCTGTTTGATAAGATTTCTGCGGCAGCCATTCAAACACAGAAAACAGGACAATATCCAGATCAGATAGGTTAAGTAAACTGAACCATGTGACCGTGTGTGTGTGTGTGTGTGTGTGTGTGTGTGTGTGTGTGTGTGTGTGTGTGTGTGTGTGTGTGTGTGTGTGTGTGTGTGTGTGTGTGTGTGTGTGTGTGTGTGTGTGTGTGTAGAAATAACAAACTACTAACACTCCAAAGTAATTAAGCGGGAGCTTTCGGTTTAAGACTTTTGTTATTGATTTATTAATGGACTTAACTCACAATGCAGCTGCTTAATTGGTTTGTTCAGAAGCAATATTAGAGTAAAAAAACCAACAAATGACCCGTGGGACCTTACAGACTTATTTATTATTGTTATGTGATTTATTATTGCTGCATAAAATTTTGAAAGTGGGGCTAATTGAGGTGACACATGCATGCGGTCTGTGCTGCTGCTGCGATATGTGTGGGATTTTAAACAAGACTGACTAATTAAGAATAAAAAATACTGACAATGCAAAACACACACAATGGCTGAAATCCTGTGACTACGCATGGTAACGTGCACAAGAATAGCTCCATCAGATCGAAGGGGTTTCAGTGAGTCAATTATTCTATAAGTTCCATTGATTCAGCTTACTACACTAAGCAACAAGATCTCAGCCACACACACACATGAAACATTGTCATAGCCTCAGGTCTCATCCCAATTGTTCATTGTACTCTCATGGACCAACTGCTGCATTCCTTATACAGAATAGGAATCCAGTCCATTATCAAATTGGATGCAATAAACCATGCTCCTTTTCAAGTTAAGGTGTATGGATCCATTTAGTTCTAAATGATATCAGTGAAAAGAATGAAAGGATATCTTTATTTCTCACCTACAATCCGTGAAACTGGAAGTGCTTAACTCTGACTAGGAAATGAGGAATCTGTCAGTTTCAGTTTTTCTCAGTTCCTGAGATTTCCATACTTAATTCCCCCCATTCCATTTCTAAATCATTTTGTACTACTAATAAAAATAATAATAAAGAAAGTCACAATGAAAATTCTTTTTCCTATGCATCTTTTCTAATATGCATTTCCCCTAATATATTCATTTTAGCAAGCAGTTCTCTGAATTCATTGAATTATGGCTATTATTTTTACTATTTTAAGAGGGTTTTTTGTGTCTGGCCAGGTTATCCTGCTATGGTAAAAGAATAGACCATACTGCCAGCGACACAACACTGAGTGTCAGGTGGTTGACCATCCTGAGGACTAACAGCTTGGATGCTGAAATCCACAGGGAAGCATGATGGTCTCCAAGTGGATTAAATCCCACTTGAATCCATCTTGATGGAGGGTAGCAGCAGCATCACTACTGGGCCTGGGGCTGATGAGGACTTTGTGAACCAAAAGGGCTCAGAACCAGAAAGTGACTCACGGAACTGGATCAGTGGAACAGGGGCCATGCTGCGATGTGGAAGGCAGATGAAGGACCACTGTATTATATTCTCAGGACAGTCTTCATGGCTGATCATCATGAGGATTGCCAATATTTTGATACAGCAGAACAACAAGAAGCAAGAGTTATTTATGATATGTCCATTGTAGAATGCAAGGTTCGACCAGAGAAATGCATGATAAGTTAAGGAGAAGTGTGAATACTGAGAGACAACAGTTCAGGAATTACAAAATCTTTTAATTTATTTTCAAACTCTTGAACTTGGAATAAGTTGTGCTTTCTTCTTTTCCTTTTTGGACCACACCTCCCAGAATCTTCCAACTGGCTACTTTTCTGTGCCTGAATCTGATGGTATAGTTTATCTTCCAAGAAATACTATGGGGTGTTTTTTGTACAGCTTAAAAGAACAAACAAATCCAACTCTAACATGTCACTGATGCCGCAGAGTCATAGTTGGCATAAAATAAAATTAATAGAACTTGGTGGTAGTTTCAAATAATCACTGTGATACTAGCCCAACTCTTACATTTCTGTTGGACCTACAAGCATGCTGTTCTCATTTAAGACTGTGAAAAACAGGGTCGGTGTAATTACGACATGATAGATAGGCCAGCATGAATTAAGGCACTCCTCACAACCTATGTGCAGTTATTCCATTGCAGGTATTGCATTCATTCTAAAATATGTATCACACAAGTCTAACAAACATTAAGCAAGGGACCTATGAAAAATAATAACAGGAAAATGTTCAAATCTTTTTCATGTTTCCACTTCTTCTGTGTCCAGGCCAGACATGAAATTGCCAAAATGAAGGCACCTTGGGGTGAGTTCATTGTGCAGTTCCCTTCTCCTGACCTAGTATGAGAAAGATTAGCCAGCAACACAAGGTTCCCGTTGCCAGGGTATGCCTGACTGTGGTTCAAAAATACCACAGGAGGCTCTTTCTGTGTACCCTATGTTTCCACGAAGAGAAAAAAATTGCAAAGCTGCACAGAAGAGCCCTTGAGGCCAGGATAAAACTTAACCTTGAGTCTCTCCCCCCCCATAAACCCTACCTATGCTGTCAGTAGATGTCATTACATTACATATACATAGAACACCATCATAGTAATAATTCATCTATAATCAATATATAGTGATTAACAAGCAATGCTTTGCAAGATTCATTTCATAAGCAAATCAGCTTTAATGGAATTTAGTTTATATTTCATAGTCTCATGAAATTACAAATAGTTGCGGTATCTATAAACATGATTTATAATTCACACTGTTGGCCATGATCCAATGGTTTACCTCAGTACACTAATGCCAGCAGTTGGACTTTCTTCTTTCCCTCCACAGTACTATAAACACTTGTTCCCTCAATGAGGGCTTCAAGGGCTGGATGAATTGGCATTGGGGGCTGCACCCGGCCCCCAGGCCTTAGTGACCGGCTTCCTGAACCACATGATCAGCCCATGCCCCAAAATGTTTGGGCACCCCTGATTTAAAAGAAAAAGTTTTGAGGATGCAAGAGAAGGATTGCCAAGTCTGGTGGAGGTAGTGGGATCCAATAGAGGTACACCATTAACTTTTGGCTGTTATGTGCAGAAATAATCACTATTTGCATAATCCAAATACAAAATTTTACTGTGATAATTAATATACATTTTCTCTATGTTGGATTCAAGTTATTTCTTGATAGTGAAAAAGAATCCAATAAAGTGTCAGGAGCCCCAGTGTGCAGTGGTTAAAACTGCTGTACTGCAGCCAAAATGTTGTGAATCTGATCATGATAAGATTCACGGTTGACTCAACTTTCCATCCTCCTGGGGTTGGTAAAATGAGTAACTGGCATTTTAGAGAGTGCATTTAGCACTATGGAAGTGTATATAAGTGGTAATTGGCATTGCTATGTCAGGCAAGCACAATAGTGTGTCTCACAGAAGCTTTTCAGAAACACAAAGCATCTGCAAAGGGCCACGTCACATGAATTAATGAATGCACGCATTTTACTGCCCATCCGCCCCAAGGTGGCAACCACCCAGAGGTCTCGGTGTTCTGAGGAGGAGCCTACACTCTATAAGAACGTTCTCCTTCTCACCTTGCCCTCTCTCTTCTGCTTTGTAATCTGGCAAAAGCACGTGCGTTCGAGCTTCCTCATGTGATGTATGTGGAATAAATCTCTATGAAGAGAGAGCTTTGAACAATGGTGCCCAAGTGTTGTGCTTCTTCCACTCCAGGCATGGGTGGGCAGGTGGATTACTAAATGTATATTAGACCCATGAAGCATTGAGCAAAGGACTGCTGCTTTTTTTCCTTGTCTTCCAGGTCATGATCCTCGTCACCTGTGGCAGATTGTGATCATTAGGCACAGCTGCTTTTCTGGGCTGGATATCATGTGACCCACTCCGCATTTGGGCAAGGACCTTGATCTGCACAGCAAAGCATATGTGGATTGGCATTGGAAGCAGGGCATGTGCTGGGGAGAGCTGGTGCCATTTATGAATTCAACAAGCGGGGGGGGGGGGTATGCCTCCGGATATTATGGTCATCCATTTGGGTGGCAATGATTTGCGCCTCATGAAGGACATTGAACTGAGCATGGCTGTGAAAAGGGACCTGTACCTTGTGAAGTGTTAGTGGACCAGCCTCTACTTGGTGTGGTTGAAGATCTTGCCCCATTTTACTTGGTGCTACACTGGAGACCCACACAGAATTGACAAGGCACGCCGCAGCGTGAACAAAGCCGTGGCTAGGTTTATGGCTGAAGGATTCAGCACAGTTATTGAACATCCTGAAATCAAAATTGAATTTCCTGGCCTTTACTGACAGGACGGAGTACATTTATTGGAGGAAAGTTTACAGAAATTCCTCAGTGATCTGTGATGGGGCATCGAGGCCAAATTAGCTGCTTGAGGTGGGGGCGTCTGTCCATAAACGAACATCCTTGGTGGTGGTAGTCGGGTAAATGGTAATTAAAACTATGTTAATTGAACATACGTAATGGGAGTTCCTGACCTCAACAGAAGGACAGAGGTGCTGTAGGTATCTACTGTCGTGGGAAGGAACTCTCAATTACAAGAAAGCAGGCTTGTTAGCCTGAAGGAAATAGTGATCTAAGAGATATGGAGTGAGACGTCATCACTCCATACAAGGTTATAATCAATAATCCAGAGATGGGTAATAAATTATTACCATTTACCCACTAGGATGCCCCATTGCAGGTCATGTTAATATTGTATTGTTATGTTTATCAATAAAGTGGCCCATGTTTTGACCAACAGATGGTTGTTGTCTGCTTCCTGGGGTGGATTGGGTGGCAATGGCCATGTCATGTGAATTAATGAGTGCACGCGTTTTGCCTTCCATCCGCCCAAAGGTGGCAACCACCCAGAGTGGTTCCTTAGTGTTCCTCAGTGTTCCAGGGAGTGTTCCTCAGTGTTCCAGAGGAACTGGAGGTCTCTACTGTCATGAGAAGGAACCCTCAATTACAAGGGAGCAGGCTTGTTAGCCTGAAGGAAATTGTGATCTAAGAGGTATGGAGAGAGATGTCATCTCTCCGTACAAGGTCATAATCAATAATCCAGAGATGGGTAGATATACCCATAAATTAATACTATTTATCCACTAAAATGCCCCATTGCAGGTCATGTTAATATTATATTGTTATGTTTATTAATAAAGTGGCCCATGCTTTGACCAACAGATGGTTGTTGTCTGCCTCCTGGGGTGGATTGGGTGGCAAAAAGAAACACCATCTCTCCCTTAAAAACAAAAGCAGCCTAGTAAAGGAATCAATGTATTTACTGAGAAGGGGAAATTGACAACTGGGTGGAAGAAACCATAGAATAGAGTCACTGGGGAAAGGGGGATATAAGGAGAGAGAGAGGGACATTGTTCACCCACCCAAAATAAAGAGGACAAAAACACATGATGAGATTAACTAGGACCACACTTTAATGAAGATTAAATTGTGATGCCACCCACCACTACCCCCATCCCAATCCTTCAAAATGTAGAACTAAGACAAAAGGAAGGTTCCTCCTTGGCCATCTCTTTGGTCTTTAGGCTAGCTCTCAAGCCCTGAGGCCTTGCTTTACTTCACAGACTGGTCCTGGTCACCCTTGTAATGACCAAGGCCATAAACCACATAGACCCAATGGTTGCTCCCCAGAATCCTTATGAGCTTGTGTGTTGTGCCCCATTCACGAAAAATGAGACCTCTGAGAGCAAACTATCCCTATTCTTCTGCATATTTGCCACAGCAAATATGTTGCCACAACAGAGAGCGAGAGCGAGAGAGAACCACAATCGGATGTACTCTGGTAACGGCAACTTTGTGTTTCTGGCTAATCTCATTCTAGGTCAGGCAAAAGAAACTGCAGAATGAACTCAACAAAAAGTGGCTTCATTTTGGCAGATTCCCGTCTGGCCTAGACACGAAAGAAGAAGGTCTCAGCTATCTCTCCAGATCCTCACAGGAAATATAGCAAACTGAACATTAGTAGCCCAAGGCCACCAACTCTGAACTGTTTGCAAATCTCTCATTACCTTAAAAATTAACTCTTTACCTTTTCAAAATCTTAAAACATTTCCACCTAGGTAGATCACCAAAACATTGGCATTTTGTGAGTGAACCTTGGGTGCTACTGAATCTTTTCTCTTTTGTAACATCTTTGAGTTCATAATAGAAAACTATACTTGCTGTTTCAGCCAAACTTTGCTTTGAAGAAACTACAGCTGACTGTTGCACACAAATTTATAGACTTTGTCTGAAAACAAGAATGAGAAGTCAGCATGAACCCATGATTTTCAGTTCTAGTTTGGAGAGAAACTTTGTCTTGGTTTTTCATCAAAACTAAATCACACTTTGTCCAAGTTTTACTCACTACCTTTATATAATTTGCTAGGAAAAAGATTTTAAGAGCTTGAAATGGGGAGCAGGACAGAAGAAGGTAGGGCTTGGTGATCCATCTGAATTAGACCTCTTTATTGGTTTCTGGTCTTCCTGTGCATGTTATGTTTTATGGATACAGCTATCCTTGTGTTATAATGTACGTACTACATGTGCAGCAAGAGATATTCACAGAAAAGCACATGACAAGCACTAACTTGAAAATGAAAGGTATTTTCTTCATAATTCCTTAGATACTGCTTGGATCTGCCCAAAGATTTGAGTTACTGCCCAGTTTCACCAGTTTAATGAAGTTTTAGTTTTCTCCTTGTGGATACTACAGGCAACTTGAAAATTGTGCATCATTTGAGAGGAAGAAATGTTGATGTCCACTGCAACATCTCATATATGCATGAAAAGGCCATAACCAGTGCAGGTAAGCAACCTCTAATTCGGAATGAGGTACCCATCTGTCCCAGTCCATGAGCTGCTACAGCACTATGTGTGTTAACATTGTCTACAGCTCCTACAGAAGAAGTTTTTAAGCACTTCTTCCCTAGAAAATGCTTTTACACAAGCTGTTAAATTGTCCATTTAGGAAGAAAAAGCTAAAAACACAATTATGAAAGCAGGGAGGAGGGAAAACTACTCAAATGTGATTCTTTGGTGAAAAAAAGAACAAAAGAATGCTTACATTGTAAACTGTTCTTAAATCTCAGTCTCCACTGAGAACTCCAAAGTGTTTGAACTTATCTTTTCAGAAGTTGTGACCATTTCTGAATGTTAATCTATGACTCAGCTCAAGGTTAGATTGATTAAGTTCCTCTTGAATATCCCCAGCTAGTGCCTAATTTTTATTTTTCACTGATTTTCATACCACTTGGTTGGAAGAACAGTGTCCTTACCTTAGAAGATCAAGTGTTCTCCTTTCCTCCACTTTACTTTTCTTCCCTTTTTTAACCTGTGGTGTTCAGTAAGGCATAAAAATGGTTTAAATCACCTTGTTCTTATTGTTGTCTTTTCAGGTTTAGTGAAGAGACAAAGCCAATGAGACCCCTGACATATAGTTGTGGCATTTGTGTTTTGGCAGGGCGTCTGTATAAAGTAATTAGTACAATCCTTCCAAACCAATTTATTCCTTTTAAAAAATTTAATGGTAGGGTCTTCTCAGTGAAATTTGAGTGCTGCATAGATTTATGTAAATTCTCTGGTTAGATGTTGATTAAATAACTCACCAGTGTCATGGGTTGACTTTTATCCTCTGAATTAGATAACAACTGAAGAGTGTGGACATCTTTGATAATTTATATATGATTTATGATTACACAACCCTATACCCTTGCATAAGGTCATCATATTGATTCAATTTAATGACGATATATAAGAATTAAGAATCCAGCTGGGATGAACCTTCTTCTCCACCTGTTGGCTATCCTCAGGGGTTGTTTGTTGGGGGGGGGTTGGGAGATTCCCCTAAAGGCCATGGGATGTTTGCTCAATGATCATGGATTGGAACCCTATCTATTTATCTGGCTTCTATGAGCTGCTAGATGAAAACAGGAAAGCATTCCAGATTGGCAGCTTTATTCTGTGATGCCTCACTGACCTACACAGCATACAAAACTAAAGCTCATATTCCTGTATTTTATTGAATAGTTAAAAGGTCAACAGTGGTTGTTTCTTATACATGTTGCAGAACATGACACATGCCAGCTTTTTTCTTTGGAGGATTAATGGGAAGACATGTTGAAATAAACCAAAGTGCAAAGAGTATGAAAATACATTGAAAATGTTTCTAATGGCTCTGGAAAGTGTGCCAGAAACAGTTCTTGGTTGCAACTGTCTTAAAAAAAATAATTCAAAAAATTTAAAAAGAAATCTGAATTTCTTCTTTATCCCAGCTTGCTTTTGTCTAATGTGAGATCTACTTGCACAGTAAGATTTTTACCTAATTTAGAGCCTACATCTAAAGACATTTTGTCAGATGTGCGTACAACTGAGTTCAATCAATCTTCCTATTACATCTAATCAAGGTATAGAAAAATTATAATTTAGGGGACTACAACTGCCAGTGTCCCCCAGACACCTTAGACACTGACTCTGCTGGCTGCAGTACTTGAAAGTTCCCCATATAAGTAACTCTTCCAGGCCCAGTGCCTAATTGGGATTTACTGAAAGGTTTCATTTCAGTCCCAAGCATGATCACCTGGGGTTCGCAACTTTCACATCTACATTTTTGTCTTACAGTCAAACCTCACATAAAGAGTGCCTCACTTAAAGAGTAACTCACTTAAAGAGCAGAATTTTCTCTGAATGTTCACTTCGCTTAACAAATAAAACCAACCAAAAACTCGCTTAACAAATATATTGGTGTTCGCAATCCCACCCACCCACCCACCAGAAGTCACAATTGGTCACTTACAATGGTGTTTTGCTTAAAGAGCAAACTCGCTTAAAGAGCAATCCTGTGGAACACATTATGCTCTTTAAGCGAGGTACAACTGTACAATAATAATGACATCAAATCTCCACAGAGAGAATTTATACATCCTTTAGAGTTAGACATGCTCCTGTACACATTTTCAAATGTGAGAAGCCCTTCTCCTCCAGTCTTAAGGTTGAATACATGCTATGACAGGGAGAGTTCCCACCAAGTGTTTGACATGTATCTCCTCCAACAACAAAAGAAAGGGCAGGTCATCTTGGGGAGTATTCTCTGTAATCTAACTCAAAAACCTATATAATGAACTATGATCATGTTGGTCAATCCCTTTAAATATATATTAAAAAGTGGTATTCACAGTTTAATAGAGCCTGCCATTTTTGTTGCAAGAGATGAAAATGGTTTCTTGGTTTTCAAAATGTTCAATAGAAACAAAACAAAAACTCAACATTGTGGCACCTTAAAGACAAATGCCAGGATCATGGACAGTATTTGGGGATGCAAAGAGCACCAGCTACAGAAACTGGCACAGGTAGTGATACCAGCTTCCAACTTAAGGTATAAATACTGAATATGATACTGATCCAACAGACTTATTTCATTATGAACAACTCTGACCCATTCTTCAAAATCATGGAAGTTTAGTGTATTTCATGAAAGTTGGTCCTAAAAACTGATAATCTTTCAAGTGCCACAATATTATTCTTTTATTCAACTTTTGATTTTGTGATAGATGCAGGAAGAAACAAATGTAGTCACCTCTTCAAAAACTGCTTTCCAAAAGATACTGTGCTGTGAACTATTATGAAATTAGGGAAGCAAATATCCCAAATATGGAGGGGGGGGGATGAAAATGTTGAAACCACAACTCTCACATTTATATGGGCCAAAGTCAACAGGTACAGCTGTTCCCAACACAGGAAAGGGCCATGCTGTGCCAGCCAGCTACATAAGTATTAGAGAAGAAGAGTCTCTCAAGAAGAAAATAAATGGTGACCCTAAGTAACTGCTGACATGATGAAATATATGGTGGTTCAAATCCTTCAGACTTTCCTGAACAAAGGACTTAAAGCCCTAGACCAGTAGTGCCCAAACTTTTCCTTCTGTGGGCTGGTCCCGCCCCTGACACATAGCTGTGGGTGCTGGAAGTGGGCTGCTCCTGCTGATGACCATTTTGATATCAGCAGTGGTGGCGGCAGAGGCAGCAACTGTGCTTTGTCCCTGCTGCTCTGAGCAGCCTGTGGCTCAGTTGCCTCACTTCAGCAGCCTTTGGGGCCATGGATTGCTGCCTTGGGGAAATTTTCAGAGCCTTCCCCACTTCAAAATATGCAGCACAAGAAGAGGTCCTTGGCACGCCTGGGATGATGTCATCCTGGACGCATCAAGGACCTCTCCTACTGTGGTGGATTTTGAAGTGGGAAAGGCTCCGAAAATTTCCCCAAGGCAGTGATCCATGTCCCCAAATGCTGCTGAAGCGAGGCAACTGAGCCAGAGGCTGCTCAGAGCATCAGGGACAAAGCACAGTTGCTGCCTCTGCCGCCACCACTGCTGAAATCAAGTGGTGGGGGAGGGTGTGGGGCAGTCTGTGGTGGGTCTGGGTGCTCACCATGGGCCACATTAATGAGATGCATGGGCTTAACTGGGCCTGCAGGCCGTAGTTTGGGTGCCCCTGCCCTAAATCCAGAGAGACAAAACTCTCAGCTTTGGTTTTCCCCATTATTTATAATACACACATGTGCACACACGCACGCACACACACACACACACACACACACACACACACACACACACACACACACACACACACACACACACACACACACACACACACACACACACGCCGGGTATAAAAACAGAATTCCAGTTTTGGTTGATTCTTATGGACAATGAACAACGACAACAAAAAGAATATTCAAGCTATTCTTATTGAGAATACAACAGCTTTCTTGTTCTGTCCTTTTTGCTCTGTAACTGAAGTGAACAGGCAGTAGATGGTGTAACATTGTCCTGCTATCTAGTAGCATACAACCAAAAGAGGTATTGTGGGGGAAACACCAAATGTACATGTAGACCAAGGATGTGCAACATCATTGGGGTGGGCATCCTAAATATTCACCCCAGCAGGTGAAGGTGGGACAGACATGGGGGCACTGATGGAGGAGTGACCTCCCGCCTGCTGGCTTATATAATTAAGATTTCTCTCTTTTTTTTAATGGATGGGGTTTGTGGCGTAAATTATTTTCACTTTTTAATGGGATTTTCAAGGTTTTTTATTTAGTTGTGTTATTTATTTATTTATTTATTTATTTATTTATTTAATCACACTTTTATTGTTTTCAATTGTTGTTAGCTGCCCAGAGTCATTGCTGAGTTGGGCGGCAATAGAAATTGATTAAATAAATAAATAAATAAATAAAGGTAAAGGTCACCCTTGCTTGAAAGCCAGTCATAACCAACTCTAGGGTTCAGTGATCATCTCTGTTTATAGCCAAAGAGCTAGGACTGTCTGTGTCTGCAGATGTTTCCATGGACATGTGCCAGGCATACCTCAACATGGCTGGATCACTGCTTACCTTCCCACTGAAGTGGTACCTATTTATCTATTGCAACTTCTTGCTTTCAAACTGCTAGTTGGCTGGAGCTGAGACAGAGATGGGAGCTCACTCCATCATGAAGTACCCGGGCATTGAACTCCAACCTCCCAGTCAGTGAGTTCAGCATCTTAACCACTTGGGCCACCACAGTCCCTTCACTCTAGCAACACATTCATAAATAACCCCAATTGGCCCAAAGTTCCCCTTTCCAAAGGAAGTGATTGGAATACACTCTGGATTTCATTTTAGAGGTTTTGAGGCAGATTGGAGCAGCCCAATGCTCATATAAGGGTTGTAAGAGTAAAAAAACTTTTTGGATGTAATTTTTTTTTCATATGGAAAAGATTAGGGAGGCACAGAGTCACAAAACCAGCCCCGGGGGGGGGGGGGCAGAATCACATGGGAGCTTACAAGCCCTACTTGGACCATCCTTGATATACATCAAGGGCCTATAAGCTCCCATGTTATTCCATTCCCCTCCCCCTCCCGGGGCTGGTTTTGTGACTCTGCCTCCCAAATCTTTGCCTTTATGCAGAACTTGGAGGAGGTCCAGTAAGAGATGGTGACATCAAGGTGGCCTGATAGTTCTACTCAACTCTCCATTTATTTATTCTGTACATGGAGTCAATCTCCAGCAAAGAACTAGATAATCTTTTTTTTAAACTATTTTTCTTGCAATGCTAAGATATCTGTGATTATTTATCATCATCATGATTAATATCACGCAGCCTTCTCCTAAAAATAACATTTTACTATTGATACATATTCAGAGCTACCAGGAAACTATTCTGTTTTATACCTCCCAGTACCAGAAAGGACTACTGGTTATCTATGCAAAATAGCTCTGCAGAATTCATAGCTTCACATATAGAAAGCATTTGTGTTCATCTGTGTCTATTATAAAGGGACAATTTCAGAAGTAAATCTTTCTCATTTTTCCATTTTGAGCTTAATAATTTATTTATTTATTTTATCACACTTGTATCCTGTCCTACTCGCAGTGTAGGCTAACAGAGTATAATAAAATATCAAAAACCCAAATAAACAAACAAATCCATAATGTCCCCAGTGGAGCCCGGGGCTCAACGTGCTCAACTGAGCCCAGGGCTCAATGTCCACGGTGAAGCCCGGAGCCCGATGTCTGCAGCGGGGCCTGGGGCTTGACATCCATGGTGGAGCCCAGGGCTCGATGTCCATGATGGAGCCCATGCTCAACATCTATGACATAGCCCAGGGCTCAGCATCCTTAATGGATCCTGGGGCTCAATGTCATCCTCAGTTGAGCTGGCTGGGGGCGTGCCCAGCAATGGCAGCTACAACAGGATCCTTCCCCAGTCCCAGGAGGGCGGGGTCCAAGGCCAGCTGAGCGGCAGTGTTGTTGGGCCGCCCGGTGCAGTCTGTGACTTTTACCCAGTCCCAGGAGGGTGGGGTCTGAGGCCATCTGAGCAGCGGTTACTGTGGTGGCCCCTCTGCCCAGCTGCAGGAGGTTCCCGGGCAGAGAGAATTGGAGAGAAAATAATTTAATCCTGTGATCTATTTTTTCAAAATCAGTTAATTCTAACTGTAGTTTTTCTAAACCATTAGTACAGTATGTTTTCTTCATTAAACATTACACACTGAAATAGGCTATACTGTATTTTCCTAGATAAAAGTATAAGTTATGCTTTCCATATGTTTTGTCTTTATGCTTAATGCACAAGGTATATTACACACATTGATGAAATCAGATGAATTTTAGCTTTGGATTTAACAGTTCTACAGAGTCACTATTGTCACACATGCACAGAGAAAGAGAGTTCAGATAATAATATATGTTGCTTCATTTGCTTCTCAGTTGGTAAGCCAGTCACACTGTGTTTGGGGTCCTTCTTCCTGAGTAAAGTCTACCTTTGTTTATACTAATAACTATTATTTCATTTTATTCACGTGCCACTGGTTAAAATACAGTAGCACTAAAACATAAATTATAAATATGAAACTATAATTAAATCAATAATGGTATTAAAATGCAACTTCAATTAAAATAGTTTAACACATCTGGAAAAAAATAGTAATACAGCACTTAATCTCTGCAGTAAAAGAAACCAGTACATTCAATTTGCACCCTATCCCCAGCAGGCTATCTTTGCCAACTGGTTAAAAGAGAGCAGGGAAGGGCCATTTAGCTTCCCTCAAGAGAGAGCTTCAAACCCTGTGAGAGGTCACAGAGAAAAAACCCTCATTGCATCCTCACTGAACAGGTCTCTGGTCTTGCTAGGACTAAGAAAATGGTCTCTACTGCAGATATCAAGGTGTATGCCTGTGAGAATATGATCTTTCAGATAGCCTGAACACAAATCATATAGTGTTTTATAGCCATAACCAGTACGTTGAACTGTACTCTGAGACGGAACTTGTTGTGCCGGTTAATCTTTCTCCCACTAGGTCAGGCGAAAGGAACTGAGGAATGAATTCACCAAAAGGTGGCTTCATTTTGGCAGTTTAAAGTCTAGCCTAAACACAAAAGAAGATTGGGAAGGAGGAGTAAACTGAGGTTTGGCCTGATTCCTACAGCAAGATAGCATTTTGTTTCTCCTACGGAGCTGCTTCATCCCTGTAGCAGCAACTTTGCAGCCGATAGGGAAATCTTTTCCTCTGTCAACTGCAAAGTGCCATTTCCCCTACTGATCAGTGGTTATGGTGATAACCTCTTTGCTTCCCCTGTTAGTTGAAAAGTGGCTGTTTGGCTCTATTTTATTTTATCCTATTCCCAGGGTGCACATGATAAAATACAGCAGGCTAATTTAATTCCACCCCCAAGAAGCTGTTAAAATGGGGTGAGTTGGGTTCAGGTTGGGACGGGATAGCTTGATAGGAGCCCAAGTGGCACAATGGTTAAGCTACTCTCAGTTATGCTGGACCTTGGTACTCCAGCTGTTCCTGGACTTCAATTCCCGAAGCCCAAGTCAGCACTCCTGCTGATCAGGGCTTCTGGGAATTGAAATTCAAGAATAGCTGGAGTGCCAAGGTTCACCACCACTGAACGACTGTTCAGCCAAAGCTCTGCTCACATTGTGAGTTTGATACTAATGAGGATCAAGGTTAACTCAGCTTTCCACTCTTTTGAGGTCAGTATAATGAGTACCCAGCATACTGGGGGCAAAATGCTAATTATGTTGTAAACTGCCCAGAGACTAAACTAAGCACTATATAATTAATATGAGAGTATGTGCTACTGCTGTTGAGTTCAGTGTAGGTGCAATTGTACCTAGCTGCCCAGAAACAATAGACTGTATGTCTATGTCGAAAGCTTCTTTGTTTTTAAAAGACACATTTAAATAAATTCTTACAAGCATATATGCTCATTGTATGTAAGGACAGAGATACCTTTAAAGAGATATCACTAAATATAATATAATTTAGTTTTTATCACTGGAAAACTAAGGTAAGTAAAAGACAGGACAAAAGAAAGGAAAAAATGTTAATTCTGCCATTTTCTTTTTAGAACAGGCTGATGAAATCTTGTTTTTGAATATAAAGAAGGACGATTATACTGTACATTCATGGAGCAACGTGCTGACTGAGTGATTCTGGGACTTGTAGTCTAAAACAATTCAATTTCTGAAGCTTTGCAAAAGTTTCTCGGAAAGAAATTTACCCTTACAACCTATACAAATTGGTAATACTGATCCATGAATGAGAATGCTTATATGCTTCCCCTTCTATGCCCCAGCCTCTCCTATTTGTGCTGGTGTAAAGAAGATAATTACCATGCTGTCATAAGATACTTGTCCAGCATCTCTTTTGTAGATCGACCAATGAAAGGTGAGAAATGAATGGAATTATATTCTTCCACAATGCATAATGTGAAGATTCATAGTGTTAGAATCTTCTTGCTGTCACACAGTAGGAAGTCTGGATAAATGTCTTTAAAATCAGTCTACAGACAAATTTAGCATAGCATTATCTTCTTTGACTGGGAACAATCCTGTTTCCAACTGAATTATTTAACTGTAGAAATTAATAATGAGCCCCAGTGGTTAGTGGTCAAGACACTGAGGTTGACAATCAGAAGGTTGGCAGGGCAGCAGTTCGAGACCCAAGGGCTGTGCGACAGAGCGAGCTCCCATTTTCAGTCCTAGCTATTTTCAACTTAGCAGTTCAAAGGCAAGAAATTAAAAGTAAATAAATAGGTACCCCTTCAGCCGGAAAGGAAATATCATTCAGTGCAGTCAAGTGCCTAGTCACGCCTGCCTTAGGACCACAGAAATGTCTGCAGACACAGACAGTGTTGGCTCTTTGGGATTAAATGGAAATGAGCACCACCCCCTAGAGTCAGACAGGACTGACTTCCAAGCAAGGCAGACCTTTACCTATATTAATGGATAAGCGGGCTAGGGCACTAGTTCTCATTAGTCTGCAACTTCATCAGCCATACATAGCCAGCATAAGTATGTATGAGTGATGAGGAAACCATAGTCCACCAGCATTTTGATACACACTTATTCCCCATCCCTGGTTTGATAATTATATTTCAATTAAAGAAGCCAAGATTAAACTGTGAATTTGTATCTAAATGTGTCTGATCACTGATCGATGGGCTGGCTACAAGCATATAGACCCAAGTGCATGCTATGTCATATTTTTCTCATTTCTCTATAGTTCTATGGCTATACAGTATTTTCCTTTTTAAAAAAAGGCTAATCCATGCTAACCTTTTCAGTTTTGCCTGTGATGTGTGGTTTTATATAGCAATTGGGAAGCTAAAAGCTCAGTGTGTCAAGGGAATTCTTTGGTAATGACTTCCAGGAGTCTCACTCTGCCACTCCACTGTGCTGCCTGTAAGAGCTTTGTGGTTAGAAAGTATTAAGTTGACACTTTAAGTTATTTTACTAGTGAGAGGAAGCTGAAGGTTCAATTCCCTGTGTTGTTCTAATGAGTAATATTGTTGGGACTATTAAGCATTTGTTGCTGCTGTTGAAATTTTGTGTTGTACATTGCATGCATGCATATAGAACATGTTGTGCCATCCTTGACTTTGGCCTATTTCCCTATTTTGCCTGATGTCACTGCCTCAGTGAATCCATCCTTTTCAAGAAAAAATGAATACACCAGAGTTCACAACACAGCATTTAAATTGGGGGCAAATCCCAAGGATGACATACAGAAAGTGATCCTTGATGTACTAATGGCAACAACACTTCCAATTAGGGCCTTAAAGCATCTCACTGAGTTGCAGAAATACACTTCCACCTTCTTACTCATTGAGACAACACTTATTTCTTGGATTGAAAGCAAAAGGAGTCTATGCGGCAGTCATGCAAAGACAAAGCCTTCAGAACACTCATCAAAGATTCATGAATGAAAACACATTGGAGTCCTTGCAGATTTTCCATCTCTCCTACAAAACCACCTTCATTCTCTCCCAATACTACAGAGAAAAGGAGAATAAATGAAAATTGATTATCTCTGTTCCATTGATGGAAGCCTTCTCTAGATCAACAAAGAGAAAGAGACAAATAGATGCGACCCAGATTATATACCCAAAGTGCAGAGATATTGGCATTTTCAACAATGTTCAACATTTTGGAAGATGAGTGGGAAATGTCAAAGGAGCTTAAATTTATGAGGCATCTTTCAGGATCAACAAACAGCTTTATCAATATCTAGATATCTGTTTAGTTTTCATTGTTGTCTCTTAAACTAATATATTTGCAACTGAAAAAAGCCTCAAAGAATCTTTGCAGTAGTACTAATAAGTGTTTATATCTGCAGAAAAAAATAAAAAGTTATGTGACACCCTCTAAAAAAAACAACAAGAAATACTGTTTAATCTTCATTGATTTCAATTAAAGAGTGTTAATTAGATGGAATCAATGGGGTTCACAGGAGTCTGATTTTGCTGCACTGTACCTGCAATTTGGTACTGCGGTGGCTCAAGTGGTTAAGATGCTGAACTTGACAACTGGAAGGTCGACAGGTCAGCAGTTCGAGACCCGAGTACTGCTCAATGGAATGAGTTCCCATCTTTGTCCCAGGTCCTGCCAACCTAGCAGTTCAAAAGTAAGCAGCATTCCGTGCACTCTGGTGTCAAGGCATGCCTGCCACATGTCCACAGAAACATTTTCAGATGCAGACAGTGCTAGCTCTTTGGCTGTAAACAGAGATGAGCACTGAACCCTAGAGTCAGATATGACTGGCTTTCAAGTAATATGATAGTTTCCACTGGCAGTTCCTCCACTGAGGAGGACATTCACCCCGCCTAAAGGGGCTCATCTGCCTGTAGATGTTGGTTCCTTTAGGGAGTCAGGTTATTTACTGCCACCCAACATTCAGAGTTGAGTCTGTGGCTGTATGGTCTTCTACTCCATTACCATAGTGGGATGTCTGGCCAGACATTTTGTAGAGAATATTACTAAGAGATTTAGAAAGCTGCCCAGTTCTAGCATGCTCTCAGAAGAAGGGATTAGTAAACCACTTTTGTGTATCTGCCACCTAGAAAAACCTGGAAATGGTCACAGTAAGTCAAAACTGTCAGCACACTATTATTAATAGGTGGATAGTGGTTTAGGTATCTAGCTATGCAGCCAGAAATTGAGAGTTTGATTCACCACTGTGCCTCCTGGAAAAAGATTCAGCTTGTATTGCTTTGGGCAAGCTGCACAGTCTCATAGTAACCCCTAGAAGGATGGAATGGTAAAACATTTCTGTGTATTACTTCTAGGTATTCTCTATGTAGAAAACCCTGTAAAGGGTCAGCATAAATCAGCAGTTATGATGATGATAAGTTCTTCACAACTGAAGAAGGTCTTTGAGATGAGATATTAGCCCATTTCCCCTGAACTTTAACTTTCATCTACTTGAAGTGTGATGGAAGGTTCTCTTGGTGCCTATTCCCAAATATTTTCCTAACTTTAACTTGAGGCAAATAATCTCTTCCAGTTTTTAGGCTTATATTTCATTTATTTTAGAATCTGATGAAAACTGAGAGCATTTGTTAGTAGGTGACTCCTTTACAAAAGTAGATACTGAAACACTTCCAACTCTCATGATGAAAATATTTTTTTGTCGCAGTCGATTCCGAACTTTCACGACCCCATGGACCACTGCACAGTTTAATAAATATACTGCACAGTTTAATAGATGAGGGCTAAAAACAATAGCTATTTTGAATTGTGTGAACACTGGATCATATTGAGTTGCATGTTAATGTACTTGCTCTCTTCTCACACATCACAAGTTCCACAAGCAACCACACCAGGAAGCTACTCATGGAAAAACATTCCCAATTTGTTTGTGGGTACATATAGCAGGGATAGTATCTGTTTCTGTACTTCCTGGACAACTGCCAATATCAGTCCATTATATTTTAAAAGGAACTTGGTTTGTCACTCATTACTACTGAGCAGGCAGATTTTTTAATCAAATGTTTTAAAGTGATCTAATAACAGATGAAGAACAAAGCAATAAAACGAATTGGTAAACTCTAGCATTTAAAAAACTGTATATCTAGAACTGAGACTTTCTAAGAATAAAAGTTAAACATGCTCATTTCTACTAAAGAACACCTTTCCAAAATTCTGCATGGCAGGCAGCAAGGGGTGTATGTATACACTAGTATTATTATCAGCACATTCTAAGAATAGGAACTAGATTTGTAAGAAAGTATAGCATTTACATTTTTAAGAACTCTAACCTGAGCAGTCAATTTGTCTATCAAAGTCAGTTGCTGAAATTTAGATAACAGTTGTGACAATGTATAGGACTGACATACTTTCCAGTTGGAGGCAACCAGCTATCTTTCTTAAAGACAAAGTAATAATTATAAGGGGTAAGATAATTATAATGGGTAAGAACATGTTTGTGAAAGAAAAATAGCAACTCTGAAGCTGCTGAGAGCTCATGATTTTGGTGTGTCATAACTTCTTTTCCTTAAAACAATCTGTAAAAAAAGAGTACTTTTACAAGAAAGGCAGAACCACTAAGCTGTGGTGACTTAGTGGTTAGCATGCTGAGCTTGATGACCAGAAGGAGGGGAGGTCAACAATTCAAGACCTGAGTGCTGTCAGACAGTGTGAGCTCCCATTGTCTGTCCCAGCTCATGTCAGGCTAGCAGTTTGAAAGCAACAAAATTGCAAGTAGATAAACAGATATCGATTTGGTGGAAAAAGTAACAGCGTTCTGTTTATTCCAATGTCTAGTCATGCCTACCACATGACCACGGAAATGTCTCCAGATACAGACAGTGCTGGGTCTTTAGCTGTAAACAGAGATGAAAAGCGCCCCCTAGAGTTGGACAAAACTGGGTTTCGAATAAGACCTTTACTATGTGGGTTCTAACAAGTACAGCAGCAGAAAGATAATGGAGAACAAAAAGGTGCTTCTGAGCATGTCTAAATGGCATTTTTTCAAGCCAAATGAATGAATTCCAAAGTCTGGGTTGCCATGTTGGCATTTTCTGGTCTAAAGCTTGAGACCTGTAGAATTACTCTAAAGCCTGAGTCTCAGGATCAAAATCTGAAACTTGCTAGTTTTATGAGATGATGCAGCAGTGCTGTAAGATGTATAAGAGGAAATCGCTTATGTGGCCTTTAATATTCTTCTGCCAGGATCCATGAAGACTCTATTATGTTTTGCTACTTGGCACTGCCACATGTATGGAGAAAAATAATGGTCTTGACTTTTTGAACATCTTTTCTAATAACTTTCAGATGGCAAAATAGGTAGGAAGTGGTAGTTTAACACGAGAAATGACTTTGGCACTTAATTCAATTTCTCATACCTGCAACACATATTAGTCAGGTAGTTTCACTGCAAAATCACCAGGTCTCTTTAAGTGTTTTAAAGGAGTTGAGAATGATTCAGTTAGTACCTAATGAATTTTTCGTTCACTCGAGTGTTAATAGAGAAAATGAGGCCCGAGCATTGCAAAATTTATGTTGAGATACCCTTAATTTCAATTAGTTTACTGCACTAGTGAAGCAGAAAACAGGCAGCTCTATGAGTAATAGTAATAGCTCTTGATTTCACGACACCATATACATTACAGTTGACTTCTGCTTCATTGCATGCTATAAGAGAAAGGGAAGTAATGCCGGTGGGAAGGGGAATGGCAGCTCAGGCAGTTTGTCCCACTTGAATGTTGGCATATGTGGAGTGGATCCTGAGCTCTTGTGAGTCTCTAATAATGGCTGGCAGCACAGATCTATCCATGTTTATCTGGAAGTAGGTCTCACGGAGTTCCCTGTGATTTATTCTCAGGTAAGTGGGAACATAATAGCATCCTCACATCCCTGAAGCTGATAGTTTCAATGTTGTAGATGTGGTAAATCTGCGTCAGAATACAGAAAGACAGAATGGTTTGGAATAGGAGAAGGAGTAAGACAAGGCTGTATTTTGTCACCCTGTTTATTCAGCTTATGTACAGAGCACATAATGCGCAATGCCATGATGGATAAATCACAAGTTGGCATCAAAATTGCTTGGAGAAACATCAACAATTTGAGATATGCAGATGATACCACCCTAATGGCAGAAAGTGAGGAAGACCTAAAGAAAATCCTGCTTAAGTTGAAAGAAGAGAGTGCAAAAGCTGGCTTAAGACTCGACATCAAGAAAACCAAGATAATGGTAACAGGCCCTATCAATCCCTTGAAAACAGATGGGGAAGAAGTAGAAGCAGTGACAGACTTTAAATTTTTAGGATCAAAGATCACTGCAGATGGTGATTGCAGACATGAAATAAAAAGGTGACTGATTCTTGGGAAGCAAGCTATGAGAAACCTGGGGAACATAGTTAAAAGTAGAGACATCACCTTGCAAAGAAAAATCCGCATAGTCAAGGCAATGGTATTCCTGGTGGTAATGTATGGTTGTGAGAGCTGGACCATTAGGAAAGCTGAGTGCATAGAGTCAGCATTCCTAGAGAGGAAGGGAACACTGTGGATAGGAAGTGAAGTGTCATCTCTCACAAAGGACCTCTTTGTTCTTTAACAGGGGCGTAGCTACCGCTGTATCTGCCGTATCAATTATACGGGGGGGCCCGGGCCCCGGGGGCCCCCAACGTGCGTAAGCAAAAGGCAAGGAGAGTGTATATTTAATTTGAATTGTTTGTAAAAAATTTGGAAAAAGTGACAGATAGATAATTATGATGAATAAATATTTCTTTTAATTTTATGCAATTTTTTTTCTTTTGTGAGAAATCTTTACCCTTCCTAAGGGCCCCCAAACAAATTTTTATACGGGGCCCCGCCAAGGCATGCTATGCTTCTGTTCTTTAAGTGAAACACCATTGTAAGTGACCAATTGTGACTTCTGGTGGCAGGGTTTGTAAACCCTGATTTAGTTGTTAAGCGAGTTTTCGGTTGGTTTTAGTTGTTAAGCTAAGCAACCATTGAGAAAATTCTGCTCTTTAAGCGAGTTAGTTTCTAAGCGAGGCACTCTTTATGCAAGGTTTTACTGTACATTGAGGGCTCTGGTCTGTGTGGAGACGCCATTCCCAGCTTTAAAAAAGGCATGAAATGGGTTTTTTTTGGGGGGGGGGGAGTTTATAAAACTTGCCAAGTGATGGCCCTCAGCTGCCATCAGTTATAGAGGTTGTTTCAGCTTTACTTAAAGTTTACAATTTGTAACTCTGCAAAGTGTGGAAAAGGCAAGTCATTACCGGACAGTAAAAACACTCTCTTGAAGATATTAGTCATCAAGTGAGCTATAAAATGTTCATTCAGGAAGATGAGAAATAACCTGTCACCATTAAAGCTTCATGGAATTTGCAGAGGCTAGTATTTCTTTGTGTTAGCAGCTATGAAAATAACGATGATGTCGTTATATCACCCAGGATTGCTGTATCAATTTTTCTTTCTTTCTTTTTAGAAAATTCCCTATGACTATCTCCCATCTTTCTTTCTTTCACTCCTTCCAGGAGAACAGTCATTATCAGGCCTTCGGAGGGCAGCTAAAGGACTGAAAGGTCAATCTAATTAAAATGAAGAAAGCATTTCAGTTCAGGAAGGAGAATGGAGGCAGATGAACACTCCTAGAGAAGCATGTATAAACAAGGTAGACCAGATAAAGCCTCATAGGTGTCAAAAATGTAAAGAAAGTATTATATGACCTTTATAATTTTTCAAAGAAAAAGATCTGTTTGTTTGACACAAAGTGCATGTTTAAATTGGATTCTTCTGTCCTTTCTCCTCAAAGAGTTCCAAACATGGTATGTTCATAAAGTGTTCAGAGCCAGGGAAGATTTAGAGTCAATCCTTTTTTTATGTTTGCCCCCATAAAGATTAGATTAATTTAATTTAAATAGAAGCTATCAATCACTCAAGAAGCTTCAAAGAAAAGATGGCTTTTATAGCTCAGTTTGAAGTTATAAGGAGAAGGTGATTTAAAAACTCCAAAATATTTTTGAGGTAGTATATCAAAGATAAATCTATTAATCACAATCAAATATTACTTGTGATAATTTAAGGACATGGGGTTAATAACAGAAAAAAATGTGAGCAGTAGATGTGGCAGCCTATGGCTTTTTAAGGTACAAATAAAGAAAAAAACATACCTTTGTATAATAAAATATTCTTCAGAAATGTAATTATTAAAAAATAATAAAGTTAGTTTGCTTAGTACAGTGTTTTTGGTCTCTTTGTAAAGAGATGAATGAGACAAGTGCAGCATTTTGTGCCCATAGGAAAAAAAATCACTCACATACAAATTACTGGTTCAAAAAGTCAATATGACATTAAGTTCTGCATGTGTTGTTGAGTACAATACATGGTTTCTGTTCCTGAGTCAAACGATCTGTTGATAGGTCTTACATTTTTCCTACTGTCTCTCACTTTCCCCAGAATTATTGTCTCTGCTGAAGCTCCTTATGATATATCCAAAGCACAATAGCCTAACTTTAGTTTACAGAGAGAATTCTTCCTTGATTTAGTCTGGATCACATGTATCTCCCAAAAGCACATCTCAAATGGGTCAGTTTTTCCACTTTTGACATTATCCAGCTTTCACATGCACACACAGTAATCATGAACACCATAATACAGATGATCCTGGACTATGTCTATATGGACTATAATATGTCTAGCAACATATTATAATTTACAGATATTTTCTAATTCCTAACAATTCCTTTTAAGTTCCAGGCTTCAGATTTTTTTGGTACCGTATTTATTTAATCTATTTGGATTTATGCTTATAACAAGCTATAAAAATGTGTTAACTAGTTCTTCACAGGCAAGTTTTAAAATATGCAGTTTTTCTATAGCATTAGCTTGATCGTTTTCACCTTCAACTACGGTATAATCTTCCTTTTGCATTTTTTCTTTCAGTTTCATCAGTAGCCATTGCATGACATTCTTAATTTTGCCAACAATAAGGTATTAGTGGCATGTTCCACCAATTTTCTTTCCTCCTTAATCTCAATTTAGTATAGTTTGTTCGTATAATATGGTCTGCATGCACCTTGAAGATGTAAGGAGATAAAATTCAGTTTTTTATATACTCATTTTCTCCCTATTTTGCCTTTACAGTAGCCTCTTATCCAGATTTACCAAGCACAACTGTCAAGTGTTATGGAATTACTTTTACAATGATCCATCATTTTTCCTGATCTGCAAAAAATGTATCACTTTGCTTGTATGGGAAATTAATAGTCTTACAGTAACTGCAATGTTTCTTTGGGTTTCCAAATATATATTGAAATTTCCAAACTGTGGGCTAGTGTTTTCTGTTCCATATTTGTTGGTGTAGTCTTGTTAGGACTTAAATATCCTAAATATGTGAAGATAGAAATAGTTCTATAAATATCCCATCTACTCCTGATTATAATTTTTCTCCTGCTTCTTATCAGTTCCTAATTGTAATAATTTTTTCAGTCATTTGTCAAGGCCTTTCATTTCATTACAATAACAGTCTTTTTTCATTTCTATATGACTATACAGTAAAACCTCATATAACACTAAAACCTGGTTCCACAAGTCTTGGTGTTATATGATTTTTAGTGTTATCTGATGCATGTTAAAATCCTATGGGATCCATAGAGATACATTGTAACCACACAGGCTTTAGCGGTTGTTATCTGAAGCATCCCATAGGATCTTAATGTTATCTGATGCAATTCTTCCCCCCAGATTCCTTAATGTTATGCGATTTTAGTGTTATTTGATACTAATGTTATATGAGGTATTACTGTACTGTATTTCCATAGTTTTTCTGGTTCATGGTCAGCTTCACTTGGTAATGGAAAACTTAAAAAAAAAAACCAATTAGTTGGCATTCCAGCACTGTCTTTTCTCATTTTAGACAGCTTCATTTTTTTTTTCAAGGTATAAAATATTCAGAAGTGGCTTGCCCCTATTTTCTTCTGTGCAGTACTAACAAAAGTTCTTTCATCAGTATCATTTTCCTCTATTTCTGCTGTTCAGTAGCTGCCTTTCAAGAAAATCTTTCCACAAACCACCACTGGAACAATCTATTCTTTTCTGCTGATGAGTTGGTTACTTCCTGGAAAAGGATTGATACATCTTAGATTGTGCCTTAGCTTTCACCATTTGAACTTTGCAAGTCTGCTAGAAGTCTAGACTCATAATTAAGGCTTATCTACACTAGCTGGTCTGCCAATTGCTACCAGAAACATGTACCAGTGAAGATTTAATGATGGTCAACAACAAAGCTAAGAAAGTGGCTTCATTTTGGTAGCCCAAAGTTTGACCTGGACACAAAAAAGAAGCCACACTAGCCCTACCAGGCTCGTTTAAAGTGCTTGAAGTCAGAAAGATGGGTAAAATGGTCTTTGGAATTATTCCCACATCTGCAACAGCCCAATCAACCCATAGTAGCCACTTTGCAGCTGAGGGAAAGGCTTTTCCTGTCAGCTGTAAAGTGTCTGCTACTATTGCATCTTTTGCTAATCCACTGCTGGTCAGAGTGCCCATACCCTGAGGATGGACAAAATTCAGTGGGACAATTTAATTGACCCCTCTGATAGGGTCTCAAATTGGGGCCATGTGGGCCAATCAATGCGTGCACATGATCAGACCAATCAAAAAATGTGGGCTATATGCCTGTGTAGACAACTTCTATGTCCTGACAGTATTGCTGTCAGTTTGTCTGACATAGATAAACCAACTCACTGTGTCCTTTCTTCTAGGATATTTCAAGTGTATCTTCTAATGTGACTACAACAATGAGAGCATGTTGTTTTTTTAATTCACTGGATTTGCAGGAGTTCATCTGAACACAGCACATGGTTGATTGATTTTTTTTATGGCATGCCAAATGAACATGTGTTTTGCAATACTCCACATTGCTGTGAATGCTCATGCCATTAATTTCTGTAAACCCATTTATCTGAATCTTGCTGCATCATTGGAATATGAATTCTCTCATGCAACAAAATGATTTGGTCCCATGCTAGTCTATCTGAGCCTAAACTATTATTGTGTTGTGCCCTTGGTTATCTGAGTCAATTCACAGCTAATTCTGAAAACTAATAAAAAGAAGGAAAATCTTGTAAAATTAATATTACATATATGAGAAGCAAGAAAAAGGTGACTGCCATCCTTCATATAGCAGATTGGGTACTTCTGTTGTATGATCCCTGGGGTACCCCACCCCCACATGGGTTTTTATATGAAAGGAAATTATTCCTCCATGGATGCAATGCTATTTCTGAAGAGATCCAATTTCAGATCCCTCCTCTAAGTCCCTAACAAATACTGGATGAATGGTAAACCCAAGTAGGGCTTTGAAAATCTTACATTATTCTTACTTCAGAGTGCTTCAGCATGATGGAACCTGTAGGGTTGTAATCCCTTGTTGGGATTCACTAGCAGATCCTTCTTTTGGCAGAAGGCATATTTCTGACCACAGAGGGAGAGGAATGTACGTTCCTACAGCTTACTACACACTCTCCAGAGCTTCTCCAGTAATTAGCAAGAAGTTGTTCACTGTCATAAATGGGAAGTATTGCTGCCATTTAGCTTTACCCAAATCTCCTCCTCCACACTCTTCTAATACGTTTTACAAGGAAGCAGGCAAGTTCAGGATAACAACATTATCACCAGTAAACGTTCTCCTAAAGGTGGGGAAGTCAGAAAGGCTCCTAAGGAGAACATAAATGAAAGCCAGTTTTGTGAAAATTGTGTTACTTCCTGAATTAAATAGTAGTTTTGAACATTTTTGTCTCCCTGAGCTCTATAGGTGGCTGCTTACTCTGTTGTGCATTTCCACTGAGGTCCTACATATCATTTCAGTCTTTTCCTTTCATATTCATCTCTCCCACTGGCTCCCATAACTTGCTTACCCTATTTCTGTTGAACTCATTGAGAGCCACTAAGACTGCTTAGGGTGCATTGGAGACATTGGGGCAGAAAAGCAAACTATACAGGTTGAATCAAGCCTCATAGAGGCTAAGGCTAGCTAAGGGATTCTGGCACCTGAAGCGAAAGCTCAAACAGCAGTGTTTCCTTGGGAGTTTAAATTCAAGAATAATAGATTAAATGGACACGCATGCTCTACCTATTTCTAAAACACAGTTCTAATATTGTTTGTACCATATCACATTGGTGCTTCTGGAGTGGAAGGATCAGTTGCTTTTCCCCAGGGATTGTGGTGGTACTGTTTGTGTCCCTTGAGTTAATTAAGGTTCCTGAGGCAGTTACCTCAGTTCTTCTAATGGTGCTTCTTTAGATTTTTACCAATGCCCCATCTATCCCCTTCCTCATGACTTTCATTGCCGAACTCAATGACATATTTAAGTGCCACACATTTGTGTTAGGCATACATTGATACCGGATGACGTTTTATGAAAAAATATTGTGACAGTCTGCAATATTATAGAATGCTGCATAAACAAAAACTCTGCTGGTTGATGAGTTCCAAATGAAGCTAATAGCAGTCTTCATTATCTCTAGAAGATGAATGCCAAGCGATAGGTCACACAACGTTTTACTAATTTAGATATTTGTGTGTTCCATGTAGCACAGACTTTTCCCCATAATAAGCATTTGTAGTCCCAGATTTGCTTGAACTCTCTTAGCTGCTAAACTATAAAAAGGATGAAGGGGAAGGTTCACTGCGATATGTATCATTAAAAAAATGAATAGAAAACCAGGACAATTAATTCCTTTTCATTTAGTCCTGATGAATAGAGTACAGGATATACTATTATCTTTCTCCAATTGTGTTTCTTTTTCCAGGAGTATTTCTACTTGCTGTTGTGAGATCTGGGGAGGGAGAGAGTGATTCATAGTTAACATAATTAACCCTAGTATAGGCTTGAAGGACAAAGCAGATTTCAGTTTGTCCTTATTTAATGTTAAATAAAAGTTACTAGTGATGGGGAAAGTTAATCATGTCAAAATTAGTAAAGTTAACCATAACATGAGGGGTAAATAGGCAAAAGACAAAAGTAGTTCAACAGTAGAGAGTCCCTAAATAACCATTTTCAAGTTGGACTCTTCTCTGGAGATGGAGGGTCTGTCTAAGCAACAAGATTCATAAAATATGTATTACTACAGATATGCTACATAGACTAAACGAAATAAAGCAAAACCATGGAAGAAACAATTCACAGTTACCTTGAAGATTGGGCCAGAATCCACCAGCACTGTACAAGGCATGTTTATGAAGATCTAAGTTTTAGTTTCAGTTTCTTTGATGAGACAGGAACAATGCACTAAGTCCGGTTTGTGGCTACTGCTCCTGGTAGGGCCCTGAATTACTTGAGTCAGGCCCATAGCTGCCATGGTAGCTATATCCCAGATCACCCTCCTATCTTTGTTTTTATAAGTCCCAAAAGTAACAGGGCCAGAAGGAATATTTCTGATTTAAGGTGACCCCTTTCATGATTTTTCTAGGTAGAGATAATGAGAAGTGGTTTACCATTAACTTCTTTTGGAAGAGTTCTGAGACTGTAAAGCTTAGCCAAAGCCACACAGGCAGGCTATTCTGGTTTGCACAGTGGGGAATTGAATTCCCAGTATCTAGATCTGAGCTATCCAGTCAGCTGGAATATCCCAGAGGACCACTCCAGTGCTCTTGGCAGCCTGAAGGATGCAAATAGGATTAAGTTGTAAATTTTGGCAAAAATTGATTATTTGAAGCCAAGCATTGCCCTGGTACGGCGAAATGAGGAGTCAGACAACATATTTTGGTTTGAAAAACTGGGCCACTTTATTAACTTAAATCAGCTTAACTCATTTAACGCTTAACGCTTTTAAACTGCCCTGCAACGGGCCGAAGTAGCACTGGTAAGGATTGAATCGCTATACTTACCTCAATTTATCTTAATAACTTTTCTTTAGTTTACCAAATTAATGATCCCGTTGTCCGAAGTCTCCGTAGAGCTTCGGACCTCCAAGTCGGGCGAACAATTTATGGGATTGCAGTCTGTCCAGACTGGCAGTCCCTTGTTCCTGGACCGCATTTCATCAGCCAGTGTTGTCATTCTCTCTATGCTTCGCCCCACGCTGACTGATGAACTGCGTCCCCACCAGATTCGATAGGGATCCACGCAATATCGTTACCAGTGCTACCCGCCAAAGTGACCGGTGACACAACTCCAGCTCAACCACACGCAAGCAGTGTGGGATGGGCGAAAACTACAAGAAACCAAGTGCCAATCAGGTTTCAAGCAAAAATTCCCATCCGGCCCCGAAGCGACCAAAACAATCACACTGCGGCGAAAGAGAGGGAGGGAGGGCAACTCGCGCCCATTTCGGCTGCCTGACGAGGGCACCCACAAGCGCGGCGAGCCTCCGTGCGCGCGCAGCCCCTTTTAAGGGCCGCGCCTGGCTCTGCCCATGGAGCTCGCCGACGCCGCTTCCTCCTCCCTCGCTGCCCAGGCAAGGCGCGCGCCGGCAGGAGGTCCAGCCGGCGCGCGATCATTTGCTTCATTCATGACTATTCCACCTTCTGTTCTGAAAGAGCATTAGAATACAGTGTGGTACACCAAAAACAGTTTTCAAGAATTTAGCCTGTAATACCTCAAGGGGACATGGCAGAAACTATGCAACATGTTCTGTTGTACTACTCATTTTATAAAGACTGCTGAAAACTACTCATTTTTCTAATTTTAAATCATTATCCCGGTAGATCTGAACTTTTTTTTTTACATCCCCTCCTCTCTGCTTTCTTAAGTGAAACCACAGTCAGGGCTGTAAATATTTGTGCAGTAGCACATATACAATAAAATGACTACATTACTGAACTAATTAGATTAGGAATTAATACTAAATTGTCATCTGAACTTCACTCTTCATTGCTTTTATTGTAAATGTTACATGCCTTGCTGTTATATTTTAACCTTGTACAATATATCTGTCATGGCCAACCTATGGTTGCATTAAGGTTAAAGTAGAAAAGTAACATGAGTTTCACAAGGATTTTGCTCCTCTTCCTTAGATGACTAGCAGCTCTTTGGTTGGCCCTGTGATCAATACAGAAATGTGCAAATACCTCTGATTCAGTTATTTTGTACAAAGATACATGTAGTTTACAAATTTAGGTCTCAGTATATGCACTGGGGCTTCTATGTTTTTCTTTTGATTGCAGCTGTTTGGTTGGAGGCTGCCCCCAATGGTTCCCAAAGACTTCTGAAAGAGCTGGTGAGGTGGGGTGGGTGGAAAGGAGACAACTGGCCAACTGACATTGGAGATGACAGAGAAACTTGTTATGCTTAGAGAGCACAATGCCTACACTAGCAATCGGTTGAACAAAAAATTATCAGGGCAATTACTCTCAGTTACGTAAGCATCTTTTCCAATCCTTTGCAACTCTCTTTTCTTTTCCACAGTGGCATTACTTTGTCATCTGTAAGTAGAGAAATATACAGCTTTGCCTCTCTCTTTCTTTTTGCCCCATCATCTTTCCCTTTCCTAACTGGTAACATGGGTTTTATCCAAATAATATGGCTGAGCTGCTGTGAGCATTGAAGCCCCCCCTCTGGCAACATGAATTAGCAGTAAAGAGTGCATGATGCGTGTGTTGAGTGTGTATTGTGAGAGTTGGCAAAAAAAAAAAAAAGCAAATCCCAGCCATAAGAACCTAAGAGGTGCCCTGCTTGATCAGGCCGTCAGATCTATCCAGTCCAATGTGATATTCAACAGCAGCTAATGATTCACTTGGGAAGAGCCTGCCAGCAGGTTTGGAGATTGAATTCTCTGTCTTACATTTCTTAGCAACTGATATAAAGAGGCATGAGGGCCTTATCCTCTGTGGATTTACCGATTCCTCTCTCAAAGCCATCCCACTTGGGAACTGTCACTGTATCTTGTGGCTGTGTGGATCCCATGGCTTAACTACACACTGTGGAAAACCATGCTTCAATTCATCACCTCATATTTAAACATAAGCGTTCCTTACCATTCTAATCAATGATCTAATCTTCTGGCAGTATTTTTGCCATGCTCCAGCCCCTAGATGCAAAATCGCTAGGGTAAATACTTTGAATATTTATCATGTACTTTGGAAGTAGACTTTTCCTATGTTATCAATGTTTTAAAAATGTATAAGTTGCTTTTTCAGGGACTTAGAATCAAGCAACCACCACTACATGTACACTGCTATATGCTTATCTACCTCAGAACAAGCTCCACTGAGTGTGGTTTAAGTTTTCTCTGAGTAGAGTTGTTCACATCCACAAAGTTTCCATTTGTGAACTTCCTGTCCTTTCTGTATGCATAGATCAGGTTAGACTGTGCATGCAAAGGTGTTTTTAAATAGGATGGGATCCAGCCCTATGTTGATATCTCCCCTGATGCATGATTGTGGGCATATTTTCACCTGAATGTAATGCTGGAACACTTTTCCAGTAGCTTGTGAACCACCCACAGAGTGCACTAAGTGCTATGGAGCGGTATATAAGTGTAATTGCTATTACTACCTACTGGCTGCACGTAAACCAGTTGTTTTGCTACATTTTTTCTCTGTAGTTTTCAAATGTGTGCATTTTGTGGTTTCTGGTTTGCAAACCATCCATCAACAAAGTGGAGCACCAGAAACTGCTGTCTAAATGAAGCCTGAGAAGAAACATGAATGCCATCAGACATTGTCTACCTTTGAGTAGACAACGTATACTTCAAAACAACAAAATAACTGGTTTTGCCTCTGAATCTGAAACAGGGTCAGGTAATATATTGCTAAGGCACTCTGCAAATTATCAAAAACACAGTGTTTATGCTAATGACCATGATTAACTTCCCTACTTCGATACATTGGGGCTTTATTCTCATGCTACGATGCTTTTCATGATTTCCTACAGGATCAGAAGCACATTAATTTTTCTTTATAGTCAGTATGACTTTCAATTAGGACAATTGTACTAGCTCATTATCAAAAAGAATCTGAAACAAGACACTTAAATGATGGTCAGATGTGAAGGGGCTGTAGTTTTTTCCCCCTGAAGAAAGTTGTTAAAATGCTGTCTTCAATGTATATTAAATTGTTCAATTTCCCTCTCTAATAATCTCAGAACGCAATAGCTCTTTTGTTGAGCAATGTATGCACATCAATACATACTATGCTATAAATCTTTGCACAAGGTAGCCTTAGAAATAACATAAATTGTTCCTCTTCAGGCAATAGTTTAGCAGAATCATTTTAAAGTTCCATGCTGTATCAAAGTTTGCTTTTCCCTCTTTGAGCAATGCTGAAGTCCAGATGGAACAGAGCTGGTGATTTTCACCCTTGCAGGAGGAGGCAGGGATAACAGGTGATTCATTCATCAGGAGGCAGGATAAAGTACATATAAAGCCTTTCCCCTGTGATGTTACGCTCTTCTTCCATTGGTGCCTAGTCATGGATTTTTGGCCTGATTAGGTCATTCAATAAAAGGGACCCAGGATTTCTTTGCTCATTCTGCTTGCCGATGGGATGGGTATATGGAAGGTGTAAGGCATATGAAGCAATGAGAGACGTAGACATGGTGGTGGAAGTTGTGCCACAAACATATATGGAGAAGCTAATAAAGTGAATAAATTATTGGGGAAATGTCTCAGAGTATTCTTGTGATGCTGTGATTGGATCACACTGTGAATATATCACTGTCTCTGTTCAGTTTCAAGGGTTCCCAGGAGCTCTCCAGTGGTGGTGAACCTTGGCACCACAGGGGTTCTTGGACTTCAATTCCCAGAAGCCCAAGTCAGTATACCTGCTGATCAGGGATTCTGGGAATTGAAGTCCAGGAATAGCTGGAGTACCAAGGTTCACCACCATAGCATCTAGGCAGTGGGTAAATTTACCCTTGGGGAGAAGATCCTGCCCTCTCCATCATGCTTTTCTCTAATAAAAACCAATCAGTCTGAACATGAGAGAGGCTTCTGTATTGGTGGAGACCTCCTAGCTCACAAGAGCATCCACATGGAGAGGACACTCTCTTCTTTAGATTATTATGTTTATCTTGGCAGAAAGGTAAAGGAGTGAGGACAGATATTCACAAGCTCCCCTCCTTGGCTGTTAATTTGACATTTAGAATGATTGCTTGACTAGAACAGAGTGGATCAAAGAATATGTAGCAGTTGTCAGGAATATTTTTCCTCCTTTTCTTTTGGCAATATCTTGCAAATGAAAAATGCAGTAAAGGATGTCATCTTTTGAGCATTTCCTGTCCTAGCACTCTATTTTATTGACTTCTGCTTAGATGGGAAGATACATTTTTTAAGGATAAAGTCAAATCAAATCGGGCTTTTTAAAAATTAAACATTATTGTGAGAGGAAGAGAAATGGGGCTGTGGCTTTAGGCAATAGCAATTGTCACCTGTACCATCAAACTTTGTTTTCTGTTAACGATTATTCCACTTTGTCCATATAGAAAATTACACCTGCACCATTTCATGGAGGAAAATGCTCCAAGTTATTGTCCAGTCTTTACATGAGCTATTTGAGGTGCTGGATCTCTTTTAACTATTAGGTTCCTCATCATGGATAGCTCTTGTAAAGTCAACTGAAACCCAGCACAGATTCATTGTCCCCATAAAACTGGGGTCAGCCTCCAGAGGCAGAGGAAGGATCAATGTTTAAAAAGAGAGTGAGAAAGAGAATGTGAGTGCTTGAGCCTATAATCAAGAAAAGATGAACTGCAGCAGTGGACGTTATGCTAGACCCCATCAAATCAATTAATAGTGCCGATTAATGCTTTTGCGTGGGAAATGCTTGAAAGCCAGATGCTATCAGAAGGAATTCGCAATAATGATCAATGAAGAACATTTTCAGAATTCTTATAGAACTATAAATTGCTATTAATACTATTATACATAATTAACAGATGGAAACATGGCTAGTTCCAGAGGTCACCTCATCATAGACAGAAACAGTTGTGGTCCTAAACCATCTCCTTTTAACTGATCCATGAAATGTTGCAATAGTAAATCTGAAGAGTACTCTTTTCAAATCCCAGCTACACATCGCAGTACTAAAATGCAATCAACTGCAGGAGGAAGAACTGAAGGTCAATTATACATGGGAAAGAGAACCAGGCAGTTCCCTATCAGTTCATCACATCAGTTTAATCATCAGTGGAGTAGCTCACTGCTTTAAAAGGAGACTAGAGGTGAAGGTAGACACACTAAAGACCCAAAGTGTTTATGGGGGTGGGGGCAGGGAGTGCTGCTGAAGATAAATGTTAGATCTTAACTTGAAAGTGTTATTTTAAAATCCTGAAAATACATCAGATGCTGATGGGAAGGGAAACCTTACTATTCCATAGTGATCTTTGAGACAGGGAAAAAGAGAACACAAGAGGGGGTGGAGAGAGACACATTCAGAGCCTGAGGACATTAACTTATTCTTAATTATGTCTGCTGTGCAGCAAGCAGTTTGAAAAAGCTGATGCAGGACTATCAGAGCAATGATATTTTATACATTATGACAAACGGAACAACAGCAGTATGCTCAGCAAAATGCTGTTGAACAAATTTCACTCCTAGACCATTACACCAACTATAAAACTAATTTTTTAAAAGCATAATTTCAAGCTCAATTCTTAGTCAACTCTTTGCAATGATGGGGTTTTTTTAAAAAAAAAACAGCAAGTATCCCATGCTTCATCCAAAGCAAAACTAGTAAAAGTTGTTCTGAGTAACAACCTGCCTGGCCCTTGCTAGAAGGTTCCTCTGGAAAGATGGGTTTGAATCTCTTGTGTCTAAGGATGGCAAAGAGCCTCCTGTGCCTACAGCCACAGATACAGGTGGCAACCATCCTCGACACAGTCATGTAGCCCTTGATTTGGAACAGCAGGTTCAAACCCTCAGACTCTAGCAGCTCTGGCATATATGTTCTGGCTCCTGAAGTATTCTTATTGCTCTTTAAACCTATTGGTTTCAGATCTTGGGCAGTTTACTTGATTTTGGCTGTGATTCCCCCTTATTTCACTCAGTCATAAAACTTCACTTGTTTGGCCAACATTTTTTTCCCTTTTAACCCTGCTTTTGGATTGTTCTGGTTTGTTCCTTGTGCTCATACCTGAACTGACTTGTGAAGTAATTATAAGTAATTATAATCTTTATTGTGGCCTGTTAAATTTGATGCACCACAAGTAACAGGTTGTTATATGCTACAATTTCCCCTGGGACACAAAAATATTGTGAATAGATGCTAACTCATTGACAAATGTGCAATGCCACAATGTTTGTTTAGCATCCATCCTATAGATGTGATGTATCAGTTTGCAAAAGAGGTTTGTTTGAATAAGAGCTGGAGATTTTCCATTATTGTCAGTTGTAAAAAGCTACGTTAATTTTCTTTTAGGCTGACCAACCATTGTGTGTCTCTGTATCTATTGTGTAATAAATTGATGCCCTGAGGTCTCACTCATGTCTTTAAGGTACCATAACTTTTTTGTCTTTTGTTTTGTTTTGTTTACTCTCTGATATGCTTGCACGGGCTAACATGGCTACCACTTCAAAAATTTCCTCTTCATGCCTATCTTTCACGTATTTGAAGAGTGCTATAATATCCCATCTCAGTATCCTTTACTCAAGGATAAACAGCTCCAGTTCTTTCAATCTTTCTTCATAGGATTTAGTTTCCGATCTCCTGGTCACCCTTTACCCCTTCTTCAGTTTGTTGGCCTTCTTCTTAATGTACAGTGTCCAGAACTGGACAAAGTACGCTAGATGAGCTTAACTGGTGGCAAATAGAAGGAGACAAGTAGCTCACAGGTTTTGGAGACTATATTAATGCTGCCTGAAATGGCATTTGCTTTTTTTTTTGTAGGCACATCACACTGTTGGCTCATAGTCCACTTGTGATCTACAACCGTTACAAGATCTAACTCTATCTTCTCCCAAAATGAAAGCAGTGCTCACCCTAGTGCAAATAAAATAAAAGAAATATTGAGGATGCTGCAACTGAGAAAAATATGACTCGTTATATGCTCCACAAATGAAATACTAAGCTGCATCAACAGAAGTATAGCATTCAGATAAAGAAAGAATTAGTATCTCTTTATGTTTGCTTTAATATTGGACAAAATGTTAGTATTCTGCAGGACTGCATCCAGTTCTAGGCACCACAGTTTAAGAAGAATATCAACAAAATGAAATGTGTCCAGAGGATGGCAACCAAGAATGTAAAAAGACTGGAAATCAAACTCAGTAAGGAATTTTTAAGGGAGGGCATGTTTCCTCTGAAGAGGACAAAGAGCATAAATATTGCAGGACTGCCACATGAAGAATGCAGTAAGCTTGTTTTCTGTAGCCCTGGAAGTTAGGACCTAAAGTTATGGGTTCAAATTAAAGACAGGAGAATTTGATGAAACTGAGGTACTAGTTACATTTAATAGCAAATAGGCTTCAACATTTATCCAGGATAATTATTTGCCTAGGAATACACAGAAGTAGTGCAAAGATTCCAAAAAACCTAAAAAGTGGCTAAATGAACGGCAGAAATATCAATTCTGTCTTGTTTTAATTCACTGCAGGTCCCTCTTGTTTTAATAAGGGAAAGCTTTTCAAGCCCACCTCCTCCTTTTTTCCACTAGAAGAGAAACAAAGCCTAGAAAATCAAAGATTTATACAAAATGTATCTATCACCACCCTTTGCTTTTATCAGCAAGTAGCCTTTGTTGCAACCATTCTTGGCATCTTTTCCATCATGAATAACCTGATGCCAGTTTCTATCCCATTTAATTATCTATTCTGTTTTAAAACACAATCAGCATTGAACCAGCTGTGCAACCTTGAAAGAACACTATTTCAATAATACGTCAGTTTAAAAATAAGAGCAAGCAGGCTATTAATTTTAATGGAAGCCCTCCCTTCTGACTATAGCCTGGATCTAGTTTAAGAAACAGTAGCTACTCACTGCTAAGCAGAAGCCTCCCTGGTGCACTCATTAGAGCAATACACGCTATTCATTGTCTGACATCCTGACTAGCTGGATGGCTACATTGGGCCAATAAGGTCACCTTTGAGGTTCAAGCTTTCATGCTAATAAGATGGAAGGACTTGTACTCAAAAGCAAAACATTCATACACTGATTCTGTCTTTCTTTGTCTGCACACCATTTTATAGTTAGTGAATGTTGCTAGTGAAAGCTACAATGATCTCTTCAAGATCTTCAGCCAGGAAAAAGAATCAACCACACTTTGGAGTTAAAGCCTAGCAAGTCTGCAGCTCCAAAATGAGAACTCTAAGGGAACTACAACCAGTTGGGGGGGGGGGGGGAGTCCAAGAAGTTGTGAAGTGTAGCTTTCCAAGGGATAAAAATGGGAATAGATAAAATCAAGGAATCAGGAAGGTAAGGCAAGATGTTAGATTACTGCCCAGCTGATTAACACTGAGAAGAGGTGAGTACCATGGCAATCTATGTTCTTCTTAGTTTATTTCCAAAACTCATCACCATAGGAGTGTGGGAAACCTTACAAGGGGTTTAATAATTAATTAATTAATTTTTACTCACATTTCTGCCTCCACCCCTCACCAAGGTGTCTCCAGGCGGCTTACACATAAGACATGACAACTAAAGCTTTAAAAAAAATTTAAGAAAACATTAAAAATTAGATTGTTTTAATTTAAAATTTTAATATTTTTTTAAAAAACACCCTCCCAATGCTGCATCACCAGATTTACTAAAACTGACAGCTGGACAATACTTAAACAAGTCAGCCCAGGGTGCCTATCTCCCCAGCCACTACCCTCCACACTCATTGCGCCCCCCACACACCCATTGTATCAGAAATTATCCTGGGTTGAAAGGATTTTTGGTGGAGAAACTCCACTCAGGGGATACCTGAATGAGGCTCCTTTCATCTCCCCAAGATCTTTTCTCATCAAAGTGGTCCCTATTTATCTACTTGTAATTTCTTGCTTTCAATCTGCTAGATTGGCAGGAGCTGGGACAGAGACGGGCACTCAAACCATCATGCAGTACCTGGGTCTCAAACTGCCGACTTGCTGACCTTCTAGCTTACAAGGCAAGCCTCTTAACCACTGAGCCACCAAAGCCACATTGACAAGGGGGTTGATGTGACCCCACTGAATACCTTCTTCTGCTCTGCTGCAGACCTGGCAACATTTAGGAATGCACCGGTCCACACATGCCCTAGCTGCCCCCAGTACTAACTATCTAGGAAGTGATGGTAATTACTCATCCTGACTCTATTGGAGGGATAGGTGAATGCATTCCAAACAGTTCTCAGTGAAGACTAGTTTGGTACAAAAGTCTGTGATTTCTAGTATCCATTCAAGTGTGTCTGAATTACCTCATATACTAAAATGGCTGCTGGTGAGGCAGTAGAACATTTGCTATTAAGACAGCCGTATTGCCATGCTTCTAGCCTTCTGCCTTTTTTTTTATTGTCGTCATCTGTGCATTACATTGTTATGTTATGGGGATGGCGACAGCTCACTTTTATAACAAGAAAATCAATATGTGACCCATTTGCTGAGCAAATCTTGAAGACACATTCTGGACCTTACCTCTCAAAAAGCACTTTTATAGGTCTGAATTACCACCACTCCGTGACAAATAGGAAAAGTTGGAAATCTGATGCTTTTTTCTTAGCTTTTGGATTTAAAGGGAAGGTAACATGGGAGAAAGTTATACCTTTCTTATTATCACAAGGAATTCTTGCTAAGACTCTCTGCTTTGGTTATCAACAGTTGATTTAGTCATTCAGCTTATATATTGAAATTGTATTTTGTGGAATCATTATCTCCTGTGTCTCAAGCAACTTGTAGTGGTTAAGATGGAGTTTAGTACCTTGCCTGAAGCCATTCAGTGAGCTTCACAGATAGGAAAAAGTTTGAGACAGGGTCTGCAACAACAAAACACTTCAGGGTTATTTATTTGTTAACAATATCTTGCCACAGCTGTCATGTGGGAAGAGAGTCACATGGCTTGATTCAACAACACTGCTTAAACATCTAAAAGGCAACATCACAGAAGCAAAGCCAGTTATGACAATTCCTACCACTCATCAACAATTTGAGATATGCAGATGATACCACCCTAATGGCAGAAAGTGAGGAGGACCTAAAGAAGTTCCTGATTAGGTTGAAAGAAGAAAGTGAAAAAGCTGGCTTGAGACTCAATATCAAGAAAACCAAGATAATGGCAACAGGCCCTATCAGTCCCTGGAAAATAGATGGGGAAGAAGTAGAAGCAGTGACAGATTTTACTTTCTTAGGATCTAAGCTCACTGCAGATGGTGATTGCAGCCATGAAATAAAAAGGCGATTGATTCTTGGGAGGCAAGCGATGAGAAACCTGGGGAGCATAGTGAAAAGTAGAGACATCACATTGAAAACAAAAATTTGCATAGTCAAAGCAATGGTATTCCCTGTGGCAATTTATGGTTGTGAGAGTTGGACCATTAGGAAAGCTGAACGCAGAAGAATAGACGCCTTTGAGATGTGGTGTTGGAGGAGAGTTTTGAGAGTCCCCTGGACAGCGAGGAGAACAAATAGGTCAATCTTAGAAGAAATTATCCCTGACTGTTCCTTAGAAGGTCAAATAATAAAGATGAGGCTAAAGTACTTTGGACATCAAATGAGAAGAGAGGATTCACTTGAGAAAGCTTTGATGCTTGGAAGGGTCGAGGGCAAAAGAAGAAGGGGACGGCCCAAGATGAGATGGCTAGATGGTATTGTAGAGACAATGGGCACAGAGCTGAGTGAGTTGAGGGGGATGGTGGAGGAAAGGAGTGCCTGGAGGACAATGGTCCATGGGGTCGCAGAGGGTCGGAATCGACTGTGCGACTGAACAACAACAAAAAAAAACCACTTGTTAGCAGGCCAGCCTAGACATCAATAGTATACTTCAACTATGATAGAATGCTATAATTGACTCCACCTTAGATGTGTCATATATTATCCTATTATAATATGGAGAAAAATGCTTCTTGTGTTGCTTTTCTAACATATGAACTGTATCTAAGTGATTACACAGAACTCCTATTTTCTCACATTCTACTATAGATATTTCCGTCATATTCCCTCAAGTCATTTTCAACATCTGGAAACCCTGGAAGATGCCAATAGGTCATTAATAGCCTTATTGGCATCTTGCAAACTAGAGCTCATGGCTTCTATATGGAGTCAATACATTATTGGATCTTCTGTTCAGTCTTCTTTTCTGACTGCCACTTTTCTGCCTCCACAGAATAGTAAGAGCTCTGATTTGACACATAAGGAGTAATACAATAATACTTGTGTACCAGCAGGTCAATTCCAATTTATGGAGGCCCTTTCCAGGGTTTTCTAGGTAGGGAACACACGAAAGTGGTTCCTTTCTTCTCGGGATATCCTTGGACTCTACACCTTAGCCATAACTACATAGACTAGGTCTTCTGCTATGAGGCAAAGTGGAGAATCAAATTCTCAACCTCTGGCTCAGCAACTAGATATCAAAGCTATTGAGCTATGAAGTGTGAACTAAATGAGATAAAAGCTGTGGGGCATTATTAAAAGAAACACAGAGAAACATAAAATAATTAAAAACAATTAAAAACTAGAATCAGAATTAATTATCAAGAATCTAGGGATAAATATAATCCATAAAAGAGAAACAAGGAAGAAAAGATTTTAAAACCTATTTTAATTAATTTTAATGATTTCTAAATAAACACAGATAATGAAAAGGAAGGATGGTTATATTGTTTTTGAGAGGATCCTCTCCTCATGTTTTTCTTAAGCAACAAACCTATTCTAGTTAAATAGCTAACAATTATCACTGGTTTAATCCTTAAGAATCTATCATATGAGTTAGGTCCTGGAAGGGATAGCAAATAATGTAAAACATGTACTTTCATTTGGTATATTTGCGATTGGATTAGTAATACACTAACTATAGCCTAGAAAATACAATGCTGAAATTGTTTGTTAAGAAAGAAACAAACTGAAGCCATAGTACCTTTCTCAAAAGAGTCATGAGAAGTGTTGTATTCATGCTGGATTGGCATTGTAATACAGAGAGGAAATAGACACAGGTTGATAATCAAGTTACTTGCACTCTGATAATCTTTTTTCCTTGCATTCCTGCCTCATCTTAAAACATATTAGTCTTACTCCTTCCCCCTTTCCCCCCTTTTCTCTCCCATTCTTGCTTGGTCTTATGATTTACTTTGCACCATAGCAATATGTGCAATTCCTATATGGACATATTAAGAGGCATAGTTGGGAAAGACGTGTCTTTGCCTACCAGAGCTTCCCACCCCTGAGTGCGTCATGTCCCACGTGACACACTAACTTTCTGGTGCCAGTGCTAGCTGAGGGACATGAAGGGTATTGTGAAAGTTGTGATAATTCATTATAATATTGCATTCATTTTCTATCACATTGTTGTGTCATCACAGCATCAGAGTAGGTATGCAGTGAACCAAGCACATAATGAAAATCTGTCTCTGTGGTCTTTTGCTGTGTGTGCAAGATCAATCAAGATTCTCATGTTTTTCCAACATATTGTCTAGATTGCATGTATAGTCAAGAACAATGGGGAAATATGAGAGTACACTTATTGTATGCTGGAGATGCTTTCACATGAAGCATGAAATAGCAGGGTGTAAGCTTCCATTAGTGGAGTGGTGGAAACAGCTATGCAGACCTAAATGTGCCCATCCACCTGTAACCATTGGCCCCTTTAGGGAGTTAGGTTATTTACCACCACCCAACACTCGGCGTTGAGTCATTGTCTGTACAGTCTACTCCATTGCCATAGTGGGATGTCTGGGCAGATTTTAATATCCTTATTATGCTCTATTGATACTCATGGAATTCCAAAAATGCTGAATGTTTGCTCAGGTGGGTACAATACAATAATGCCCACATTATTTTAAAAAGTCTCCTACTGTCCACTGTTGCTTTTTAATTTTTAATATAAATTTCAATTATTCTGCCAATAGAATAAATTGATTTTTTTAATTTACATTTATACCCCACCCTTTTCCGAGGACTCAGGGCAGCTTACAATTTAAAACAATTAAAATAGTTAAAAATACAATAATTACAGTAAAAATTAAGATTAAAATTAAGAGATTAAAAAGTTAAAAGAGTTAAAAACAGCAGGGAGAGAGGTGGGGTATTCAAAGGAGCCAGCCAGCTGAACTGGCCATCTGGCCCACACCTCACACATGTCCCGCCAGCCAGGTTTTCACCCCCTTCCTAAAGGGCAGCAGCTCTTTCTGGAGACACAACTCGCTTGGCAGGAGGTTTCAGAGGGCCGGTGCAGACACAGAGAAGGTCCTTCTTCTCGTGCTACAGAGATGACCCTCTCTAGCTGATGGTACGATTTTGATTGTGGCAAGATAATGATACAACCTGGCTGTCAATTTTGCAACATAGTATATATCAAGTTCAAAGAGGAGCAAAGTATTCAAAGCTTTTTGCCATCGGGAACAAAGGCGATTAAAACAAACGTGATCTTCTTTTTTGCTATATAATGGATGAATCCCTTAAGTAAAGCTGAGTCCCCATTAGTTCCAAAATGCAGGTTGTATGCTACCTTAAATTGTGTCACAATGCATAAAAAAGAAATGTCATTGACATTTTCAAGGAGACTCCGGTATATATTAGATACTTTGTTTTAAGTGAAGTAAGTGGAGTAAAAGGCCAAACTCAAATTCATTTCTAATGAGCCATGTGCTAATGTCAGCATCTATGCTTGTCCACTCAAATGCCATAGAACACATCTGACTTTATAATGAGCCAAACAGTTGTCTATTCATAAGCTCAGTTAGCCTTCTGTTCCATATCTATTTCCAGGTTTTATATTATTATGCTATAGAGCAGGTTTCAGGTTTTAAAGGATCAAATCCATTTGTAGATGTTGCTAGAAGAAGACAGCTTTTTAAAGTTTGTTAAGAGCAATGGAAAACATTGAAAAATTACAAATATTGAAGAAAACGCAACTGACAACTTTCCCCATCTCTATTTAAAATTCACTTTTTATAAACCAAATTCCAAGCTTACATTTTTACACATGTATGTAAAGAAGACAAAACTAGTTGCTGGGCATCAAGGCAGGAGAACAAGACTGAGGTTTATTTTATAGAATAAAGGTGAATGAAACACATGACAGTGATTTGATCAAATGATTTCCCATTTAAAAATTGTTACACATCATATAACTTCTGCCATAATTCATAAGTCTCTTCTCCACTGTTCTTCCCTTAGAATTGGTCATACATCAGTTGCTTTTGATATAATAATTGGGTGCTGTCAAGTCTATTCTGGCGTATGACAAACTTTCCCTGGATTATTTAAGTATAAAGTTCTTCTTTCATGTCCCGATCAAACCCTGGACTGCCGAAATGAAGCCACTTTCTTAGCTTTGTTGTTGGCCAAACTTAAGACCTCATTGGTGCATGTTTCTGGCAGTAATCGGCATAACAGTAAAGGAGCCAGATTCTGAATCTTTCCATATTCACACACTATGTTGTTGTCTGCCAGCATCATGTTGGTTTTGCATTTAGGGACTCCAACCCTCTGCCTATTTAAGGTCTTCCACATGATGTAGGGGATGTTGAGTTTATTTATTTATTTATTTATTTATTTATTTATTTATTTATTTATTTATTCAAATTTGTATTGCTGCCCACTTGGCAAGTGACTCTGGGAGGCTCACAGAAATCAGACATCACTAACATAAAAATTACTGAACTTAAAATCTTTAAAAATTATTAAGAACTATTAAAAATGCCCTCCCAACCTCAACTATATCCTCCTTTAATGCTGTTCCTTGTCCAGTGAGCCCCCTCTTCCATCTTCTAATTTGGTTTTGCTCTTGTATAACCTGAAGAATGTCTGTTCTTCCCATAAAACTCTTTCTGTATCTGAGCCGGCATACTTGAGGTTCATATCTATTCAAAGGATGTCAAGGGCCATTTTCTTGTTTAGTTCTCTCAGCATCCACTGTTACTTCTTTCCTAATCTTACGTGAAGTGATACCAACAAGAAGTGTAGTTGCAAATAGTGTAGTTTTAAGGCATCCTGTCACTATATGCATGACTTCATTAACATTGATGTCAACTTATTTTGCAGGTGTGGATGCGCTCCATACTGGAGCAGCATACTCTGCTATGTAGATGCTCAGAGCCAAAGCTGATGTATGCAGCATGTGTTTCCCTTTTATAGTTTGTGAGTTTCCTGATGATATTGTTCCTTGTGGTAACTTTGGCTTTGGTTTTCAGGCAGTGCTGCATAAAAGGGAATGTCCTGTCAAGCATTATGCTGAGGTATTTTGGTACTGAATAATGCTGTAATTGCTTCCCTTGTCACATAACATTTCATTTCATTTATTAGACTTCTATGCTGCCCTACTCGATGGTGTGACTCAGAGTGGCTAACATTCCATGAAACAACAATATTACAATATAAAATATAAATACAACATCATAATATAATACAGTCGATACAGTCAATATACAGCAAAACCCCAACTTACAAATGCCCTGAGTTACATAAAATTTGACTTACATAATGATTTTGTGCTAAAACCATGTCCCCATTTACAGAAATGTCCTGATTTACATAAATTTACATAACACGATTTCCTATGGGTTTGCTTCGATTTACATAAAAATTTCATTTTTCCTATGGGTTTGACTTGAGTTACATAAAAAACTGATTTAAGCAAAAGCCTATGGAATTGACTTTGCATCACCTATGCCTGGAGGAGGACAAGCACTGCCAGCTGTAGCGGTTCGAGGTCACTTCCACCACCACCCCACCAGGCCTTGCCATTGATGCTGGAGGAGGATAAAAGAACACTGGCCACAGACAGTGGAAGGACACTCCTGCCCTCCCCTCCAGGCCATGCTACCAATGCTGGAGGCATTGTTATATTTATTTATTTATTTATTTATTCAAATTTATTATCCTGCCTCAATTGGGCGAACCCGACTCTATGCGGCTTACAACAATGCAAAATCCCACAAAAGAAACTAGATAATCCCACTATACCCCCACAAATTTGGTTTAAATTAATTAAAAAATTTGTATTGTTTGCTGTATTGCTCAATCATGTTGCTACACTGTACTGTTATTTTTTGCTGTATGGTGATCTGTCTCATTGCTGTGCTATATTCTATTGTTATTTTCTGAAATTGCTATGATTTGCGATGATATGTTTATTATGATTGTGGAACCTGTATTTGATATGTATATTATTATTATATTTAGTTGGTTTGATATTGTATTATTTTTCAGATTGCTGTTGTTATGGAATGTTATATGTATTGATTCTGTGAACCGACCTGAGTTGGTTTTACTGAGCAGGGTGGTATATAAATCGAATAAATGAAAATGAAAATGAAATGAAATCTAATATAAGAATAAAAATGCAATACAATAGAGCGACTCTCTGTCCCTTCCCTGGCCAGGGGAAGGTGGGGCCTCAGGCAGCTGCAGTGGAGGCAACACCGGTCTTCGGCCGACCATGAGCCTGACAGTTCTTTTATCCCCTCCCAGCCAGGGAAGGGGATACAGAATATAAGGGCACCCTGGTTGCCCCAGTGTCTTTTCAACCCTCCAGCCAGGTGGGGCCAGGAGGGTGGTGATGGCAGCTGCTTCTCGTCCCCGGCCAGTGGTGTGGGCTATGGGGGGAAGCGGCGAGGTCCTCCAGCCTATGGCCATGGCATCTTTTCAACCCTCTGACCAGGTGGGGCCAGGAGGGTCGCGATGGCAGCCGCAGCTGCCTCTCATCTCCAGCTGGTAGTGTAGGCTACAGGGTGGTGGTGGTGGCAAGGTCCTCCAGCCCATGGCCACAGTGTCCTTTTAACCCTCCAGCCAGGTGGGGCCAGAAGGGTGGCAATGGCAGCTGCAGCTGTTTCTTATCCCCAGCCAGTGGTGTGGGCTGCGAGGGGAAGTGGTGAGGTTCTCCTGCCCATGGCATCCTTTTAACCCTCTGGCCAGGCAGGGCCAGGAGGGTGGCGATTGAGGGTGGCGATTTTGAAAGGTGGAAAGTACGCACTTGAGTCTTGCTTGGATTAGGCTTCAAATGGTTGATGTTGTAATATTGACCTAATTCTTCAAGTGCTCCAATAAGTTTTCCAGCTACCTCATTAAAGCTTGATTCTTGAACTGCCATTACTGTGTCATTCACACAGATGAACAATTTTCAACTTTCATGCACTCTGCTGCTATCTTCTTGCTAATGAAGAAGTTGTCTGGATCACACACCCTCCTTCATCTAACACTGTTAAAGGATGCAGCCAGTTTCAGACCATGGACAAGTTGAAGGTCACTGGTGTTTGCCCAAGATACAAGTTGTGCATCATCCTCATTGTTCTGGTTATATACTAAAGTCTCTCTGTGACAATTAAAATATAAAGTAACAAAATTTATTTGGTCACAAGTAAAATTGTCCAGTACATTAAAACTAAAATTTGCTTCTGTTGGTTTATAGACAGAGGTAACAGAGAATTGTGGAGTTTGGATGGTGAAAATTTCAATGTTGTTTGTTTCTGTCAGTACAGCTGATATTATACTGAGGTCAGGTCTAACAAAAATTGCACTCTCATACTGGTCGTGTGGTCTCTCAATCACTAGTTCCATTCCAGCCACTTTACGCCTGTATTTTGCTGTCCCCTGATGTGTATCGTGGAGCAGAAGTATGTCACATTTGTATTTCCTGCACATGTCCACTAGGAGGACACTCTTATTGCTCAAGCATCCCTCAATATTTATTGAGATCATTGTTATGGTTGCTCTTGACAAAGAACTTTGTGGCGCATTCGTTCTTCTGTTCCTTTGGTGTGATCTGGTGTTAGAAAGATTAGCCAACAAGGTTGCTGCCCAGGGTACACCTGATTATATTAACAGTCTTTGAGAAGGCTCCTTATTTGTACCTCTGTATAAAGTACCATATATCAGAAACTTACAGGCATGGTTTTTATACACCAAATCCAGCTACTATTCCAAAAAATTCTGCGTAAAGTACTCAGAGGTAGTTCACCATCCCCTTTATCTAGAGGTGCAAAAGGATTGTGCAGTCTAACTCCTGACCTCGGGATTCACTGTGAAGTGGTACTCTCCCCAGAAAGTACAAAAGAATAAAATAAGACATTGCATCTATCTGTGTTTCACTTCTAGCCATGATTTATATTAACCATGGTTGAAAAATATATTGTCAGGGATAGCACTGTTCATCCTCCTCCCCATTTCTGGCTATTTCACACTCAGTCCTTTCAACAATTCATGGTTTTGTCTAGACAATTTAGGGAACAAGCCAGGGAATAACTGAAGTTCTAGATTTAAATGTTAACAACAAAAAGCTGTTTTAATCTCCTCAACTGGAGGCTATTAAAGAGATGTTGGATACCATCTGTCAAGGATACTTTAGTAGAGTATTCCCTGCTTTGTCAGGTGCTGGGCTCAGTCACCTTTGGGGGGGGGGGGGCTTTCAGCTCTACAGTTCTGTAATTCCATCAATCTATGAAAAAAGCCAGAGTGCTTTTTACATTTGTTGGGGAAAAGAATGTTCTCTAGAAAACTTGGGTAGTCGTTTATGCATCAGAACATTTTTGTGTCTTTCTGGTTGGCCTAATCAAAATATTACCTAACATTTTGGAATTTGTTTTGTGCCACTCTAGGTAATTCTTCATTGTCCTATAAAAAAACCTAGTGTGCCCTCCCTTTGAGAAGTGGCCTAGGTATAGATTAAGTACAGAATGGCTGGCAGATTGTTCAAAATGAAAAGGTCAACTCATCTATGTGGTGTCTGAACTTTAAACATTCTTGCAATGAAGTAGCAGCCATCATCATTTTCTGTTCTTAATGTTATTTGAGCAATTGTGCTGAATTTGCACAAAAATCATTCTTATTCTCTTGGAATCAAGGACAATAATTTTGCAGATTTTTTTTCTTGGGGCAAGCATAAGGAAACGGAGGAATTAATGCTGCTAGTATACATCTTATCATTCTGCAATTATTGTCTGAAGGTTGCAAAAATTGAAATGAAATTTTGAGTGATACAATATGGGAGGATTCAGCCTTCAGGCCACTTGGCTCCATATAATTTAGGATGATATATGCACATGCAACTTAATAAAAATACATCAATGCATATGGTGATCTTGTCTGAATAGTAAGAAAGTATATCCTATTTTGCAAAAGGGGCAGTTATAATACTGCCTTAACAGTACTTAAAATAAAGTACAATACACCTTAAAATGATCTAATTTAAATAGATACATTTTCAGAAGTTGGAGGCAATGAAATCTTGAGGGATGGTACAGTTTCAAAATTAAAAATATGGATATTCATCCATTAACATATTGTTTACTACCTGTCCTGGCAAAATGTAATTTGTATCTAGGACAACAGTGAATATAAGTACAGTGCAAAATTAATTCCACAGTAAAAGTATATTATCACTAGAACTCATACTATAATTCAGCCATCATAAATTTATTATACTACAGTTGTCCCTAGCTCACTTTAAAATTTCATCTGCATGCTTATAGCTGAATCATCTTCATCAGCTGCAACTCGTGTCGAAGAATACATTTTTCCTGAAGCAGGAAAGATGCCATTGGCCTGAATTTGTTTAAGGTGGATCCCAGCTTGCCATGAAGTGACCAACACACTATGGTCATGGAGCCATCTTCTGTGACATGTGAAATGAGACATGCAGGATTTAACACAGGGATGCAATGAACTGCTGCAGCCCTGAGGATATTGACAAGGTGTGCCTTCACAGCCAGTCCATCTGGCATGGCCTCTTCCACCTCCATGACAGTTGGGAATGAGAGTTCCTCCTCCACTCATTTTGCATTGGACCCAATATGATGATTTCCAGTGGCATTTTCTCCACTGATGACCATCACCACATCTAAAGGGGCTCACCCACCCATAGCCGTAATGCAGAAAACACAGAAGACCAATGTGCAAAAAGCATAAAAGGATCCCTTCCCCAATGCCTAGCAATATTTCAATGAACAAGTTTACTTTGTAAAGAAAACTGTATTCATTAAAATTCACTTGTTGAGATGACTTGATGTGGTGATGATATTCCTTGCCTCAAGCAAACCGTGGGGGAAAAGACTATATATATTTTTGCATTCAAGTCTTTGGAATTTGTACAAGTTGTAAAACTGTTGTCACTTTCCTTTAAGAATCAGTCACACATATGTAACAAAGCCCCAAAAGGCTACCTGATTCTAAAATGAATGCACAAATAACATTTTTGATTATTTTAGTTCTTGAAGTCCATGTATCAAAGTAGCAGCCATCTTCAGTTTTCATAAGTTGCATATAGGCCTTATTTTAATTACTGTATATTATTATTGGCATAATTATGGTTGAATCTGCTTTAGTGTTCATGTCTTCTCTTGTAGAAAGTTCCACAAAATACCTTATTCTCTCATGGAACAAGAATAATAATTCTGTGAATCTTTGTCTCTTGTGTGAAAATTAGAAAAGCAAATATTTATATACCTCATAGATATTCAGTGCCACACAAAATTAAATGTAAGGAGAAATAAAAAGATACATAAAGCACTACTGTGTTTTGTCAAGGTCTAGAGCAAGGGAAACCTTTACCTTTACTAGTTGATATCTGAAAATATGTATATAATATTTCCCATTTTCAGTATTTTAGACAGCTGCCTCTTTTACATCAAAAAATGTGCTACAAGATTTCCTACGTGTTTTCTTACATGTGCTGTTAGTAGCAGTTTTCATGCTGTTTCAAGAATATCATGCATCTTAGGACCATCAGATGTTACATACTTACTGAGTGTAGTGAGGCATACTTATGATAAAGTGATTCACTCATCCCAAGCTATATCTCTCTTGCACTGTGTGATTTAGCTTTAATGTTTATGTTCAATATCTAGTTTGTGTGCAACCTATCTGCACAGCAAAATATTTCATATTTTAAGGAGCTCCCATGGTGCAGTAGTTAAGCATCGGTAGCCAAAAACTCTGCTAACAATATGAGTTTCTTCCCAGCAAGATAATGGTTGACTTGCTTTTCATCCCTCCAGGGTCAGTAAAATTAATACTCAACTTGTTGTGGGCAAAAGGCTAATTATGTTGCTCTAAGTGCTATGGGGTGGTACAGAAGTGTAACTGCTATTACTATTGCTAAAAAGACTCCAAGTGTTGAGGATAGGAGAAGATTCAAATAGCTGTTCTTTTGTGGCCTGGATTCAACCACAGAAGAGCAGCTCCCATCCTAGGTAATAATGTGCCTACTATTGTTGACATGGTGGATTAGGGCAGGTAATAGTGGCGGTTGACAAGACCAATTGTGTTGCTGCGATAACTTTAGAAGCCCCATATTTCCAGTTTCTTGTCTCTACCTATCTGCCTGGTTTTCTGTTTGTTATTATCTTTAACAGGAAGGACATGAAAGTCAATGAAAAGACATATCTGATGCCTCTGAAAACAGCTGGCTGCTTCCTCGTTCTGATAGTTCTGTGAGTGAGGTATTGGCTGGCTATGCCAGAGATACTCATCAGTTGCTTCTTTGAAGCAACAACCATGACAGGAAGTCAACCAGTTAGGCTTGTTGGAGCACTGGATTTGCTCAATGCCCTCATTCTGAGCACTACTCATGGTACAGAGGTGCTGGAAGAATTACTCTACATGAAGGTGGGGCAATCTCTGTGAGAACCCCACCTATAATGCTCCACTCTGAGTAGCCCTGACAGCAAGCCTTGGTGAGTGGTATCATGCAATTTGCTATAGCTAACATAATGCTAAAGGGGGGGGGGTGTAGTGGTCTTTCCAACATACATGGCATAGCATTTGAAGCAGCCCCAGAGGGTTACTACTTTGTGATAGTTCACTTCCATTTATTGCTACAGTGATAATGAAGAATAAGGATGTAAATACACTGAGCAACATTTGTATTCTCTTAATTTTCAGTGAAATTAAATTCATAAAGTACAAGCTAGTTTGGAATAAAATAGTTTCTACTCCTCTCTGATGATTCCAGTTGGGACCTATTTATTCAGCAACTTAACCTGAGCAATTCTTTGTTTGCTTTTCCCAAGTGGGGAGGTGAGTATCACTATAGGCTCATCTTCTTTTTCTTCTTCTTGTGCTGTATCTGATCCTGAATATTGGCAATCGTCATGGTGATCAGCCATGAAGAGTGTCCTGCAAGTATAATGCCATGGCCTTTCATCTGGCTTCTGCATCACAGCGTGACATCCACACCACACTGATCCAGCTCTGTGAGTCACTTTCTGGTCCTGAACCCTTTTGGCACACAAAATCCTTCTCAGCCCCAGGCTAGTATTGATGAAGCTGCTGCCCTCCATCAAGAAGGATTCAAATGGGATTTAATCCACTTGGAGACCATCACCCTTTCCTGTAGACTTCACCAAGACTGCTTGTCCTCAGAGTTGTCAGGTTAGTTAACCGCTGCCTGATGCTCAGCGTTGAGCCGCTGGCAGTATGTTCTACTCTATTACCAAAACAGCGTAACCTGACTAGAGTCCGATATGTTCACAGCTTTGTAAAATGGTGAAATCCACAGAAACCAAGTGAACTTGAACTTCTGTATCAGGTCTCATCACTGACCATGAGGAATTGGTGGGATAAAGTCAGCCTTCACTTTAGAGTAATTCATGGTTTTGCCAATAGGTTCTGCCAGTTCTGCCAATAGGAAAACACTTCCCGTATATACTTGAGTATAAGTCATCCTGAATATAAGTTGAGGTACCTAATTTGGACCTCTAAAACTAGGAAAATAGATTGACCCAAATATAAGTCAGGGGTGTAAAATGCAGCAGCTGCTAGTGAGTTTCAATAATTAAAATACATGGAAAATATGGTAAAATTAATTAATTTAGACATTTGTTTACATTGACCCGAGGATAAGTTGAGTCTCATTTTTGAACCTCATTTGGGGGGGGGGGGTAAAAACCCGACTTATATTCGAGTATATATGGTAGTTAAATTGACTACATTTCTGTCAGATCCGAAAGTCCAGCTGCTTATATTTGCCGCAAGAGGACTGTAGAACCTTATAGACCTCTAGACACAAAATGATTGTGTTTATCACGGGTGGCATTTATTCAAATAAAGAGTTACAGTATTTGCTGGCATATAGGACTCACTTTCCCTCCTTAAAATACACTGGGAAAATGGAGTGTGTCTTATACACTGGTAACACACACACACTCACACACCCCAGGCTGGTGTGATTTGGTGACTAGGAGGGAGGATCAGCAGCTGGAGACAGGAAAGGGCTATTTTGAGAGCCCCCCCCCCCCGGGTGCAGTTTGGTGGCTGCCAGTGACTGGTAGGAGCTAGGTGAAGGGCAGCTTCCAAAGGAGCTCTCTTGCCTGGTCAATCCCAACCAATCCCACCCTCCCCATCTCCTGAGAGTCAGCAGTGGTAGGTTGGAGTGGAAATGGGCTTAAAGCAGTGGTTCCCAACAAGGGGTACATAGCCCACTAGTGGACTTCAATTCCCAGAAGCCTAAGTCAGTACATTGGCTGATCAGTGCTTTGGGGAAATGACTTAGGCTTCTGGGAATTGAAGTCCAAAAACCAGCATTTCGGAAACACTGGCTTAAAGGATCCTTATTTCCACCACTCCCTTCCCACCCCTGGTCAGGGAGAGTGAGATGGAGGAAGGGGGGGGAGAAGGATCCTTTAAGACCACTTCCCAACCATCTTACCATCAGCTGGGGAGAGTGGGATGGATGGGGAAAAGAAGAATATTTCCCTCTCCATCCCACCCTCCCTGGTTGGTGGTGGGTGGGGGTGGGGACAGGCTTAAAGGATCCTTCTTTTTTCCCCACCCATCCCACTCTCCTTGGCTCTTGGTGGCCAGTGGCAGTGGGATGGTGAGGAAATGGGCTTCAATGGATCCCTCATTCCCCTCCCCCCACATCCCATCCTCCCCAGCTCATGTAGTTAATTTTGGAAATCCATGAAAAAAATTGGAAAATTATTTTTTCCTTAAAAATGTGTATAAAAATGGGGTTCATTTTATACTCCGATGCATTTTATATGCCAGCAGATGTGGTAAATCTAGAATAAAATCAGACAATATCATTTCCAATCATATCAAAAGTCATCTAGGTATCAAGGTATAAGGCCTTTCATTCTTGCAATACTACAGTTCTAGGCAACATCAGGTTGTTTAATTCTATATCCCATATGTACAAAGATACTTCAAAGTTGAAAAAAGAATCCAAAAGTCTTACAGCAGTGAAAACTGTAGGAACAGATGCTTAAAATTTATAAAAACTAAACTTACGTTATAGGTCAATACTTAGGTCAGACTCCAGTCTAAAATAAAGGAGCATAAAAGTACAGTAAAATACCAAAAATAAGTTATAATTGATTTCTGAAAATATAGTTACTTACAGTCTAAAATGTATATTGAAAAAGCAGATAATAAATCTCTTTTATATATAATTTAAGTAATCTTTAGCTTTAAGTAATATTTAGCCTCTAAGTGTAATAAAATAAAACACACAGAAAATTATTCTAAATACTTATCCAGCCAAGTCAGCTTGTAGCTATGTAGACAAATCCATGTTGTCCTTATCAATTACCAATTTTCTGCTACTACATGATATCTATGTTGATGATATGCAGTGGGTGTGGTGTGGCTTCATTGTGAAGTTGTGTTCTCTTGTGTTGTGTATGTATGTGTCACTTAACTCCCTGCATTTATATTTTTCCCTTTTCACATTCTTATTTCAAGAAACATTCTGTTCTCCTGGGCTGAAGGTACAGGGACTTGTTCACCAACATAAAATTTTACTGTAATTAGTTCTTTGATTCAAAGACACCTTTAAAAAAACAACCACCACAAAGTTGCTTCTCCATTGCTTCATAATTTTGTCCAATTGTGTTTCAGACAGCTAGGAACAAATCACAATGAGTATAGAGTTAAAAGTAAATGTACTGTAAAGCCCAGGATATGAGATGGGTTTCTTAATTTACACCACATGGATGTGGTGTGAAGTATTTGAACTACTTCCAAAATTGAGAAGAGTTTAGATTTTGCACTGTTTGCTCTCACTTTTAGCTTGTAATAGGGATGACATATTTCCTATTGATCTTGTGCCACTGCAGAGAGGTGATGGCTTCTCGTCAGTCAACTGGAAGAGAATAACTGTTATATTATAGTATACAGAACTTCTGACGGCCAGAAGTCATTCTGAGGTGAGGTGAGATTATACTCAATTACTGAGAAGAGGAACTGAAGCATATGGAAGAATCATTGATCCATTATGCTACCATAGTTCTGACCCCTAAAAATCCTATATGAGACAAGCCATGCCTTTTCTTTTATGAGTCTATGTTGAAAAATCTTTGCAGCTATCAACAAAATGATGCAGCATTAGAGAAAGTGTAGTGACTGTAGCCTGGTAATAATTCCACAATATGTATCATCATATATAATGACAATGTGGTACTGGTTGCATTTTGGAGAATAAATAATAATAAATAGGTACAGACACTTTCTCAACACCCTTGAATAACAGAATTTAATATTGTAGCACAGGGATCACATTGTTTTTGTTTGAACACACAACAGAAGTAACACACAACAGCCTGAGTCACATTGCTGTTTGCATAAGGTTTGTGTAACTTGCTATAAGGATAACATACTCACGTTAACTTATCACACTATCTTAGGACTCTTTCCACCTTCCAAAGACCTGTACCCAATCAAAGAACTAGTTATACCATGTTACACCACCTTTGTGCTGCTTCAGAGTACCTGTGGTCCTGCTCCAGGCTAGAGGAATCTATTATAGGTTTCAATCACTGACTGTTTATGCTTACAAACCAGCCTAATTAGCATAACATAGCATTGCCAATAAAGGAAATATAGGAACTGGAAACTTCCCACTAGCTTAAGCTCTATGTAATAAGTACATCTCTTCTGTATGAATCAGGTTTATTTAGATGAAAAATCAGAAAAGTTCAGGATTAGGTTTGTTGTTCAATCGCACAGTCGACTCCGACCCTGTATGACCCCATGGACCATTGTCCACAAGGCATCTCTGTCCTCCACCATCCTTCTCAACCCGCCCAGCTCTGTGTCCATTGTGTCTACAATACCATCTAGCCATCTCATTTTTGGCTGCCCCCTTCTTCTTTTGCCCTCCACCTTTTCCAACATCAAGGTTTTCTCAAGTGAATCTTCTCTTCTCATTTGATGTCCAAGGAGCAGTCATTATTGATTTTTTCTAAGATTGACCTATTGGTTCTCCTCACTGTCCAGGGGACTTCAAAACTCTCCTCCAACATCACATTTCAAAGGCATCTATTCTTCTGCACTCAGCTTTCCTAATGGTCCAGCTCTCACAACCGTACATTACCACTGGGAATACCATTGCCTTCACTATACAAATTTTTGTTTGCAAGTTAATGTTTCTACTTTTCACTATGTTCCGTAGACAAGAAAGGGATATCTAGCTATGCAGTGGTGGGATGTCAAAAAATTTACCACCCCACCGTGATGTTATCACAGTGTGGACAGAGCTAACATCATGCTGTCATGATGTCATGGGTGGGGCCAAAGATTTTTTTAAAAAATAAAATAAAAAATAAAATAAAAATAAGCACACACACACACCTCAACCCACCCACCCACAACACAAACCTGTAAATAAATTAAATAAATTAATTAAATAAAAATTAAAAATTACATTAAAATACACCCACCCACCCCAAACACAAACCCGTCACTTACCTGTTAGTATAAGTGCCTGGGCAGCACCATGTTGCAAGATGGATATGGCCATCATACCAGTTCTTTAGAATAATATGCCTTAATTTAAATGTAAAACAGCTGTACCTTCTTAAGGGCTCTCCAATTGAAATAGCAATTGGAACAGCACAGGTGTAGCTTATTGATGAGGTAACTCCAAGACTTTGCTTAAAAACCCCAAGCCAGGCTGCAAGGCCTGCCAGCTGCCAGGCGTTTTTAGGAACTGTGATAGTACGTCAATATAGGTAAAGGTATTAAATACACATTAAAATACACATAGGCACACCACATCCAAAGGTGAGTCACTTACCCTGGGGAGCAGGCTATAGGGAGCTTCAGGCTAGCAGGTTCTCTTCCTCCTCCCTGCTTGGGAGGACAGCAAGGAGGCCATGAATATGCACCAAGCACTGTAGGCGTGCATGCAAACCAAGTGCTTGGTGCGCATGGGCAGTGAGGGAACCATTGAAAAGGTAAGCCCCGAAGGTGGTTCCCCCCAAAAGCTGCTACTGGTTCTCTGGGACACTGGGAAAAGTTACTACCAGTTCTGGCGAACTGGTGAGAACCTGTTGCATCCCATCACTGCAGCTATGTTTCCTGGACTACTATTTACTCACAAGCATGCTCTTTCTTCTCTGTGGGAGCACATGTGACACCAGTCATAATCATCATAATCATGACACTTCTCTTTCATTTTCCAGTATAACAAAACCCATTATTCATCTCTCATCCCACCTCTTACTGGATATTAACCAATACAATCACAGCATACAATGCCCATCATTCCTAATTCCATTCTCACAGTTTCAGCTTGTTTTGACTATCAAGATGAAAGGAATTGAGATGGGGCCCAAGGTCAAATTCCAAGCCTCTCTTCACTCCTCTCAGTAACAAAGAACATCAGCAACCAACTTTAAACTCCCAAAAGCAAAGTCTCCATTTCAATTCATTACATTTGCCACAGTTAATTGCAGTAAGTCCTACTCACATGACTGGTGACATTCTTCATTGCACAACCAAATTATACCCCAGCACTACATCAATTAGCCACAAATAGCCATGGCAGTGTGCACTAACTATATATGAACACCAATAAAGTACTGTTAGTAGACTGAACTGCCAACACCAAAGGTGGAATATCCAATAAAACCTCCCCTGGATATGTTCCTGGCTGTATTCTTGTGCTGGAGACAAAGAATTTCATAGGATGAGTGTGTTCCATGTCTGTAATTGGTTACTACTACCTAAATCAGAGAGAACAAGAAATTTATTATTATTATTATTATTATTATTATTATTATTATTATTATTATTATTATTATTATTATTATTATTATTATTATTATTATTATTACATCGTTAAGACAGTAAAACAACCCCACCCACCTAATTAAAATCATACTTCACATTGCTAGTGCAGTGACAATATTTCCAACAGATAAATCAATGCTTAATACAGTATCAAAGGACAAGTTCATAGTAGAATTACCTCTTATGATACATAAAAATATATTAAGAGGTAGGAATGACCGTCCTCTATCCAATCTGATTGCTTTCAGGGCCCTCTCTCCAAATTTCTTCCCTTTAATTCACACCAACATTTTAGTTACACCAATGTGGCTTTCTTCAATAATATTTAGATCCTTCTACTTATATGTAAGATTACGCCATCTTGATGTTGCATTAATGCTACAGCTTTAAAGAAAATTATATGCATTCTAATTCATGTGTAATTTCATTTTGGATTATGCTTCCACAGCATTAACTAGCATCCCATTTGCTATAAATGTTTTATGTTAGTAATTTGCATCCTTATTTCCTTATAGGTTTACTCTTCATTACTTTGTTTTTTCCATGTAAGTTAGGCTGGATATAATAAGGTAAATCATTTGTGTCTCTGTAAGTATGGGCTTAAAAAGAAAAAAGCTCAATAGCATTAGAAAGTGATTTCTTCCTTGCCATATTATGTAAATGTTCATTTTTAAATAAAATTTTGGATTAAAACATACATTTTAAAAATCACATATTTGTGCACTCACTCACTCACTCAAACACACAGAGACATATACAAACAATTATTCCAGCAGCTATAATGCAATGTGAAAGCATCATGATGTGAATATAAAAACATTCAGCAGGACATTTACACTACAAATGATTCACACCTGATACTTAGTTTGAAAAGGCTTTCAAAAGTACCAGTCATACTATTTAAAATCTTGCACAGATCACTGTTCAAAGTTGTATACTGTTGTCAATGGAAATGTTGTCATCTGCCATCCTTCAGAGTCCACCTAGATCTATGGCCACCGTATCAACAATACTGTCCAACCATCTCATCCTCTACGCCCCCTTCTCCTTTTGCTTTTGATATTTCCTAGCATCAGGGCCTTCTCCGGTGAATCCTCTCTTCTCATTTGATAGTCAACGTATTTGAGCTTCAGCTTCAGTATGTGTCCTTCCAAACAGCAGTCAAGGTTGATTTCATTGGGATTGGTTTGATCTTTTTGCAGCTCAGGGGACATTCAAAAGTCTTATTCAGCACCACAGTTAAATGGAGTCTATCCTTCTGCAGTCAGCCTTTCTTATGGTCCATTTCTCACAGACCTACGCTACTACTGGGAAAACCATCACTTTAGCTATGCAGACTTTTGTCAGTGAGGAGATGCCTCTACTTTTTATTATGTTTTCCAAATGTACTAGCATATTGGGTGAACTTCTGAGGGAAGCTGACACTGACCCTAGTAAATGTCTTATCTTTGCTAAGATGGTGTATTTTCTGGAGCAGAATCCTATGATTGACAGTATCCTATGCTGCAGTTAGGTCAATGAAAGCCTCTCCCTTAATTAGCTTTCTTTATCCTAGAACCATGGAAATACACTGCAACAAATATTTGTCCTGTTGAGTAGTCCAACAAAATGAATATGCTGGTTATTAAATGGTACAATACAGATAGTGCAAGTATATAGCTCAGTCACTAGTTGGCACTGGACTTTCCTAATCAAGATTGTGTTTCTTGGGATTAATCTTTTTTTCTTTGACTGAGGTAATATGGTAACGATTGTCTCTATTTTCCTGACTTGCATGTCCTCTAAGCCTTCCGTGATAGTCACTGAAGGAAGTAGCTTCTACCACAGTGGGTTAAAAACAAAATTGTTGAAGCCCAAGATGGAAATAACCCCAAAGGCATATAAAACATCCTTTGACTATGATGCTGAGAACATATACTCATTCTTTTCTTTTTGAACATCTGTCTGACCTATTTTCTCATTATTGACTACATGTTATTCAGTTACTGGGGATTGTTAGCTGCACAGCTCAGGAACACTCAGTTCTATTTAAGACAAAACCCTACTGTTAAATCCAATGTCACAACTGAGTTTTATAACAGTGAGGAATTGCCTTGATAAATGGCCCTGACATGAGAGTTTTCACGACTCCACCTTCAATGTCACCACAAACATAGCACAGAGTGTTAAAAGTAAGGCCACAGCTAGCTTCCCAAAACATTTTAAGTTGAAGCTCACTCTATCTCAGGATCCCATAGGCACAATAAATGGAGAAAATAACACATTTACAAACTGATAAAACCCAGCAAAGCTAATAAAATCAGACACTTTATAGCTTGGTTAATAGTGTCCTTTGAAGGGCATCAAATAACACATCATGTACTGCTCTGGGGGAAATCAAATTAGATGCTGCAATGTTTCTTCAGAACTGTTCATTTGAATAGGCAGGAAATTCTCCATCTCACCAGTTCAAGCAGCTAGGTATTTTATAATTAGTGCATTGTCTGTGTCAGCGGAGCAATGTGTGGTTTGGATCTAAAAAGCAATTGCATTCACTTGTCAAACTGTGCACGGTTGAGAAGGAAACTTCTCCAGAAGGGCCGGAAATACTAAAATCTTCTCTTGTGGTGTCAGAGTCCACTGGTAAGAGGTTGTCCTATATCACCTGAACACCTGTGGACTCCACTTGTTATCACCAAGCAAATGCAACAATCTTGATATTGCTCATTTGTTTTTTTTTATCTCATTCTAGTTAAAAAAAAGAGTTCATTATACACAATTTTATTTTATTTATTTTTTCTTCAAATTTCTATTGCTACCCAACTTGGCCACGACTCTGGGTGGCTAACAGCAATAAAAAGTAACATCAAAAACTAACTAAAATCCATTAAAACCCCATTAAAAATTCTAAATAATTTACCAACTCACTCCATCCATTAAAAGAGAGAGAGAAATCTTAATTATATAAGCCAACAACTGGGGGTCATCCCTCCATCAGTGCCCCAAACCTGCCCTGCCAGCCAGGTTTTCAGTTCATTCCTAAAGGGCAGCAATTCCATCTGTAGCTGTAACTCTGTTGGCAGGAGATTCCATAGGGCCAGTGCGGACACAGAGAAGGTCCTCCTTTTTGTGCTACAGAGATGAGCCCCTCTAGCAGATGGTACAATTAGAGAGCCACTCCAGTCAGCTCTGGTTGGACGGACATATATTCTACATATGCTTTGCTACATCTTTGTTTTAAATTTTAAAAAGCTACATCAGCTATTGTGAAACCTGTTCAACAATAGTTCAATGGTTTCTTTTCTGGTGGGTCAATGATTAAACTGTTGTACTGCAACCAAAAGGTTGTTAGTTCATTCCTGATCAGGGACCAAGGTTGATTCAGCCTTCCATCCTTCTGAGGTTGGTAAAATGAGGGGGTGATGTTAATTAACTTGTGAAATGCCTTAAGTGCTATTGGATGGTATATAAGTGTGATTGCTTTGCTTTACCTTCCTTGGCTTTCAGGTTCTCTACAGGATTGTGCTAATTTTGACAACAAACTATCAAAGGTGTGTTAGAGGCAGTTGCTTGGGTTGCTTTCTTGTCTCTTCCTCTTAAAGGAAACCTACTAAGCTGTTTGAGTCTTCTTACAAATAAGCACAGAAATAGTATTCACTAAATTCTTCATTTTCATCAATTTAGAATAATTCAACATGATGAAAAAGCAAGATGGGTTTTAAAACCTGCAATATTCATTACCTTCTGCTGAAAGTGAGATGGTGGAAAAGATCTCCTTCCCACCAGGTCTCTATAATTTATGCAAAGTGTTTTAGGTTCACAAATATTGCAGACCAGGGAGAATGATTGGTATGGTGAGGGTTCCTGCTTTCCCAAAACATCACATCTAAGCATAATAGATCACCATAATACTACCTAGAGTCATTTCCCCTCCTTTTACAGAACAAAACAAACAATCACACAGGAAAAAAAGTAATCATTCCAGCTCTTCAAAAGTAGAAGCTCCCTGCATCAGGTGGTGGTGGGGCAACTCCAAAATTGGAAGTAAAAAAGTTGAGGCTGAGATGTATTGGACTTTATGTTGTGTGATCATTGAAAAATACTTGGAATTCACCCATGTTAATTGTAGGGGAAATCCTAAGTATTTGTCATTGTAGGTGCAGCCATTTAGCTATGGAACAAGAGACTGGGAATTTAGTGGCTTACTGTGCACCCAATTAAAAGAGCCAAATTGCACAGTCACAGGGTGTCCTCAAAGGAAGGAAATGGTAAACTACCTCTGAGTAACTTACCCCTAAAAATTTTGCCATATGTCAGAACTGGTTGATGACATAATTATTGAAAAGGTTGCCACTTCCGAATTGACTGGATGACACATAATTATTATGTTACTAGTCGCTGGACTAAAAATATAATATAGTTGTACTTCGCTTAAAGAGCATAATGCGTTCCACAGGATTGCTCTTTAAGCGAGTTTGCTCTTTAAGCGAAACACCATTGTAAATGACCAGTTGTGGGGGGGATTGCGAACCCTGATTTATTTGTTAAGCGAGTTTTTGGTTGGTTTTATTTGTTAAGCGAAGTGAACATTTAGAGAAAATTCTGCTCTTTAAGCGAGTTACTCTTTAAGCGAAACGCTCTTTATGCGAGGTTTGACTGTATTGCATTGGAAAACAAAATTGGCTATGATTCTTTTGTTTTTACACTGATGAACTGTATATGAAATACAATACAGAATTTACTAGGCATGTTTAAACTCTGCTTGAAAATGAAATTACTAAAAAGCACACAAATACAATAAACAACATGAAATAAAACCAGTTAATTGTACAAACTTGATGTTGGTGACTTATTTACTTAAGCAGGTGATAAATTGACATGGAATTTAATAAACTAGGGCAGGGTTCCTCTAACTTGGCTTTCCAGATGTTCTTGAACTTCAATTCCCAGAAGCCCTGATCACCAGACTTGTTGACTTGAGCTTCTGGTAATTGAAATCCAAGAACACCTGGAGAGCCATGTTTGAGAAACCCTGAACTAGGGGAAGGCTCATGTTTTTTCATTCTCTAAGGTAGGGGTCCCCAACTTAAGACCTGTGGGCCGCATCTAGCCCATGGCACCATTTCATGTGGCCCCCAACCCTCCAAGGACATTCAAGAAACAAAATGGCTTCTCCTTTGAAGCTGTTGGGACAAAATGCCACCCCATCATGCAGGCAGGGCAAAATGGCCATCTGGCTCTCAAAGCTGACTGAGAGAGCATGACCTGGGCCCTGGCTTAAAAAGGTTGGGTATCCCTGCTCTAAGGGATCAGTCCCATGAAAGCCCACTTCAATAACTGAGTTTTAAATGATTTCTTAAATGTCTGGAGGGAGATTACCTAATGGATGTCACTTAGGAGCTTATTCTCCAGAGGGAGCTACCACCGAGAAGGCCACCTTACATGTGTCATTCTTTCTGGCTTCCTTTGGTGTAGACACTCTCAAAAATATGGTCTGGGAAGATCTCAGGGGGCTTTCTGTGGAAATATTGGTCCATCAGTTAACAAGGTCTTTGCAGCTATTAAAGCTGCTTCTGTTGTCAACTTCTGGTATCAATAGGGAAAGTGTTTTTTTAAAAATGTTTCTTTAGCTGTCTGTGTGTTGCCATTTAAGAAACTGTTTCACTTTTGTATTGGCAGTATGGTGAACTGGTTGACAAACTGCTTCCTTAAGCCAGGAAATTGAAGACTTTCCCTGACTATCTGGAAATAATCAGAACTGAAATTATTTTTCAAGTTTCAATAAATGATCACTGTTGTGCTTCATTGCTTAAATTACAGTACAAAATGTTTTACTGTGATCAGTGATGAAGGACAACTGTCATTATTAAGTACAGTATAAGTAAAAGTTGTCCTTGCTTGAAAGCAAGATGTATCCGACTCTAGGGTTCAGTGCTCATCTCTGTTTATAGCCAAAGAGCCAGTACTGTCTGCATCTGTAGACATTTCCGTGGACATGTGGCAGGCATGCCTCAACACCGGAGTGCATGGAACACTGTTTACCTTCCCAGTGAAGTGGTCCCTATTTATCTACTTGCAATTTCTTGCTTTTGAACTGCTAGGTTTGCAGGAGCTGGGACAAAGACGGGCAGTCACTCCATCATGCAGTACCCAGGAATCGAACTCTGACCCTCCAATCAGCGAGTTCAGCATTTTAACTACTTGAGCCACTGTGTTAGAATTGGGAAGCAGTTCACAAACCATTTCACCATACCAACAAGTAGGTTGCTAATGTGGTTTGGACAGGGAGAATGGGATAAATGTAAATTTCACTCTCTCTCTCTCCCCCCCCCCCCCCCGGTCTTCAGGTGACCTGGCCCACCACAATGCTCCAGACTATGCCATAAGGACCAGTGTGGGCATGCTGTCAATACTACTTTGGCCTGAAGGCCTTGGGGACAAGCCCTTATTTATGTAGTGGGAAGACTATGCAAGTGGACAGCATCTTAATCTTGACAAGTACCTTTTCCACCAGTGTCTCTCTACTTCCTCTGCCTGAAAGCCCAAGAACTAACCTTTGGAGCAGGAGAAGAAAAATGTATACCAAGATATTTATAACCTAGCAGTTTTCCAAAACATTGCAGGAGATTGGGAAAACATTTAGCTGAAGTAACAAGCAAGAAACTCTAATATTTCAGATGCTGCCTTGGAGACAATAATCGACATTTATTCAATATTTCACAGATGAAAACAAGTGCAACTCAATATGTGTCTATTAGGTGATTCATGGAGCATTCGTGAGCTGTAGAAGCATGGAGGTCTGTTTCCAATGATGATTTGTAGCACAGCTTTTAGATTTATAGGTTTGGAAGACTGAAATCAAGATATAAACTGAAACTTTGAAATCTCATACTTTTACTTGCATGGTATGAATTTAACCTCCCTCGCTCTATATAGTAACCAGAATCCTGTTCGCATAACCCTACATATGAAAGGCTGATGATTTAATCAGCCACAGACTTTACTCTTTAATTAAAAATTTCTGTCCCCCTTCATGTTCCATGGCTCTCTAGGGATCTCTTTCAACCTGCCAGAACTGTTGGGGGCTTTTGGGACACAAGGGGATCATTAATGTCTGGGGGGAAATGCCATTATTTGGACCAGAAACAGAAACAATATTTTTAGGCATCAAAGGCTTCTCCTACTCCAAGTACTCAAAAGCATCTCCAGGCTGAAAGGCATTTCTAGGAAGCCTCAGAATCTGGGGTGGACTATGGAATAGTAAATTTTTAATTAAAGATTGAAGTATGTGCTTTTCCCTAACTAAACCAGACAAGTCACTAAACAGAGTAAGGGTGGAGTGATGTGTGGTACTACAATACCCATGTACTTTTATCACTACTATGCTGGGTAGGACTAATAGGCATCACAGTCCAGCCTTTTATGAGAGTTTCATCTCCACATATTTAGTACATAGAGGATAAAAAGTAAGTTCTGGCTCTGAATTCAGAACAGCATGGACAATTCAATTTGAAATTAAAATGGGCTAGAGTATAGACATCCCTTTCAAAATTACATTTAGTAGATACAGCATTTTCAAACATTTAAGCCACAAAAAAACTGACAGAATTTTCTGCTGATATGGTATGTAACTATAATATAATTATCATCCCATGGTTTAAAAAAAGGTATGAATTGTGACATTCACACAAGGCGTGATGATGAAAGGGCAATTATTTCCAAGTTTATAAGAACGGTTTCTAATGCAATATAGAAAAGGAATAAATCTTTTAGCACCTTTCTATCTGTGTTTTGCATGGTGTTGTTGCAGTCGCTTCTAAAGAATGCATAGGAAGGATACCCCTCTCCCCCTCCCTACAATAAAGCCAAATGAAAGTGTACATAGGATGGCTTCATTTATATGCAGATTGCTTTGTGTTGGCTGTTGCACATCTGACACTTTACACCCAGGTAGTTTTGGGGGAAGGAGGGAAAGGAGGAATAGAAGTGAGTAATTGAGAATGGTGTTGTTATTCACTGGGGGGAAATTTCTCTGACTAAGGGAAAACAGATCTTAGCTGAAGAAAATTATTGTATCTCTTCTCAAGTCAACTGAGTAGCACTAATTTATATCAATATAAATCACAACTGTCTCTATGCCTTTTGATTCGTCACATGCTCTTTCCTCCCTGTTCTTCCATTAGTAGTAACCAAGATGTTGTATAGGCCCAAAGGTTTAATCCAGGGGTTTGCAACATTTTCATGCGGGGGGGGGGCACAGGCGTGGTTTCTCCCTCCGCTTCTGCCTCTTCCAGTGATGGTGGTGGCAGCTGGTTTGACAGCATGTTTTTGGGTTTTTTGCAGCTTCTGCCACCTCTTGTGGCAGCAAGAGGGAGGGCAGCACATTTTTGCCATTTTCCAGGACAGTTTGGGCATGGTTTGGTTGGCTTTCAGTTGCTTTTCTGTCCTTTTGGCACATTTTGGATGCATTTTGGGGGATTTTGGGTGGATTTTTGCCACTTTCAGCGTGTTTTCACCACTTCCAGTGTTGGTTCTAGGGTCCTCACCTTGGGCCAGATTAGGCCTGTGGCCATAGGTTGTGAATATCTGTTTTAACCTCTCCTGTGATAACATGCAGTAATAAATGTACTGAATGAAAAACAAAGGAGAAACCAGAACACCAAAAACAGTCAGATTAAGAGAACAAAAAGCCCTGTATTGGAAGGGTCAAGTTTAGTAATTGATATAATTTATGCTAGGTGATCTGCTTCCTTTGGCCAATGGAGGTGGAAAAAGAGGTGAAAGGAGAGGTTTGAACAATGAGTCCAGAGGATTCGGAACTTTCTAGAAGGAGTGAAGCTCAAGGCAAAAAGCAAGGGTCTGATGGCAATAGAAGGGAGGATGGAGACCTCATGGGTATAAAAGGGAATGGAGAAGGCTATAAAGAGAAGCACTGATGGCAGCAGACTATGGAGGAGGAAGAGAGGGTGGAAGAGAACAATGAAGGTAAGACCTGGGAAGTGTTGAACTGACCCCAGCTTAAGCCATCCATTGAACTGCTGATCTTGATATTGCCAAAGTATGCCATAGCTCAGGTGGGCAACTGCAGCCACCAGCAGAGCCTATCTCAACAACTCCCACTGATGGGGGAGGAGGCAAAGACAGTTCAATCATTTCCAAGAACTGGGAACTGAGTTGTGAGCCATCCAGACCTCCTCCTGTAACGTGGGGTGGAGACAAGGTCAGTTTCAAGCCCCAGAGATTTGTATGGGGAAGTGAAGTAACTGCTCTCTCTTTTTGGATTCAAGGACTGCCCAGAAAAGGACCAACTGACATGGACTAAAGAGAGACTTAAAATGTTAAACTGGTCTGGGACTATCTCATTAAAATGCTTAATGCAGTCATAAAAACGCTTTGACTTTAGACCTTACATCAGGATCTGTGGGTCTCTTTGATGCCTTTTTCTCCACAGTGAATTTTGGAGCACACACAGTGTTCTTTTCCCAAAACTACAAATGTAATCTATTAACTAAAGCCCAAATAGCAGCACCTAATCAGCATCTTTTCAGATTATCTTCAACCAATAGAGTCATGTAGTCAGTTTACTATTAAGGCAGGGATTCATTGTTTTGTTTGTTTGTTTATATATGCTTTACAGTTTGTATAAACATTTGTTAAAATTGAATTTGATACAATAAACCAGCTAAAACATAATAATCACAAAACGATCTATTTCAGTCAACAGGGTCCATGAAACAAATATAACATAAAAAAAACTTCAGGCATGCTTGAGGTTGTGTATGACTGCTTCTTTAAATCATCAAAGGGTTGTTTTATTTTGTTTATTTTAATCAGATGCTTTAGTTGAATAGACTGCAGGTCAATGGGTCCACTTCAGGAAATCCTTTGTTTGGAGAGTGCAGATTCGTTCAAAAGGATGAGTCATTTTGAATGTTCCTTATAATTGATGTTCTTTGGTAAAATTAGCTTTCTCTCAGATGTTAATTAAATAATTCCTCTAAACACTTTTTTAGCACACAGCCTGCTTAGGTTCCATCAGATCTTGTGTTTTGATTCAAATATAGCCCATTCAGGCAAAACCTACTTCATTTGCTTTATTTAACTATAGCTGGTATTAAACTTTATATTTAGGGTAGTGCTATACAAGATTTAGAGGGACTGTGGTGGCTTAGTGGTTAATATGCTAAACTTGATGATTGGAAGGTCAGCAGGTCATCAGTTTAAGACATAAGTGCTGCACCATGGACTGAGCTCCCATCTCTGTCCCAGTTCCTACCATCCTAGCAGTTTGAAAGCAAGACATTGCAAGTAAATAAATAGGTACCACTTTGGTGGGAAGGTAAACAGTGTTCCATGCACTCCGGTGTCAAGGTATGGCTGCCACATGTCCACAGAAACATCTACAGATGCAGACTGTGCTGGATCTTTGGCTACAAACAGAGATGAGCACTGAACGCTAGAGTTGGATATGACTGGCTTTTGAGCAAGGGCAACTTTTACCTTTACCAGGTTTAGTCAGCACACAGAAGAGTTGTGCAGGTGATGGCACTTCAAAAGTCCATATCCTTGCTGTTTCTGATTTTGAGCTGTTTGAACAGGAAGTTCTGAAGGCCGTTCAGACATTACATATGTAGGAAGACATAACATGTTAAAAGGGGAATGGTTAGCCCCATTATTATTTTTCTAATTTAGAAAGTTGATTTATCTGAAGTGAAAAAGTTTGCTGCCACAGCTGCAGTGATGGGATTACAATTTTTTTACTACCACGCCATGACACCATGATGTTGTGGGTGGGGCCTTAAAAATAAAAAATAATAAAATAAAATAAATAAATACACACACACCCCTCAACCTGCCCACCACCCGCCCACAACACAAACCCATAAATAAATAAAATAAATAAAGTAATAAAATAAAAATACACCCACCCACCCACCCACAAACCCCTCACTTACCCCTGTTAGGGCTCGGTGGTGACGGATGGCCCGGGCAGGCCAGGCCTCAACCTGTCTGTGGGGGCTCGGTGGCCCCGGGGGAGGTGCCCTCCTCTGAGGGCTAGTGCCGCCTGCCCAGGCCGCCATCGCCGCTGTCACAATCGTTGCTGTTGCCGCCATTCCTGTTGCTGCCGCCGGAGCCGCCATTGCCCCCGCCGTTGCCGTTGCCATCGCCGCCACCAGAGCCAGAGGAGGCGGTGGTGGTGGCATGCTCCGCCGGGCATCCCCAGGCCATGGGGGCTTTTTGACCCCAAGTCCCTGGAAGGGCTCGGTGGCGGCGGACAGCGCAGGCAGGCCTCAACCTTCCCGTGGGAGCTCGGCAGCACCAGGGGAGGTGCCCTCCTCTGAGGGCCACTGCCGCCGCTGCCGCCGCTGCCGGAGCCACTCTGAAAAGGTGCGGCTCCAGCTCTGAATTTTTTTATTAAAAATAATTGGAGCCAAAATGGCTCCAATTTAGTGCGCATGCGCAGAAACTCAATCTGACGCATGCACAATGCATCAGATTGAGTTTTTGTGCATGCGCACTAAATTGGAGCCATTTTGGTTCCAATTTTAAAAAAAATTCTTTCAGTGAGGCGTCCGGAACCGGATGCCTTAAAAATGGGTTACCCTCTTGGAGAACCCTCCGAGACTGTTCCTACCGGTTCCGGGGAACCGGATGGAACCGGGATCATCCCATCACTGCATAGCCATCACCATCACTGCCGCCTCCACTGTAAATGTGCCCAGTGCTAATGTAAACATGTTTACGACTGCCGGGGTCGCATTTTATGGCAGCGTTTATGGCAGGGAGAACAACCAGTTGGGTCTACTCAACTGTTTGAGGGAGTATGACCCAGCCCCTGATTTATGTAGACACTTTTCATGCAGACAACATGGCAGAAAACAAGGGTGTTTTCCTCATGTGTGGAACCTCCACAGAAACAGGGGCCTCTTCTCTTTAGAGACATCACTTTCTGCCTGAATATATACAGATCTCTACATACAGAAGTCCTGAGTTGAAGTCAATAGAAGCAAAAGCCTCCTTCAGACCTTGATCATTAATATAGAATATTTGAGAACTGGTGGAACTGGTGGAATATCCATGCATTTAATTGCACCTAAGCCCATGTTATTTATTATGTCCCACCCATATATATTAGCCTTCATATGTGCATGTAGAAGACTTTTATGTGGCTATTGTTGAAGCAGGATGTTTTATTTTATTTTTACTTTGGATTACTCAGTGGGAAAGCTCTTTAGCTTTCTACAGAAAGCAAAGTCCATTTTTATTCTGGCAGAACCCCTGCATTTTCTAGAAGTACTTTTCCTTCTAGTAATTATAATATCTTCTAAGAATGTATCAGCACATTTTCATTTTATATGGTAAAGCTCTGTCGGTAGGCAGAACTATAATTTTCTCAGAACTTTGGAAACAGTTAGTTAGACAGGGATTTGTTATCATATTCATTAAAACTTCCAAACATGTTTGTGAAATTTAGTATTTTGAAACGTAAACTGCATTGCCAAGCTGGTTAGCCAAGCCTGCTGAGCTCAGGTTCTTTAGGATATCAGACACAATAAGCACTCAGTGGTTGAAGACACAAAGCTTTATTAGGCAAAACATAAAGCAAGAAACCAGCATGTACAACGAGAAACAGAAGCAAGAAAATGCATACCCAATAAGTATTCCCCTTTCCAGCTGCCTGGGAAGGAAGCAGGGAAGCCTCGCGGTCATCTGGGCCACAGTGTAAGGGCCCTTTTCTATCCTCAGCTAGGCTGTTGTCTCATCCCCCTTTGCTCTACATCTAAGAGATGTGAAGATATTGAACCAATAAACACCTAGAGAGCTTTTTGAAAAACAGCCTTGACAATTACTTCATATTTGGATGAGAAGTACGGTACTTAATTGATTTTAAAAAGGAGTCAGGTTCTGGGATTTTTCCTTGCTTGGTGTCTCTTTGTGAATGGAAGTAACATAAGAGGGTATCCTGTAGACTATCTTGACTGCCAACATTGATCTCAATAAGATCCAGGTTACCCATTGCCATGTAAATGTTGTCATCCTTTTTCTTGATGCCAATGCATGATATTGCATAGTGATATCAGGCTGCCCTGGCATTTTGAATTCTAGACACAGAAGCACAATATTCCACATTCATAAACAGGTGTTTGTTTGAATAGTTGAACATTTCTGTCTTCACCTTTATTGTAGAATAATATTGAACAACAAAATTTTGTTGCTTCCTTTTAAAGTGTAAAATCTTGACAGTTTGCATAAGTTCTTCAACTCTTTTAAGATAGAGCAGACTGTGTTCTAAATACACAATTGAATAAATGTATCAGTTCTACTTTTGCTGAGTATATCTATATCATACATAATGTTGCTAATCTATTCTACTCTACATGCATAATTTTCCTACTCACCTTGTAATGCCAGCACAAGGCAAGAAGTTATATTATGCTAACATAGGAAGGCACTCTGCCCTGTGCCATCTTTTTTCCTGCTGATCTAATCAGTCCTAAGACAAAGCCTTAAATTTGGTTGTGTATATTCATTATAGGTATGCCTAGAAAATTCAGGAGTTCTTTCCATAAATATTCTTACTGTACAATGTAAAGTGCTGAAAAAGCTTCCTGCTATTTTGCCAACAATGGCCAGTAAATCATTGCAGAACTCGGTAATAATCTTGTTGATGTTATAAACAAGAGAGGAAGGGAAAAGCTACACAGGGGGCACATTTCCTGTCAGTCTAAGTGTACAGATGGGCAAGTTTGGAACACTGTGACCATAAAACTGCCCCCTTAAAAACATTCCTCTTCATCACTGATCAAACTCTTCTACAGCTTGGTTACAAGAGAGAATTACCCAAGTCCCAAGGCTGTAATGCCTAACCTGCAGCTGAGAGTCTACTTCATAACTCAAACCCAAATGTGATGATGTTACTAAAACTAGTCACAATGATTGCATTAGGGTACAGGTAGAGGAATGAGGCAAAGAGGAAATAATATTGCAGAATGTAAAGAAAAGAAGAAAAATTGAAAGGACAGAAAAGAAAGAGGATGGATTTATTTATTAAATTTAAAAAGTAAATAAAGAGAAAGAAAGAGGATACCATTTATCACAATGATGTGTTCCTTTCTTAGTATTTAAATGGTTAAGATTATCATATTCCTTTGTTGCATCTTTGCAGGTTTCTTGAATTGTTCTCTGCATTTTATATTTTTGACATTGTGTTTGTCTGATCTTGTAAGATTGCTATCTAGTGATGAAAAGTTGCATCCTCTACAGCCTTACCTCTTTCAACTGAAGCGAGGGAAAAGCCCCTTTCCATCTAGCCACATAGCAGCAGATATTAGAGGACTGTGGTGGCTCAGTGGTTAACAAGCTCGCCTTGTTAGCTGGAAGGTTGGCAAGTCAACAGTTCAAGATCCAAATTCTGTATGATGGAATGAGCTTCCATCTCTGTCCCAGCTACTGCCGACCTAGCAGTTCAAAAGCAAGAAATTGCAAGTAGATAAGCAGGGACCACTTTGGTGGGAAAAGATCTTGTGGACATGAAAGGAGCCTCATTCAGGTGTCCCCTGAGCAGAGTTCCTCCAGCAAAAATCCTTTCAACCCAGAAAGCACCTTTGTGTGCTTCTGAAATGACTTTTTTAAAAGGCAGATCTTAGAAGGCACCATTCTCTCCAGTGGAGAGCACTGGTTTTTGTATTTTTTTAAATAGTAGCTGTGTTAGTCTGTGATTCAGGCATATTAAAAAACAAAATAAAATAAACAAAACAAAATAAAAAACACTGTAGCACTTTAGAGACTAACTGCTATATTTTTTATTGTTAGCTTTTGTGGAGCAAGTCCACTTCTTCAGACAAGGAGTGATACTTACAGGCATGGTTTTTATACACCAAATTCAGGAGTCAAAGGGAGCAGGATCTGTGTTCAAGCAAAATGACAGACAAGCAAGCACAACAATATAGCTTCCCACAGCCATAAACAACAATAGATTATTCAGATTAGCTCTAAATGTCTCAATCTCAAAGGGTCCGAGGCGAGAAAGCCATTCTGGTCACTGATCAACCTTTGACCTGCAAACAAAAAACACTGTACCTGGTTACTTCCTGTTTTGCTAAAGAGAATTGGCAGGAAGGTTGTAATATAATACGTATATAAAATATCTAGCAGCATATAGCAATCTGTGTATCAAATTTGATAATGTCCCAGAAACCCTTCACTAATATTTAATCCCCTGTGATGGGTGTCTAACAGACGGATGTATTTGATTTCTGCTATCTCCCTTTCAATCCTAGTTTTGTAATTTCTCTGTTCCAGAATTGTAACTTTCAGGTCTTGGATAGAGCGTCCAGTTAGATTGAAGTGGTTTGAGACAGGTTTCTCTGGTTTTTGTATGCTTGTAGCTGAGCTAACTCCCCATTACCAATTGCCATTCTCAATGACCCTTAGCTTCAGCATGGCAGTTCTCTCCTGCCAACCTAGCAGTTTGAAAGCAAGAAATTGCAAGCAGATAAATAGGGACCACTTTGGTGGGAAGGTAAACAGCATTCCATGTGCTCTGGTGACTAGTCATGCTCATGGAAATGTCTACAGACAGTGCTGGCTCTTTGGCTGTAAACAGAAATGAGCACTGAATCATAGAGTCGGATATGACTGGCTTCTGAGCAAGGGTGACCTTTACCTTTACTTCACAGCAGCAGCTGGCTAGGCCACTGGTGGCACATTTTATAAATGACTTCTGGAGCAGCCAGGGCACAAATCATGCCTGTCTCTCCCTGACAGGACTGGTGGGAGGTGGGGGAACCAGCCACAGGACAACATACAAGGGCAGGATACATTGTGAGTCTGTTGAATTTGGCTATGACAAAGGACAGTCACACAGCTCACAATGTTCAGGAGACTCTGAGAGACATACCACAGTAGTGGAGTCTACCTACAGAAAGGTAAGTTCTGTTTGTTACAGATAATTGTAGCAAACATGATGGCAGTCTGGGAAGATGAAAAGAATACTCTCAAACTAGTAATTAATGGTGTTTTGCAAGGGATGGAAGACATATGCATATTGAATTGGCCGGAAAGGTGGCAGGGCCTTTTCACCACAGTGGCAGTGAGCTATTGAAGCAGGATGCAAGAAGAATGGGAATTATCACTGCACCGCCAGTATGTGACAACTTGGTATAACTCTGCCTTCTACCTGCTTGAGAAAGTGCTGGAGCAGCAGCAGAGAAGTTTATTTATCTTTTATTTTATCTAATTGGATTTTTTAAAAATAATAATAATGCTCCTCCGGTTGTTTTCCTATCACTATTTTCTAACTGTGATCTCTTGTCCCAATAAAGCTACAGTTATTAAACTTTAATAGCTTCTCTTAGGGAAGAAAAGTTTCATTTATCTAAAGTTGTAGTGTTTATCAGATTATTTGGATACAGCTTTTGGATACAGAAGAGTTGGCATTTTAGTTATCTGTTCTTGTTTGTCCTTAGCATGTGTCAGTGAAATATTTCTTAGCATCTCTACCCTTTGCATTATACAAGATTTTCCTTATATGCCCACAGGACCTTTGCAAGAATACAACTATGTTAGAGGAATAACTAATGAAGAGTACTCCTTGGACTGAAAAGCAGAGGTTGTATGAACGTTTTGGCCATTTCCCTAAATATAATAAGAATAGCACGCCTTACCAGCAGGGCCTGCATATACAATCTGAATTCTCCCTTTATTTCCACATATTCCAATTTATTAAATCTTTTCTCTTTAAATGTAGCCCATGTTGAATCAGTCAAATAAAAAAGTTGATGAATAGCAATGAATTTTAGGCATATTTACTCAACCTGTGATATTATTTATTTGATTTATTTATATCCTTCTTTTCTCCCCCAAATCAGACTCAAAGTAGCTTAAAATAAATTGGGGGAAAATGCAACTACATCGTAGAATGAATAAAATAATTTTTAAAATTTAAACACAATTTACTGTAGAATGTTATGTTTTTGATCGACATTGATAAATAGTGCCAGCAAACACTGTTATCAGATAAACCTGTTACTTATCTGGATGTTCAGTAGGAGCAGCTTCTTCCAAAGATCAGAGGAGCCTTGAGGAACCTTAATTGTCTCTAAAACCCACCATCTATGTACATTTCCAACACTCTGTTTTCTAGCAGTCATTGGTGGCGGCGGCGGCTTGCATCCGAGTATACATTTTCCCAGGAAAAATGCCATTGGCGTGATTTTGTTTAAGGTGGATGCCTCCCCCCCAAAAAACAAAAAACAAAAACAAAACACGCTTCCAGGTTTAGTTTGTCTGTTAGGCTACCTTGGTGTTGTTCTCCTTAGAAGAAATTGTCTCAGCTATAGAAAGAAGAGGACTAGAAACATCTCTTGATGTTTCTGCACAGAATGCAGCCTGATTAGTTGTTACCATGAAATTATCTGGAATTGGGACTTCAGGGTGCAAAGGGACTGAAAATGTTACCTTGATTGGTTTAGCTTATTCTCATGGGCTGCTATGCAAATTTGATTTTCTATTATGCCATTTTATTAGCTTCACACTCTGTGTATGGTCTAAGACAGTGGTTCCCAACCTTTTCATGCCATGGGCTGGACCACACCCCTCAGACAGCTGAGTAGGCTGGTCATGTAATTCATCCCACCATAAATGTTGCCATAAAATACACCCATGGCTGTCATAAATGCACTTACAGCATGCATGGGCACATTTACTCATGCATGGGTGCATTTTATGGCTGTCTGCTTCCACTTCAGGTAGTGGTGAGAGCGGCGGCAGGCCACATGAAATGGTGCCATGAGCCAGGGCTGGCCTATGGGCCATAGGTTGGCCACCTCTGCTCTAATAAGACTATCCTATCCAGTATGCTGGGAGGAAATATAAAATAGAAAGTTTAGCTTTATTATTTTCATATGTAACCTCCTGGTTCTCTTCAAACTTGTCTTATCCTAGATTTTGCCCTTTTGGTGGTTTTTGAATTGTTTTGCCTTTTTATCTCCCTCATAATTGCTGGATCAATGAGCTAGGGAATTGCGGTACTATACTCCAAGCTTACCCTTGACTGCCTACTGGGATTTTGGTTTTGGGATTTTGGTTTCTATCTCATAAGGCAAAGCTGAGTACGCAGGCTGAGAATTTTTCTAGTTACTGGAAGACACAGCTGGGTCACTGCTTGACTGATATGCTTTGCGGCTGAGGTTTCCAAAAGGTTCTGTAGCCTGGACCACAGGAATCCTCTTGGGTTTCACATGCTCTCAATGAGAAATAAAAGAAGGAGGGGCGAAAGAGTTTTAAAAGCATCAGTAACAGAAAACACAGCACTCATCTGATGAATTTCTGTAACAGAAGCCAGTTATTAAAGGCCTGCCTGAATAAAAGCACTTTGCCTACCAGTAGAAAGAAAATGGATGGGTGGGTGGGAGTCAAGGAGAAATTGAGACTAAACTGTTATTTGTGTCAAAATGTAGCCATATATTTGTATAGGCTATTATTGGACTGTTGAATCCTTCAAAGTCAGCCCTGATCCACAGATGTGTAAAGTGATGTTTTTGGTGTTTCTTTCATTTTGGGTTCTTTTAGGGAGTGCCTTCTTACTTTTTTTTTTTAAAAAAAACATCCTTTAGTTGTACACAAAAGGGAAAGCTTCTTCCAGCATTTTCTAGAATGCCAAAAGACCTAAAAAGTGTTTAAACTTTTTTCATTTAAAAAAAAGCAGAGGCCTATTAACAGAGAACCAATCTACTCTGAAAGAAGGCAAAAGTATGTGAGTGTCAGAATTTGAGGCAGCTCTAGCATTTCAGGATGAGTTCCCCAGATACAGGTTTGATGCTTGAAGGATTGGGCCCTCAATCTGGAGGACAGCTCAAGTGCTTGCAGGGTTGGAACCTTAGCCTGCTGTAGCTGCTAGGTCATAGGGGACTCGAACACCAGGGTCCAGGACAACTAGGTAACAGGCCCTGCCACTCATTCAGGTTCCTAGGTAGCTAAAGAAGGGACATAAGGAATCCATGCTCAGTATGCATTGCTTGCTAGTGTCCTTGCTTTTGTTTCTTGTTCTGACTTAGTTATGTTTTGGTCAGAGAACTGTCGAATAAAACTTTGCTTCTTCACTCACTGGTGTTTATTGTCTCAGAGATCCTAAAAGAACCTGAGCCCATCAGGCTTGCACTAGCCTGCATGGCAAGACATGTATTCTGCCTCTTAGTCACCAGACTTCTGGCCTGCTTGGACAATGCCTGGCCATCCAGACTAACCCTGTATCCTTGTCTACCTTGGGTTTTATTTTGGACCCTCCTGTTCCCTGGTTGCCCTGGCTATTAATGCTCATATTATGTGCCAGCCAGCCATACCCCAGGCTCTGACAGTGAGAAAGAAAAATCATCATCACGCCTCTATAGGTAAAGGTAAAGGTTGCCCTTGCTCAAAAGCCAGTCATATCTGACTCTAGGGTTCAGTGCTCATCTCTGTTTATAGCCAAAGAGCCAGTGCTGTCTGTGTCTGCAGACGTTTCCATGGACATGTGGCAGGCATGCCTCAACACTGGAGTGCACGGAACACTGTTTACCTTCCCACTGAAGTAGCACCTATTTATCTACTTGCAATTTCTTGCTTTTAAACTGTTAGGTTGGCAGGAGCTGGGAAAGAGATGAGAGCTCTTTCCATTGTGCAGCACTTGGGTCTCGAACTGTTGAGCTGCGGACCTTCCAGTCATCAAGTTCACTAAGAAACCGCAGTCTGTGGCACACCTAGTTTTTCTTATCACAGTTACCATCATCACCATTCTCACAATGATCATAGCAAGCCTGTTGCCTTTCTCACATGGCATTGAACGCAACTCAGTCCCTCCCCAATCTTTAGTCTACCCACAGCATCAGTCTTTCTGACAATATCTATCCATCCCCAGGTAAACTCTTTCTTGACACCAGGATGCAGTGCCAGTAGGCCCACTGCAGCAGCAAACTGTTGAAGGTGTTTTTTTAGTGAGTTTGCCTACAGCAGATTTAGTGAGAATGATAAAAAGAAAACAACAGATTATGAATTATACTCTCCCATGATAAATATGTGTGACAGCAGATGGAAAAATAATCAGTCAGCCATAGTTAACTTTAAGAATGTTTACTTAAAAACATATTGAAAAATAAATTAATAATAATGGAACATAGATTTGGTTTGTGCTTCACAGACATGTAACAGCTTCCTAACTAACTGTTAGAAACTAATAACAAATATTACTGCAGACTAGGTTAACTGACTGACTAACACAGTAGCTCTCAACCTTTTAAAGCCAGGGGCCAAGTCATGCTCCTTCAGACAACTTCAGGGGCCAGATGGCCATTTGCCCTTCCACCACCACATGGCACTTCCTGGTGTGGTGGAAGCAGTGGGGGGCACATGAAATGGCACCATGGGCCATATTTGGCCCGTGGGCCACAAGTTGAGAATCCCTGGACTAACAGCAGGGCAACAACTGCAGCAAAAATGACACTTTACCTCATATCTGAAAGTTGACTCTCTAAGCATCTATTTGCTGACACTATGTATTGATTTGATTTGATTTCTTGTATGTATAGGCTATCTTTTTCCTGATGGGAGACTCATAGTGTTTCATAATGTAAAAAATCAAATTAAAACACAATAAATTACAGATTTAAAAATAACCTTATAATAATATTTAAAATACATTAAATCATTAAAATTATGCTTAAAACATTTAAAACTTTTTTAAAGAATAACCTATAACTTGGCTAAAAACCAGCATCCAGGTACTCAGTTATAACTAAAAGCCGGCCTGAGGAGATGGGTTTTCAGCTGTTAGTGGTAGGATAAAAGGGAGGGAGACCATAATGTGGGAGTTGCCATAGAGAAGGCTATCTTTTAGTGTCCCCATTAAATGCACTGTACCTATCATAGCAATGGGACTGAGAGGAGGGCCTCTTTTGAAGAGCTTAAGAGCCAAGTAGTCTCATAGGGGAGGAAACAGACCTTCAAATACCTTGGACCCAAGCGGTTTAGGGTTTATTAGGTAATGGCCAGCACTTGACTTGATCCCAAAGTGGACTGGTAGTTGATGGATCAGGGGCGTACTGTGCTCTCTATAGCTAGCCACCATCAGCAGTCTGACTGCTGCATTTTGAACCAGCTGAAGCTTCTGATATTTCTCCAAATACAGCCTCACATAGAATGTTTTGCAGGAAGGGCAAGGCCTGAGCATGCATGTGGTGGCATTCACCTCTCCATGAATCCTGTCCACATCCTCAGGCTGCACCAGTCGAAAGAAATGCATTATAAAGTAAAAGTAATCACACTTATATACTGCCCCATAGCACTTCATGCACTCTCTGGGCTGTTCACAAGGTGATTAGCATTTTACTCCAACATGTTGGGTACTCGTTTTACCAACCTCAGAAGAATGAAAGGCTGAGTCAACCTTGAGTCCTGGTCAGGATTGAACTCACAACCTTTTTGGTTGCAGGACAGCAGTTTAACCACTGCACCACCAGGGCTCTTCTCCCAGACAATCCGTGGCATTAGGAGAGGTCCTTTGGTGTGTGGCGATGACGTCGGCCTTGGTGTGCGGCACTGGGAGAGTCCTCTTGGTGTGCAGCAGTCCTAGAAGTGGAGTGGCGACCACCATGGGCCATATTAATGATATGGATGGGCTGGGTTTGGCACATGAGCCAGGAGTTGAGAAATGCTGACTTAGGTAATGCCACCCCCTCAACTATGAAGCAAACTTTCTGCAAAATCAGAGAAGCTCTCTGGCAGTGCCTGCTTCCCAGTGCACACAGATGCTCTGCACCAGGGAAACACAATAAAAAAAGACACGGAAGTGTTCACCAAATCAACTAACAACAACATAGCACCAAGAACAACAAAAGAGAAATGCTTCAAGATGTGTCCATCCTGCCAGAATAATCACTCACGGATCTTGCAGCACTTGGACACAGCCACAAAGTCAACACACCAGCCCATATATCCCTCTAGAAGCAAACAGACAGTCCCTCCAAACAACTTTAAAAAATAAATGCACAGAAGATTAACCAAATAACATTTAAAAAATCAATACTAATAATAATTTCATGTCAGTAGTTACTCTGGATTGAAAGGATTTTTGCTGGAGAAACTGCTCAGGGAACGCCCAAATGAGGCTCCTTTCATGTCCCCAAGAGCGGGGACAGAAGAGGGGCACTCAATCTGTCATGCAGTACCCAGGTCAGAAACTGCCAACTTGCCAGCCTTCCAGCTAACAATGAGAGCTTCTTAACCACTGAGCCCCTTCCCCCAAAAGAAAATCAATCAAAGATGGAAAGTACCTACCCAAATTGGCACATAATGGGAAAAACATCAAAATAAGGTACACACAGTCTCCTCTATCGAAAAATAATAATCCAAAAATAGCATGCTGGCACAGGAAGACTTCTTACTTACTTAGACTTACAGCCTTCCATGCAATGTAGCATATTGAGCAATGGAAGACTGCTTGGTAACAGCCAATATCCAAAAGAAATGGGAACACTGAAAAGGGGACAAAGAAAAGGATTAAAGAAGGAGTCATGGCAGGAATCCAGAAAGTTAAAATGGAGGGCATCAGGGTCTCAAAACCCTATAATCTCATTAGGACTGACTGAAGCAAAAAACAGAACAAAATCCCAAACCCTCCTCACTGGGTTCCAAGTCTTTGTACAGGTTCAGATTTCCCATTCCTTCCCTAGAGGATCTGATTGGCTGCTGACAACCCTTGTGAAACTATTGGATAAAACCTAGCCATTGTGGTGCTATTGGATGAAAAATTTATCAGGCAATTTGACAGCCACGGTGTAAAAGGGCAGTGAAAGGTTGCAAAAGAGGGAACACAAAAGAAACACAGAACTTTCATGTGCACCTTCCTTCATTAACACCATTGGTGTTTCACAGTCTCCTTTTAAACTATCACTGAAAGAGAACAAAGGACAAAAAATATCCCATTACTAGTTCTGATTATTTTACAGACTGTCCTTTGGATGTAATCTAAGTTTCTTGACAGTTACAATGTTTAATTCACAGCTGCACAGTTTTGCTGATCTATTGCTGAAATTCAGAATTATTTTCTTCAGAGATCCTGACATTGTCACTGTAAACAGAACTGACCAAAACACTAGGAGACCTAATAAAGGTCCCAGAGTGTTGACACATGGACTGATGTTAATGATTGCATTTCTCTCACAGACACACTTCTCCTGTGCTCAGGGGACTGAATGACAGCCACCTTCATTTCCCCTTTCAGATTGTGTTGTTTGCCTATAGATGACCTGTTGGGAAGGGGAAAAACAAGAAGTATGAGATTCTCTAGTCTGATTATGTCTGCAGTGAACAAAGAGCTGAAGCAAAAGGAATGGAGCATCACACTTCCATTAAATCTATGACTCACAAGAAGCTGCTGCATAGTCAAGAGCTCTGAGCTTTCATGGCAAGTTTTCATTAAAATAAAACCTCTCAGTCTTTCAATTACTTGTTTCTTTGTGGCAGACCCATACTTGCTAACAGACATGGCCCAAACCTTAAGTAACTATTGACATGCAACAGACTGCACAACATTGAAACAGAGATGGGGACTAAACCCTGTTGCAAATCCAGATGCAAGCTCTGCCCCCCTATTTAGCAACACAATTTCAGGACTCAACAATGACATTTTTTTGTTCAGTCGCACAGTTGATTCCGAACCTTTGCGACCCCATGGACCACTGTCTGCCAGGCACTCCTGTCCTCCACCATCCCCCTCAACTCGCTCAGCTCTGCGCCCACTGTCTCCACAATACCATCTAGCCATCTCATTTTTGGCCGGCCCCTTCTTCTTTTGCCCTCAACCTTTCCAAGCATCAAGGCTTTCTCAAGTGAGTCTTCTCTTCTCATTTGATGTCCAAAGTACTTTAGCTTCATCTTTACTATTTGACCTTATAAGGAGCAGTCAGGGTAGATTTCTTCTAAGATTGACCTATTTTTTCTCCTCGCTGTCCAGGGGACTCTCAAAACTCTCCTCCAACACCATATCTCAAGGCCATCTCTTCTTCTGCGCTCAGCTTTCCTAATGGTCCAGCTCTCACAACCATACATTGCCACAGGAATACCATTGCTTTGACTATGCGAATTTTTGTTTGCAATGTGATGTCTCTACTTTTCACTATGCTCCCCAGGTTTCTCATCGCTTGCCTCCCAAAAATCAGTCGCTTTTTTATTTCATGGCTGCAATCACCATCTGCAGTGAGCTTTGATCCCAAGAAAGTGAAATCTGTCACTGCTTCTACTTCTTCCCCATCTATTTTCCAGGGACTAATAGGGCCTGTTGCCATGATCTTTGTTTTCTTTATATTGAGTCTCAAGCCAGCTTTTTCACTTTCTTCTTTCAACCTAATCAGGAGCTTCTTTAGGTCCTCCTCACTTTCTGCCATTAGGGTGGTATCATCTGCATATCTCAAATTATTGATGTTTCTCCCAGCAATTTTGATCCCAAATTGTGATTCCTCCATCCCTGCATTGCACATTATGTGCTCTGTGCATAAGTTGAATATACAGGGTGACAAAATGCAGCCTTGTCTTACTCCTTTTCCTATTCCAAACCACTCCGTCATTCCATATTCTGTCCTAACTGTTGATTCTTGATTCATGTACAGATTTCTCATGAGGCATATAAGGTGTTCTGGTATTCCCATACCTTTAATTACTTGCCACATTTTGTTGTGGTCTACACAGTCAAAGGCCTTAGTGTAGTCAATGAAACAGAAGTAGACTTGTTTCTGATATTTCTTTGTTTTTTCCATGATCCAACGTATGTTGGCAATGTGGTTTCTAGTTCCCCTGCCTCTTCTGAACCCCACCTGCACTTCTGGTAATTTTCTCTCCACATGCTGTTGCAGTCTATCCTGTATTATCTTGAGCATCACCTTGCTAGCGTGTGGGATGAGTGCAATTGTTCGATAATTTGAACATTCTTTGGCATTACCCTTTTTGGAGATTGGAACGTATAGTGATCTTTTCCAATCCTGTGGCCATTGTTGTGTTTTCCACATCTGCTGGCATATAGAATGTAATAATTTGATTCCATCATCTTTTAGGGCCATACACAACATCAAAGGTTCCTTGGGTAATGTGCTCCACCCCCACCCTCTCTCTTCATAAGACAAATGGGACAAACTCTGTGCAAAGGAATTATTTGATGCAATCTGGAATGACAATACACATAAATTTATTTAAAATCATTTCAATTTCCCTGGACTCTCTGCATGACATTTGAATGTTGGCATTCTAGAACAGAAAAATTAGAAGACAAGGATCCAGAGAGAGTCAGCAGAGATAAATATATGCATCTACTGGATACCCATCTTCATACTTTGAATATTAGGTAAAGGTCTCCCTTGCATGAAAGCCAGTCATGTCTGACTCTAGGGGGTGGTGCTCATCTCCATTTACAGCCAAACAGCCAGGGCTGTCTGCATCTACAGATATTTCTGTGGTCATGTGGGAGGCAAGACTAGATGCTGGAGTGTACGGAATACTGTTATCTTTCTTGCCGAAGCGGTACCTATTTATCTACTTGCAATTTTTTGCTTTCAAACTGCTAGTTTGGGAGCAGCTGGGACAGACAACTCTGTCATGCAGCACTTTGGTCTTGAACTGCTGACCTGTCAACCTTCTGGTAAACAAGCTCAGTGTCTTAACCACTAAGCCTCTGTGACCCTCTTGTTTGAATATTAGTAGCGACTCTGGTCAGTTCACAATCCAGTTGCACATGACTCTGTATCAAAGACCCAACATATCATTAAAAACCTTAAATAAAACACATTGTTAACATTGTTGTAACAAATAAACTAAACAAATAGACTAAAAACCCAGATGGAGATTAGCATGTTGGTATCAGCCAACCGGGGGGGGGGGGCTGTTCCTCTCTCAACTCCCCACACCTGCTGGGTCAGCATGTCTTCAGCCCTTTCCTAAAAGCTGACAATTATGGCTGAAGACGAAGGTCCATCGGCAGGAGGTTCCAAAGGGCCAGAGCAGATATTGAAAAGGCCCTCTTTCTCGTACTGGAGAGATGAGCCTCTCTGATGGATGGTACCTTTAGAGAGCCCCTCCAGTCTGCTCTCGTAGGATGGGCAAATAACCTCAGGGTGACCTGGTCTCTCAGGTAACCTGGTTCACTACCATGTAGGGCTTTAAAGATGATAACCAGCAACTTGAATTGCACCCAGAGGCATACCAGTAACTTGTGCAGCTCCCTCAACAAGGGTGATGCGTGGGCATCCACACCCCATCACCATGCCAGCAGCTGCATTCTGGACCAGTTTCAGCCTCCAAATGGTCATCAAGGGCAGCCCCATGTAGAGCACATTACAATTGTCCAACCGGGAGGTGATCAGTGCATGAGTGACAGTGAGCAAGGAGTCGAAGTCCAGGAATGGGTGCAACTGGCAAATCACATGAACCTGTGCAAAAGCCCTCCTGGCCACAGCTGTCAGCTGCTCCTAGAGCAGGAGTCTTGAGTCCAGGAGGACCCCCAGATTGTGCACTGAGTCTGTCTGGAGCAAAAGAGCCCCATCCAGTACCAAAGATGGTAATTCCTTGGAAAAACTAGGACCCCCTATCCACAGCCTCTCAGTCTTACATTCAGATGTAACCCGTTGACCTTCACAGCCTCCAGGCACCTGGATAGGATGTTGACTGCAACACTTGGATCACCATGGGCGGAGATGTACAATTGGGTGTCATCAGCATACTGATGATACCAAACCCCATGGGAATGATGATCTCACCCAGTTGCTTCAAGTAGATATTAAATAGGAGAGGTGAGAGTACTGAGCCCTGCGGCACCCCACACAGTAGCAGCCTCAGGCTGGATCTCTCCTCTCCCAACAACACCAACTGGCTTCTGCCCCTGAGGAAAGAGGAAAACCATTGGCCTGTTAACAGAACAAAACATCAAAGTTAAATAATTATGTCATTATCTGCTGTCATTTCCCATAGGTCGGTCACCAACCAACCATTCACACTTTTCACAGAACAAAGCCTGTAAATGTAAAATGCAAACTCATTAGCAAATATGTAATAATGGCTATGTTGCATTTATCTACTCACTATTTGCCACTTTGCAGAACAAAGCTTCACAGGAACAGATCTTCCTATCAATCAGGGATCTTCAGTCATTACCAAGTGTGAAAACCCACACTGACTCATGTGATCTGCAATTTGTGTCTACTCTATTAACTAACCATTGTTCTTCTGTATTTCCACCTGATAATGAGACATGTATAAATTATTGCCATTCAATCTTATATTTGAGGAAGTGGACTAAATCCACACAAGCTAATATTAAAATATAGTCTTTATGATGCATGTTTTGACTTTATTTTATTTTTGTTTCCTGTTTGATTTGTTTAAAACTGTTAAAAGAATTTATCGGCAACAGCCAGATGCAAATGAAAAGATAATTTTTTTACCTTTACTAGTTTGATTTCAACAGATGTTGGTTAATGCACTTTGACACAGAACACTATACATTAAAATATTAAGAATACAGCACTAGACCTGCAGTTGTCAATTTTTGTATATTCCTATTACTTCTTGTGTGGAATCCTGTTACTTAAGTAGTAAAATCACAGTTACAGTAGGCCCATTGAAGCACTGGAAGTTATAAGGGAGTTGCCTTACCCTAATCTCTACAATAGACCAACTCTAGTTTTGACTTACTAAATTATTAAGCAGTGGGTTGCAACCAATGTGCCTAATGAGCCAGTGCTTCAATGGGCTTACTCTATCTGTGATTTTACTACTTAAGTAACAGGATTTCAGGAATGTTTCTAGTTAATCATTCCACACAAGAAACAATAGGAATATACAAAAATTGACAACTGTAGCTTTAGTGCTATATTCTTAACATTTTCATGTATAGTATTCTGTGTACCTTTACTAGTTTGACATTTGTCTGTCATTCTGACTAATACGCCACACAAATGTACCATATTTGCTAGCATATTAGATGCATTGGAGTACAATATATGATGCACCCTGTTATTACCAAAATGGCCCACTAGAAGCCACTATGTACAGTAAATACCATATTTGCCAACACACAAGATGCACTCCATTTTCCTGGTGTATTTTAATGGGGGAATGCATCTTATATGATACTTCCTTGTTCTGAGCAAAAAACAAGATAAGATAATAAAGGTGTCTTTTACTTTTTCTTTACTCTACTAGACAATACAGTAAATCTGCTGTTCCATCAAACATAAACACATTTTAGTCATTATAACAGAATAGAAATTCAAATAAATAAATAAATAAAATTATTGCTGAACATGCATGTCATAGTTAAATACAGGAAAAGCTCCAGATATAGAGTGTCCTTTCAGATCTTTGATAGATATAACAATTACATGGCAACTTCACATCTTCATTCAATGAGTATAGGATACTTTTATAGCTTTATTAACATATTTCAGATCTTTCCTCATGTTTTTGTGCACCTTGAGCTTGACATGGTTTTCTAGTGAAAATAAAGTATTTTCCAATTCCAACCACATTGAATCTCAGATTTCTGTTGGTATGTTTCACTTATGTTTCTAGGATCATTTAAAACTGGTGTTTCTTTATAAACTAGGAAATCCTTTCTAGTGAATTTTTTTGGAATAGTAACTGTGTTAGTCTGTGTTTCAAGGAGATCAGAGAGTAAACAAAACAAAACACAAAAACACTTTGGCACTTTAAAGGCTACCTGCTCTATTTTAATGTTAGCTTTTGTGGATCAGGTCCACTTCATGGGAGTGAGACATCATGGCATAAACTTATACACATCAGATGCAAGCCAACCATTACACATTTATACATAATTACATTATACATAAATTATACATAAATGAGTTTACCCTTCAGGCCTAGCATCTATTGTGTGAGTGGTCCAGGCCAAATACCTGGTTCTTCCTTTGTTTTGAGAGGTTGTGGATGAGAATTCCATTGAATTCCATTGAAGGTGGTATAATATAACAATGTATAATATACAGCATATATAGCAGCATATAACAACCTGTTAGTTGTGGTGTATCAAATTTGATAATACAGTAAAACCTCATATAACACTAAAACCTGGTTCCACAAGTCTTCGTGTTATATGATTTTTCGTGTTATCTGATCCTCTATGGGATCCATAGAGATACATTGTAACCACACAGGCTTTCGCGGTTGTTATCTGAAGCATCCCATAGGATCTTAATGTTATCTGATGCAATTCTTCCCCCCAGATTCCTTGATGTTATGCGATTTTCGTGTTATTCGATACTAATGTTATATGAGGTATTACTGTACCCCATAAAGCCTTGACTAATATTCAAACCTGTGAGACGGGTGTCCAGCATATGGATGTATTTTATTTCTGCTGTCTGGCTCTGGATCCTTGTCTTGTAATGTTCTGTTTCAGAATGGCAACTTTCAAGACTTGGATAGCGTATCCAGGTAGACTGATATGGTTTGAAATTGATATTTGTGTATTGCCATTCCTGACGTCTGATTTATGTCCATTAACTCTTTTGCACAGAGATTGTCCTATCTGCCCTATGTAGAGTGTAGAAACACCTTTTTGGCAAAAGTTGGCATAAACCACATTAGTAGAGGAACAAGTAAAACTGCCCTTAATGCTGTGTGTGGTGGTGTTGGGTCCAGTAATGCTGTTGCCAGAGTGAATGTGGGGGCACAGCTGACATCTGGGTTTGCAGCAAGGTTTAGTTCCCATTTCTGTTTCACTTTTGTGTGGTCTGTTGTGTGTCAATAGTTGTTACCAGTTACCAGTTAGTCTTTAAAGTGCTGCTGTGCTTTCATTTTTTGTTTTATTTTGTTTACTCTCTGATATGCTTTCTAGCGAAATAGCTTTTTTCTGTGTTTTTATTAGCAATAACCACCTTTTTCACTCCTTTTCTAGCTATTCCTTTTAACTTATTCTCTTATGCAAGTTTTTTCCATCCCTCTCAGCCAATATTTTGTAGACATTAAATTCTCATTGACTGGATTATTTTTACTAGCCTAGCCATGACAGAAGAAGAATGGAAACCAGATTCCCCTGAATTCTTCAGTGGATTCCTTCTTTCCTTAATTTCTTTCTTTTTAAAACAATGTATAGGTTTATTTTTCTGATTTAGCAGCTCTGTAGTCATTTATCTTAACTGATAGTAACTTGTGGAGCTATGCATCACCAATCAAATCCCATAAATATGTAGAACACATCCAAAATGCTGATACCTTAAGCCTTCTAAAAGAAAAATAAGTTGCCAGAACAGACAGTTTTCTGTATGCATGCTTTAAAATGTACAAATATGATATCAAGCATTCAAGTCAGTTCTAAAGATCTGATAGAATGCTAAATTAATATCATGACTGTCTGAGCAAAGAAGGCTGTCAGCAATCCCACAAGAAACAGGCAGTCATTAATCAAGAAATTAGAGATGTGTGGGGCACTCAACTTGCATTTCAAGAACTAAATCTCACAGAGCAATATAAGCTGAGCATCTTTTAGTTGAAATGCAGACTTCCCTCTACTGGCACTGTAATAGTTTGTTGCCTGGTCTCTGAAACCTCTAGCAGATGCCAGCCAAGATATTTTCTTTCTGAGGAAGTAGTGTTGATGTGTGAGAATATTGTTTCAGTGTGTGTCTGATCAGATTTATGAGTTATTTAGTCACATGCCACTGTGCTGATTCTCACTTATGACAACTCTTCCAGATAGAAAGTAGCCAGAAATGGTTTATTCTCCCTTCATCTGTGACAGTCAAGGATGCTGAAGATCAGTCCATATCTCCATTTAGAAATAGAAACTCACTGGGATGTGTATGGAACTAGTAAAACCACACTTATATTATCTCTCACATGCATTAAAAGCCCTAGTAGAGTTTCCTATAACTCAGTTCTGATGTGACATAACAACATTACCTGATGCCACTCGGCTTACCCAAGGTTGCCCAGAGGGCAGGTTGCCCAGAGGGCAGGGTGTATAAACTCAACTATACAAACCCTGGGTGATCTCAGTTGAGCCCTCTCCAGAAGATGTGGTGGAGATTTGAACTCCCAGTCCCAGCTCTGTGACCAGTTGTTCTAACACAACTATACCAGCCCTTGGTTTTTATCAGAATTTATTAAAATTCACAGAATTCCATGTGGAAGAAAGCAAAAGAAACAAATTTGTTTACTTCTGAGCAATCTGAAAGTAATCATTTTTAACTAATTTACCCAAATTTCATATGCAGCAAGATTATGAGAAATAAATCTCGTGCTTTCAGTTAAGTTTACTTCTTTCATGCCCCGATCAATCTTTAAACTACCAAAATGAAACCACCTTCTTGGCTTTGTCGTTGGCCAAACTTATATCCTCACCAGTACATGTTTCTGGGAGTAACTGGCAGACCAGCAAATGAGCTGGGTTCTGTATCTCTCCAAGTTTACTGCCAGGTAACTTGATGGCATCATTATCTACGCTCAGGTAGCCTGGACATCAGATTGTGACAATGTTTCATATATGGAGCTGCTTTTGAAGGCTACTTGGAGACTTCAGTAGTTCAAAATATAACTGCCCAAGTGTTTCTTAGGACTTGGTGAATATATCAGTAGTGCTTGAACATTTGCATTATCTTCATGTTCATTTCGGAGCAAAAGTCAAAGGGTTAGTAGATATCTTTAAAATAAGATTCAGCTTAAGATCTGAGGAAATGGTAGAACATGTCCCACATTTTCCTGGTCATTCATTGAGGTCAACTCCAGAGCCCTTTCTTTTCTTCCACTGTCTGAGGGAACAATATGAAAATAAACAAACAAAATTTCACTAAAGCTATTGATGAGATGGGCTAAAATGATTCATCAACCTACAAAGATTTCTTTCTCTCAGCAGAAGAAGGTGAGAAGGAATTTTTCCTCATCAAGGTTTTGCCATGTGTGCAATATGCCTCTCAAATCTACAGTCTTTAATTTTTGTAATGAACAAAAGGCTTGGCTGATTGATCAAAAATACAAATAACCCAATCTCATCCTAATTTTTAGAAGCCCATGTGATGAGGCAGTAACTAGCATACAAAAATAAGCTCCAAAATTTAAAAACATGTTGACATTGAGAAAAACAAATCAATTTTCTCATTTTCATGAGAACGATATGTGACAATTTATATTTTGAATCTGAAATAAAGAAGTTAGAGGCACACAAAATGGTCTCCTATGTTGCTCTTAGAATGCAGAGAGATGTGCTCCTATAAAACATAATTTAAAAGCATCATCATTTTCTTATCCCACGGAAATAAATCTCCCTCCATATATTCTAATTGTGGTCTTGTGGTTCCAAATTTATAAGATACAGCTTCACTGAAGGAAATGGCATCTTGTTAAATTTGGCAGCTCTGCAAATTTATTATTACAAGGTATTGTTACCATACATGTTTAAATGATGCCGCAACATCACTATTACTACAGTGTTTTATTCATTTTATGCTAACATGAGACTTGGCTTCCTGCCTAACTCAGATCAACTAAGCCTGACAGAAAAAATTAGGTGAAAGTGGCTTTCTGGAACAGTAATTTGTTAAGTGATTCCCTGGCAGATTCTCCTTCCTGAAATCATGTAGTATGGGGAGGCTAAATGTCAGACATTATGTTCTGGAGTCCCAGCAATATCAGGAAGAGCTTTTTCACTCTTGTTTTGGACTGAAAAATAAAGGGGATCAAACATGGGGATTTTACAAAGTTGAGAAATCTTGGAACAACCAAGCTGGAAGGGACCCTATGGATAACTAAGCTACTGAGCTATCCAGCACTTATTTTCTTAGGTCTCATCTATTAATTTTGAGAAATCAGGCAGATTCTTTCTCAATAGTAAAATTCCTTTGAACATTTTTTTTTGCCAATAGTTCAGTTCTCCTTGTCAGCCTTACCCTTTTAAATGGTTATAATTCTTCTTCAAGTGCTGTATCTGTTCTGGATATTGGCTATCATAAGGGCAATAGTCTTCCTGTTCTTAACTCCTTGGAATAATTCTTCCAAGGACATTCCATGCCAGTCTCTCAGGTTCTTTAGCCATGAAGTCCATCTACATCCAGGGCCGCTCTTCCCAGGGATCTTTCCTTGCACAGCAAGTTGGGGTATTCTATATTTCACTGATTTTTTTTTAAAAAAGTAGCCTTGTTAGTCTGTGGTTTAGGCATATCAGAATACAAAACCAAAAAAGTAATAAACCAAAATAAAAACACTGTAGCACTTTAAAGAATAACTGGTATATTTAGCTTTCGTGGATCAAGTCCACTTCTTCAGACAAGGAGTGAAACTTACAGGCATGGTTTATATATACCAAATGTTGGAGTCTAGATGTTAAAGGGGAAGCTGGATGTGCTCTAGAAGAATGACAGACAAGCAAGCGTAACAATACAGCTTCCTACAGCTATCAGTAACAATAGATTATTCAGATTAGTTTTGAATGTCTCCCTTTCAATCACAAAGGTGTGGAGTAAAACCCTTTCTGGTTTCTGATTAACCTCTTACTTGCATATCAGGAAACAAACAAAAATACTGTAGCACTTACTGTTACTTGGTTACTTCCTGTTCTTCTGAAGTTGTACGAGAGAATTGGCAGGAAGGTTAATACATCATATTATATTTTGATGTATTCTATGTATACCTTTAGGTATGCTTAAATACTTCCTTGTTCTCATATGAGTAAGATCAGTATTGGAGAATATCTTGCTAATCAGTATAGGAGCTATTTTCAAGTGAGAAACTTATTCTGTGTATAGATTTAAATATCAGCTAAAGAGGACCATCTTGTCCTCTTCTAATGAAGTAAAGGATCTTTTAAAGCTGCAAACTGATGCAAAGTTACTGGAGAGTAAGTTCCATTGAATGCAGTTACATACTGAGCAAGTACGTAAAAGATTGTATGATAACCACCCAACAGTGGTGTAGTGCGGGTTTTAGCCATCCCGGGGTGCAGGCCAAACTTACCACCTATGCTAGCTACCCCTGGCGTAGGCTCATCAACCCCCATCTAGGCACTCAAATCCAAAATGCTACCGTGGTGGGGACCAGGGGGCACTTTTTCCTCCTACACCACCTTTGTCCTCCTCTTCCTCAGGTGCCCTCTTCCTCATGGCCAGCTCGTGGCACCAGGTGGTGTTGCGCAGGACCTGGGGCCACCCTTGTTCCTGGGTTGAGACCCAGAGGCTGCAGCGGCACAAGCCCAGCAAAGAGCCTACCGTTGGCATCCCAGGTGCATAGCTGCACCACCTCTGAGCCCAGCGGCAGCAGCTCGTCCACCTTCAGTGGTGGCGGTGGCCAGGAGGGCGGGAAGTGAGGCAGTCATTGCAGTCCAATACCCGCTGCAGTTGGAGCAGCGCCGGCCAGGCTTTGCAGGGGGGAGGTCCTTGGCCTGGCCAGTGCTGCTCTGGCTGCAGGTACTGGACTGCAGTGACCACCAGCCTCACATCCCACCCTCCTGGCTGCTGCTGATGAACGTGGATGAGCTGCCACCACTGGGCTCAGAGGTGGTGCAGCTATGTACCTGGGATGGTAGGCTCTTTGCTGGGCTTGTGATGCCGCAGCCTCTGGGTCTCAACCCGGGACCAAGGGTGGCCCCAGGCCATGCACAACACCACCTGGTGCCACATGCTGGCAGTGAGGAAGAGGAAGAGGGGGCCTGAGGAAGTAGAGGTTGAAGGAGGTGGAGGAGGGCCCAGGGTGGTGGTGGAAGGTCCCGGCGCCTGTCCCCACAGCAGCCTCCCTGCCCCGGCCTCCAGGTAGTCCAGGGCGGCAGCAAAGTTCCATTTACTGTGAAATATTGCCACCACCTGGGGCGGGCCACCCCCCTGCCCCCACGCTACACCCCCTGCCCCCACGCTACACTACTGCCACACAATTCAGTGTTTTTACTCAGAGATGTGACCTATGATTCTGGCAATGACTCTACAGGTTTTCAAGCACTGGCCATCTAATCGTGTTACTAAATTTGCGATTTTTTGTCGTTGCAAAGAGTTTGAAAAGAAATTGCTTAAAAGTGAACCTATTACTTTGTATACAACCACCTTGGAGTAATTACTAACTGTATGCTTACTTGCTGTATTATTCACTCATAACACATTACATTTTCTTCACTTCTACATTATTTTCTTCAAAAATTACACATACAATGTTAAAAGAGCCAAAAATGGCTTCCTCTCTAAAGCCATTTAAACATGGACTCTTGATAGTGGGAACCAAAACAAAAATCATGTTATTGGATGTCATTACTTGAAGTCCAATTGCACATTATTATTAAATTTTGGCTAATGAGACTATTAAGCTATATTTCTTAATATGAAGTAGTTGCCTGTAATATATAAGTTGTCCTTCCTTGCTAAAGCCACTTAAGTTATACACCTCACTTCCAGCACTTGTTAAGCAAGTACGACTAGCCTGTGGTTCCACCTCTTGCACCTTAATTAGGAATCATGCTCCTGGATCACCAAGGCTATAGGTGATATGAACAGGAAAAGTCTGAATAAAATGTGTTCTAGTGCTGTACTTTGTTATCTATTTCGAATGCAGCAAACCAGAAAGATGTAGTTCTACATTACTTTATATTATCTGCCAACCCTGCAATAAAGAGACAAGATGCAGGAATTATGGTGTAAAATTAGGGCCATAGTTTATTTTAATTTATTTAAATTTATGCAAACTCCTGACTTGTAGAGGGGCCTGGTAGTGCAAAGCCTAGAGCAGGAGGTCTTCTGCAACTTCTCTCTAGTCCAGAGGTGTAGGTCCCTCACATCCCACATGGTGCTGTACTTTGACAGCTACCACCAGGTCAGCTCATTTGGGAAAATGGTTTTGTGGGCATTTCCAACTCTATTTCCAAGAGCAGATGTTGGACGTACCACAAAAATGGCTCATGATGCCCACAGGGTACACAACTGATTTGCCTGAATCATGTCCCTTACCCTGCAAGTACCTTGTCCAATGATACCCTAAGGGACTCATTGCTACCAACCTAACCCAACACTACCCATTAATCATTGTGAACTATTTAACCATGGCTACCACCTAACACCAATAACCAATGGTGCAGAGTAGGTTAGTAAAAATTCCACAATCCAGTCAGGATAACTAAGCCAAAAAACTCCTATCTGGCCCTGACTGTATGGTGACCCAATAGCACTCTATTCTATAGGATTGGCCGACTGCAGACAAGCAAAGAGGCCAGCTCTTATGTCAAGGCAGTACTTTTGAAGGGAAGCTTTAAACCCTGCCTCCATTGCAGCAACCCAGAACCAGTGCATCTCTTGGCTATTCTTGCTCTCCTTTGATAGGAGGAAATAAGCCTTCTTTAAGTCCACATGGTGGCTGGAATCAAGGAGGGCCCCATTTTGCTGCTATAATGTTATAGCAATCCTTGCCCCTTGTGCATTGAAACTGTAACCATAAGGTCTGATCATCTGTATATCTAAGGAAAACTTCCTGTAGTATTTTGCTCAAACCCATTCCATGCCTTAACCTGCCCTAAAAAATATCAGTAGCTTGAAATATGTATTTTAAAAACATTGTTTATCTTTGCAGCTATCCAACTTCAGTAATGAGGTGGGAGCTAAAATGACTTCAATTTTATAGCCCAGCTAACCGTACAGCCCCTCTTGTGCGATTTGCTGTATCTGCTCCATGGTCTAGAAGGAAAATTGATTTTGCAGCACTTGCATACTGTTTTGGCTACTATTACCTTTAAACAAGTTTTATGCTGATTTTAGATGGGAAAGTACATTTTGTTCTCTTTCCAAAAGTAATGCTTTCTGGTCTGGGGGAAGCAAAGCAATATTTTCAATTTCCATTTGCAAAATCTTTAAATATTTTGCAAATATGTGTAAGACAACTTATGCACATTTTAAAAATAGGGGAGAGAAACATGATGATCATTTTATGAACAATGTCATCAAGACCTTTCTCTTATTTTCTAAGTGTGATGTCTCATTCATAATAGAGACTGACAGAGATATCCATTTTCTTCCTTTACTTTTTCCCCCAAAATGTGGGATTAAGTCATGAAAAAAGAATCAATGTCAGAAGCCTCAAGCACAGAAGATACTGAAAGGTTTTGGGGAAAATATGAAAAAGTCTTGCCTCAGAGTTTCATTGGGCAATTGGTGACGTCTGAGAGGGTCTCAAAACCAGCTTTGGAGACTTGTGTTTGCTCACTAATACCCAATTTGTTCAAAACCACATTTCCTATAGTTATCCAGTATGATTTAATGCATACTGTACTGGTCTAGTTAAAAGAACTGGTTCATAGCTTACATTTATTTGATACTAGTGTTCAAGGTGTAACCAGCCCAGTTGACTTGCACGAGTAACTAGGGACGGACTAGGGGATCCATTCTGCTCCATGTCACTTTCCTATGTTTTCATTCCAAGGCAATTCTGTCTCTGCATCCATTTTCAAGCAAAGAAAATGCATGTTTGGTTCGATACTCATTTTTCCTGAGGCACATAGTTTTGCATTCACTTTTTTCTTAATGGTAGCCTACTTCATCCTTTTGCATTTCAACTGTTAGACTTCAGTTCCCATCATTTTAAATCATAAAATAGCAACAATTGCAAGGAGATCAAATCAGTCAGTCCTAAAGGAAATCAACCCTGATTGCTCCTTAGAAGGATAAACACTAAAACTGAAGCTCAAGTACTTTGGCCACCAAATGAGAAGGGAGGACTCACTGGAGAAGGCCCTGATGCTGGGAAAGATTGAAGGCAACAGGAGAAGGGGTGGCAGAGGATGAGATGGCTAGATGCCATCATTGACACAGTGGGTGTAGATCTGGGTGAGGTACGGAGGATGGTAGATGATCGAGGAGCCTGGCGTGCAGTGGTCCATGGGGTCGCAAAGGGTCAGACTCGACTGTGCAACTGAACAACAAATTTCACAAATCCTGAGTGGAGAATGTGAAGATTTTCTGCATAGTGCTCATTAGTTCACTAAGTGCTAATTGAGTGTAAAAAGTAAAAAATAAACAGAAATTCTCACTTCATATTTGAGAACAATGTACCAGATTAGGTCAGTGGCACCAACAGGATTTTGCAAGCAGAAAAAATAGAGGGATATAAGGGTACAGGTGCAAACATGAAGAAGATGATAGCAGGAATGAAGGATTATTAGTCAGATAGCTTGACAATCAGTTTTGGCCTCTATGGATGGGCTTTGAACTAGTTTGTTTGGACAGACCATTGATTCCCAGATGGCAGCTTTGTAGTTCTTACTGTATCATTTATTCAGAGATACTGCTGAGGGAACAGAAGTTCTTCACATATATCTTAAGTGCAAAGAAACTCCATTTTCATGACACTACACTAAACTTTTGCTGTTTCTTTCGCTTGACTAAAATATTGATCACAGAGGTTAGTCCTAATGAAGGCAATGAATAAGTAAAAGCCCTAACGAACTCTGTATTGGAAATGTTTGAAGACTGTAAAGTGTAACCATCCCCATCCAGCAGTGAGATGAGATATAACTAAATTTTGCATCAAGTTAAAAAAAAGGCACAGCTGACTCTTGGTGGGATGAGCAGCAGCTTGTACACAGTTATATTTTCTGAATAGAGAGAAAGATCTCTATGGAATTACTTAAAAGCATTCATAAAATAAAGTTCTTTCTTTACTTGACTAAAATTAAACTGTTTTGTGCATTTCATTAAGCCTGACAAAGGTTTGATGCCACTAACTATCCTACAAATGGGTCATTAGCTGGGATATTTGATATAGGAACACTGGTTTCCTAAAGTTCATCTTATGCAGATTTTAAATGTCTTCCATTGGTTATGCTGAAAATACTTTGATTTATATATGACAGGGAGACATGTAATGCTTCGTACATTATGCTCCTGCTATGTCAAGAGCAATATCATGAGAACCAGCTTGTGCTAAGAATTATTAATAAAAATAGCTAAATAGCCCACTGGAAATTATCATGAATATTGAACATCGAGATAAATGACATCTCAGAATATCATGAAAAACATATTTATGTCACTCATTGTACTGTTCCTCATAATCTTCCATGTTGTAGAATCAGTCTTCATTTTATGTGAATGGTACTTTGCTCTATTTCAAGGGTTACTAATCAGGATTGGATAATTGATTTTGAAATTTGTGGCCTCTTTTAAAAAAAGAAGAGGTTTTTATTGCGAGATGTTAATCTATTCACATAATACACTACTCGTTTTATAAATGGTGAGAAGTTGGCCAGCTTGTGATAAGTATTTGCTTCTGTCTGAGCTAGAGGTGAATGGGAATGAAAGCCACTTCTTATCTTTGATGATTATATTTCTAAGTTGCAGGGTACACAAGAGAAAATATGCTTTGTTTCCAGTAATATTACCAGTTCAAAATGTAGCAGGCTAGAGTGTATCTCTGATATGCTGGATCATATTAAGATTTCATTTGACTCATGTAATAGGATTATTTCAGGGCATCTTCAGATCAGTGCAAATTCTGAGTCAGCCAACTTATTGCGTAAAATTGCAAATGAAGACAAAAATATTTATACACTAGAACCCCGGACAACGTTATGACATGGTTCCACGAGTCATGATGTTGTCCCGTTTTTAATGTTGTTCGATACATTGATCCAACAATGCTAAAAAAACCTGAAAAGAGGCGCTCGCACGTGCGTGAAAAGGCGCGCCAGCGGGAGCCTCTTCTACCAAATGGGTATAGCAACGGGCATCGCACGTCAAGGCAAGGTATCAAAGCAGGGGGTGCCACCCCCCCTTTGATCTCTTACCTTAACGTAGGATCCCCGTTTCGCGCACCTGGGCAAGGGTCGGCTTTTCCGAATTCCCCCCTCCCCGCGCCGCATGCCCGAAGTTCCGAAAGGGTAAAGATCCTTATCTTTTCGGAACCTCAGGTGGCTTGCAGGCGCGCGTGCATTGGTGGGGATTAGCGCAGGGTACGGAGATCCCCCCGTACCCTGCACTAACCCCCACCAATGCGCGTGCGCCTGCAAGCCACCTGAGATTCCAAAAAGATAAGGATCTTTACCCTTTCGGAACTTCGGGATTGGAGAGGTGCCTTTCCGTGGGGTCTCCCCGGCTTGGGAAAGAGCCGGCTTGGCCAAAATTCCTTCCCCCTGCGCAGGGGTGAGGATTTCGACCAAGCCGCCTCTTTCCTGGGCACGCTATAGCAACGTGGATCGCACGTCAAGGCAATTGCCTTGGCGTGGGATCCCCGTTTCGCTCGCCTACGTGAAAATAATGTGAAAATAACGTGAAAATCGCGTTATTCGATACAAGATTTTTCCGAAAATCTTGTCACGTTATGCAGTTTTCATGCTACATGGTACTCGCGTTAGCCGGGGTATTACTGTACCATGATTTAGTTACACATTTGTCAGCTAACTGCAAAGCACACAAAGAATAACAAATCCCACATAATATCAGAATAGATTCTGCACCCAGGCAAAGGAGGGAAGGTTTTTTTTTGCTGATGAATGTTTACAGATGCTTGATGAATATGCTATTACTCAAAATGAGCTTTCATGGTCAATTTTAGGTCATTTAAGAATAAGGCAGCTCAAGTGTTGCTCTCTGTGACTATGTATGTGTACCTGTTTCTGTGTGAAAATGCTCAGGTTACAGTTTCATTATGAATTAGGATTCAAGTTTTTGCTGGGAGATTGGATAGTGGCATAGTAAAATATGACTGTACACAGAAAGATAAATTTTGAATCTTGATGACTGAAGTCAAAATAATAGCTGATGTACACATGCAACCAAATCTTGTGCTTTGCTGGAATGCAACAGTTGACTGCAGTGAGGTACAGTACTTTGTTTGTGAAATAATGGTAGGAAAAAGCAAGTCACTTCACATAGGAAACTGCCAACCAAGGAGTTAGTGACATTCCCATTTCCCCCCCTCCCACTCTGAGATGGTTAAAATCATATGAACATACAGTATATAAAAGAAGTAGAATTTGCTTATTGAGCAATGAATGCATTTAGAAGGGCTTGCTGACCAGGAAAGGAATGCTTCCCAATTAAGCTTATCAATTAGAAAGATTGGGTAGAGCCCTAAGAATATATTGGGAGGGTGTTGTGTGGTTTTTTTTGGGTTTTTTTTTGAGAAGTCAGAAGAGGTATGATGGCCTTGAATGCATCCATGTCCTTGACTAATAAAGTGGAGGGACACCCAGGAAGTCTGATGATGGGTGGATAGTCCCTGACTAACTGAGGAAGAGATAAGGCAGATCACAGTGACCTTTTCCTGTAATAGCAAACCGGTAACATCAACCTGCAAGGATGAAGCACCAATTAGCCCAGGCCAGATGGCCATTGTTGGTTTTGGACATCCTCTGAGCGAGGGACATAGAGCCAAAGAGGATGAAACAGCACTTTTAGTGGGAGGTATAAGAGAAGGGGGACTTAGGCCCCAGATTTTGGAGCTCTTCATACATCAGAAGTGGCAGAAGCATCCCTACCACCTAACCAAGCTCCCAGGTGTCTGGAGAAGGGACAGAGGGAATCGATGCAAGTCAAATATACCTCATTTGTATTCTTGATCTTGTTTCTCACTTTGTCTCTATTATGTTTTACTTAGAAAACTGTCTAATAAAGGCTTGTTTCTTCACCCACTAAGTGCTTATTGTCTCCGAGATTCTAGAAGAATCAAGGCCTATCAGCCAATAGTCCTGAGGCTCCCGTAAAATCCCTTTTGTCACCAGGAAGCCAAGATAGAAGAAAGTTTGAAAAATGCAGCTACCAATGTGATTTTTGGTAATGTAAATATGAGTTTTGGTAATGTAAAATTCTATTCCCTGACCTCCAATGGCCTTCCAATGATGAAACATATTCTGTTGAAACCTTGAGACCTTAGGGAGAAATCAGAAATGTTTTATTTCTGAAAAAGTCATTCAACTGATGACATCATGAACTTTATGCAGCATTATTGGTGGCACAAGATGGGACAGGAAGGAAAATGCTAATGTTTACATAATAAGCAGACTGATATAACTACATAGGAAACTGTGTAACACTAAACAAAACCACCACTTCATTAACGCAGTACTGTACTGTCATTGCTGATACTCATATAGAACTCTTCACTTCCCAGAGATAACAGTTTGAACTTGAAGCTCTCTTCATGAAATGGATGCACTATTTCATTAAACATCTGCTCTGCCACACTAGTCACCTTGCATTTCAGAAGTTTGTTATCTACATTGACCAATACATATCATTTATTTACAATGTAACTCTAAGAATGTCTATTTCATCAAAAAACTCATTTTGTTCAATTGTCCATTCCATTTGTTCCTTGATGAACAAATTTAGGAATTATAAATTTCTTCTGCTGATTCAGCTATTAACCCATATACTGTAATCCCAATTTTAGCAAATAGGAAATGAGCAATTAAAAAACAATAAAAAGCAACTCGATATAATAAATATTAAACAGTGCACTGTAATAGATAAATTCCTTTATTAAAATGTTGTGGAGGATAGAAAAATCACAGTTCTCCTACAAGAGGGAAAGGAAAATGTGATATCGGGACTGACATGAAATGTATTATACACCAACAGTTCTGCTAGTATTCTATTCTATTTTGTTTTAAAACAGGATTGGAAGCATGCAAAATAGCAAAGTAGAAGTCAATTGCATTCTATCTGTTCATCTTCACATTTCTTTGTTTGTCCATATCTAACATTTACAATCCAGTGGGTTATTTTAACTTTTAAACATAACTCATGTTTATTAGGAGAGCTGCAGCTGGAATCCATCATTGTTGTTTAGATATATTGAGAATGCAGAAGAAAATCTGAAATAAACTTGGCTTAAAAAAGCAAACAGTTTATACTCTTGGATCTTTGTGCATACTATCATGACGTTTGAGAACTGTATCATTTATTCCTAGAATTACATGGCCAAAAAATTGTTGCTATAAGGTAGGTTTTCTGTATATCTGGGAAACCACTATATGGATCTGTTCTTCCATTGGCTTACTAGTTGACTGCAATTAAACAGCTCATTCATTTGTTCACTTGCCAAATAACAGTTGTATTGCAAAACAAAATGAAAAACAAAACCCTTTTAGAATAATAGAATGATGGAGCTGGAAGGGAACTACAGAAATACTCCAGATAACGATTGTACCGTATAGTGCTAAAACCGCATAACGTTACAAGATTTTCGGAAAAATCTTATATCGAATAACGCGATTTTTAGCGTTATCCGGTACAAGCATGTGCGTGGGAGGGAGTTGGATTGGGTAGAACATCTACCCAATCCAACCCCCCCAGCACCCGCCCCCACGATGTTTGGAAAGGGTACGGGGATCCGTACCCTTTCGAAACATTGGGCGGGTGGCGCGTATCAGTGGGGGTTAGGGCAGGATACGGGGAAGACCTCCGTATCCTGCCCTAACCCCGACTGGCGTGCACGCGCGCCCGCACGCCGCCCGATGTTTCAAAAGGGTAAGGATCCTTACCCTTTCAAAACATTGGGTGAGCGGCGCGCGTTGGTGGGGGTTAGGGCAGGATACGGGGGAGACCTCCGTATCCTGCCCTAACCCCCACCGATGTGCGCACGCCTGCACGCCGCCCGATGTTCCGAAAGGGTAAGGAGAAGATCCCCTTACCCTTTTGAAACATCGGGCGGCGGGTGTGCGCGCGTCGTTCGGGGTTAGGGCAGGATACGGAGGTCTTCCCCGTACAGTATCTTGCCCTAACCCCGAACGACGTGCACGATCACGTGCCTATCCAGGGCTCGGCTTGTTCGAAATCCCCCCCTGTGGGCGGGGGGATTTCGGACAAACCGAGCCTTGCCTCGGCGTGGTTTGTCCTTGACGTCAGGGCTTTTTTTTAGCGTTGTTCGATGTATGTATCGGACAACGCTAAAAACCGGATAACGTCATGACCTGTGGAACCAAGTCATAACGTTATCCAGGGTACTAGTGTATAAGGACATCAATCCAGGAATCCAAATCAAAATATATTTGACAGGTGGTTGACTAATTTCCTTTTGAATACTTCTAGCATTGGAGCACTAATCACCTCCTGATATAATTGTTTCCATTGTCGTATTGCTCCAAAAAGTTAGGAAGTTACTCCTCTTACTAAGTTCTCAGTAATACACACCTTAATTCACAAACAAACTGTGGATGGTGAAAAATTTATTGTAGATTGACATGGCATTCAGCATGCATGTCAGTAGACTGGAAGGTAGGCTGACATGACAACCTGGATCTTGTGGGTTGTGGGAAAGATCAAAACACAGGATAGTTTTCAAACATCTATTCTGCCTTTTCCTCAACTGGCATGCCTGACCTGTATAACACTATATTCTACAATTAGGAGCACCCCATTCTCCTTTCCTCCTCTGAGATTCACCCAGGCATATATAAGTATAGGTTCAGTGGCAAATGTAAAAGTGCAGCAGATTAATATAACAGCAGTCCACAGACAATATAACAAAGTCACATAAAACTTTATGGAACACAAAAAGGTATGTTTAATCCCTTCTATACCAGCAGCTACATTGGGGCATTGTTTTGGTCACCGATCTCTCCAACTTCATAACCAGAGTTTCCCAACCTTGGGACCCCAGATGTTCTTGAACTTCAATTACCAGAAGCATAAGTCAGCACACCTGCTGATCAGGACTACTGGGAATTGAAATCCAAGAACATCTAGGAGCCCAAGGTTGGAAAACTCTGCTCTAGACACTCAAGGTGATCAGTTCTCATCTGGCACCACACAGTTCCTCCTTTTGAGCCCTGCCTCTTACAAACTCTGAAGGCAATTTTTACCACACTAAACCCACGCTTTCACTGGGGATGATTCCACAAAACCTTTTATCTCACCCAAAGTCTCTGTCCCCATTCCTCTCATGATATATGCCCTGTCCCTCAAAGAGATGACTTAAACAGCAGACTCTGCCTTTTTGATCCTCAACCTTCCAGGAAGGTGAAGGTCTCAAGGTTGGGAGGAACAGATTCTCCTAATCAACATATGACCCAGCAGGAGCCACCTGGGTTCAATAGAGAAGCAGCAAATCAAGAGGGAAGGTTGGCAAGCATTTGTTACTGCTAATTGTAGGAAGCTGTATTGATATGCATGCTTGTCTGTCATTCTGCTTGATTACTCTTTACCTCATTGCTTTGTGATCCATTTGCCTTGTGACATCTTGATCCGTGCATCTGGTGTATATAAACCATGCCTCGAAGTTTTACTCCTTTGTCTGAAGAAGTGGACTTGATCCACGAAAGCTCACAGTAAAAATATAGCAGTTAGTCTTTAAAGTGCTGCTGTGTTTTTATTTTTATATTTTGTTTTTGTTTTCTGATAAGGTGAAAAGCCTTTCTCTCTTCACTCCTGTTGCCCCATCTGCCAGCACCCATCAGGGTTTAGGTGTGATTTTTAATCCACAGCATGCTCAAATCTCAGAATGCTATTCCTTATTTCTCTAAAATAACACAATTCAAATGTCTGAGTAAACATTAAAACTTGTAAAAGTAGTGGAAACATTTGATTTGTAAAACTACTGGGAAAATATATAGAAAAAGAAAAGCACTGGAAGGCAATGTCCTGAACAGCTAAATGTAGGCAAGGTCTCCCTTCCTGGAAAACCAGTTATGTCAAACTCTATGGGCAGTGCTCATCTCCATTTACAGCTAAAGAGCCAGTACTATCTGTTTCTGCAGACATTTGGCAGGCATGTGGCAGGCATGACAAAACACCTGAGTGCACAGAATGATGTTTATCTTTCCCATCAAAGTTGTACCATTTATCTACTTGCAATTTCTTATTTTTGAACTGCTAGGTTGGCAGGAGCTGGGACAGATGATGGACACTCACTCTGTCGTGCATAACTGCTGACCTGCCAACCTTCCGGCCATCAAGCTTAGCATCTTAACCACAGGGGATACTGATAGGGAATAAACACATGAGAAGCTGCTGGGACATTGTAGGAGAAGTTATATGAACTAGATAAGCCTTTGGACTTATGCTTCTCCTTATGTTTATATAACCTTTGAGGGGAAAGAATGATCCACACAATCCTTCAATTTACTCACCAAAAGATTTTTTTTAAAAAAAAAAATGGGGAACATTATGAACTCCAGAGAACTTTCAATAACTTTCAGAGTTTCAGTCCAGAAATTCTTCTACTTGCCAAAAGTTCACAGATATCTAGGTGGGAGGGAGTTACTCCTGAGTTGAATTTAAACTTCTAAAGAAAGGCTGACTGAATGATTTCTGATGAGTGAAGAATTCCTACTTTAAGCTGTGTTACATATGATCTTGGGGACGAGGTCTCTGTTATAGGGGGATGAAGAACTTGTAAGGCACTGAAAAGATTCAATATCAAAAATTGTGGTTATTGTTTGTGAATTTTCAGATGAAGGACAATCCAGGCAGCATGCAGTAAAAGTTGATTTGTTGCAATGAAAAGCCTGCTGGTTTTAGAAGGAGGAGGTGAAAAATTAATGTAGTGTTGAAAAGGAACAAAAAAATTGCTTTGGATATACACAGTTAATTTCACAATTTCTGGCAGTAACATGGCTGAAGTATCTCTTGGGTTTTAATGATATAGTAAATACACACACGAATGCTGCCAGAACGATAATCAAGGTTTAAACTTGGTCTGAATTTTATCTATGGAAATAAAGTATTATTATTTTTATATCACTGGAAAAGTATGGCTTCTTTGTGAGCAATATAAGTTTCCATGGAGAAGCATAATACATTTCTCCCTTTAATCTTTTGACAGAGAATTAACCTTGCTAAGGAGAATGAGTACACATTTTTATGGATGGAGGCTGTATAATCGCAGAGTTGTGAAGAACAGGGAGGCCATGGCTATCGTAATCATTTGTAGGAGACACAATTATGTTTGGGAAATGGTTTCAACTTGAACGGGATAATGTTGTCAGGGTCATTTAATTAATTTCAAGATTGATGGGTGGTATAGATATAAGGACTAAGATCCCATGGAATAGTTCTGTCAATGGAAGTAGGAGTTATCCTTCTAAATTTTGTGAACTCACAAAAATAGCCTGGGAGATCTGGAAAATGCAGCAGGTTTTGAGGCAAGGGGGCTGCAGAGGGGAGAAGAAGGAAGTTCTATTGCGCTATTTCAGCCTTTCTCAATGTTTTCAGGTCGTGGGCTGGATCACTCCCCCTCAGACAGCTGAGCGGGCTGGTCACATGGTTCCTTGCACATTTTCATGCATTTTGGCAAGTTCGCACACATTTTCGGAGAGTTTTCATGCAAAAATGTGAATTTTTGCCTCATTTTCTCCATGTTTTCGGTGTTTCCATAGCAGGAACAAGGGCAGAGGGCCACATGGAGTGGCTCTGTGGGTTGCATCTGGTCTGTGGGCTACAGGTTGTGAATGCCTATGCTAATTTGTCCCTGCTAGGCCTCCATTAGATTGAGATAAGAATAAACAGTTTGCAGCAGAATCATAATGATCTGGAAAGAAGAAGGTGCTGAAGCATTTCAATTTTGACCATATCATTTATTATGGTTTTCAACAATCATGCTTTGGACAAAATAGAAAACCAAATCAATGATGGAGGGCCATTCACAGAATAGTCTCCCTTACTCAAAAGTCAGTCATGTCAGACTCTAGGGGAAGGTGCTCATCTCCATTTACAGCCAAGACATTTCTGTGGACAGGTGGCAGGCATGACTAGACAGCAGAGCACTGTTACATTTCCAGCAAAGTGGTACCTCTTTATCTACCTTCAATTTCTTGCTTTCGAACCACTAGGTTGACAGGAGCTGGGACAGATAACAGAATCTCACTCCATTGCACAGCACTCGGGTCTCAAACTGCTGGCTTTCCATTCATTAAGCCCAGCATTTTAACCACTAAGCCATCACAGTCCCACCATTAAAAGAATACCCCAGAGTTATTCTAAATTCCTGCTGTAAAATAGTTCAACCCATTAGGGACTTTTCTTACCTGTGACCTTGTAATTTACCTCAACAGAGAATGTCACCAGAACCTTTTGACACCCAAATGTTACCAGAACTGGGCCAGAATTTGTACTCCTAGTCACTGGCCCAGCCTCAACAAAGTTTTGAAGAAATGCCTCCCCAGAGATATTTGGTGACATGATGCCAAAATTTCTCTGTCCATAAAGGGGCTGAAAAATATTATGAAATCATTTGCATTGACTTGGTGTTTCACTCTAATAACATTTTGCTTTAAATTGAATATCTTATGGTTCTTCTTCCATCAGCCCTTTGTATTGTTGCATGAAAGGCGTCATCAGTTCCATTCATCTTATTGGTCTACTGATTTATGGTATGAGCTGGCTGGATAGCTCAGTTGTGTAGACATTTGGCTGCCATATTAAATGTTGGGAGTTCAATTCCACACTGTGCTTCCCAGGAGAAGAGCTGGGTAGTCATGGGCAAGCTGCACAATCCCAGGATTCTCCCAGAAGAAGGGAATGATAAACCACCATATGTCAGAATTGATTTGACAGAATGCACTCAAATAAACACACACAGTCAAGATCATTCCTAACTTGTGGTAGCCCTATTTTAGATCTTCAGTATATGTCAAGATGTACAATACCATGCCACAGTTAGTGTGGCTGAGCTGGGATTCAAACCCTGGCCTCCTGAGTCCTGGTCCAATATACTATCCAATACAACTCACTGGCTTGAAATCTACTGATTTAGCCTGTATTAAATGTCAACAACAGTACCCATGTCCAACTAACATATCTATTATGTTATTAGTTAGTTAGTTACTTGCTAGTTAGTTAGTTAGTAGCTTCCCCCAGTGGCTTAGTTTTTAAAACCCTGAACTTGGAGACCGGAAGGTCAGATTTCGATACTCAAGGGCTGCACTCAGGGACATGAAAGGGCCTCATTTGGGTGTCCCCTGAGCATAGTTTCTCCAGCAAAAGTCCTTTAAGCCCAGAGCAATCTCTGACCCGGGCGTTATGCTTGTGCCTCACCACTGCTTCGGGAGCTGCACTGGTTGCCAGTATGTCTCCGGGTGCAAATCAAGGTGCTGGTTATTACCTTTAAAGCCCTACATGGTAGTGGGCCAGGATACTTAAGAGACCGCGTCACCCCAAGAACATTGGTCCGTCCCACCAGGGCGGATCAGAGAGGCTCTCTTATCATTCCATCGGCTAGAGAGGCACATCTCTCTAGCACCAGGAGGAGGGCCTTCTCTGTGTCCGCCCTGGCGCTTTGGAACCTCCTGCCAACTGAGTTACGTCTACAGACAGAGCTCCTGCCCTTTCAGAAGGGCCTAAAAACCTGGCTGGCAGGGCAGGTGTGGGGCTCCAGTAATATGGGGTCCCATGTTGGGTGGCTGATCTGATGGGACAGCCACCCTTCTCGCTGTTTTAATCTTTGTAAATTTGTAAATTTTTAAATTCTTTTTAGTATTTTGTAAATTACAGTTTGAATTTTTAAATTAATTTTAAACTAAATTGTAGTATGTGTAGGGGTATAGTGGGATTGTTTAGTCTGTTTTACACGTATATGGGATCTTGCATTGTTTAATTGGGTTTTTTTTTTACACTTATGTTATAAGCCGCAGCGGCGGCTGGACTGTTGGTATTGTTCTAATTTTTGTGTAAATTTGATGATTTCTGTAATTTCTTATTGTTGTTGAAATTGATACCTATTGAATTTTGATTATGTAATGATGTTGAGATGTTTTGTGGTGTTGATACAGTGCTGATTATTATTTTTTCCTATATTTACATGTTGTGTTTATAAATTTGTTGTTTCTCTGTGCTTGTGAACCGCCCTGAGTCGGCCCAATCCGAGTAGGGCGGTATAAAAATTGGAAAAATAAAAAAATAAAATAAATAAAGCCACCTAGAATCGGGTTCGCCTGATTAGGGCAGGATAATAAATTTAAATAAATAAATAAATAAATAAATAAATTATTATCCATTATATCATAGGTATTCACTGATAATCCTCAATCAAAAGACTGGCTAGAGCAGGGATTCTCAACCTGCAGCCCCTGAGCCAGATAGGACCCATGATGTCATTTCATGTGGCTCCTCACCACACCAGGAAGTGCCATGTGGTGGAGAAAGCGCAAAATGGCTATCCGGCCCCTGAAGCTGTCTGAGGGAATATGACCTGTCCCCCCCCCCCCCAGCTTTTAAAGGTTGAAAACTCTTGGGCTAGAGCATGTGATGAAACAGGTCTAAAGCACTGAGTAGTATGGCTCTGACAAATCAGGTGAGCCACCAAGTCGAGTTTTTGTTATTTTTCTGTTCTGTTTAGTTTCCCATTACAGTATTTCCACTTCCTACAACTTTATTTCATCCATTTAAGAGTGCCACCTGGTGGTTATTTTATTCTGCAAATACATGTACCTACATATGTTAAGATTGTACTGTATGGATATGCAGTCAGAGAGACAGAGACAGACAAAATCATTCACAGAGTATATATTGTAATGTAGTGTAATGTGGTATAGCATATTTAGTGCTCTGATGTAACAGCCATTTTGCCATATTCTTTCCAAAAGATAGGATCAAAAATCTAGAGTTCAATCTGATAGTTACATCTTTCAGTTGCTTTCATGGCTTCCCATCAATCAAAGCAGTAGGTATAGAACAACTGTGGCCTTAGGTACAGCCCTTTGAAGAAGGCCACAGATGCTGGTCATCTGGTTGCAAGGAAAAAGGGAAGCAGCAGGAATGAATCTTGGTTTGTGCTGCTAATGAGTGTTAACACCTCCAGCTGGATTCCACAGCCATCACCCTAGCTTTGAGAATGGGGAGGGAGGTTTGGGCTAAATCCAACATTCATATCACCTGCAGCAGATGAATAGAAATCAGTGGTATATCAGTTGGCTTTAATAAGGCCTTTTCATATCAGCAGGTGTACTAAAGGTACAATTAAAGTTAGATCTAACTCTATGGTGTGCCACTATTTGCGCGTGGAATAAGGTTTTATTGACACATAGGCCATTATCCAAACACAATCCCAAGAGAAAGTCCATTAATTCTTCCTCTCCACCAAACTCAACTAACTAAATATTTAAGTAAGTAAGTAAGTAAGTCAGTAAGTAAGTCAGTAAGTAATGAGCAAAACATCTAGAAGGTGCCGTAAGATCCAACTGGTTTTGTTTCAACTGACTAACATGGCTATATTGTGGAAGTATTTTTGAAAGATGCACAACCACCTCTTTCTATACCACACACACCACTCTCATAATGAGGTACTGACTATGGACATAATCCTAACTAGCTAGGCTGATTTGAGACTAGCTAAAACTATGTTGTATTCAAACCCCTCCAAGCCCAGTATTCTCACCATGGAAACTGAATTGACAGCTACCAATCAGCAGCTAGGAGCCATCACAAGGGGTTAGGCTGGCCTAATGATACTTGTGCCAGGACAAGGGACTTATGCTCCATCAAGACCCACCTTGGTCATTCTTAACTTGGAATTATGATTGTGCCCTATTTCTCCAGCCCACTCACTCATTAGTTTGTCAAGATGGGAAAGGACTGAAAGATATAAATGCCCTACCAAGCACTTTATGGGACTGCAGTGGGTCAAGTGGCTAAGATGCTGACGGGGAGGCGGAAGGTCAGCAGTTCGATTCCCGAGTACTGCAGGATGGAATGAGCTCCCATCTTTGTCCCAGCTCCTGCCAACCTAGCAGTTTGAAAGCAAGAAATTGCAACTAGATAAACACGGACCACTTTGGTGGGAAGGTAACAGCATTCGGTGCACTCCGGTGTCTAGTCATGACCACAGAAACGTCTGCAGAAGCCGACAGCAGTGGCTCTTCGGCTTTGAAACAGAGATGAGCACTGTACCCTAGAGTCGGATACGACTGGCTTTCGAGCAAGGAAAACCTTTACCTTTACCAAACATCCTCTTGATCTCCATCCTCAGGACAAAATAAAACTGATACCACAAGAGAGAAGAATAGATGGAATTCTAGATAATTCCACTGGAACTGTATCAATGAGGTCATTGAATTCTGTCTAGATTTTGATGACTTTATCTTCAAGTTGCCTGGTTAACATATATGATGGTTCTATTAAATATATATGTGACAGCCCTATACCCAGGCAATGGGTAACTTGCTAAAATGTGTCTTTGTGAACTCAGAAACATAAATAAATAAAATATATTTATTTTAATTGTAATAGCTGTATTCTTGTTATGTGTTATCAAGTTGTCTCCAATTTATGGCAATCCTATGACTGACAAATTTTCAAAATGTCCTGTCCTCAACCACCATGTTCATCTCTTGAAAATTCAAGGCTGTGACTCTGTTAAGTAGTCAATCCATCTCACTTTTGGTCTTCATCTTTTCCTCCTGCCTTCAACTAATCCCAACATTATTGTATTTTCCAGAGAATCTTACCTTCTCATGAAATGCCCACAGTAAGAGTGTCAGCTTCCTTATGTTTGCCTTCAGACATAGCTCAGCTTTGTTTTGCTGTAGGACCCACTTCGTATTTCTGGCAACAATTTAAAATCCACAAATCTCTATTCATTTTTATTTGTCATAATTGTGTCCAAAATCTAAGGAAACCTCTTCTCAACTTCCACACAGATTTTAAAGAAGGAATTACTTGAACATGTTTGTGTGTGAGGAGGGTTACATAGGTAACCTTGCCCCAGTTTTTTTATTTGCATATTTTTTTGATACAAATCTTTTGACAAAGTATATTTTTACAGTATTCTCTGGAGGTTAATATCAGAAGAAGGCAATTGATTTAAATTCTCCCACAGCTGTTTATTCTCCCTTTGTCTGAAGCTATTTCATCTGGAGGTATCTCCTTTCACAATGATAATGTCCCCTGTCCCCCGTCACCTGAAAACTTTCATCTGACATATTATCTGTTGTGGTAAAGAAAAAGAACATGACTCCTCATTTGGTCACAACTTTATTATAAACATATCAACATATGACAAAATAAACGATAAGAAGGTACTGGAAGATTCATTTTAAGCATCCAACCTTTAGCCATGCCTCTCAGCCACTGGACTAAAGTCCAACTAAAGAGACTGTTCTGGCAGTTGTATAAGTCTGGTCAATGGCTTGCACAGCATAAGCACACCCTCCTCTATGCATACCATCTTCAATGTTAATTTATAGCCCACTCTCCTCTTGCCATTAATTTTCTGTCCTCCACAATCAAAATGGCATTAGCTTCAGCTGCCGTATCCGTTCTGGATATTGGCTATCATCATGGCAACAGTCCTCCTGTTCTTAACTCCTCTGAACAGTTCTTTCAAGGCCATGCCATACAAGTCTCTCAGGATCTTCAGCCATGAAGTCCATCTACATCCAGGGCCTCTCTTCCCAGGGATCTTTCCTTGCAGAGTGAGTTGGAATATTCTATATTTTATGTTGTTCCTCATGATATGGCCAAGGGATTGGAGCTTTCTTTGCTTGATGGACCTAAATAATTCTTTTTCTTTATCCACCCATTGTAATACTTCTGCATTAGTCACATTAGTGTATACAGCGGGGATTCTTAACCTGCAGCTCACAGCACAATTTTATGTGGTCCACCACCACCTCCACCACACCAGGAAGTGCCATGTGGTGGAGGAAGGGCAAAATGGTCGTATGGCCCCTGAAGCTGTCTGATGGAGCATGACCCGATCCTCTGCTTCAAAAGAATGAGAACTCCTGGTCTACACATTCAATATCTGGCTTCAGTTATTCATGGTGAAAAGGAAAAAAAATCAGTGAAAGTTCACTGTGCATTACCAGAGTGAGCCACTAGAGGTGGCCTACACTGTATTACTTGGAAGCAAAGAGTTGTGTTTCCAGGGGAATCTTTTCCTGAGTAGACCTGAAAGATTAATGAAAGCATTTTCAATACAAACCTTCCAGTTCTAGAAGTCAGGTACATGTGCATTTGACTTTTATCTATGGTGTTAGCTGCTTTATGTGGTCTCAGGCATCCACAAAAGAGCTTGGAACACATCCCCCATGGATAAAGTGTGGGAGGGCAATCTGTACGTGCATATCACAATGGAAAACTATAAGCACTAGCACAAGTACACCCCAGTTAATGGTAAAACATGAAATCCTTCACAGAAATCCTGTTAATATGAACAATTTAATCACAGTCTCCAAGGGATGGCCTGCCAAAGCCTCGGGCACTGAGGGTGGAAAATTGGGTGCATTAGCACAGTCTTTGAGACCCAACAGAGGTGGCATCATGTTTGCTTGGGCCTTATATAAGCCAACTATGTCTCAAGTTGCGCAAAATGTACTTTGTAATTTCCAAACTCTGAGATTTTACAGTGAAATATACTATTTGTTTTTCTTTCTCTCACTGCTAGTTCCTTTGGCTACCACAGTTAACTGAGACTGCTCCTTTCCATCTGATCCTCAAAATTTCCACAAATGCCTTTTTATGACAAACTAACTTGGGATGTGTGACTCTGGCAGTCTCACCTTTTTTCATTTTACCACCATTGTTTTCAAGACTTTTTCTTCATAGACATTAATGTATATTTTCATCCACATTTAAAAGTTTGTGGTTTTGTATTCATCTTCTATTGCATTCATTATATGAATAGTTTATTTGTGAATAGCTTTAGTTCTGCACATTTTAGTTCTATTTATTTGCATGTATGCTCTCATGTGTTCTCCCCACCCACATTCCTCACAGCCCTAGGTAATTTGCAGAATGGTCCAGGTAAGATACATGCTGTCCCATTGGCAGTATTGGAAGTTGTGAAATAAAGGTATTTTAGCATCCTGATGCAAAGCAGACTAGCATCATGCCCATTCCTAAACCTAACCCACATAAACAGATACCTTTGTACTAGGATCAGTTCACACAGTCAATATGGTTAGCAATTCATCATTGGCCTCAAAATGACTTTGTCTTTTGGAATGGCAACATGAACCTATTAATCTGGGACATCATACTCAGATGCTTGCTTAGCATATCACTGTGATGACTTCAGAAAGGTCATTTATATGGGCATTCTAAATTCCTTGTAATGACAACTTAACCTCTTCCATATTCAACATAATCTTTCAAAGAAAAGGTCACTAAAGATAGTGAATAAGGTTGGAACTGGCTGTGTGAATAGTTGGCAGATCAACTTCAACTTTGAAATCTAACAGAGCGAAAGATCCATTACAAGATAATGAATTGACTATATAAGAGGTCTTATCAATTGCAGGATGGCTGTGGATGATGGTTGTGAATGCCCTCGTTAACTGCCCCATCATCCTCAAGAAACATAGACCTTTGATTATCAGGACCTATAAATCTACATGCCTCTTTGCCACAAATGTCTTTGCTGGATTTGGACTGTGTAAAGGCTTTTCAAACCATATAGGCATTGCAAGGAAAGCTTTTTAGAAAGAATAAATGGTCCATAAGAATTCTAGAAGTGTAAACTACATTTATATTGGTAGGAGCATCATTAGAAAGACCAATAACATAAAATGTCAGCAATCCCTCATGTTGTTAGGTAGGCCTAATGAGTTAAGGCATAACAAAATGTTGTTCAAGCAGATTCCCATTTACTGAAGGAATGTAAGTGGACAGGTCTTATACACAAGTGTGTGGAGTAACTAATGAGCTGGTATCAGTGATTACCTTTGTGAAGAGCCAACAACATTGATCAGCCTTTCTTCACTAATATCTTGGTCTTAGCTGTCCATAACAATCACATTGTCAGCTATAATTTCTAGCTGTTCCCTCTATGAAAATCCCACCTTCTGACCAAAGCAGACTCTTCGCACCAAACCCCACAAATGTGATTCTATAGTTCATTTACCCACTTCATGGCAATATGTGACTTCCTATTAATCTTCAAGGTGCTGTCTTCCTTAAACCTCAGCTGTGTATTTGTTGTGTACAAAGTCACCAATCACAAGGACAATTTTTTTTGCCATTGCCAAAATGAAGGTAGGACAAAAAAAAATCAAGATCAAACAGGAAAAGATGGGGATGTTGAGAAACCATTGGAAGTGGAGATAGTTTTCAGTGCATTGTAAACCTTTAACATTTATTCATAGACCTTCATGAACAGTTTTGGGTTTTTCCTTATTTTGTAAAGCAGAATAATTTTTTTAAAGAATGCACATACATACTAAGGCAACCAACTGTGCACAAGAAAAAAAGAACAAAGTACGACACTGTTTTGCCTAAAATTGCATGAGATCTGTTAAATTATAGGCTGTTATACTTTAAGCTGGTTGGATAGCTCAGTAGTTTAGGTCTGCAGAGCCAGAGTCTAGGAGTTTGATTCTTTACCGTGCCTCTGGGGTGAAGAGCCATCCCATGTGACCTTGAGCAGACTGCACAGTCGCAGAGCACCTCCAGAAGAGGGGAATGATAGTTCTCTCAACCTAGAAAAGCCAGGAAAGGGTCACCGTAACTCAAAATAGACTTGATGGCACAAAATTATTATTATTACCTTATACAGTACTTCGAAATGAATTATAGACCTCATTCTAGTGGAGAAGACAGATCAGGGGATCTCTGTGCTGGCTGAGTCTGCTGCTTAGGTACTCACTGTGGGATGGATAATGTCAAGGTCTCTGACTTTGAAATGGTTTTCTATCTTGAAGTCAGACTGGACTGGGCAGAAATTCAGAGAGTTGCTAACTCCAAAAGGAGAATTGTCTTCTGGTCGCCCTTCAGATGAGAAACTATAGCCTGTTCCACAAAAAATAAATTAAAAAAATGTGACAACTGTACTGGACACACACACACATCCTTAACTTTTACTTCACCTGCCAACCTAAACCAGCTTTGTTTACTTAGGAATTTAAATGTCATAAAGGAAAAGATTAAAGAAGCAGAGTGTGTGTAAACAAAACACAAATAAACTTAGCACCATCTAAAAGTATAATGAACAGTTGATTAATAATACATTACTAGTTAACAGTGAAATCAAATTAGCAAACTTTTGTATCAGTCTTTCCCCCACTTCCTCCCCCTTCAATGCCACAGTTATTATTGGTGCAGTAACAGTTTTCAAAGTACGTGTGTTCCAATGATGAGTTCATTTGGTATTCAGTGTAATAGCACGGATAATAATGAAGTCATTTGGCTTCCATTATATAAGCATTAGATAATGGATACCTATATTAAAGTGTTACTTTTATTGTAGTGCTTATTTTTGTCTTAATTTGGTCCATAGTTCTAAATCTTCAGAGCAGAAGCTTTTATGCAAATTGTTGATGTTTATATCTTTGTGCCTCCTTTCCAACTTATATGGACTCAAGTAAGCCACTGCTGCAAATGTTGTTTCTCTAATGCAGGGGTGCCCAAACTTTTTGGGCCACAGGCCAGTCACGTGGTTGAGTGTGCCAGTCACGTGGTTCCTCTTATCCGGAAGCAGAAGTAAAATGCATATGTGTGGATTCCAAAACAGCCACAGGTCATTTATGGTAGTATGCTGCACATGCATGTTTTACTTCCACTTCTGGGAGTGGCGTGGGTCAGATTAATTGGCGGTGTCAGCCAGATGTGGCCCACAGACTGTAGTTTGGGCACCCCTGCTCTATTGCCATGACTTGCAACAATCTTGCCTTTTCAAGATCATTTGTTGTGTTTGTTTCTTTTTAGTATCCTGCTTTCATTCCTCACTCCTTTGTCTGCCTTTGGAAAATAGCTCCTCAAAGTGCTCTCCTTAGAAATATACAGTACAGTGGTACCTCGCTTAAATACCATAATGCATTCCACAGGATTGCTCTTTAAGCAAGTTTGCTCTTTAAGCGAAACACCATTGTAAGTGACCAATTGTAGGGTGGATTATGAACCCCAATTTATTTGTTAAGCGAGTTTTTGGTTGGTTTTATTTGCTAAGCAAAGCGAACATTCAGAGAAAATTCTGCTCTTTAAGCGAGTTACTCTTTAAGCGAAATGCTCTTTATGCGAGGTTTGACTGTATACTGTAACACTTTGGTAAAGCCCTTGCTTATGTTACCATTGTTAAAATGTTATAGTTTGAGACAGAACATTGCAATTCAAGGACTGACTTGCTTATATGGCATAGTGAAAACTGGAAACTGCCTGCAAACTGCCAATGCTATATCTGCACTTTGTAGTTTGAGTGAACAGTCTGATTTTAGTAAAATGTATATGTGAAGGTATAGTCTAGAATCTGGAAAACTTTTCAACTTTTTCTCCTGGGATGAATGGCTTTTCTGGTAATAAATGGTTGTGTGGGAGGTTGAAAGTACTGTGACTGTATTCATAAAAGATCTATTTTAGCATTTATCTGATCATATATAGGTGTAAAACTGGGAAGGAGAATGCTAATACCCAGAAGAGTAGCGTGCCTTGGCGGGGCCCCGTATAAAAATTTGTTTGGGGGCCCTTAGGAAGGGTAAAAATTTGTTTTGCTTACGCACGTTGGGGGCCCCCGTAGCTCGGGGGCCCCGTATAATTGATATGGCAGATATGGTGGTAGCTACGCCTCTGCTAATACCTCATAAGACCCAACCCAAATGCAAGCAGGCTCCCAGAATTATGAGCTCTTCAGTATTCATAGAAACATCTGTTTTACTCCCCTTTTTTTCATTTGGTACTAAATGAGTACAAAGCTTTATAGAATTTGTATCTAAACAAGCATATATATAGGTTGGGAAACACTGCTTTAGGCAATCTTGCAAAAATCTTTAGCAACAACTATTACAACTTATATACAGCCCCACACCACTTATAATACTCATTGGAGGTTCACAACATATTGCCCCCATCAAGCTGGGTAATTGTTTTACTGACTGTGGCAAGGTGAAAGACTGAGTCAGCCTTGAGCCCATTGGGATCAAATGAGCCAATATTTGGCTGCAGTACTGTAGATTAACCTCTGCAACATGAGGTTTATTGTTTATATGTTTCTGAGTGATTGTGTAGAGTTAACTGAAATTTCCTGATGGGGAAGGTCATATCATAGATATCTATTAAAATCTACTTTTCTCTGTAAGAATTCAGAATACTTTGGGAAAATTGTAGATTAATTTTTCAGCAATCTTTAATAAATGAACTTCTCTGCTGATTTTTTTTGGGGGGGAGTTAAGTGATCGTGTATCACTAATAAAAACTTTGACTGCTGGCCACTTTGTGTAGCTTTAGACAATTTGGTAGCACATAATAAAAAACAGCCCTTCTTACCTTCCACATTGTTGTCTGTTGTTTCTTCAAGAGTCATAAATGTTCTGTAAAGTTGTTTTCTTTGATTTTAAACTGGGAAAGGCAAGATGGTAGCCGAATGATTGATATGCATCTACTTGTTTTGAGATTTTCACTATTAGCTCTTTCCTCTCATGATGTGTCACTGGGTAGAGCACCTGCTAGGTGGGGTTTGGCTTCAGAAGCAGTAATGAGTTTACAGTTGTTGCGTATGAGTTTTACATCGGCAAAACTGTATCACAAAGGTCTGGTGCATCTGCCTGCAAAGTGGCACAGAGCCAAGGCTGTAGTTCCCAATGTTTGTTGGTGAGTGCCTCAGCTGGTATCCAAAAGCTTTTAAAAGATATTATTCTGTGTGGAAACCTTTTGCTTTACATTTTAGTAGTGTTTCTTGCAAGTCAGAATATGATTAGGTGTGTTATTTGTTGCCTTGATTGTTGTTAGCTGTTAAACTGAATGGAAGCTACTATATGGTTCTATGGTGACTCATTCTTTAAACCCTCCATTGATCGCATTGATCTTGAAAGCTAATGAAAAATCTGTGATTTTGCAAAAAGTTTTAAGTATTTTATAATCTTTGGTTGGATTATAGAATATTTCTAGTAGCATTTGATTATAAGCAGTTTCATAGACATCTGACAAGCCTACCAAGTCTACCCCATGATACTCCCACTATTAAAGCTGTTCTCAACAAGTATGTCAACAAGTTGTATTAGATGCAGAAATTATACAGCTCTAAAGCTACCCGGTTATGGCTTGAGTTCACAACTTTAATTATATGATTACAAATTCTTCCTTCCAGGATTTTTTTTACAGATGACAAAGTAGTGAGATCAGACCCAAGTTTTTTTTTCAATTTCACCCTTTAATAATAAGACCTTTTAGAGTTTATTAATTAATCTGGTTGCCATAAATCAGAAGCAATCTGTGCTGTGAACTAAAGTACTGTACTAGTAATTTGCCTGCCCAGTGCAAAAGGGAAAAGAAGAAGAAAAGGGCAACTATCATTTTATTACTAATGAAAGACTCCAAAAGGTTGAAGACCGGCTTCTGACATCACCAGTTTTTAATGCATTTTTAAAACAAACAGATGACTAAAATGTTAGCACAAAACTTCACTAAGCCTTCTTCCCAGTGGCTAGACCAAGAAAGACTCAAGAGATTAATTTCAGAGGATCTTTATATCTTCCAAGCAATGACTGACCATCTGTGGATGGTTCCTGTAGAAATATCAGCAAATCACTGCATTTGATCTTAATCCAATTGTAAACTATTTCATATCTGTGTATAGAAATACTGTAAGTGACTTTCACACCTGACATAGCCAGTGAATACAGTCTATTTCAACCTGTGGTGTTGAGAAGACTTAAAAGGAAGGCACTCATATCAGGAGCTCAAAACATATTCCCTTTGCAAAGCATTGGCCTGGTTGAGGAATGTAGCATTTCATTGATTGCCAATTTTAATAACTCAAGTTACATCAGACACTACAGTATTCTGAATTTAGATCCAGGAACACTGTATAAACTTCAATGGGTAGATCAAAGTGGATAAATTAATTTGTCTTTTCATCTTGAGTTGGCCCTTGGAGAAATCATTATCATAAAAACAGTGTAAATCCATAGGCCTGGAAGCCTCTGCCCTGAAGAGGGAGAGAAGTTGAGTAAATATGGAGATTTAGAGATTTACTGTCTTAGCCATTGAAAAGGTAATTTCCCTAGGTAAGAGTAAAGCAAGAGGGGCATAGCAGTGGAAAGAAACATGTGCATTATATAGTTGAACAGTGGGTTGAAAACATGTAAGAATTCAATTGGGGGTGGGTGGGTTGCTTCTTATCAGCATTTATTCATTTCCCAACAACAGCAGCAACAGCAATAATAATAACAGAATCATCACCTCTCTTTTATTACTTTTTAGAATCTCAGCAACACAAACAACAGTAATTAATGATTTTCAGAGTAACTTATGGCTGCTTAGTAGAGTGTGATACAAGGGCTGCAGTGGCTCAGTGGTTAAGAAGCTCACCGTGTTAGCTGGAGGGCTGGCAAGTCAGCAGTTCGAGACCCAGGTACTGCATGGTGGTCCCGGCTCCTGCCAACCTAGCAGTTCAAAAGCAAGAAATTGCAAATAAATAAACAGGGGCCACTTCAGTGAGAAAATATCTTGGGGACATGAAAGGAGCCTCATTCAGGCATCCCCTGAGCGGAGTTCCGCCAACAAAAATCCTTCCAACCCAGAATAATTTCTGACACAAAATTATTATTAGAGTGTAATATGATGGAGGGGGTGGTGGTGTCACAGTTTGGATAACTTGTGGAAGGGTCCAGTGGAAACTGTTTTTTGGTGATCAAACAATATATGAGGAAATGTGGTCTTGCCTGATCAAATCCATGCCCCAGTTGGTTCAGCGGTAGGGCCACTACTTTTGTGGGGCCAGACTAGAGTGATTCTCCAGCAAACAGAAGAATCACTTTAAGAGGGATAACTGCCACTGAAGCACCCATTTCTGGTGTGATCAAGTATATACCTTTGCAGACATCAGATTGCACTATGTGTCTGTTTCAGAAAACAATAAACACATCATGCACCTTTAAGACTAAGGAGTGTGAGCCTCGATAGCTCAGTGGTTAAGATGCTGAGCTTGATGACTGGAAGTTCGGCAGGTCAGCAGTTAGAGACCCAAGTGCTGCATGATGGAGTGAGTGCCGATCATGTGACCCAGCTCCTGTCAACCTAGCAGTTCAGAAGCAACAAATTGCAAGTAGATAAATAGGTACCAATGGCAGGAAAAGTAACAGCATTCTCTGCACTCTGGCATCTAGTCATACCTGCCACGTGACCATGGAAATGTCTGCAGACACAAACAGCACTGGCTCTTTGGCTGTAAATGGAGGTGAACACCACACCCTAGAGCCGTGATGGCAAACATTGGCACTCCAGATGTTCTTGGACTTCAATTCCCAGAAGCCCAAGCACCCTGTGAATCCACATGAATGGGTTTATTGTGATTCATCTGGCCCTCATCGCTCCCAGAAGTGGAAATAAAATTCGCCCATCTAAGAACATCTGGAGTGCTGAGGGTCGCCATCATGGTCCTAGACTCAGACATGATTGGCTTTCGAGCAAGGGAGACCTTTACCTTTACCTAAGACTAAGGAATGTATTTCAGAGTGAGTTTTTGTGGAATGCCATTCACTTCCACAGTCCCATGGATCACATGGGAGTGGGCCAGTACCTTCCCTCCACTAACTATACTGTGTATAAATATGTGTCTGAAGCGAGAGATTGCAAACAAAAAACACTGGCAATATATTTCGCAATGGTGCCACATTACTTTTGTTTTATATTTTAATTTTAATTTTTCTTTATAGCCAAAAACAATATTAGGACTTTTCTAGTCCATCAGTCTAATCCAGTTTGAAAGCTGGGTTCAAATACTTATTTAATCAGGAAACTCATCAGGAAGGGTGGCACAAGGTGCTGTATTGTAGTATCTCAAATACCTTGAAAACCCTATTATAGGTCATTGTAAGTCACTTCTGATTTGCTGGCAAATAACTAACCAACAATGTCTCACTCTAACATTAATTTTAGAATGCTATAAGAAAATACAGCTATCGGTTTAGCTGCCTCAGTTAATGTGAATGGTCACTATGCTTTCCGATTAATTTTTTAAAATTGTAGTTTCTACCTTCAAGGTCAAGTACAACTTCGTCATTCTTTTTTTGAGGCAAGCAAGGATTCCCAATGGTAGTTGCAATGAATCTCCTGAAGACTAAAGCAAAACATAAATACAGTAAAACCTCACAAAAAGAGTGCCTCGCTTAGAGACCAACTCGCTTAAAGAGCAGATTTTTTTTCTGAATGGTCGCTTTACTTAACAACTAAAAACAACCAAAAACTCACTTAACAACTAAATCGGGGTCTGCAATCACCACCCCCACCCGGCCAGAAGTCATAATCAGCCACTTACAATGGCAGCGATGGTGCTTTTTCCAAGTGTTTTGCTTAAAGAGCAACTCGCTTAAAGAGCAATCCCCTGGCACACATTATTTATTTATTTATATTTATTAATTAGTCACATTTGTACTGCCACCCACTGGGCAAGTGACTCTGGGCAGTGTACAAAAATCACATCATGAACCACATAAAACCCACCAGAGAACTATAAAAAAACTTAAAACCACTAAAAAAACCCAATTAAAAATACGATAAAAAATTAGTCCGACAACTAAAAAGAGCGAGGGAGTGATATTACTATTATACTCTTTAAGCGAGGTACCACTGTATATGAGGGGGGAAAGGCAGCTTATTGGATAAGAAATCAACCAATTTTTAATTCAAAAAGAGCAATCAAAACCATAGGAAAAATGTATCAAATGCTAATTCATGCAGTATTGTGGAATGTATTTAACCCTATTATATCAGTGACATATTTCTCCCTTAAAGTCACATCAGTACTCTTGCTTCTGAAATATAAAAACACCTTCATCAGACTCAGTAGCTGAGCTTAAGAAATAGCATGAAGTGCTGGCTTTGGAACAGCTATATTTAGCTGATGCAATTATATCCAGAAAATAAATCTGCATGACTATACTAACCGCTACATAGGGTCTGGAATTACCATATGGACAATCAACTGTATCATAAAAAGCTTGATATGTAACCATTTCTACTAATGCTGTTAGGATGCTGGGCTGAGATACATCTCCTGTTGAGATTAACTGTTTTGACCAATGTGGAGAATTCTGCAAGAAATTTCTAGGAAAAACTATTTTACCTACCCTTAAAGATGAAATGGGTGAGGAATTTATTTCATTTCATTTCACACTTTAAGAAAAGACTTGCTGATTATATAGCCTATAAGACTCTATACCACCCATGAAAGCTAATTTCCTCTTCCTTTGTCTTAAGAAAAAGCAAGTGATGGTCTGTAACTATTTTTGAAGATAAAGAAATGTGTTCTAAGGTGTTGATGGCTCTGGAAAATTTTGCCTACCGCAATAAGAAGAGCTGAGCCTTGTTTTAAATTAAAAAAATAAAGAAAAGTATGAGAAAAGATACTTTTTATGCATCTCCTCAAGAAGACAGAAAGAAATGTCTGTGATCAGATAGGAAGGTTCCTCCCCCCCAATCATCTGACTGTGACAGCAGAAAGGTCTATTATATTGCTGCTGCTCATCTTGCATAGGTAATTCCAGTGGTGTAATGGGGAAAAACCTGGTGTCTCCAAGGATATATCAGGGACAAATCTGGGTACTCATGAATCCACCAACACATTCTTGACATTATTAGAACTACCCGATCTGTAGTTTACACACTGAAATTCAGTGTTTAAGCTCCATCCTTTGGGTCTCCAACCTCAGGAAACAAAAATCTGCCAACCTAGCAACTCTACATTTTGGATTCATTCTCATGACTTCATGTCATATTATTTAGCAAGACAAGAAGCATATTTGACCTCACATGATCTAGAGCAGGGGTCAGCAAACCTGGCTTTCCAGGTATTCTTGAACTTACAAGAAGTCCAAGTCATTACACCTTTTGATCAGGACTTCTGGGAACTGAAGTCCAAGAACATCTGGAGAGCCAAGTTTGCTGACCTCTGATCTAGAGGAGCTAGAGCAGCAGCTGCTTCTGGAAATCCATACATTGGCCTTTAAATTCATTAGAAAGTCTCTACACCAGTGTTTCCCAACCTTTGGTTTTCAATTTCAATTCCTAGAAGCCTAAGTCAGTACATTGGCTGATTACTGCTTTAGGGAATTGACTTAGGCTTCTGGGAATTGAAAAGCGAAGGTGCTCTACACTGACTGGCTGTTACACACACCATTCTGTAAATAGGACATCAAAAAGAGCTCCTACTGGGTCTTAGGTTTCGGATCTAAAATCTCATGGAATTGAATGCTTTTGACCTGAACAACCTAGAGATGTCTGTGAGATGAAGAAAGAGTTACACTTGCTGTAAAGTGGGTATGTATGTATGTATGTATGTATGTATGTATGTATGTATGTATGTTTTTATATCACCCATCAGGGATGTATCCCAGTCTGGGTGGTGTACAAATAATTAAATGAATAAACAACAATGCCAAACAGCAAACAAAATAATAAGTCAAACATCTAACATTGGCAATAGCAAAATGTCCTTAAAGGCCTGTTTGGAGAGAAAGTTTTTTTACTTCCAGATGAGAGATCAAATAAGAGGAAAACAGAAACTGGTGTGGAAGTGACAAACATTCTTCCCTTAAAAATGACTGTACTTGCTGCAAAACAGATTCCTATATTTCAGAATGATCTGTGTAGAATTCTAAAAGGTGATCATATAGAATACGTAGAAGCTGCAAACAACATATTAGATTGAATGTATTAATGCTCAAATCATTACTGTTTCATCAACCAGGAGAATGTACCTAATCTGTTAAAAATAGCATTTTGAAAGTAATGCTGAAGATTAAAAAACACTTTCCTTTCAAAATAACATTTTTCAGGATACAGCAATGGCTTTATATATATATTTACTGAAAATATTTTTATCCTGCCTATCTCAAAAAGGTTTCCAAGGCTGCTTATATTATTTTTGAAAAAGCAATATTAAAAGCTAAAGAAATTAAGCATTTAAAAATAATTAAAGAAACATAATATAAACTGTGAAGTACCATCTTGATGTTATTGTTAAACTTTTAAATCTAACTTGTGTCCAAGCTCCAAGAATCTGCCCTACATTGAGTCAGAACAATAATAACTTACTTAGACAAATTAGTGTAGGGTTGTTTATAATGACTGCTCTCTAAAATCAGGCAGGTTTCTTTTCCAGCTTAATCTGGGAATATAAAGGATAGGAAAAAAGAAATATATGTTGTAGCCATAAATGCTTAAAAGATCACTACAAAAATCCAGGACAGAAAAGAAATTTGATGCTATTTCAGTTTCTCAAAGGCACGTATTACCACAGAAATGTCAACATTTGTGAGTCTTGTAGGTTTTCTGATATGCATGAAGTCCTCTATACAAGTTTAATGTGTGATTTGGGGAGGGGGATATTCACAGTTCAGCACAAAAACCAACCAACCCACAATGGGGACGTCATTAGGGAAAATCTGTCTATTCAAGATGCATCTCCCTCTCCCAGTGTGCAAATTAATGTGTAATATTATAAAGTGTTCACATTTCCATTTAAAAAAAGAAAGAAAATCTGACAATATGATAGAAATAAAGACAGGATAGGAATATAGGGGGGACTTGAAGGGGGAAACCAACAAAATTAAGATTGAGAGTTTTACATACCTGTAGGCAAGCCACACTTTTCTACTTGAGGGGAGAGAAAAACAACCACATAATTCTGAGCTTCTAATAAAGGGGAAAAATCAAAGAAAAAGTATTTAAGGAGTGCTCCTTTAGTGGCATTTGTTCAGATCCTTCTAGCATAGAACAAGAACACCAGAAGTATTTTTGAATCAGGTTGTGACCTTTACATCTGATGTTACAAGTTGTTGAGTGTACAACATCTGTCTTCACCTGCTTATATTGGCTACAGAATCTACTTAAACAGTAGGGATTATGATTCTAACATCTATTCCATCTTTTGTTATTGCTAGCTAGTTGAGACTTATATTGTTTCAAAACCTGCCCCTGACCTTTTAGTAATTTTGTTTGTATAAAAAAATTCTATCAAACAAAAAACATTACAAAGTAACTTGAATTTATCTTCATCTTTTTCTAGCCAGGAATAAACTGAAGGAGCAGGTGTAATGCTGTTACTATACCGAGGGTTACGTTAAGAGACAGAATATAATTGCCGACTATAGCAAAAACAAACAGAGGAGAAAAGGAAGGAGGCAGATCAAAAGTGGTAGGAGAATCAGTGTTACCTGTCTGTTTGGGGAAAATAATATTGTGAAGTGCTGAAAAACCCACAGTAGGAATTCTCCACCCTGTGCTTCCATAAGAAATAGGCTATAGCAAAAAATAGAAATAGGAGAAAGCAAACATGTGACAGAGTTTACTTTTTTTTCTACTTGAAGGAAAAAACTGTATGATCTAAGTATGATCCTTGGTGAGATATAAGACATTGGCCTGCTCATATTTAATGTGGTATTTCTTATAAATATTGTTGGAAGTTTAGTAATTCTTGTGAATCCTTACAAATTTGTCTCAAAACATCTACAAAATGTTCAGACTTAAAATGCCAAATTTAGCATGGATATGACTTCTTTCCTAACTTAAAGAACTTAACCAGAAATCTCAAGATTTCTGCCCCTAAAGGCCTGTTTATTTGTTTCTTGGCCTCAAAAGATTTCTGAAATGGATAGAACTGGAGAGACAAATGTATCTGCTCTTCATGTTGCCAGTTAATGGGTGGAAATTATCTGATGGAACTATTAATTGCATTTTGATGCTTCTGTTTCTGTCATAAACAGGGCAGGGGAAGAACTTAGCTATTCTAATTTTTGAGACAAACTCAAATATTCCCCCTTCACACTGGAAACTAGGGTTATCTATTGTTTTTGTTTGGTCAAATATTCAAAACAGACAAAACAGGTACTCGTTTATGCAACATTTAGATGAACTATGGAAAAATTTTCACCAAGGTGTGTCAATAGCCATTAGTTTATGTAGCTTTAAAGGGAAATTAGACCAATCCATGGCATGTAGGATTATTGTGATGGTTTGACACATTCTCCAAACTTATGGGAAGTATGACTGATAAAACAGAACAGATATGAATAACCTCAAGGAGGAACCAGATATTTGATGAGATATCCCTCTTCCCTGATCCAATTGGCTCTTCTTATCTTTGATTTGAACAATTCTAAATTTACAATGTGGGTGTGCGTAAAGAGAGAGGGTCCAAAGATTTTGGAGACCTTCTTCTGTCTTTGTTGTTTTTACATGCCATCAAATCATCTCCAACGTAGGGTGACCCTATGAATGAGAAATCTCCAAAATGTATATTTTCTCAAAAGTCCTTTTCATTCTTCCCTTGCAAACTCAAGACAGTGACATTTTTAGAAAGTCGGCCTCTCATATTTGGTATTCCTCTTTTCTTCTTGCTGCCCAACTTTTTCAACATAATAGTCTTTTACAGAGAATGCCTGCTCAGAATCTCTGCTACTAAGTGGCTTGGAGAGAGGAGGAACTTTTCCTCCTTCAAGCAAGGGGAAGGCAAGAGTGTGGAATGGAGGGCATGTCTGGTCTTGCTGCTCATTGGCTTTCTGGTTGGGGCTTTAGAGCAAGGGTGCCCAAACTATGGCCTGTGGGCTGGACCTGGCCCATGGATCCAGTTCATGTGACCTGCCACCTACCTTGCTGCCCCCATAAGTGGATGTGGTCTGCATGCATGCGCAAACACACCCACACTGCATCCAGAAATGGATGCAAATCCCCCCCCCGCATGCACAAACACACCCATGCCACACCTGGAAGTGGATGCAGATGCACATGTGCAAATGCATCTAATTCTGCTTCCCAGGTGTGTGGTCAGGCCTGCTCAGCTGTTCCAGTTGTGTGGTCAGGGTCATGGCATGAAAAGTTTGGGCACCCTGCTTTAGAGGTTTCATCCTAAAGCTAGCCCTGTCCCCAAGCCAACTTCTTGCTGCCTGGCTTTCAAACAGACTGCTTGCCTGCCATGTAATCCAAAGTGCCCACTGGGTCACCTGCAGGGCTGGACAGAAATGTTGGGCTCATATCTCTTGATTGGAAATATTAGAAAAAGTATTGCATGTGATTTTTACCTATTCAATTCTGAATCTTTTACCTATTCAATTCTGAGTTGCTTCCCGAGGAGGGCAGCATATAAGTATGAACAATCAATCAATCAATCAATCAATAAAATCTTACAGCTCATTGTGGACTGTTCCTGGGCAATACTATAATTAAATAGGTCACAATTGTTTCTTTTGGCAGTACTGGGATGGGGTGGTAGCAGTGGATCCCTCAGGATGTCATTTAATGAGGTGGCCACTGGGTATGTGCAATGATTCAAGTGAATTGGGTGTGCATGTGTAATGAAATAAGCCCCGTTTTAAACTGTGCTTTTTTTCATTATCTTCTTACCCACCTAAATGTGTTTTAGTACTTTCAAAATGGCGATTCCAAACCGGGGGGGGGGGGGGGGAGAATGTAAACAATATGTGCCTCATGGAATCGAAGAAATGAAACTTATTTTGTGATTGACATGCCTTGCTGTAAGATCATTGGTTGGAATCCCTAAGGGGGAGGACCAAAGGTGGACCCTGGGGGTGGAGATATAACTCAGAGTCATTCTCTGGAATGCTGTGCTCTTAATCTACAAAATGTGAGACTTGAGGAAAGAGGGGGGCTAAGGGCTTTCCCTTAACAAGCAGCTTGCTTTTTGAAATGTTCCTGATCTTTTGATGGACTGTATCCTGAAACATGCTATGCTTTCAATATACAGTAATACACCGGATAACAATTGGACCGGATAGCGCTAGAATCGGATAACAATGCAAGATTTTTGGAAAAACCTTGCATTGGATAACCGTTCTATTCAACGATTTTTAGCGTTATCCGAGCCAATCGTGTGTGTGTGGGGTGTTGGATTGGGTAGAACATCTACCCAATTCACCCCCCACCCCACCCAGTGATGGATCGCTCATACTGAACTAGGGTCAAGGGAAAGGCACGCAGGTGCCTGCCTTTCCCCCAACCCTAGTTCAGTAGCAGCGATTGCTGGACGAAGCCTAGCGGTGCACGGGCTATCTAGCTCGAGCAGCGCTAGGCTTCATCAACAGCCCATCCGGGCTGTGTCCGAAGCTGCTGGGCTTCGGACACAGCCCACACGGGCTGTGGAAGAAGGCTAGCCCAGCCCGGCTGGGCTGGCCTTTTTCCGAAGCCATTCCATGTTATATTCGAAGCCCAGCAGCTTCGGACACAGCCCGCAAGGGCTGTGGAAGAAGGCTAGCCCAGCTCAGCTGGGCTGGGCTAGCCTTCTGAAGCCCTTGCGGGCTGTGTCTGAAGCCGCTGGGCTTCGGACACAGAACGGGTGCCTCTTCCCCCCACCCTACTGGCCCCATAGCACTTGCTAAGGGGCCAGTGAGGTGAGGGGAACAGGTACCTGCTTGTGTGCTACAAAGCGCATGAGTGGGTACCTTGTATCGCCACCCTACACGAGCCTTAGCAAGCGCTAAGGTTCATGTAGGGTGGCGAGACAGGGCACCCGCTTGTGCGCTTTGTAAAAGAGGGGGAGACCTTTCCTGTACCCTGCATGTGGGGCGTTTGCGAAGGGTACTGGAAAGGTCTCCCCACTCTTCCCAAACGCCCCGCTGATCTGCATCAGCAGGGCATTTGGGATGAGGGTGGAGACCTTTCCGGTACCCTTCACTAATGCCCCGCATTCACGCCTGCATGTGGGGCACTTGCGAAGGGTACTGGAAAGGTCTCCCCACTCTTCCCAAATGCAACGCTGATCTGCATCAGCAGGGCGTTTGGGAAGAGTGGGGAGACCTTTCCAGTACCCTTCACAAGTGCCCCACATGCAGGGTACAGGAAAGGTCTCCCCCTCTTCTACAAAGCACGCAAACGGGTGCCCTGTTTCACCACCCGACATGAGCCTTAGCAAGCACTAAGGCTCGTGTTGGGTACCAAGACAAGGCACCCGCTCGTGCACTTTTTAGCACACAAGCAGGTGTCTGTTCCCCTCACCCCACTGCTCCCTTAGTGAGCGCTAAGGGGCAGTGGGGTGGGGGGAACAGACACCCGCTTGTGCGCTAAAAAGTGCACGAGCGGGTGCCTTGTCTCGCCACCTGACACGAGCCTTAGCACCCGCTCGTGCGCTACAAAGTGCACGAGTGGGTGCCTTGTCTCGTCACCCAAAACGAGCACTAAGGTTCGTGTCGGGTACCGAGACAAGGCACCCGCTTGTGTGCTTTATAGCGCACAAGCGGGTGTCTGTTCCCCCCACCCCACTGCCCCCTTAGCACTTGCTAAGGGGCCAGTGGGGTGGGGGGAACAGACACCCGTTTGTGTGCTAAAAAGCACACGATCAGACGCCTTCTCTCGGTACCCGACACGAACCTTAGTGCTTGCTAAGGCTTGTGTCGGGTGGCGAAACAGGGCACCATCTGCATTAGCAGGGTGTTTGGGAAGAGTGGGGAGACCTCTCCAGTACCCTTCACAAGTGCCCCACATGCAGGGTACAGGAAAGGCCCCCCTCTTCTACAAAGCTCACAAGCGGGTGCCCTGTTTCGCCACCCGACACAAGCCTTAGCAAGCGCTAAGGCTTGTGTCGGGTGGCAAGACAAGGCACCCGCTCGTATGCTTTGTAGCACACAAGCGGGTGTCTGTTCCCCCCCACCCCACTGGCCCCTTAGCAAGTGCTAAGGGGGCAGTGGGGTGGGAGGAACAGACACCCGCTTGTGAGCTAAAAAGCGTGCGATTGGGCACCTTGTCTCGCCACCCGACATGAGCCTTATCCCTTGCTATGGCTCGTGTCAGTTGGTGAAAAGAGGTTTGCCCCCGAAGTCAAGCTGACCCTAGGCTAGCAATCGCTATCCTAGGGTCAATTTGACTTCAGGGACAAACCGCACAGTTTGTTCCTGACATCAGGGCTTTTTTTAGCGTTGTTCGATGCATGTATCGGACAACGCTAAAAATCGAATAACGTCATGACTTGTGGAACCAAGTCATAACGTTATCCGCTGTATTACTGTACTTCTAAAATACCTGAAGAGATGGAGTGGTTATTTGGCTTGTTGCTAACTTATCTACACATACCAGAAGCCTAGGTTGTCCAGCCAGGGAGGTGCAACTCAGAAGAACAATAGGGCCTACTTGAGGGTAAGGCTGGTATTGTTATAGCATGCAGGGAGCATCATGAGTCAGGTGAGAGGTATGATCAACAACCATTCATGTGAATGGAGTTGGAAGTGACCACAGAGGTGCTTCCCCAGTTAAGCTTGTCTGTGTGTGGTTGGTGAGGCCCAGCTCTGCCCAAGGGCTAATGACTTTTCTGTCTGGGCTATAGAGATGCTAAAGGGGTCCACCTGCTCTAGTACCAGGTTTGCATAGTACTACTCTAAACCCCTCCTCAGTTAAAGGGATTTTTTTAAATTTAATAAAATGTGACCCAAGTTTTAACCCAATCCCATCTGTCTTGTCTCTTTATTTGATGAGCCAGGGGGCAATCTTGTTTTCTCATGATGTGCCCAAAGTAGGACAGCCTCAGTTTCATTTATTTTATTTTATTTTAGCTTCCATTTGCTCTACTACCCACTTGTTTGCCTTTCTGGCAGTTTAGGGTATCTAGCTATAAAGTGTTCCCCCAGCACCTTATTTCAAATGAGCCAATTTGTTTCTGCCAGGTTTTTTCTATTGTTCAGCTTTTAAGCATGTACATACAAGAATATGGACGGTCTTGGTCTCCAATGTCACATCCTTATACTTGATGGTCTTTTCTGATTCCTGCAGTCTCCATTTGGATTGATGATTAGATCAAGGCATACAAATTATTTCACTATTTCAATTTCCTTATTGTCAATATTAAAGTTGTATAGGGTTGTGTGTATGTGGTTTTTGTTGTTGTTGTTGCATTTATGATGTTTGTCTTGATGTTTTGCTGCAGTCTTGCTTTGGCACTTTCTCCTTTCACTTTTGTTAAAAGTCATTTCCATTCATTGCTGCTTTATGCCAGTTAGATGGTGTATCTCATATGTATATCTTAAATTACTGATGTTCCTTCCATCAATTTTCACTCCTCCTTCATCCCAATCTAGTTTAACTTTCCATAAACCAATCATTAATCAGATGAGATAAAATGCACTCTTGTCTTATACCTTTGCCTATAGGAAAACATTATTTACATATTCTGTGAAAACAGTAGGTTTTTGTCCACAATACAGGTTAGCATTAGGATGGTCAAGTGTTGAATCACCCCCATTTATTTCAGAACCACCCATAGTTTCTGAAGATTTATTTATTTAGATTTATATCGCTGCCCACTCGCCATGGCGAATCAGGGCGGCTTACAATCAGCAAAACAAAACAGCACAAACAAAAATTAATACATTTTTTTCTAAATCAATAATAGATTTCTCTCTCCCCTCTGGCTATTGGTGGGTGCCCGGAGTATCTTGAAAAATTGTGAGAATCATATAACCATGGTTCAAACATAGCTCCCCCTGGGCCTCTGCGTTGTCCACACAAAGGCTCTGCTTCAGGCTATAAAGCAGGGATGGCCAAGATTTTTGGACCACAGGCCAGTCACATGGTTCCTCCCACCAGAAGCAGACATAAAACATGCATGTGCATTACACACATATGCACGCACATAAGGCTGCCATAAATGACCTGTGGCTGTTGTAAACATGTTTATGATAGCTGCAGGTCATTTATGGCAGCATTATGCACATGCACGGATGCATTATGCACATGTGTGTTTTACTTCCACTTCCAGGAGCGGTGAGGGCTACTTGAACTCGATGATTTGGTGGCATGGGCCAGATCTGGCCCTCAGACCATAGTTTGGGCACCCCTGCTATAAAGTGCAGAGTGAACTTCTGAAATTATTTGGTGTGCTCTAGTAGCCAGTGGATATTTTTAATATAATCTCATGAGCTTTCTTTTGGAATCCAGAACATCAGGTATTTCTTGATCCATGCAAGGTAATTGCCTTTGCTGCAAAACTTTGAGCATCACTTTGCTTGCACAGGATATTAAAGCAATGGTCCTATAGTTACTATACACCTTGAAATCTCCTTCCTTGGAGACTGGAATTGCTTGTTGCCAATCTGTAGGCCATCATTTTGTTTTCTGTATTTGTTAGCATATTACTGTTAGGATTTTGATGGATTCAGTCTCTGGGACATGAAATAATTCTATCAGTATTCCATCTACCCTGATTATTTATTTCTTGCCAATGCTTTGTTCAGTTTCTCCATTCCATATGTGTGTATGCTAGAGATGAAAAAATATCTGAAATTTTTGCTTAACATTACAAGACCTTTCTCCTTTCCTATCCTCCATGAGTCAGTTGGCTAATCCAAAGATTTTTCATCACTAATTTCCATCTCTCTAGTCCACATTTATCTATAAAGTCATGAGTGCAATAATTTCACCTTTTTAACTACTTTATTTCACTGACATTATCTCTCCTTATTTGAATCAGGTGAGTTGAAGATTAATATATTAGTCTTCACCTTTCCTTATCTGATTCTTATTATAGTTTCTAACTCCTAAGAAATTTGGATCAGAGATTCCTTATCATTAGTCTGCATTATGTAATAAGTGGATTGTGTGAAATGAAAGAAAGGGCACCTTGGAACATTTAGTTTAATCCTTTCAGAGTTTAGAGCAGTCTACAGCAAACAGTTTTCTTAAAGAAGACAATATCACTGTTTCCCCATTATTCACAACATTCTATATTTCCATTATCCTTTAAATTAAATCTCATTATCCTGGATCAAATTCATAGTAGTCCAGAGAATTGAGAGGAAGTTTAACACCTGAAATAACAGACCCTCAGTATGAAAGCCTCCTTCCTTGGAGATTTCAGTGTGAATGGGTGTTTCTAAGGCTACAGATTGCAGTCAGAGGTTTTATATTCAAGCAAATGGTGTTTGGCAAATCAGAATGTCAGGGGAGACCAGCTGCTACAAAGCCACATAATACGCCTTTGCATCACTCTGAATAGTTCTGCAAAGTTTTAACATGACAAGCATAATAATATTCTATGATTTTATGCTGTTCTTGTTTCCCTGTTAAAGAAGAGTCATAGAATCTTTTTATAAAAACGTACACTCCTGTGCGTGTAGGGAAACATGCCACTAATGTTATACAAAGGCATTAGGGATTTATATGATAGCTCTATGATGGCATGGTTTCTATTCAATTCAAAGAAATAAACAATATCAATAATCTTTTCTTTTGTCACCTTTCAAAACCATCTGCTGTTTCATAAAGAGGACATGATAATGGCTTGTTTTGACCTTGGTACTCACCTGTATAGGTCATTGGGCTAAAACCACAGATGTATCTTTGAAGGCCTTGATAATCTAGTGGAGGATGAGATGACTCCAACTTTTATAATAGGTTTTTTGCGTTATACATATGTAATTCAAGGAGGATTAGCTTATTTGGGGATCAGGATCAAGAAACTTTAGGTAGCTCTTGTGAAGTGCAGGTCACATCCAAGAGTAGATTCATAGCACCTCTGAAACTTGAGTAATGAGTTGCCACTGTTCCCCCTCAGGAAATTATCAACCTTTTAAAGCTGCGGGCTGTGTCATGCTCCCTCAGACAGCTTCAGGGGCCTGATAACCATTGTGCCCTTCCTCCACAACATGGTACATCCTGGTGTGGTGGAGGCAGGGGGGGGCACATGAAATGGCACCATGGGCTGCAGGTTGAGAATAACTGACCTATAGTATTTTTGCTGTTCTCCTTGAATTTTTGTATTGCGTTAAAATATTACATCTGCTGTCTGTTTAGGCACTGTCACTAAGAAAGTGAGTGTGAAACTCATACAGAATCACAACTATCCCTGGCTGGCCTTTGTGTCAAGGCATGCTGGTTAGAAACAGTGAAATCATTTAATAACTCTATGCCTCCATGTACCTCTTCAGATATCCTTCTTGAATCAGTTCCACCACCACCATGCCCTATTTCCCTGAGTGGGTGAGTCAAGCTGATAGCAAAGAGGCACTTCTCTCCACTCATCCTACATACCTAAATGGCAAATGGCAGGAAAAGACCCATTAACATGCCTAAACATGCTTCAATGTGACCAACAATGCCCTTACCTGGCTTTGTTGCTCCTTCCTTTCTCATGCATCCAAACAGCTTCCTGACAATGATTTTAAGGCAGCTCTGAGACCTTTGGGAGAGAAGTAGAGACATCACCCTGTCAACAAAAGTCCACATAGTTAAAACAATGGTCTTCCCAGTAATAATGTATGGCTGTGGGAGCTGGACCATAAGGAAGACCTTGCAAGAAGGAGGAAGGCTGCCTCTCAGCTGGCCCCAACTTCCACCTCCATGGGGCCGGAAAGAAAATCCTCAGACCTTGCAAGAAGGAGGGAGGCTGCCTCTCAACTGGCCCCAACTTCCACCTCCATGGGGCCAGAGAGAAAAGCCTCAAACTTTGCAAGAAGAAAGGAGGCTGCCTCTCAGCTGGCCCCAACTTCCACCTCCATGGGGCCGGAGAGAAAAGCCTCAAACAAGGTTCCCGTCCCCCACTGCCACAGTGGAGACCTGCGGCGGGGAGAGGAGAGCTGTTGCCACGCTTAGCCCCGGGACTGCCTTCACCTGCGCCGGAGGCTGGGCGAGGAGGAGGGGGTTTAAAAGCCGCAACCGCGGCAGGACGTCCCCAACAAGGCTCCTGTCCCCTGCCGCCACAGTGGAGACCTGAGGCGGGGAGAGGAGAGCTGTTGCCACCTTCAGCCCTGGGACTGCCTTCACCTGCACCGGAGGCCGGGTGAGGAGGATGGGGTTTAAAAGCCGCAACCGTGGCAGGACAACCCCAACAAGGCTTCCGTCCCCTGCCACCACAGTGGAGACCTGCGGCGGGGAGAGGAGAGCTGTTGCCATGCTCAGCCCCGGGACTGCCTTCACCTGCGCTGGAGGCCGGGCGAGGAGGAGGGGGTTTAAAAGCCGCAACCGTGGAAGGACACTCCCAACAAGGCTCCCATCCCCTGCCGCCACAGTGGAGACCTGCGGCGGGGAGAGGAGAGCTGTTGCCACCTTCAGCCCCGGGACTGCCTTCACCTGCGCCGGAGGCCGGGCAAGGAGGAGGGGGTTTAAAAGCCGCAACCGCGTCAGGACGTCCCCAACAAGGCTCCCGTCCCCCGCCGCCACAGTAGAGACCTGCGGCGGGGAGAGGAGAGCTGTTGCCACGCTCAGCCCCGGGACTGCCTTCACCTGCGCTGGAGGCCGGGCGAGGTGGAGGGGGTTTAAAAGCCACAACCGTGGCAGGATGCCCCTGGTTAGACTTGCGTGCACTGCCGCCACTGAGGAGACCTGCGGCGGGGAGGAAGAGTGTGCAACATCAGGTTGGGGGCTGGGAGAATGGGCATAGGGGGAGTGAAAGCAGAGCCTGCCAGCCAGGAAGTAGAGACGGGGCTCTCTCTGATAGGTCTGGGGGGTTCCATGAGGCCCAAATTGGTGTGGTGATGGGCATGGGGTGTTACGGCGGGAGCCGAGGGGCGGGCCGCACTCGGAGAACACGAGACAGATGTTTGGTTGCTGTCCCTTGTTCTGGCCCCCGGGCTACACCTCTGGGCCCTGAGCAGCCGGTCAAGAGTGACCCCCCCTTAGGCTGCTGCTGGTGAATGCCAGATCAGTCTGTAATAAGGCTCCCCTGCTTTCTGATACTATCTTAGGGGAGCGGGCTGATCTGGCATGCATCACCGAGACCTGGCTGGTGCCTGAAGATGGGGTTCCTCTATCAGAACTATGCCCAGCCAGGTTCGGTATTTGGCACCAGCCTAGGGAGAGAGGAAGGGGCGGTGGAGTCGCCGTAGTAGCCAGGGAGTCACTGGGAGTCACCAGGGCCACGGCTCCACAAATTCCGGGTTGTGAGGCCCTGTTCTTGCGTGTGGGTCCTAAGGGTCAGTTGGGAATCTTGCTCATGTACCTGCCTCCCTGCAAGGTAGCAGATTCCCTGCCTGAGCTCCTTGAGGCGGTCTCCATGTTGGCGTTGGAGACCCCCAGGCTGATGGTCCTGGGGGACTTCAATCTGCCGTCATTGGGGCCCGGTTCGGAGGTGGCTCGGGAGTTCATGGCTTCCATGGCAGCCATGGGCCTGACTCAGGTAATCCAGGGTCCTACCAGGAGCAGTGGCTACACCCCGGACTTAATCTTTTTATCAGAGCTGTGGCAAAGTGATCTGAAAATACAGAAACTAGACATCACCCCTGTGCCATGGACTTCCTGGGGACGAGACTTCACCGTAGGGAGGCAGGGCCAATTAAATGGGCCTGACCCCGGCGACTAATGGATCCCGAAGGATTCCAGAAGGAACTGGGGGGTTGTCCTCTTGACCTGCAAAGCGGTTCGTCTGAGGCCCTTGTCGACGCTTGGAATGAGAGAGTGATGGCAGCCTTGGATGTGATTGCTCCACTACGGCCTCTCCGTGCCCGTGGGGATTGATCTGCCCCCTGGTTCACAGAAGAACTAAGGGAGCTTAAACGGGCAAAGAGACGCCGAGAGCGCCGCTGGGTGAAGACCCGGAGTGAATCTGATCGAGCACTGGTTAGAGCAGCTATTAAAGACTACCTGGTGGCGATGAGGGCGGTGAAACGTCAATATTTCACCACCCTCATTGCCTCTGCTGATAATCGCCCAGCAGCCTTATTCCGGGTGACCAGGTCCCTCCTCGGTAGAGGGGGAACTGGCCCTGGTTGGCAGGGATCGGCTGAGGCTTTTGCTGATTATCTGGCGGGGAAAGTCGCTCAGATCCGCTCAAAGTTTAATCCCGGCGTGGAAGGTATGGAACTGGAGTTGACCGGAGCACAGTCTGCCCATGTTATCTGGGATCGGTTCGATCCAGTTGGCCCTGAGGAAGTGGACAGGCTTCTTGGATCTGTCCGTGCCACAACTTGTGTGCTGGACCCATGCCCTGCCTGGTTGGTTAAAGCTTCTAAGGCTGTGGCAGGTGGTTGGGTCGAGGCGATTATTAATTCATCATTAAAGGAGGGATCTTTTCCAGCGCCTTTTAAACATGCCTTAGTGCGCCCCTCCTAAAAAAGCCATCCCTTGACCCTACGGCACTTACTAACTACCGTCCAGAGTCCAACCTACCCTTCTTGGGTAAGGTTTTGGAAAAGGCAGTGGCGCGACAGCTACAGGATGTCCTGGATGAAACAGATTATCTGGACCCTTTTCAGTCAGGATTCAGGCCCAGATATGGTACGGAAACTGCATTAATCGCATTGGTGGATGATCTCTGGAGAGAGCGGGATGGAGGTCACCCGTCTGTTCTAGCTCTTCTCGATCTCTCAGCAGCCTTCGACACCATTGATCATGGTATCCTCCTGGGTAGGCTCCAAGGATTGGGGATCCAGGGCACTGTGTTGGCCTGGTTTTCCTCATTTCTGAGGGGCAGGACCCAGTCGGTGTGGCTGGAGAACGAGAAGTCCAGCCCTAGGCCCCTTCAATATGGGGTGCCTCAGGGCTCAGTGCTGTCTCCTCTCCTATTTAACATCTACATGAAGCCACTGGGTGAGATCATCTGTTCCCAGGGGGTGAGGTATCATCAATATGCAGATGATACCCAGTTGTACATCTCAGCCTGTGGGGACCCAAGCGGTGCAGTGGAAGTCCTCTCCAGGTGCCTGGAGGCTATCAAGGTCTGGGCTACAGCTGAATCCCGGCAAGACTGAGTGGCTATGGGTGAGGGGCCCTGTGTTATCATGGGAGCTACTAGCTATGGTTCTAGATGGGGCAGTTCTGCCCCAAATGGACCTGGTACGTAATCTGGGGGTCCTCCTGGACTCACGACTACTGTTCGAAGAGCAGGTGGCAGCCATGGCCAGGAGGGCTTTTGCACAACTTTGTGTAATACGCCAGTTACGCCCCGTCCTAGAGCGGGACGCCTTGCTCATGGTCACACATGCTTTGGTCACCTCCAGACTTGATTACTGTAATGCGCTCTACATGGGGCTGCCCTTGGTGACCATTCAGAGACTGCAGCTAGTCCAGAATGCAGCAGCTCGGGTAGTGATGGGGTGCAGGCGTTATGCTCGAGCCTCACCACTGCTCCGGGAGCTGCACTGGCTACCAGTATGTCTCCGGGGGCAATTCAAGGTGCTGGTCATTACCTTTAAAGCCCTATATAGTAGTGGGCCAGGATACCTAAGAGACCGCGTCATCCTAAGAACGCGGCCCATCCCACCAGAGTGGATCGGAGGGGTTCTCTTGTTATCCCATCGGCTAGGGAGGCTCGCCTCACTAGTACGAGGAAGAGGGCTTTCTCTGTGTTCGCCCCGGCCCTCTGGAGCCTCCTCCCGATAGAGCTACGCCTTCAGACAGAGCTCCTGCCCTTTCGGAAGGGCTTAAAGACCTGGCTGGCGGGGCAAGTGTGGGGTCCCAGGAACGCAGGTTTCCACGTAGGATGGCTGATTTAAGGGCAGCCACCACCCCCTTGTATCTGTATCTGTTTTTATCTGCTTTGCTGTTTTAATGTTTTAAATTTTTTTATGAACTTTTAAGGTTTTAGATATTGATATGATTATAGTTTATCCATGACTGTAATTTACGCTGTAAGCCGCCCAGAGTCGGGTCTACCCGATTGGGGCGGGATACCAAATGTGAGCAATAAATAAATAAATAAATAAATAAATAAATAAATAAGACTGAGCGCAAAAGAATAGACGCCTTTGAACTTTGGTGGTGGAGAAGACTCTTGAGAATCTCCTGGACTGCAAGGAGATCGAATCAGTCAATCCTAAAGGAAATCAACCCTGACTGCTCCTTGGAAGGACAAATACTAAAACTGAAGCTCAAGTACTTTCACCACCAAAGGAGAAGAGAGGACTCACTGGAGAAGGCCTTGATGCTAGGAAAGATAGAAGGTGAAAGGAGAAGGGGGTGGTAGAGAATGAGACAGGGCCATAGCCAAGGGGTGACCAGCGTGAGCATCACCCACCCTAGGCTAGCAGTTTGCCCACCCTCAAGCTCCCAGCTGCTTATATATATGACACATATATATGACTTTGTTGCCCATCCTGAAAAAATATTCACCCACCCACATCTAGAATCCTGGCTATGGCCCTGGAATGAGTTAGCTAGATGACATCATTGATGCATTGGGGATCTGGATGTCAGATGTCAGAGGAGCCTGGCATGCTATGGCCCATGGGGTTGCAAAGGGCTGGACTCACCACAAAATAACTTAAAGAAGCATGATTTCAGCCTTTGTGTATTGAGTCATGCTGAACTAAAGTAATCCACTTCTTTCCCCTCATGAGATCCTCATCTTTAACTGTTATATGCAGGAGGGTACAACATGATCATCTCTATATTGGAAAGCATGATACCTATTAAATTTAGTCAGTGCAAGCAGCAGGCATTCCATATGCACTTTTATAGGGGTATAGCAATATTTTTGTATCTTCATGAATTTAATGGAAATAATTTAAAAAAAACTAATGCAAATGTACTCATCGCTAGATTAGGGGGGAAATTATGAATATTAATCCTATCCATGGCTATTAATTACATCACCTCCATCCCCAGAGGCAGTTTTGCTTCAGAGTATGACTCATATTATCAGCTGGATCCTGCTATTGACATTTCATAGGCATCTAGATATGGTAACAGAACATTTTTTTTCCAACGTTGTGGATGCTAAGCAGAAATAACATGGTCCATGGAAGGAATGATTCCTATGCCATCTATCAACTGTGTTTGAGGGGTGGGATTCACCCAATTGTTCCCACATGCTTGTAGCATGATTTGGAAGATGGCTTTCCTCACACCTTCCCCTTTACAGTTCATATTTGCCATGTGATAAATGTGGCCCTAGTACAACTCATTCTTCATTTCTCACTTCTATTTCTTCCTCTCTCTGCAGTGCTGGAGCAGATAGCCTTTGGTGTAATCTAGCATAGGTCTTTTTATATTCCTACCGAAGTGGGGAATGCCATCAGTAATTACTTTCCTACAGCAGTCTATTACAAGGACTAAATTATCACTGCAACTGCAGGTATTTCACATTTTCAAAATATATTAAGAATACTTGCAAAAGATATCTGAACTTCATATGGGAAACGAAGGGGAAATAAGGTTTGCATATTTTTTTAAAAAAACTGCTATGAACAGAAAACTCCATAGCTTAAAATAATACCTTTTTACTTTACTTTACTATTCATATTTGCTATCCCGCCCCAATCAGGCAAGCCCGACTCTGGGCGGCTTACAGCATAGATTAAAAACATATTAATACTTAATTTTTTAAAAAAATTCATGAAAATTAAAACAGTATCGGAGGTATGATCAGAAAGGGTGGATTATCTCTAGACTAGCCACCTCACATGGGATCCCCCATTCCTGGATCCCCACACTTGTCCTATTCTATGTCATATATTGTGAATGAAACAAATTGTGAAATATCAAGGCTGGGGAAGCCTTGCCACATAATTAAGACAGTCTTCATCATCCATTAGAAATATATATTGGGGTAAAATGCTCTCCCTACCACAAGAGTCATGCATTTATGTTGGGAATTAATCACTTTTGTGAAGTTGTAAAGGTTCTTTCATTAAAAAACAGCCCATAATTGCTGTCAGGAAATGGGTTTACTCACGAGTAGGTCCTCTTACCCACCAGTGGTTGCTTCCTGTTTCTGAGCTGCCACCTCCTAGCTAAGCAACCCAGGTTTCTAGATTAGTGTAGATAAGGTAGTAAACAGTCCAGGCCTCTTCAGGTATTTTAAAAGTACTGTATACTGTAATCAGAGTAAGTTACAGAAGAAGGTTCATCAACAGTTCAGAAAGCACATCAAAATAAAGAAAACTTCTCTATCTGAGGAAGTCCAAGGGCCCCTCCCTTCTCTTAGGTCCCTACATGTTTCTAAATTCACTGCTCACCAATTTGCACGAAGCATCAGATCAAGGGCCTCTTGGCCCCCTCCTTTTGTGTTTTATCTTCTTACACATGATCCACCCCCTTGCCATTCCCCTAAATGAATCCAGCCAATGACCATACAGCATGACTTGTCCATCACACATTAGGTTTCATTTCTTCCTACCCATGAGGCCAGCATGTTCACACATTCCAATCTCCCTAAGACATGTGCTAAAGAGTCTCTCCCGCATGGGAATTTCCATCTTGGAGAGGCTGAACTAGGGCACAAATCCTGCCCTGACAATTGCAAGTGATGCAGCCTGTGATACTACAGTTATCTCTACCATACTACACTCCACAACTACCAGTACAATGCTGCATATTTCTCATTTGGCATTCTGATCCTTATTTGGAAAATAAGAATTAGAACGAAAATAATGCTCACTAAATCTTATGTTCTTGCTGAACTAGATTGTTTCAACATGACTTTAGACTTTTAGACTTTAGATATTTTATTGGCCAAATGTAAAAAACACACAACAAATTTAACTTTGGTACCAAAAGCTATCAGTGTGCTCACAGATGAAAAACAACAAAATAGTAACATAAGAACAAATAAGAGTTAAAAAATTAAGTTCACTATATCCTATTGATAATATAACTAATGCCATGGGGGGGGAACTATCCCTAAATCTAGTTGTTTTAGTGTAAACCCCACCCCATCTATAACATCATCCAGTGCAGTGGTTCCCAATGTAAGGCCACACCTCACAGGGGAACTTCAATTCCCAGAAGCCTAAGTTAGTACATTGGCTGATAAGTGCTTTGGGGAATTGACTTAGGCTTCTGGGAATTGAAGTCCAAAAACCAAAGGCTGGGAAATACTGATCCAGAGGTATGCTCCAGTCTGCAGATGACAAGACACCTCAACAAGAAGACTTAGAGACAACCCCCCCACACACACACACACACTTTAAGATCTCTCAAATCTGTGCAAAAGGTCTCTACTATCTTTTCCCTCTGAGAAGTGCACAAACATCACAGGCAGTTCTAACACAGAGCAGCTGAGTGATTATTAAGGGAGCTAGAACCATCTATTCTGTAGTTGATATTCTTAAAGGGAGCAGTAGCCATTTGGGTTTTTGGCAGCATGAAAAAGTGTGCAAAACCTGGCATTTTTTGGGGGGACAGGGGAAACCATTCTCTACCAATGCATAAAGACTGCTGTGAGCATCGGGAAATTCCTCACCATTCCTGGTCCTCCCAAGTGAAAATTAGATAAGCAAGGACTTACAACCTCAGTAGGAACAGCATGTCAGGTTTACATGGTGGATCAAGGCATTGCCTTCCACTGTTTCCAATCCCATGCCATTCTCATCCAAGACCTCAGGAACTTTGCCATGAACTGGTCTTCCCATTTGGTTGCTGGCCCTCCTAGTGGTTGCTTTATGTCAAGTAGTATCCATTCTTGGATAGCTTTCATACACCTGCCATCTCTGAAGTGGAACACCTGCCTGGCCCACTGATGTCTTGTGAACTCAATCAACATTGGCATTTGTTTTGCACCTGATCTTATAACTTTTTAAGAATTAGTTATACATTTTGTCCTGTACCTTCTGCATTGTTTGTCTTGATTTTGTATCAGGTTTGATTGCTTCCTTTTGTTTGTGTATCCATGTGGTCAAAAGAAACTAGAATGTCTAACTGAGGCGGTGGTATTCTAGGCATATCATGAAAGACAAGACATGCTAGAAAAGGCAATAATGTTGACAAAATGGAAGGCTTTAGGAAATGAGGAAGAATTTATATTAGCTGACCTGATTAAAGCAGTGAAATCACAGACTTGAATCTGTAGAACCTTAGCAGAGATGACCTTTTGAAGGTCATTCATTCATATGTCTACCGCAGGTTAGAGGTAACTTGATGGTCTCCCCATGGATGATGATCTTGCAATGGTGAGTGGGCTTGTGTGGTTTGATGAGGCTATGGACTCTACAGACAAACCACACTTATTTATTTATTTATTTGTTTATTCAATTTGTATAGTCGCTCCAATCAACATGCGACTCTGGGTGGTGCACACAAAATCACCAACATTTAAAACTATAGAAACCCTTAAAATTCCTAAAAACACTGAAAAACTACCTCCCACCAGCACCAATTAAAAATCTAGTTAAAAACTTTTAAAAGCATGAGTGATCCTGCTCTAAATGAGCCAGTGGGGGTGATGGTTGGTCCCTCTCCACCTCCCCATAGCAAAGAACTCAGACTAAGCATGATCTACTGGAGAAGGAACTGGCAACCCACTCCAGTATCCTTGCCAAGAAAAGCCCATGGACAGTATAAACAGGCTAAAAGATATAACTCCAGAAGCTGAGCCCCTCAGGTCGAAGGTGTTCAATGCTAGGGGGAAGAGTGGAGGGCAAGTACAAGTGGCCCAAGAAAGATTGAAGTGGCTGGTCCAAAGCCAAAAGAATGCTCAGCTGTGGATGTGTTTGATAATGAAAGGAAAGTTCAATTCTATGAAGAAGAATTTGCATAGGAACCTGGAATGTAAGATCTATGAATAAGGTAAGCTAGATTTTTGAGAGTCTCCTGGACTACAAAGAGATAAAATCAGTCAATCTTAAAGGAAAACAACCTGGACTGCTCCTTGAAAGGACAGATACTGAAGCTGAAGTTGGCCATCAAATGAGAAAAGGCCCTGATGCTAAGAAAGTTTGATGGCAAAAAACAGAAGGGGTGGCAGAGGATGAGATGGTCAGACAGCATTGTTGATGCAATGGGCATGGATCTGGGCAGACGTCAGAGGATGGCAGATGGCAGAGGATCGTAGCATGCTGTGGTCCATGGGAATGTGAAGGGTCGGATTTGACAATGCAACTGAACAACAACAACTTGATGGTGCAAAAAAAGTAAAAACCCTACTTTCACTATGACACCCCCCCACCCACCCACACACACACACCATAATCAAATATTTCATAGAGCCAGCACTACTTAAACCAGAGTCAGGGAATATGCCATTCTCTGAAATGATAGGTTCCAGTATCCTGCCATCTCAGCCAGACTAGCCTGTTGCCAGCTTTGGGGAATGTTGTACCCCAGCAACATTGCTGTTAGTTCTTTATTCCTGATTGAGATGGTAAGAAAAGCAAAGAGCTCAGGCCATATTAAGGAAAGAAAAATAAACATTCTGAATGCATTTAATTGTTGGAGTGCCAGTGATAGAGCAACCTTTCTAATAGCAGAGAAAGCTGCTGATGCAAGGTTTGTTTGCAATACATTAAATGGAAGGAATTTATTCTGTGTGCAATTTTAAGGAAAAACAACAACAATGAAACATAATAGTATTATCTTGCCTTTTCTCCACATCTGTGCCCTCAACTTCAGGTTCATCCAGCAATGGTAGAGACAATAAAAATTAACATTTTCAACCATCCTTGCATTTAGAACTGATCAGATAGTTCATGTTGAATAATTTATAGCTTCTTTTTTGTATGCATAAATAATCAGCAAAAATTATTCCAACTTGTTGTTTTGAATTAGTTGTTAAACACTTTCCATGAATTATTGTTGGTCTGTTACACTCCCATAAGCAGCTAACAGACAGTATTTCATATTCACACTGGCTGCCATTTTGTAGAAAATAATCCATGCATAAGTAAGTGCCATTGATTTCCATGGACTTTTAAGCAGCTGGCTGCATGCAGAATTGTAGTATCAGCTCTGGTTCAAAGCCTCTTATTTCATATTCCTTGACTATGATTAACCATTAAACTTTGCTTTTGAAAATGTAGTTCTTTACTCCTGAAAATTCTGCTGTGAACCTTATCATGATTAATGAAAAATGTGGAACATTTTCACTGATATTGAAGGAAGATGGCACAGTTATAACTGTGTAGGTAGGGAAGGACTGTATTTTGAGAAGGACTAACACAATGGCAGTCTAGATACTTCTAGATAGGTTCCAGGTCCACATGTTAAATCCCAAGCCCCTCTGTGTAAAGGATCATGTAGCACAGGGTGGAAGAGAGAGAGGTTTTCCTGAAAGGCTAGATTTATAGAGTAGACATGACTGTGGTAATGGCTTCCCATGGTTGTATGAGCATGAGAGGCACTCCAAGGTACTAAGTATTGTGGAGCTAAGTGGACACCTAATGGGAAGTTCTTCCCCTTTCTCATGTTCTTCTGTTGTTGTTGTTCAGTCACACAGTCAATTCCGACCCTTTGTGACCCTATACCACATACAGTATTGAAAAGGAAGCTACCTTCTTACTTGTCTTGCTATAGACTATGAAAGTTCTGTGTGTAGTGATGAAAGAGTATTTTGGTGGAAGTGAGTATTTTTTGACACAGAAGATGTAATTCAGTGAGTCCTTGAGGGTGAGAGAATGTGAATGAACCTGAAGTTGAGGGAACATTCAAGAGATATGTAGAATCAGGATTCTTCCATTCATTCTTCCATTTGTCTACTCCTTTTTATTTCTATTGTATATAAATGCAGAGGGGATTTTCAGCTGTACGAAACTGTCAAAAGTAAAACAGTAGATGCTCTGGAAGTAAAATCTGACTGAATGCCAGACACTAAATATTCTTCAGATGACCCCACACCAGAATTTGTCAAGTTATGAATAGGAGAAGTAATATCTTCTAGGGACATAGATTTTCTCACTGCTTTGGCAATTTGCTTAAGTGGTCATTTGTTTTAGTATTTTACACAGGTCTAAACATTTGCAATGCACATGAATTTATCCTTGTTACATTATGTCATGACCCATTTACCTATTTGCTTTATTTCTATCTAATGCATGCATCCCTCAAAAATTTTAAAATGCAGTGTTTTTTGGTATCAAATAGATCAGTTCAACATGTATGTAAGACAAATTTTTAAGAAAACCTGCCTTAAAAGGAAACCAAAGTATAAATGGCTAAAGGATTTGTTATAATATTTTAAACAACTGTTCTGAAGCATCATATAACCATGCACATAAATAGATAAAGACTCATCTCAATGTCACTAGATTCTAGACCTATTATTATTTAATGCTCTCAAATATTTGAATTCCCTTCCAAATGTTTATTTAGTTATTTTATTTTTTAAAAATTGCCATCCTTATAGGTTCAAGGATGCGTAACATCAGAAATCAGCAACACATCATTTATATAATGAAACACTAAAACTATACCACAGCCTACTTAAAAACAGTTGTTCACAAGATATTCCTGTTTAGGAAATAAAGGAGGTAAAGGGAAGACCCCTGACTTCTGATAGATGGCTTTTTAAAAACCTCTCGTGTCAATATAAAATGGGAATCATATTTTCTATTGTACACAAGTGGGAAGTTTTGAAAATTTTCATATGTATCCAGACCCAAGGATGTTGTCTGAGTTGTAACTTGTGACCTCAGTGTAGCATTCAAGATGGCCTCTTCAGTGTTGCTAAAGAAGGAGTTGTAATGAATGGATTTGCAAGAAAACCTGTGTATCTTAACCTGCCAATCCACATTTTAAAATAACTGCAGGAATGTAAAGAGAACTGAACAGGGAAGACTGTGAAAAAGGAATATCTACCTTCTTGACCTGCTGTCCAGGTGGTAATTTTCAATAGGAAAATTCAAGGCCCTATTTTACATTTTTTATAGTGTCTTTAAACTGGACTTGCATTGGCAAGCCTTTCCAATAAGTTAATTGTTTTCTGTCAAGTATGATACTTGGCAGGCCTGAGAGCACTTGATTCAGATATTTTGCCTGAGATAGGTTAATTCATGTGGAGGGGATAGCTCCAACTCATCTACAATTGCTTGGGTCATGCACTATTTATTTATTTATTTATTTATTTATTTATTTATTTAGATTTATATTGCCGCCCACTCGCCGAGGCGACTCAGGGCGGCTTACTATGCATGGCTCTGAAGCAGGGAGCATGATATAAGCATGAAAGCTACCTGTGGGGTCACAAGGTTCCCTTCCTCATGTATTTACATGTCCAAAATAAGAAAGTCTTGATGGTGTTGCAGTGTAGTTTGGATCAGGATGCAAGCCAATCAATGGAAATGTGAGAGCTTTCTGTGCCTTTGAAGATTTGAGTTCTCAAATAACTGTTGCTAAAATGAGCAAGAGAAGAATTCAGGCAACTAATATACCACATTCCTAGCTTGCTTGGCATGCTAATTGCAAACACTTTGGATGCATTTTTAACTAACAAAATATTTGAACAGACTCAGCATGTGGCAGAGAATGACAAGGGTGGTTGGTAGCACTCACTCCCATTATCCTATGTTAAATATTTACTCTTCAATAGTCCCTCTTCTGTTTCCATTCCAGACAAGCAAATCCTTCCCTTCTGCTCAAGCAAGGGAGACCCAAGTGCATTCAATCTACTCCTAACTACGAGAGATGGACAGCTAGCTATAAGTAATCCTATACAAACAGTAGTCTTACTTGGGCTTCAACAACAATTTTAAATGTAATTCACTCAGAATCTGGGCCATATTACTATATTTAGTGTGCCAGATTGAATTGGCAGGATTTTTCAATTATTCCCCAAGGGAAGGAAAAGCGAATAGAGATTAAAAGCTATTTTGCTCTGTTAATCCTTTTTGTACTGTACATTCCCACCATATCTCTTGCCAGAAATTGACTTTGTGCTAGGAAAATCTCATTCCTTTCATCATGGTGTTCAAATAACTTCAGTGCACTTTCCCTTCCTGTGTTAATATGCAGGAGAAAAATAGTCTACTTTTAACACTGTGACTTCAATAGCTATTCACCATAGGATAGGAAGCATTGTAGAGCATCAGTATTGTAGAAAGGTAAACATGTTCAGGTACAAAGCAAAGGCAATAAACTGATCATTCTGCAGACATGTCTAAATTCAGCATAAAATACTCCAACAATGAACATTTGAACTTCCTTCTTAATTTCATTTTTTAACCTTGTTTCCTGTTTGCATTAAAAAGCTTGAACACACCCAAAAACAATGTAAACTGGTTACTTTATGTTTAGAATAATCTGATCTCATTCCTGTAAATTACAAATAAAAATAATATGAATTCCAGTTGCCTTGACCCTTGATGCCTGTTGTGCAATCAATACTGTTCAACTTACAGCAAGTTCTCTGTCTCTCTGGATGCCAGAACAAACAGAATGGCCGTGTATTACCTTTATTTGCTGGAAGAGAGAGCTGCTTAGGATTCTCAAGTGTCTGGATATTTTAGGTCACTAGTAAAAAGTCCTTGCTATATCTCACTGTGTTTCTCACAGGGTGGAAGATGGGACATACAGCAAGATCTATCTTTTTTTCATGAAACCTTATCAGTGGCTCAAGTGGCTAAGATGCTGACTGGGAGGTGGAAGGTCAGCAATTTGATTCACGAGTACTGCAGAACGGAGTGACTGCCTGTCTTTGTCCCAGCTCCTGTCAACCTAGTAGTTTGAAAGCAAGAAAATACAAGTAGATAAGTAAGGACCACTTTGGTGGGAAGGTAAACAGTGTTCCGTGCACTCCGGTGTCTAGTCATGCCTACTACATGACCACGGAAACATCTGCAGAAGCAGACAGTGCTGGCTCTTCGGCTTTGAAACAGAGATGAGCACTGAACCCTATAGTCAGATATGACTGGCTTTCGAGCAAGGGAAACCTTTACCTTTACCTATCAATATAGTTTTAAAAAATCAACCAGGTGTAATTTTAATTGTAGAACATACTTAGAATATTCCTTTAAAGGTAGAAAAATGTGGGCTGGATGGGTGGGCAGGTAGAAAAGGAGAAAGAAACTGTTCAGAAGCCATTTATCTACTTGTAATTTCTTGCTTTTGATCTGCTAGATTGGCAGGAACTGGGACAGATACGGGTACTTGTTCTGTCATGCAGTACCCAGGTATCGAATTGCTGACTTGCCAGCCTTCCAGCTAACAAGGTGAGCTTCTTAAACACTGAGCCACTGCAGTTCCTATCATATGGGATTCATAGATGGACAGAAGCTCTTTGAAATACATAGATCTTGTTAAAAGAAGCTTTAAAATTATTGAATGTTTTAATAAAAGCAGAAAGATACCATCAAATGACTATTTTTTTATGCAGCAAAGCATGGGATGGCATATTTCAAAACTGGTTAACTACAATGTAATTCATTTTATAAGTAAATAAATGTCCATAGATAATCACAGAATATAATCCTTCGGTATCTCTAGAAGAATCTATGAAAAGCAGTGCTTGCAGTGGCATGAAAGAACTGTAGTTATGTCAATAGTTCCAATTCACATGGTTTAAATAAATTTCTGGTCAGATATCCTACTATGGTAATGGAGTCGACTGTACAGCCAGAGACTCAACACCAAGTGTTGGGCAGCAGTAAATAACCTAACTCCCTAAAGGCGCCAACTGGTATGGGCGGATGAGCCCCTTTAGGTAGGGTGAAGGTCCCCTCAGTGGAGGAAATGCCACTGGAAACCATCATATTGGGCCCAATGGCAAAATGAGTGGTGGAGAACTCTGGTTCCCAATGGTAATGGAATTGGAAGAGGCCATGCCAGATGGGCTGGCTCTGAAGGCACACCTGGATAATATCCTTAAGACTGTGGCAGTCCATTGCAGTCCTGGTGTTAAATCCTGCATGTCTCATTTCATACATGCTACAGGAGATGGCTCCATGATCATAGTGTGTGGGTCACTTCGTGGCAAGCTGGGATGCACAAACAAATTCATGCCAACAGCATTTTTCCTGCTTCAGGAAAAAAAAATGCATTATTGGATACAAGTTGCAGATGACGATGGCTTTGCATGAACATGCTACCTCTTTTTCATTTCTATCACCCCACAAACACTGAGTGTTACTAAGCTTTTTACATGCAAATGCAGGTAGTCAAAGATTCACACATCTAATAATGGGACCAGAAAACCTTGTATCCAAAAAAAAAAAAGTTTAAATGCAAGGAGTTTTACTCTACACCCAGCTTCACAAAATCATAAATGCCGATGCAATGATCTCTTTGTATGGGCAAGGAGTCACAAAAGCCATTCCTTAGACATGGCAATGAGGTCACACACCGTGTGGATCACTTTGGAGATGTTCTAGCTTCATGAATTTCAGAGTGCAATCACAGGGAAAATAGACTGCAATTTGGACCATTTATGAGATAGTCTGGTGTCAGGTATCGTCTGGCAGAAATGCATTTCAGCCCAAGCTGTGCACAAAGTGGACAAAAAAACAACCCTCCAAACACAACCCCACAATTGTAGGACTTCTTCTTTAGAGAGCTGGGCTGGATTGATTCTTTAGCAAATGGGTCACTTTAAAGGAGATCAGTCCCATTAAAGTGATACTTTCTAGTACAATAAGGCATGTGCTTTTGCAGACATTAGAGCACACCCTCAGTTGATCACTGCAAACACAAATAATTCTACTGAACTGATTTATTTTTTTAAATTGTAAGCTGCTTTGAATCCTTTCAGGAAAAGGTATCCCAAAAGGAAAATCAGCAGCAGCAGCAGCATAAATTAAACAATATTATTTGTGGGTCAAGTTAAATTTCCCCACAAGCCTTGTTGAAAAGAACAGAAACTTGACAAAATAGATTTCAGAGCTCAGAAAACAGTTTAGTACAAATGACCAGTGAGAGGTGTGAGTTGCTTTTCTAGGCAAAATTTGGGCATAGTAATGGAAGAACTCCTGCTCAATAATCTGATTGTATTATATATACATACAGTAAAACCCAGGTTAATGTTTGCACCGCTCAACTTTAATGAAGGGAAATCTGGGGGAAAATTTGCACCGCACAATGTTAACTTAACATTGTGTGGTACATCCATTTCCCCCCAGATTTCCTCCAGAGATCTCTTCCCAAAAGGTGGCAGGGCTGCTCTCCCACTGGGAAACACCTTCCCAGGGGGAGACCAGGCCTGCCGGCTTTGGAGCAGGAGGTTCCATAAGGCCAGATTGGATACCAAAAAGGCTCTTTTTCTAAAAGGCTCACCTCTCTAGCAGTTGGTATTTTTAAAGAGCCCCTCCAGTCTACTCTAGTGGGACAGGCAGATGCCCTTGGGGTGATGAAATATCTTAATTATCCTGGCCCACTACCATGTAGGGCTTTAAAGGTAATTGCCAGCACCTTGAATTGCACCCAGAGGCACAGTGGCAAACAAGGCAGCTCCTGTAGCATGGGCGAGGCACCGGCACACGCACCCTATCACTGCATGAGCAGCTGGATTCTGAACCAGCTGCAGCCTCCGAATGGTCATCAAGGGCAACCCCATGTAGAGCACATTATAATCAAGTATGGAGGTGACCAGAGTATGCATGACTGTAACAAAGGAGTCCTGGTCCAGGAGCAGGCGTAATTGGCGAATGACATGAAGTTGCACAAAAGCCCTCCTAGCCACGACTGCCACTTGCTCATCGAGTAGGTGTTGTAAGTCCAGGAGGACTCACAAATTATGCACCAGGTCTGTCTGTGGCAAAAAAGCCCCATCCAACTCCAAGGATGTTAGCTCCTGGGATAACATGGGCCCCCTGACCCACAGCCACTCAGTCTTGCCAGGACTCAGTTGTAGCCCATTGTCCACCATCCAGACCCTTACAGCCTCCAAACACATTTATTTATTTATTTATTTATTTAGATTTATTATCCCGCCCTAATCAGGCGAACCTGACTCTAGGCGGCTTACAGAAATTCATAAATTAAAACCTTAAGGTTCATAAATTACTTAAAAGTCAATTAAAAAAGAATTAAACCCTGAATTTACAAAAATCTAAAAGATTTAAAAAGGTTAAAAGGTTTAAAAAGATTTTAAAAGTTTAAAAGAGTGAGGGAGGGGTGGCTGTCCCATCATATCAGCCACCCAACATGGGACCCCAAATTCCTGGAGCCCCACACCTGCCCTGCCAGCCAGGTTTTTAGGCCCTTCCGAAAGGACAGGAGCTCTGTCTGTAGACGTAACTCAGTTGGCAGGAGGTTCCAAAGGGCCGGGGCGGCCACGGAGAAGGCCCTCTTTCTGGTGCTAGAGAGATGCGCCTCTCTAGCCGATGGAATGATAAGAGAGCCTCTCCGATCCGCCCTGGTGGGACGGACAGATGTCCTTGGGACGATGCGGTCCCTTAAGTATCCTGGCCCACTACCATGTAGGGCTTTAAAGGTAATAACCAGCACCTTGAATTGCACCCGGAGACATACTGGCAACCAGTGCAGCTCCCGAAGCAGTGGTGAGGCACGAGCATAACGCCCGCACCCCATCACTACCCGAGCAGCCGCATTCTGGACCAGCTGCAGCCTCCGAATGGTCACCAAGGGCAGCCCCATGTAGAGCGCATTACAGTAATCAAGTCTGGAGGTGACCAAAGCATGTGTGATCATGAGCAAGGAATCCCGGTCTAGGAGTGGGCGTAGCTGGTGTATTACACGAAGTTGTGCAAAAGCCCTCCTGGTCACGGCTGCCACCTGCTCCTCGAGCAGTAGTCGTGAGTCCAAGAGGACCCCCAGATTACGCACCAGGTCTGTTTGGGGCAAAACTGCCCCATCCAGAACCAAAGATGGTAACTCCCGAGATAGCGCAGGACCCCTTACCCATAGCCACTCAGTCTTGCCGGGATTCAGTTGTAGCCCGTTGTCCCCCATCCAGACCCTGACAGCCTCCAGGCACCTGGATAGGACTTCCACTGCATCAATTGGATCTCCACGGGCTGAGATATACAGCTGGGTGTCATCTGCATATTGGTGATACCTCACCCCGTGGGAACGGATGATCTCACCCAGTGGCTTCATGTAGATGTTAAATAGGAGAGGCGAGAGTACCGAGCCCTGAGGCACCCCATATTGCAGGGGCCTAGGGCTGGACCTCTCGCCTTCCAGCCACACCGACTGGGTCCGGCCCCTCAGAAATGAAGAGAACCAGGCCAGCACAGTGCCCTGGATCCCCAATCCTTGGAGCCTTCCCAGAAGGATACCGTGGTCGACAGTATCGAAAGCCGCTGAGAGCTTTCAAGAAGAGCCAGGACGGATGGATGACCTCCATCCCGTTCTCGCCAGAGATCATCCACCAATGCGACCAATGCAGTTTCAGTACCATATCCGGGCCTGAATCCTGACTGGAAAGGGTCCAGATAATCCGCTTCATCCAGGACTTCCTGTAGCTGCCACGCCACTGCCTTCTCCAAGACCTTACCCAAAAAGGGTAGGTTGGATACAGGTCGGTAGTTGGTAAGTACCGTAGGGTCGAGGGATGGCTTTTTCAGGAGGGGACGCACCAAAGCATGTTTTAAGGGTGCTGGAAAAAGCCCCTCCTGCAGAGATGAATTTATAATTGCCTCGACCCAACCACCTGCCACAGCCTTAGATGCCTTGACTAGCCAGGCAGGGCATGGATCCAATTCACAGGCAGTGGCGCGAACAGATCCAAGAAGCCTGTCCACTTCCTCAGGGCCAACTGGATCGAACTGATCCCAGATAACATGGCCAGACTGTACTCTGGTCAACCCCAGCTCTGTCTCTTCCACGCCGGGATTAAACTTCAAGCGAATCTGAGCGATTTTCTCCGCCAGATAATCAGCAAAAGCCTCAGCCGATCCCTGCCAACCAGGGCCAGACCCCCCTCTTCCCAGGAGGGACCTGGTCACCCGGAACAAGGTCGCTGGGCGATTATCTGCGGAGGCAATAAGGGCGGTGAAATATTGTCGTTTCACCGCCCCCATCGCCACTAGATAGGCTTTAATGGCAGCTCTAACAAGTGTTCGATCAGACTCACTCCGGGTCTTCACCCAGCGGCGCTCTCGGCGTCTCTTTGCCCGTTTGAGCTCCCTCAGCTCTTCTGTGAACCAAGGGGATAGGAGTTCAACTATTGCTTTAACTATGTGTACTTTTGTTGGCAGGGTGTTGTCTCTACTCTTCATTATGCTCCCTAGGTCTGCCGTAGCTTTCCTCCCAAGGAGTAAGAGTCTTTTTATTTCATGGCTGCAGTTGCCATCTGCAGTGATCTTAGATCCCAAGAAGGTAAAGGCTATCACTGCTTCTATTTCTTCTCCTTCAATTTGCCAGGAAGTGATGGGAGTGCATGCCATGATCTTGTTTTTTCATGTTGACATTCAAGCCAGCTTTTCTACTCTCCTCTTTCACCCTCATCAAGAGGTTCTTTAGATCTTCTTCACTTTTTGTCATTAGGTAGTGTCTTCTACATATCTCAGGTTGTTGATATTTCTCCCGGCAATCTTAATTTCAAATTCTGTTTCATCCAGCTCTGCATTACACTTGATGTACACTGCATAAGTTACAGGGTGTCAGGAAACAACACATTTCCTCGTGTTTCCCAAGGCTTGAGGCAGTAGATTATTCAGCTAGACCTCATAGAAATCCTTTGTCCCTCTCTGCCTCTTAGACTAATGTCACAAGACTGCCTGTTTTCCAGTATTTCTTATCTTTCTAGCTAGCTGAGTTTCATGTTTTGTCTTCACATGCATGTAAACAACTATTGTTTTGAGAATATCTTTCTCTGTTACCTGATTGGCTAAAGCTAACTCACCTGACCGCAGATTCTCCATTTTGCAGAGAAGTTAGTTCGACTCTGGATATCAATGGCTTAAGACCTCAGTTTGGCTTGTGGGATTTCTCTTTTCTTTTCATTATGATTACCTAAAGATCTTGGACTGTTTTTATTGGACTGATTCTTTGTTATGACCTTTTAACCTACGTTTTTCCATGGACTTTGTTACACGAATCTGAAGAATAAAGCAGCTGTTTCTCTTTGAAGATTGTTGTTCTTTGATTAGCACACACACACCGACGACACGCTACTAAGAAGAAGCCTCCCTTGTTTTGCTTTCTGCCTGAGCATAGTAAGAGTTCCTTTCTAATCTCCTCGGTTCTCCCAGCGGTGGTGAGGCAAGGGTTAAGCTCCAGTTAAATGGGCAGTGTGCCCAGGAGCCCAAAAAGGAGGGCCCTTGCGACGGGACGACCGATGCGTGATACAGGGTACACAAAAAGAGCCTCAGAAAGAAGATTGTGGTATTTTTGAACCACAATTGGGCGTACCCTGGTAGTGGCAACCTTGTGTTGCCAACTAATCTTTCTTACACTGGGTCAGGCAAAGGGAAATGCAGAATGAACTCACCAAAATGTGGGTTCATTTTGGCACTTTCACGTCTGACCTAGACACCGAGGAAGCCTTGTCCTACTCCTTTTCCTATTCTAAACAAATCAGTTGTTCTTTATTCAGTCCTAACTGTTGCTTCTTGACCCACATGCATATTTCTCAGAAGACAGATGAGGTGGTCTGGTATTCCCATCTTTTCAAAGACTTACTACTGTTTTTTGTGATCAAAGGGATTGTTGTAGTCAATGAAATAGAATTAGAGCTTTTTCTGGCACTCTCTTGCTTTCTCCATGATCCAAAAAAAAAAAAAAAGTTGGCCATTTAGTCTCTAGTTCTCCTGCCTCTTTGACACCCAGCTTGTACTTCTGGAAGTTCTCGATCCATGTACTGCTGAAGCCTAGCTTGTAGGATCTTGAGCATGACCTTGCTAGAGGGTGAGATGAGCACAGCTGTGAGACAGTTTGAACATTCTTTGGCATTGCACTTCTTTGGAATTGGAATGTGAATTGATTTTCCCCAATCCTGTGGCCACAGCTGCATTTTCCAAATTTGCTGGCATATTGAGTGCATCACTTTAATGGCATCATCTTTTAAAGCTTTAAATATCTTATTTGGAATACCATCATCTCCACTAGTTTTGTTGTTAGTATTACTTTCTAGAGCCTGCACTCCAGGATGTCTGGCTCAAGGTCAGCAATCACATCATTATGGTTGTCAGGGACATTAAGGTCCTTCTTGTAGAGTTCTTCTGTGTGTTCTCACTATCTTTTCCAAATATCTTCTGACCTACCATTTTTGTTCTTTATCATGGCAAGTTTTTGCTTCATACATTCCTTTAATTTCCCCAATTTTCTTGAAGAGGTCTTTAGTCCTTCCCCTTTTGTAGTTTTCCTTTATTATTTTGCACTTTTCATTTAAGAAGGCCTCTTTATCTCTCCTTGCTGTTCTGTGGAAATCTCTGGATAGCTCTGCTGCTTAGGTATCTGGCTGACTCCACTGAAATTCCCCACTGTGCATCCTAGGAGAAGAACCAGTGTGTGTGGCCTTGGGCAAGGTACACAGTCCCAGGGCAGCCCCAGAAGCACTTTTGAGTATTCTTTACTTAGAAAACCTTGGAAAGGGTTGCCATAAATCAGAATTGACTTGGCCACATGCAGTTTACCAGTTTAGACAACTGACATGAATGTCTGTGTGCAAAGTGGGAAGGAAAGTTAAGATAAGTTATTTTCTAGTGATAAAACACCCCCACCCCCACATTCATTCTGTATCTTTAAAGGAAATGGCACCTGCTGATTGTCTTAATTTTTTCCTGCATCTAATTCCCAATTAGATGACAGTGTTTTGCTTTCAGGGGATTTCTGTGGTATCCTTGTGTATTCTTAAGGCTCCCCCTTCCCAATTAACAAAAAGTAATAGTAAAAACAATAGCTATCTATCTCATGAATTGAGAATGCTCCTCCCATTCCAATCAGTAATACAGAAATTTTGAGTAATATACCTCCTACCAATCATGAGAAGTCTTTGTGTGGCAAAGTGCTCTTGATCCTTTATTTATAGACACCAGGAATATAGATGGCTTCCCTGCATAATGAAAAACAACTTTTCCTAGGGAGGTTTGACTGAGATGCATACCAAGTAAACTTTGCCACTAGGGCAGAGATTTGAATGCAAATCTTCCTTTTCCAAGTCCAAAACTTTAGCCATCACAGAATATCAAATGAGTGGCAACCATATAAATTATGTCAAAGCTGAAACATATTGGTAGAAAAACAATGTAAAAAATTAATGTGCTTAATTTGCATAGTATCTACATTTATATAATGCACAAAACATGGTACTCGGTCTGGTGTAGTGGAAAGAGTGGCAGACTGAAACTCAGGATGCCTGGTTTTGATTCTCTGCTCAGACATGGAAGCTCACTGGGGGAGATGGAACTGCTAATATCCCTTACCTAGAAAGCCCTGCTAGGATCTCTGTAAGTCAGTTCTGACTTGATGGCACACAGCAACAACAATAATGCAGATAGAGGTAACCTGATTTACCTCTTCTTCTGGAATATCTGAATCTGAATATAGGTGATCATCATGGTGATCAGCCATGAAGACTGTCCTGATAATATAATGCAGTGGCCTTTCATCTGCCTTCCACATCGCAGCATGACACCCATACCACTGATCCATCTCCATGAGTCACTTTCTGGTCCTGAGCCTTTTTGGTACCCAAAGTCCTCATCAGCCCCAGGCCAGTATTGATGAAGCTGCTTCCTTCCATCAAGATGGATTCAAGTGGGATTAAATCCACTTGGGGACCCTTCCCTGTGGATTTCACCAACAAAGGCTGTTAGTCCTCAGCATTGTCAGGTTGGTTAACTGCCACCTGATACCCGGCATTGAGTCACTGGCATGGAGAGATGGAGAACTGAAATACAGCAAACTTAGTAGTAGAGAATGGAGCCTGAAACCAATGGCAGAACCCCTCATGGAAAACTTGTCCAGACCCACTCAAAATATGGCAGCCAGGTCTGATTTGAGGCTCAGGTTTGCATGATAAAATACTGCTTTAGCTAAGCACAGAACATGCTTCCATGATGATGGGAAGGAGGTCAGAAGCTGACCTTTCAAAAGAGCCAAGCATGTTTGGACTAAAGATCTAACCCTGAAGTTAAGACAAAAAGGCAAGGGAAAGAAGAGTATCCTTACTTCTACCACAACTCCACAGATGGTTAAGTATCAAGTGGTTAAAATCTCAGGTTGCTGCTACTGTTGCCTGAAATAAAACATTATTTCTTTACAATGATCCACAGCATTCGGCATGGCATTATATCTCTGCATCTGGATTTTAAGTGTGATGTCAAAGTGGGAATTGTGGTGCCTAGATTTTTTTTTTAAACAGCATGAGGCTGGAATGGTAAACTGCGGTTGCTATGGCTGCAGCTTCATCTGCTGCATAGCTTCAGTTTTCTATAGCTAAAAGGCTTCATGGAATATAAATTTCTACTGCAGCAATAGCGGTCGGGTAATAGTATAACAAAACTGCCTCAATCCTTTCAGCTTCCTAATCTGATTCTGAGCCCCCACCTTTAGCATGTGTTTCCATTGCTTTATTTTAAAAAGTGAAGGCACTCTCAAGGAAAGAAGATGAAACAGATGTCTAATTGTGTTTAAAGAGACAAGAAACTACCCCCCTACACACACACACACACACACACACACACACACACACACACACACACACAACACACACACAGTTTCTTCTTGTTAATATTGCACAAAAAAACAATGGTTTTCTGACTCCTTATTAAGCTAGTTAACATTCTGAACATGGGTACCTGCCTTTTCTTCCCCTCCTTTTCTCCATTTTAAAGTTTTTTTAGTGTCATAATGCTTTGTACCTCCCAGTTAAACATAATTGTCCTAAAAGTTTCTGTGCTGTTCGGTGGTAAGTGCCAGGATTTAGCATGTATAACATTGTCTGAGGCATTTGTTCAGCTGTCTGTTGAATCCCCTGAAACTAATGCTCAGTCTCTATTAATGTCTCAGCCCCTGGAAACTGCAGCCTATTCTCTCCTATAATTAATCTTGCAGGTACTGCCTTGACATTATTGGTTCACCAGCAGAGCAGAACTGCCTCAGCCATCAATAATCATTCAACACATTAGGATGAGGCCTACATACACAGCCCACGGAGGTAGCCAAACACTGTGAAATCTTCAGAATTCCTTTCGGGCCAAAGAGAGACGAGAGATGGGTGTGTTTTTGGGTGAAGAGAAGCCTCTGTAAATGAAGCTAGGTGTTTTCTGGGGGAGGGGGCTGCTTGAAAATCTTCCTACAAGAATGGTAGGGCTGCTCCTAGATCTTTTGTTTTATGCTTTGTTTCAAAACGTATCCACTCCTCGGTACAACATTTTTCTGATTGTTACAGAATCTTAATACCGAACCCGTAACAAATTGTCTTTCGCAGATGTTGGGAACAGCAGAGGTAGGGGATTTATTACTCAATATTTCTGTATTACTGATTGGAACGTGAGGCGCATCCTCAATTCATCCTACTGCAGGGATTTCAGTTCTCTCTTGCTCACACCCCGCCTCTTCCCCCACTCCCCGTTTTCTTTCTCCTACAAAATTATGGGCAGCCAAAGACAATCTTTCTGGTTTTGTGTAGACAGCAGCTGTGCAATTTCAAGCAGAATGTTTGCTTTGATCCTCCTTCCTTTAATTGAAATCCACAATTATGAGATTTGCTTCTTTTATGTTTGCGAGTTTATTGGTTTAATCTACAAAATGTGCTGTCTTGCTGCCTTGCACAGTTAAAGGCAACAGCTGGGCTTTAACTTGGAACTTAGATGACAAACTGGAAAGAGGTTTGCCTTCTCTATGTCTGCTATTGACTGGGAACAAAGTCCTTTTCATCTGATTTTAGGACACTTGATCTTTTGAACAGGAGTGACGACAACAACAGCAAAAAATGATATAGCCATTAAATTCAAATAATTGATCTTCACATTTTATGTAAATAATTGAAAAGAATGTAATCTTTCAAGTAGGGAGAAGAAATTATATGTGTACAGTATTTCATTTTTGGACTCCCATTTATTGAGAAATATATAATACAGATGTATAAATATGGTTTGTTACCAGCATACCAGCAATCAAGAATGCTAATAACAGAACTCTATTTTTGAGCTACGATGTGTGTAGGAAGATAGTGGTTTTACACACAATTAGCTGTGCCATCGTGTTGCCACTAAATTATACTATTTTAAATGCATCAAGGATGCCATGTCTCAGATTGCTGGCTCAAATCCAAAAGAATTGCTGTGCTTCTTCAAGGAGCAAAGCTCAAGATGATTGGCATTATAGGAAGAGAACATCTGTGTGTGAACCTTCTTTTTGCAAAAGCTTAGGGGCAACAACATTGAGAGCTAGGGCAGAATTTCTCAACCTTAAGCCTCCAGATGTTATTGGACTTCAGTTCCCAGAACCCCAAGTCAGTATACCAGCTGATCAAGGTTTCTTGAAATTGAAGTCCAAAAACATCTGGGGGCTCAAGGTTGAGAAACTCTGAATTAGGGAATAACCCTCTCCCACATGAGCTGGCAATGAGTTTTCTGCATGTTCCAATAACATGATAGAGCAGTGATGGTGAACCTTTTGGAGAAGAGTGCCCAAACAGAGGGGTGGGGCAAACTCTGTGCTGGGAAGAAAGAGGAAGCATTCTCACTGGGCTGCTGGGCAGAGGGGTGGGGCAAACTTTGTGCCAAGGGGAGGGAATATGTGCTCCCATTGGGCTACTGGGCAGAGGGTTGGGGTTAAATCTGTGCTGGGGGAAGGAGGAAGAACTCCCATTGAGCTGCTGGGCAGAAAGGTGGGGTGAACTCTTGCTGGGGGAGGGAGGAAGCACTCCCAATGGGCTGATGGACAGAGGGGTGGGGCAAACTCTGCTGGGGGGAGGGAGGAAATGACGATGTGTGTGCCAACAGAAAAGACTGAGAGTGCCACATCTGGCACATGTGCCATAGTTTTGCCACTACTGGTATAGGGCCTGGAAAATTTTCGTGTGTGCAGTGTAGTTAATGCAAGATGAGATGCATACCCTAGCAGAAGTCATAATAACCCTGCATTACTGTGGACATTTTGCTGCCTGGTTGGCCTCTAAAAATAGATCCTATCCACTCTCCTTTCTGGGTTGCCATATTATTTGTTAGCTTGACTTCATCTGAACTCTCCACCTGCTTAATCAGATATCTCTTATACCAATTTCCATAACTACTGGACCAGAAGCAGATGTATCTAACTCCAAACCTTTGCCTAATCTGCTTCTGCTACATCACAAGGGCTTACACCTCTGACATCACATAGTCCTGCTCTCTAGCATCATATTTCCATCATGAAATCTCAGGAGTATGAAATGCTGGCATTCCTAACCTCCATACAAGAGTTTCCCCAAAGCAACAAGCCTCTTACTGCTAGTTACTGTAAGGCACAACTTAGTGAGAGGATGATGTTTTGTTTTTTTTACCTCCTTATGGTTTTATATTTTTAGCTATTTTGTTGAGTGCTATTTTGACTAGATAGACCTTTTATCCAATTCATCATGGCTGTTCTACTTCTGTTTTTTTCTTACTCTTCCAGTAGAGAAGACTAACAATGGATTGAGTTTGGAGTGTAATGGGAGAAGACTAAGATTTAGTCAGAACTCTATCCTTGCTCTGAAATTCTTTTGTTTCCCTTAACATCTGGGTTGAGTGACGAAACAACAAAAAATTAGCACAAAATAATCCATTTAATCAGAAATGAAATTCTCTGTCTCCTCTAGGAAGGGAAAAATCTAACAATTCTTCTTTCTCAATTTTGTTATTTGCAAATTTTGTGACTTCATGATTAAATCCATAGTTACACAATTCCCAGTGTGGCAAGAACTATTGTATATACTGTACTACCATCCCACCCTGAATGTAACCAACATTGTCTAATTTCAGAAGTTAACTAGGGTCATAGCTGGTGAGTGCTTGGATAGACCATTAGAGATACCTTGGTAAAGGCTGTGGATATGCTAACAACTTTGGAGTCATATAGGCACTGATGACTTTGCTAAGAATTTTAAGAGATGCAGAAATTAGGGTGCGCAGACCATAAAACTTCTCAGTAGCATTGCAGGGTAGTGGGGGAACAGGACCTGAACCTTAACAAATTACAGCAGACTTATTTAACTGCTTGCCATTTGACCTAATTGTCACTATAAGGGCAATCTACTGGACTGTACTTGTGAAAGATTGATGGCACAATTATTTAATCACCAAGGTTTAGCAGTGAGTGTAAAGGAGGTTAAGACAAGGCTAAAGAAGTTTTAAAAGAAATATATGATGAATTGGAAAGAAGGAGATTGTATGATAGGAGACGTAATCCTTAGGCTTAAGTGATTGAGAGAGGAGAAGACCAGGACTGATGGTAGATTGCCTTGAATAAATGAGTGTTCTTGGAGACTTAAAGTAAGTGGAAATTTTAAATGGGAACACTTTCCTTGTCTTCTAATAATTCAGTGATTTAAAATTAATTAAGAACTCTCATTTAATTCAAGTGAAAGAATAATTCTTCAATCTTAAACTGTTTCAGTCATCTTCCATTGCCTGATTTTCAGACTACTTCCCAAATGGTAAAAATGGAAAGCAGAGCTTTTGCTGTTAAGAACATTTAATGTATAAAAATCTACAAATGTGGAACTTCAGAGTTAAATCAATATACCTAAATCTAGATGTCTCTAGAAACAGACATCATAGCATTCACGGATCCAGGAGAATCTTGTTGCTGACTCTGATAAATCCTTTTTCCCATCCCAATTTTTATATATTCTCTTAAATCCCACATGAAATGCTATATTTGATGGTTACTCTAATGTTTCCTTTGAAATGTGAGAATGAAGTTAAGCATGATAAGATTGCCATTATTACATGGCCAAAAAGTATTTAACCACAACACTGGCTGAAATCCTGTTGCTTGGTGTAGAAAGTTGCACTAGTGTAGGTCCATTGAATCTGTGGATATTTGGTGAGCCAACTCCTCCATAAGTTCTAATTATTCAAATGAGCCTTCTCTGTGATGCTAAAGTCAGTTGCAGCTAGACTAGGCCCAACTAAATTGATGGAATTTAGGGAGGAATTGATTCAGGAAGACCTCATTGATTCAGTGGACCTACTTTATTGCAATTTACTCTGCTAAGCAACAGGATTTCAGCCACTAAATAGCACACCACTCATTAAATGGTTGCCTAGTTGCACTCTAAAATGCTGTTAAACAGAATGTGAATTTTGGTAGCTGTGAACGTTCAGAGTGGGCACACAGCTTCATCATTTAATCCCTCTTTATCTTCCCTTACATCTAATTAGCACATGCACTGTCTGGATAGGTAGTAATTCTGATTACATGATAATTTCTGTTACACTGAGGTTTTTCTTAGTTTAGTTATCCACACAAGAAGCAGCAAAAGTCAGAAAATAATTTCCACATTTCCTCTGCTTAATCAAAATCAAATTCAGAACATCCCTAGTGATAATGATTTTTAGGTATAAACTATAAAACTTATAATTAAGATAAAATAATACATAAATTAAAGAAGTCAGTGCAATTATTCATTCTGTCACACTAGCTATACCTCTTGCCATGAGACATCTAGGCACATTAGATATATAGACATATTCTTATTCTTCCTCAGGTGCCATATCCATTCTGGATATTGGCTATCATCATGGTGGTAGTCTTCCTGTTCTTAACTCCTCAGAACAGTTCTTCTGAGGACATGCTCACACCAGTCTCTCAGGTTTTTCAGACATAATTTCCATCTATGTTCAGGGCCCTCTTCCCGGGGATCTTTCCTTGCAGAACGAGTTGGAATAGTTTATATTTTATGTTGTTCCTCATGAAATTTCCAAGGTATTGCAACTTTCATTGCTTAATGGACTCAAAGAGTTCTTGTTCTTTATCCATTCGATGCAGTACTTCTACTTTAGTCACATGGTCAACTTGTGATATCCATAGCAGCCATCTGTAGATCCACATTTTAGAAGCTTCAGTTCTCTTTTCAGATGCTTTAGCCAATGTCGAAGCTTCAACTCCATATTGCAACACTGGGAATACATAACATCTCACTATTCAGATCTTTGTAGTGAGAATTAGATCTCTAATGTATAACAAATGACACATTTTTATGAAGGTGGATCTTGCTTTTTTTTTTTTGTATTTTAATCTCTACCTTGGGATCCCAATTTTCCTTTAACATACTCCCCAAATAAACAATTTTATCGATTCTTTCAATTTCTTGTGTTCCTGCCATTAGCTTGACATGAGTTGATGTTTGACTTATAACCAAATATTTCATCTTCTTGCGCTTGAAACTCTAACTCGATCCAGCATCAATTGAAGATCTGCAAGGTTTGTGGCCAACAACACTGTGTCACCAGCATATTGGATGTTATTCAGGTATTCCCTGTTAATTTTAATGCTCATGTTAAAATCTGATAGTGCTTCTGAAAAAATATTCTCCAAATTCAGGTATATATTAAACAGTGTCAGGAACAACATACAGCCTTGTTGCACACCTCTGTGAATTTGAACCTGCTCTGTCAGCTGCTCTTCAACTCTGACTTGAGTTGTCTGATTTCAATAAAGGTTGGTGATGATTCTGATATCTTTATCATCTATGCCTATTTTCTTCAGTGGTGTGATCATCTTCTCATGCTGGCATCTGTCAAAGGCTTTTGCATAATCTATAAAATGTGCATACACATCTCATCTTGTTTCTCTACATCTTTGTATGAGGACCTGCATTGTAAAGAGTGCCTCTTTGGTACCCATAGAATTCTGGAAGCCAATTTGTGTTTCACTTCTGCTTTCTTTGCATTTCTTATAAAGTCTACTATGGATGGTATACAAGAAGACCTTAAGAGCATGACGTATGAGGCTATTATGAGTTCTGTACTCCTTACAGGACTTCGTTTTTGGTATCTTTGACAGTGTAACAAACGTTGATAGCAACTAATTGCTCAGAAGGATTCCTGTGTCACAAATGATGTTGAAAAGATCTGTCAATTTTTTGATGTTAACTTCAGACAGAAGTTTCAAAATTTCTACTGGGATATCATCTGGCCCCTTGCTTTCCCATCTTTGGATCTTTGCAAAGCTCTTATAACCTCACTCTCCAGTGTTGGTGGTCCAGTATTGCCATTTATGACTGGCTGTTCACCTATTTCATCACTTAACAGCTCTCCTATGTATTCCTTCCATACATTGATCTTAACCCTTATTTTTACCGCAAGATTCTCATCCTTGTCTTTTACCAATGCATGTGTCTTCTGTTGTCTTCTACCAGTAATTTCCCTGATATTTTTATGTACATAGGAAAAAAGTGCCTATTTTGGTATTCCTCTATCTCAGTGCATCTGTCAGCCATATACGTTTCTTTCACAGTTCTTATTTTGCACCTAATAATCCTCTGTAGATCATTATATTTTTCCTTGTCCTGAATCTTATAGGTCCTTCTTATTTCCATTAAATTGAGTGTGTCATGTGTCATCTATTCCTTATTCCTACGGTTTGGCTTTTGTCTGCAAAGATGTTTCTGTCTAACTTTCTGGGTTATTTCTTTTATTATCCCTCATTTCTCTTCTACACACCTTTCACCTTGATGTGTTCTCACTTTGTCTAACTCTTCTCTCATTGTCTCTTTTGCCACTGTTCTCATTCTTTGTCCTTAAGGACATTGAAATCAAATTCATTTTTAATTGTTTTAGTTTTACACAATTTTACACAATTTTAGGTGGAGATGACATATTGATGGATATAGGCATATGAATACACCAAAATAGTACACATTGTAGCTTCAACAAATCATACTAGCTGCAAGTTCCTCCTGCACTCACAGTCTAAGTCAAATTTTCCCTCTCTAAAGAAGGACATTTCTTCTGCCATTTTGTCTTATACTTAACACATGATGTATGCTGTACAAAAGTGGCATATGTTCTTTCCTATATTAATTCAAAATTGAAATTCAGGTTAATGGATGAACAAAAATAAATATTTCCATTGCAAAATATAGCTTACACCTGTACGTTTTCCTTTCATCATTAAAGAAAGCACTCCAGGAGTGATTTGGGGGGCTAATTTTGACCCAGTTTGGAGCAATTATACCATTATGCATGCAAGAAAAGTGAGCAGTTTTCTCTTTTTCACAAAACACTCTTTGTTGAAATTCATGAAAGCTGTATTCCATCAGGGCAACATTTTGAAGTCACTGTGGGTGAAACATCAAATTACCAGCCGTTATGCAAAAGCTAATTATTTGTCAAAGATAAATAGATAAACTCACAGCGTTAGCATGATGGTTTCTGAAAGCACAGAAGAATGACATTGTGAGCAAGAGAGGCATATGCAAAAGGAGAGAGTGGGGAAGAGGAGAATATTCACGTTAACACATGAAAGAAGTGGTAAGTATATGTCATGGTTTCCCTTGCATTAGACATTGTGAATTACAAGCACTGTTGTTTAGTTATCAGATAAGTACTTGGACTTTGAAGGTGAGTGGCTGTTCTCATCATTGACTCTACTTACAGAATTGAAGAATGGGGTATCCAAATAAAAGAATATTTCTCATTGAGCCCATATTTCTGTTTCAGAAGGATCAATATGACTGCCCATACTTTGATCTACAAAAGAAAGACTGCATTCAGCTGAACAAATTTTACAGCACATCCTTCAAAGGTGGCTTAGAATAAATATACCTACCCAACCAAAAGCTAATGACCAAATTTTATCAACTTTGTAGGTCCAGTGCTGTGTGAGTTCAGCAACAAAATATGCCTACAAGAAACTAAAATGTCTCATTCTGGTGCAGGAGAATTAAATTCACTAAAGTAAAGTAAAATTCAGCTGCCAGAATGTTTGTCAGAATGTTTGTGGATTTCAACTTTCACTTTCTCAGAGACATGTAACATTAGGCTGCAGGTTAGGCCACAGGTTCATATACACAGAGGCCATGGTAGAGGGCTGGGGACCAAATGAAATGGGCTATTACATCAGGTTTTACAATGACTACAGCACTGGTAATAATCAATCCAAGCACTGATTACACAGACATCCTCTTATCAGCAATTAAGATAGAGTTATATGTTTTCAAGAAATGAAATATGTTTGATCCATAATTATGACATGAGTGCAGTTATGTGATGGATTTTTAAAGGTAGTGGAAAAAACAGTTAATCTCCACATAAATGTGTGACTGACATATCTAGTCTTCAACAGGCAATTTTAACCAGACTGGACAAGGATGGATGTTGCAACCCAGTTGCTGGACTCATCACTCCAAGCAGCTTGTCCATATCCTCAGTCTCTACAACCTGGAATCTCTCTCGCCAGTTAGTACAAGAAGAAATCTCAGGCGGCAATCCTTTGTCCACTTACCTGAAAGTATGTTTCATATAAGTCAGTTTGTTATGTTATGTGTCATCAAGTCAGGACTAATTTACAGTTATCTTAACAGGGCTTTCAGGATCATTGAGATATTTAAGGAGTGATTTTACCCATTTTACACCCCTTAATGAGTGGGGATTTGAACCCAAACTTCCTGTGTCCCAGTCCATCACTCTATGCATTACACCACCTCTAAACAAGATTAAAATGATAGAAATATGATAGAAATATACACAACAATGTGTGTAGAAAAATGAAAATAGGTGACTTTTTATATTCATAGGGTTTCATCAGTTATGAAATCTAGTTTTAGAAAACAGAAAACAAAAATTTCACTGATTTGTAAGGTACAGATGTACCTTCTACCCTTTAAGGATTCCCACATGTAAATGAAATCCAAGTTAAAGAAGTTGATTTATATTATAACATACAATAACTTAAGGTACAAGAAGAACTAGAAATTGAACGTTTAAAATAAGAAGGGATAGATGGTTAAGTTGTTGAACTCAATGACTGGAAAGTTGGAGTTCAGGCATGTCACATGTCCATGGAAATGCCTGCAAACACAGCCACACTGGCTCTTTGGATATAAACAGAGATGAGCATTGAACCCTAGAGTCGGATATGACTAGCTTCCAAGCAAGGCTTTTAAGTGCCCTGGCTTTTAAGTGCCCTTTACCCAGGGCACTTAAAAGATTAAGTAGGTGTGTAGTTCTCAGTTTGAAGACAGTACTTACCTAAAAATCTGCTGATTTTCCCCACTTCACTTTTTGAGAGATAAAAGGTCCCATAAAATTATTTGGGATGCTATTTGTCTTGGTCTGAGAGAATGCACGCGCACCGAATGGATATCTTTTGGTGCGCGCTTTGCTTGCACCCATTCCCAGGGCGAGACGGATTAGCAGCAATAATTGGGGCGGAGCCACATCTATAAAAGGTTGCATCACCCACGAGACGTTCTCTGTTGCTTTCGAATGGTCGAAAGCCGTTTTTTCCCCACCTGCCCTCCCTTCCCGCAGTGTGATTATTTTGGTCGCTTCGTGGGCCGGATGGGAATTTTTGCATGCACCTCGATTGGCTTATTTGGTGTGTGGAGTTTTCGCCCATCCCATACTGCTTGCATTGGTTGTGCTTGGGGTCGTTTGGTTTTTGTTGTTCATGTTTTTCGGTCACTTTGGCTGGTAGCACAGGTGAGACATGACTGTAGTACACTCAATTCAGGGGTGGAGCACATTTGGCTCAGGAAATGGTTGCGTGACAAGGGTAAGGCAGCGGTGCCGAGCTAAACATGTTCTATGAACAGGAGAACACCGGATTGGTGGTTGGTGGACTCCAAAATGGTTCACCTGAATTTAGCTAGAGGTGGGGAACACGAAGGTCATTTAGGTGTTCCCCACAATATCATCAAATGGCTGAGAAATGCTATCTCTCACTCATGCTACTTTTACCAGGCAGGTAGTTATAGTTAATACAGTTTTGATTAATAAAAGTGGCCCATTGTTTAACACCATTCCGCTTGTCTGTCTCTTCATTGGGGGGTGGGGGGGAGCAAAAGGCATTTTTGAGGGGGTGGGGTGAGAATGTCTGCAGAGGATCAACACTTCAGCTGATCTTTTCAGAAATTCCCACAGCATCACCCAAATAGCAACAGCTGTTTTGACACAGCTCTAGTAATTAAATTCATTATTATTGTGCACAATGCATATAACAGTTTGATCAGGATGTATTTCTTGTGGAACTTTTCAATAGGAGCTAATTCTTTCTTAAGCCCTAAAAACAACTGCAGACCCAGCAAAAGACAAAAGGAAAATAAGCAGACAAATTTATCATGTTTATAGTTTATTGCCTCATTAATTAAGATGCAGACAATTCACAAGAGAAAAATGCAAAGCATAAGAAATTCTTCAATAACTTATTTATTACTCAAACAGCCTACTGCCAATTCACTATTAAAATTCTTGTATGAAATTCTAAAGTAACAGGTTGATTGCTGATTGACTATTAATATTATTATATACAGTATAATCTCAGAATAATAGGATAGTAGTGCTAAAATGCTAAATATTAACAACTGAAGATTTAAACTCCATATTTCTGTTCAAAGAGACTTTTGTATCACTACCTTTTGAGAAGAAAAAATATGTTTCAGCTCAAAATATCTACATCTGTTTTCTAAATTCAAAAATCTTGTTTACTCCTTCAAGAAATCAATCTCCTCATTTTACTTCACATATTAGGTGTTGCATTTCAAATTTGATAAATGCAAAGTTTGAACTTTGATAAAGTTCAAATACTGAGCAATACCACCCATGTTTATTTAGCCAATGCCACATAGTGATAAGGGAGGGACGTTGATTTGGGAGAGCTAAGTTCTAGTTCCCACTAAGCCATGAAACTTTCAGATTCAACTCTGCCCATTCTTTGTTTTTTCATCTTTGTCCCTTTTTTTTCTCAAGCTAATTTATTCCCAGGAAACTCTGGGAGCTTTTTAAAAAATCATACCATTCCCTTATTAAACTCAAGGCTTTCTTTAAGTGATAGAAAGCAACAAGGAGCACTATAAATTATGTTTTGAATACTGTCACAACAGCAACTTTTCTTACATGATAAGAAAAGAGAATGATTTGTATTAAAAAAACAATAACTTTCTAAGCTTTAAATTGCAGGGGTAGTTTTCAGAAGTTCTTCTTCTTTTGTGTCCCCATCCAACCCTGGACTGCCAAAATAAAGCCACTTTCTTGACCTTGTTGTTGGCCAAACTTAAGCCCTCATTGGTGCATGTTTCTGACAGTAATTAGCAGACCAGTAAATGAGCCGGATTCTGTATCACTCCATATTTACACAGCATGTGGATGTCCACCAGCAGCCCCCATTTGAACATGTTGATGTTGCATTTAGGCAGTGGTTCCCAACATGAGGCCCACACCCCACAGGGGGGCTTGAATCCCCTGAAGCCTGACAGTACATTGGGGAATTTACTAGGCTTCTGGGAAATGAAGTCCAAAAACCAAAGAATGAAAAACACTGATTTAGGGACTATGACCCTCAGCCTATTCAAGGTCCTCAAAGTGATGTAGGAGAGATTGAGTTCCTCAGCCATATCCTCTTTTAATACTGTTCCTTGTCCATTGAGCCCCTTCTTCCAATTTATAATTTGGTTTTGCTCTTGTGTACCCTTATGAATGTTTGTTCTTGCCATAAATTTCTTCCTGGATCTGAGCTGGTAGACTTGAGGCTCATATCTGTTTCAGAGGATGTCATTATCTTGCTTAGTTAGTTCAGAGGAGGTCATTCCCTTGCTTAGCTTTCTCAGCGGCTACTGCTACTTTTCTCCTTATATTAGTTATCAACAAGAGGGTATATTTTCTCAACTAGTGTAGGTTTGAGGCATCCTGGCTTCATTAACAGTGTTGTTCAGAAGTTACAAAGGCAAAAATCAAAGTTGGTGAGGGAGAAAACTAACCCTCTTCCCATGGCCCTCAATGATACATAGGCTGCCCATCTTTCCTCAGACTGGCTATCAATTTCTTAAAATCTTTCATTAAATGAAAAGGGAAAACTTCACTTCATTGGACTTATGGAGACATAAAACACTGTCTTGGTGTCCTGTCTTGGAGTGATTAATTAAATTCTTGGGTGAAATACAAACTCTGAGGGAAATTTGAGTTTTGTCATAGCATGCATCTGCTGCAAATTATCCTGTATTAAATAAGTGAAACCACAGCAACAATATATAAATAGGAATCTTACACTTAAGTTTTTGATTACCTATCATTAGAAAAGATTTTTCTATGATTTATCATTGAATGGGAAGTAAATATTGGCTTGAGTGGTCCTATCTCTTTTCAGCTGTCTCCTTGGTTGGATATCGTGTGTTATAAGATTAAAATAGCTTTTTTTTTTTTTAAAGAAAAATCATTATTAATGGGATTGGAAAAGAAATTCCAGAGGCCAGTGAATTCTGTGTGAACTTGCAATTAAAAATCCAGCTCTAAAGTTGCTTCACAAAATGCAGTGTCTGTTTGATATGTTTGACACAGACGGTATGTTCAGTCCATCTGTTCCACAACACAGGGCTTCAAGGAAGCAGAACACTCTCTGCTCATGTCTCCACATTGCAAACATAGGGCATGGACAGACAGGCCACTTGCAGGTGAAGTGTGGATAGCTGAGAAGAGAGAGTTTTACAAAAAATACAAGGTGGCCAAAATGCTATTAGTTATTTATGCCAGCATAAGTGCCTTGGAAGCAGCAAAATGACACTAGTTAACAAGTTGCTGCTTGTATTCTTCATCGTGTACCAATTATACGATTTGGTGCATGATGAGGAATACAAATGACAAGTTAGTATCCAGCAGCAATTTCCTAACCATTGTACTTATGCTGGTTTAAATAATTAAGAGGATAACAGCCAACATCAAGAACTATTTATAAAACAAGAATTTTCCAGCTCATTCAAAGAAACCAGTATAACCACTGAATGCACCTTGTCAAGGTCTATGGCTGGTCCAATATACAAGTAATACCTCATATAACATTAGTATCGAATAACACTAAAATCGCATAACATTAAGGAATCTGGGGGAAAGAATTGCATCAGATAACATTAAGATCCTATGGGATGCTTCGGATAACAACCGCTAAAGCCTGTGTGGTTACAATGTATCTCTATGGATCCCATAGGATTTTAACATGTATCAGATAACACTAAAAATCATATAACACCAAGACTTGTGGAACCAGGTTTTAGTGTTATATGAGGTTTTACTGTACATTAAACTGAAACTACTGAATGAACAAATGGAAAAGGAACAATTGCAATATTTCTACTAACTTTACACTAAATTTCCTTTTGATCCTCCTATATGACACCTCCACCCCTGCCTTTGTAGCAACCTTCTGGAAAGACTCCGAGGATTAGGGATCCAGGGCACTGTGTGGTCCTGGTTTTCCTCATTTCTGAAGGGCCGGACCCAGTCGGTGTGATTGGAGAGTGAGAAATCCAGCCCTGCATATCAAATAGCTCCTTCAGTATGGGGTGCCTCCAGTGGTGGGTTCTTAAAATATTTGCTACCCCCACGTGACATCACTGACATTGTGGGCTTAGCTGATGTCATGATCTCATGACGTCATGGGCGGAGCAAAAAAATTTGAAATTTTTTTTTTAAATGTCCACGCATGCGTCAAACCTCCATTTGACGCATGTGTAATTCTTTTTTTAGTGTGCATGCATCAAACTGCTATTTGATGCATGCACACTAAAAAAAGAACTGCACATGCATCAAATGGAGGTTTCATGCATGTGCAGTTCCAAGCAGCCATTTTGGCTACCCGGAAGAAATTTTTTTGGAGGGTGCTGGAGAGGTGACTGAACCGGTTGCCTGGGGTTTTACAACACACACCAGCGATCCCTCCTGATGGTGCGCTACCAGTTCGGGCGAACCGGTCCAAACTGGTAACATCTCATCACTGGGTGCCTCAGGACTCGGTGCTTTCACCTCTCCTATTTAACATCTACATGAAACCGCTGCGTGAGATATCCCACAGGGGTGAGGTATCATCAATATGCAGATGATACAAAGCTGTATATCTCGGCCTGTGGGGACCCAAGCGATGCAGTAGAAGTCCTTTCCAGGTGCCTGGAGACTGTGAGGGTCTGGATGGGGGACAACGGGCTACAACAGAATCCTGACAAGACTGAATGGTTGTGGGTCATGAGTCCTGCGTTAACTCAGGAGCTACCATCTTTGGTTCTCGATGGGGCAGTTTTGCCCCAAACAGACCCAGTGCATAATCTGGGGGTCCTCCTGGACTCACGACTACTGCTCGAACAGCAGGTGGCAGTTGTGGCCAGAAGGGCTTTTGTACAACTTCGTGTAATACACCAGTTATGCCCACTCCTAGACCAGGACTCCTTGCTCATGATCACACATGCTTTGGTCACATCCGGACTTGATCATTGTAATGCGCTCTACATGGGGCTACCCATGGTGACCATTCGGAGGCTGCAACTGGTCCAGAATGTGGCTGCCTGGGTCGTGATGGGGTGTGGGCATTATGCTCACGCCTCACCATTGCTGCGGGATCTGCACAGGCTACCAGTGTGCCTCCGGGTGCAATTCAAGATGCTAGTCATTACCTTTAAAGCCCTATATGGTAGTGGGCCAGGATACTTAAGATACTGTACTGCCCTCCAGTTTGTCCCACTAGAGCAGACCAGAGAGGCTCTCTGGTTGTACCATCGGCTAGAGAGGTGTACCTCTCTAGCACTAGAAGGAGGGCCTTATCCGTCTCTGCTCTGGCCCTATGGAACCTCCTGCCAAGTGAGTTGCATCTCCAGATGGAGCTACTGCCCTTTAGGAAGGGAGTTAAGACCTGGATGGTGGGGCATGTGTGGGGTATGGGCCAGAAGGTTGCCTCAGTTTGTTGGCTCATCTAACCCCTCCCTCTCTCTGTGTGACTTGTTTAATCTCTTTTAATTTTTGTAACTTTTAAATCCTGTTTAATTATGTTTTTATACCATGTTTTTACTGTGTTTTAAGTATTTTTAAAGTTTGTTAGCCGCCCTGGGTCTTTGTGAGGAGGGCGGCATAAAATTTTGATTAAACAAATAGATAATAAATAAACCTCATCAACTGAGCCATTTCTAGATTCTAGTACTAAATCATGTATCTGCCTGCCACAGTAAGGATCTAATGGGGTTCTGGTGGTTGTACTGTCTTCCTCAGTGGAACTGGGGAGACCTGTGCAATAGCTTCCTCTATGATCTCAAACTCTGCTCCAGAAGACAGGACAACCCTTCCAATCGGGAGTTTGGGTAGGAAGCAGGGCTTCAAAAAGAAAGGGAAGAAATTCTGATCATGTTTCTAGTTTCTTCAAGTGAGAGAAGTGATGGGCTGCTACCAGTTCGGACTGGTTCGCCTGAACCGGTAGCAGCTTTCCGGAGGGGATCGCCGGGGGGGGGGGTAGAGAACTCCCAGGCGAAAGGTTCGGTCACCACTCCTGCCACCCTCCAGAAATGTATTTCTGGGCAGCCAAAATGGCTCCCCGGAACTGTGCATACGTCAAACCTCCATTTGATGCATGCACACTAAAAAATAGAAGTGTGCATGTGTCAAATAGAGGTTTGACACATGTGCGGTTCTGGGCAGCCAAAATGGCTGCCCAGAAAGGGCACAGGCAGCGCCTGAAGAAGTGGGCAGCAGCGGTGGCAGCCTTTCCTTGCCGGGCCATGCTGCGCCAGGCCGCAGCGCTGCTGTGGCGGTTTGCCGCAGTGGCAGTTTGCTGCAGCGGAGGTTTGCCACAGCAGAGGTTTGCCGCAGCAGAGGTTTGTCACAGCAGAGGTTTGCTGCCATGCTGCCACACCACCGCACTTCCTGCCTGCCAGCCTAGTGCCTGCCTGCCTGCCTAGTGCCTGCTCCCCGACTCCAGGCCAAGTAAGTGAGGGGTTTGTGTTTGGAGTGGATGGGTTGGTTGATTATTATTATTTATTTATTTACTTTTTATAATTTTCACACAGTACAGAAAAAGACAATACAATAACAAAATAAAAAAGAATAGAGAAACAAAATCAAATCGCATACAATGATCCATTATTTGAACAATCTTACTATTACACTTGTAATTATAATTGTGACTAAACAATGAAAACAAAATATTTTACTCAACTATGTTTTTTAAAATAAAAAGAGTTAAACTTATTTTAACAAAATCTGTGTTAGTATATATTTCTACTTAGCTATATTTTTAATCTAAGCAGTCTATTCAAATTACACCCAGGTGCTATGTACATTGTCCAGGAGTAGAGCAGTTCAATTTTTCCAATTGATCCGGTACAGGTTTAATCCCTTGATTTTTCACTGTTATATACTCAACGAACTTTTTCCAAATTCTCCAGAATCTATTTTCCTGGAATACTCCTTTCCTAACCGACAGTTCCCATGTCAGTTTGTCGTTTAGTGCCAATTGCCACATCTCTTTATACCAGTCTTCTATTTTCGTAGTCGACTCATTTTTCCACTTCTTAACTATACATTGTCTGGCCGCTGACATCATAATTAGCAATAATTCTTTTTCCTCTTTACTCATCTTAAAATCCTCAATACATGTCAATAGAGCTGGTTCTGGCCCCAGTACAAGCTTCTTTTCAAATATACCGCTAGTTTCTTTTTCTATTTCACCCCAAAAATTCCTTAACTCGTTACATTTCCACCACATGTGTAAATATGTCCCCTTTTCTTGGTTACATCTCCAGCAATAATCACTTTTTTAATTATCTATTTGATGCAGCCTGACTGGGGTCAGATACCAGCGCCATAACAACTTATAATTGTGTTCCTTGACCCGAACTGACATGGATCTCATTACTCTTCTTCGCCAAATTTCTTGCCATTTTTCTTCAGGAATTGTTAGATTTAAATCTTGCTCCCAGTTATTTTTCAACATCTCTTGTATATTCCCTTTACTATTAAAGATTTTATATAATTTGCCAATCCCTTTTATACCTTTCTTCTCTTTTCTTATTTTAACTAACATTTCTTCAAAATCTGTCAAGTCCCTTTCTAACTCTCTTCCTTGTATATTCTTCCTATTCCATTTGTTTATCTGGAGAATTTGGAACCAGTTTAATTCCATTTGTTGAAACAATTCCTTCCTTTCATCATTACCTGTGCAAGCTCTTATCCAATCTTTTAATAGTTGTATTTTTTGTTTGCTAACACATTTCTAATCCTTTGATCCAATCTTATCGGAAAGTCATTAAAATCTCCTATCTCTAAAATTGGCGAGCTACCCGGGACTATATGTTTTTTAACCTTCTTCCACTCCTCCATTGTTGTCTTTAGAAACCTATTTTGTATTCCTTTGTTATCCAGTTTTTTATTTCCTTTACTCAAAAATGATGCTTTACCCATTTGAGATAATTCCTTCATTTCTATTCTTTCCCAGATTACTTCTTCATTAATTAATATCTTTACAACATTCCTAATCTGAAAAGCTTTATAATAGCTTTGAATATTTGGTAACCCCAGTCCTCCCTCCTTTTGAGGTAAATACCACAGTGCCTTAGCTATCCTTGACCTTTTATCTCCATTGCAAAATTTGTTTATCATTTTCTGATACACTTGAAGTTCTTTAATGCTGTGTTTAATTGGCAAAGCATCAAACAAAAAATTCAACCTCGGTAAAAGCATCATTTTTGAGAGGGCTATCCTTCCAAACCATGACAAATTCAAGTTTTTATATTTTCTTATTTTTTCTTCAATTTCTTTTCTAACTTTCCCATAATTTAATTTTTAAGATCTTTATAAGACCCTGTTATTATTATCTAATTGAAGATTTTACTTGAATTTTAAATCTTGCCCTAATTTCATCTTGTTCATTTTTCCTCGCATTGCATAATATCATTTCTGATTTTTCCCAATTAACTTTCAAACCTGTGATTTCCTCAAATTCCTTAAGATGTTGGAGAATTTTATTCATTACTTGTTTTGGTTGTTTAACTATCAATAGAGTATCATCAGCATATAAGTTTATTTTACAGCCTTCTAAACCAATTATTTCCTTGTCTTGTATTATCGTGTTAGCCAACAATTCCATTACCAAAATAAATATTACTGGTGACATTGGACATCCTTGTCTCGTACCTGCTTCTAATCTTATCTCCTCAGTATACTCCTCGTTAACCTTGATCCTAGCAGTACTCTGTTGATATAATTTAGCCATTATTCCTTGGAATTTATTCCCAAATCAATATAACCGTATCAATTCCTGTATTGTATCCCACTGTAAAGAGTCAAATGCTTTAAATATATCTAGTGCTAAAAACCCAATTTTTTCCTTCCTCCATTCAGCTATTTCCATTAAATCCAATACTTTCCTAATTAGATCTCCCATATGTCTATTTTTAAGGAAACCTGCCTGATCTTTATTAATATAATCTCCAATAAAAGTGTTCAATCTTTTTGCCATTATCATTGTAAACATTTTTGCGTCTTGATTTATTAAAGAGATTGGCCTATATGATTCAATTTTTTCCGCATCCTTTCCTGGTTTTGGTATCAATGTTATTATTGTTCTATTCCATGAATCTGGGATCCTTTCTCCATCTAATATATTATTATATAATTTATGAAGTTTTCCTATCAGAATTCCTTTGAAATCCTTGTAAAAATTTGCAGATAGTCCATCCTCACCTGGGGCTTTATCTAATTTCAATCTTCCTATCGCTTCATTAATTTCTTTTTCTGTGATTATTGCCTCCATTATGTTTTTATGATCCTCTTCTATTCTCTTTATTCCTTGCCTTTCAAATTGTGCCCTAAGTTTGTTTAAATCTACTTTTTTTACTGAGTATAAATCTCTATAGAACTTCTCCACTATTTTTAATTTTCCTGCCCTTTTATTACATCTCTTTCCCGAATTATCTACCAATATCCCTATTTGGCTTTTAATTTTCCGCTCTTTAGCTGCCCTTGCTAGTAATTTGGAGTTCTTGTTACCATATTCGAAGTATTCCCTCTTTAAAAAAATAATATCTTTCTTGACTTTTTCTATATCTTTTCCATCCAATTCTTTCCTTATTTTCATCATTTCTCCTAATAGTCTCGGATCTTTGCTTCTCGCATGTTTATTTTGGATGTCTTTCAATTGTGTTTCTAATTCTTGATATCTTTTCATTTGTTGTTTTTTCCTTATACTTGCTAATTTTAATGATTCCCCTCTGAATATTGCCTTCATAGTGTCCCATACTGTACTATAGCTAACCTCCTCATTATCATTCCACACCCAATATTTTTCCCATTCTTTTATCATTTGGTCTTTAGTGTTCTGGTTTCTAAACAGGCTGGGGTCATACCTCCACTTAAAAGTTTTTTCCCAAGATCCACCCATTCTTATTTCCATGTTTATTTTTGCGTGATCTGACTCCTTAAAAATACCCGTTTCAATTTTTTCTATTTTGTCAATTAGATTTTTTGTAACCAAAAAGTAATCAAGTCTGGAATACATATTATATACTTGGGGGGAAAAAGTGTATGTTCGCTCTTCACCCTTAACTTCCCTCCAAACGTCCTTCAGCCCTGTTAATTTAAGCCAGTCAGAAAGCATTTCTTTTTTATTATCCCTTCTTACCCCAGTACTATCTATTTCTGATCTAATCAAATTGAAGTCACCTGCTACTATCAAATTTGATGTACTCTCCTTCCTTATTATCTCTGCTATTTTATTTAAAAATTCCAATTGATGTTCATTTGGCGCATAGATATTTATCAATGTTATTTCTTCATCTTCAATAGTCCCCTTTATAACTAAATACCTTCCATCGGGATCAGCTATGCTTTGTGTGAGGTTAAATCCCAGTCTATCTGATATCAAGGTTGCCACTCCTCTAGCCTTAGATGATCCCGGTGCTATTTCGTATATTTGCCTTCCTTTATTTTAATGTGAATGTGTATTTTTATTTTATTTTATTTATGTATTTATTTATTTTCTTTGGCTCCACCCACAACATCATGACATCATGATGGCATGCCATTGGCTCCACCCATGGCGTCAGCTCCGCCCATGGTGGGGTAGCAAAATTTTTGACAGCCCACCACTGAGTGAGAGTCAATGAAGTGGCACCATTGAAGTAGGACTTGATAGTAGGGATCTACAGGGGGAAAACATACAGGTGTCATTCATTTCAAGCTCTTTCAGGGAGTGACTCATGCTTCCAGCATATTCAGGTAATGGCCCTTTCATTAAACAAGATTGTCTCTTTTATTTATATTTCATTTTGGTTTTTCCTCATTTGTGTTTTTAGCACTAGGACAAAGAAAAACTAGAGAAAATCCAAAACAATTCCAAAAAAGCAGAAACAAGACAACAATCATCTACTCTGAAAGAGGGCAACATAAGAATCAATCATTGTCAGACCTATAACAGTACTTTAAAGTTCTCACTTACCACTACACTTGGGGACATGAAAGGATCCTCATTTGGGTGTCCCCTAAAAATCCTTTCAACCCAGAGTAATCTCTGACATGAAATTATTATTTTCACATCATTATCCCCAACAGCACCAGAAGTAGCAAGTGATATAGATGAGGGCGGGATATCATCATCATAATGATCATCATCAGATCAATGAAGGGCAGCACTAATTTTCATCATAATCACAAATGATCATGTCATAAATTGATCATCACAAATGATAATAGAATGCTGTTGCCAGCACTCAGTGCAACCCCCCCCCCCCCAGACTACACAGATAACTTTTTAGGTACAAGAGAAGATGGTGGCTGGCCTCAGAAATGGGTGAGATGATTTTGCATACATGGGTCATATGGGTTTCTCTCATTCAAATAAACTGAATGATTTGAATTTCAAGGCTTTTGAAACATATCAGAGAGTAAACAAAATAAAACAAAAACGTTGTAGCACTTTAAAAACTAACTGCTGTTTTTTAATGTTAGCCTTTGTGGATCAAGTCCACTTCATCAGATTTTTGAAAGTGGACAAAAGAATCTGAAAACCAAGGAAAGAGCTTCTTTTATGTTGTTTTCCATTTATTGAACCTTGAAAACCCTATCTCAAGTTGGAAGAGCCAATTGTAAGCCATCATTTAGTCAGGAAATACACTGGTTAAAACTGGGTCCTTCACAATCTTCCTGCTCAACCTACTTCACAGGCTTATTGTGAAGATACAGAAGAGAAGGAGAGCCCAGTGCATCATTTTGAGGTTAGTGATTGAAAGACAGGATAGAAATGTAATAATAAATAATGTGACATTATTGTTGTTAAGTCACATAGTTGAGTCTGACACTTTGTGACCCCATGGACCACTACACGCCAGACACCCCTATCCTCCACCATCTTCCACAGGGCCGCTCAGCTCTACACCCATTACATCAACAATGCCATCTAGCCATCTCATCCTCTGCTGCCCCCTTTTCCTTTTGCCTTCAATCTTTCCCACCATCAAGGCCTTCTCAAGTGAGTCCTCTCTTCTCATTTGGTATCCAAAGTACTTTAGCTTCATCTTCAATATTTGTCCTTCCAATGAGCAGTCAGGGTTGATTTCCTTCAGGATTGAATTATTTGATCTCTTTGCTGTCCAGGGTACTCTCAAAATCCTCCTCCAGCACCACATTTCAAAGATGTCTAGTTTTTGCTCAGCCTTCCTTATGGTTCAGCTCTCACAACCATTGCTGGAAATACCATTGCTTTGACTATGCGTACTTTTGTTGGCAAGGTGATGTCTCTACTTTTCATTGTGTCCCCTAGGTTTCTCATAGCTTGCCTCCCAAATTTTTTTTCCTTCTTTTTATTTCATGGCTGCAGTCACCATCTGCTGTGATCTTGGATCCTAATAAGGTAAAGTCAGTCACTGCTTCCATTTCTTCCCCTTTTATTTGCCAGGGCATGATAGGGACAGCTGCCATTTTCTTGCTGTTGTTTTTTATGTTGAGTCTTAGGCCAGCTTTTTGCAGGTGAAACATTAGGTTTCACCTGATACGTTTAAATAAAATTCTTTTCATGAGTTAAAAATAGAGAATCAGTTTAGTCCTATTCCCTGCTGAAAATGTCTCCACATAAAGGACAGACTGAAGAGAAGTCAGCCTGCTACAAGTCCAGATTCTCAACATGATGAGGAATGCTGATCTTTCAGGAACCCCAGTCAGGTGGTTTGACTCCATGGGTACCAGAAGCTTATCTTCTGAGACAGTTCCTCTCCTTCTGCAGATATCAACAGATGAAGGTGGGACAGGGACTTTGTGCCTGCTCATGCTTTCATGTTACCACTTTTTATAAAAAATGCCTGTAGATGACTTAACTTGAAAGGAAATCTTTCTTTCAAGATAAGTCTACATCTGACATTATCAACTCAGAGAGCTCTCTTGATCATCAGAGGTGCATGGGATCCTATCTCTGATATGATATGATGAGTCAAAACAACAGTCTGATACCACATGGCCAGTCAAAACAACATTTTACAAACAATTTCTGATAAGAGACAACAATCCAAATAAATCATTCTAGCTTTTACTGTAAATGGTAAATTTAGGCTTAGGCAAAGGCCACCCTTGCTCAAAAGCCAGTTGTATGTGACTCTAGGGTTCAGTGCTCATCTCTGTTTATAGCCAAAGAGCCAGCACTGTCTGTGTCTGCAGACATTTCCATGGACATGTAGCAGGCATGCCTCAACACCGAGTGCATGGAATGTTGTTTACCTTCCCACTGAAGTGGTTCCCATTTATCTACTTGCAATTTCTTGCTTTCGAACTGCTAGGTTGGCAGGAGCTGAGTCAGAGACAGAAGCTCATTCTGTCATGCAATATCCGGGAATCGAACTCCGACATTCCAGTCAGCGAGTTCAGTGTCTTAATCACTTGAGCCACTGCAGTCCCATGGAATTTAGGCTTGCTTGGTGCCAAATTTTGAGAAGATTCTAATTTCTGATTTATTTATTTAAAAAAAACACCTCCTACTGCTGCTGCATTCACATATAGCAAGTTTGGTAGTTATTCTTCAAATGCTAGCCATTGCTTTCTTAAAAGGAAATTATTCTTGCCATGAGCTTTTTAGAATTTGAATTTGATCCATTCTGTCATTTAGAAGGCAGAGGACCTTGAAGATATTTATTTTACATGGGAAAATATTTCTGACTGCACAGGCTCACTGAGGCATTCTGTATCCACTGTTAAAACTGCTTCTAGTACTACAAGAGACTAAATTTCACTGACGTGAATGTGGATTATGTTTTGGCAAGATTTGGGACTTTGAACTGATCACAGGTATAAATTTCTTTGAACAAACAAATACACTATGATGAGACCAAGAGTGTAAACGAAGTGTGATGGAAAAAGAGGTAAAGCAAGAGAGAAGACACAGAAAGAGAAAAGGAAGAGACACTGAGAGAACAGGAGAAAGATAATGATGCACCACAGGAGAATTGTATTAAATATTTTTTGTCCTTATTTCTGCCATTGATTGAATGAGGACAGCAAAGGAGATGCTGCTGGCTTTTGGGTGCTTTTGTCCTTAAAAGATCAGGCATAGTTTGAAAAAAGACAGTTTTCTAACATTAGTGTTTTCTTAGCTTTAGACCAGGGGTGTGCAAACTACAGCCCATGAGCCAGATGCTGCCTATTAAACCAAATCATCTGGCCCACACCGCTCCCAGAAGCAGAAGTAAAAAGTGTGTGTGCATGCACATAACATACATGCACATAAGATTGCTGTAAATGACCCACAGCTGTCACAAATGCATTTACAACAGCCATGGGTCATTTACGGCATCATTATGTGCATGCACGGCAGTGTTATGCACATTTTACTTCTGCTTCCACAGCCCAAAAAGTTCGGGCACCCCTGCTTTAGACTATAAACAGTTGAATGTATTATGGGGAAGGACTCACAGTCTGTCCTAGCCCTGGGATTATAAAGCACATTCCCCTTCCCTACTTTTGTTCTCTCCTCTTCCTGTTTTAATATGAGGGTATAACAAAAATTTTCTTCCAAGTTGTGTGTATAAAAAATTCTTATACAATAAAACACCGGATAACACTAAAACTTGGTTCCACAAGTCTTGGTGAAATCTGATTTTTAGTTTTATCCAATCCATGCTAAAATCCTATGGGATGGCTCGGATAATGTTAAAGCTCCATAGAGATACATTGTAACTGCACAGGCTTTAGCGGTTGTTATCCGATCCATCCCATAGGAGCTTAACGTTATTCGATCCAATTCTTCTTCCCAGATTACTTAATGTTATACGATTTTAGTATTATCTGATCCAATCATTATCCGGTGTTTTACTGTAATATTATCAAAATATGGTATACGTGCATGAAACATTTGTTTTCAATATTTGAACCTTCAGTTAAACAATACAGAGCCATTTTGAGTCTGGGGGCACAGAAGTTAAGCTGCTGTACTGCAATCAAAAGGTTGTAAATTTGATCCTGATCAGAGATTAAGGTTGACTCAGCCTTTCATCCTTCAGAGGTTGGTAAAATGGGTAACCAGTATGTCTGGGGCAAAATGCTAATTAACTTGTGAATTGCCCAGAGAGTAAACTAAGTGCTATGGGGTAGTATATATGGTAAGTGTGATTGCTTTGCTTTATTAAGTTTCTATAACAAAGCAAACTGACTCCTAGTTGAGTTTTCAAAGGATATGTGTGTGTGTGTGTGTGTGTGTGTGTGTGTGTGTGTGTGTGTGTGTGTGTGTGTGTGTGTGTGTGTGTGTGTGTGTGTGTGTGTGTGTGTGTGTGTGTTTTAGGGTGAGAAGTGGTTAAATGATGGGGAAAGGTATCAAATTCCAGGATTTTCACTTCCTTGGTGTCCCTTTGTAAAAGTAGGGAGCAAAAGAAAGTGTTATGTAGACCAACTTAACTGCTATCAACATTCAGACTGGCCTTTGTTATATACGTTTGACATCTCTTTTCCTTCTGGCAATGCAGACATGATATATCAGATCATTTAGTGCATTTTGAGTTGTGGATACAGAGACAATATTTCATATTCATAAACCAGAGGTTTGTTGTTGTTGTTTGAAGGACTGATACTGTTGATGTGTTTTTTAAAAATTGTAATTAAAAGTCCATTATTTGTATAAAGTCAAGACTAATGAAGATTAGCTATTTGTCAACATCATTAAAGCGGTTTTCAGTTGCTGTTTTGGTGCCTCTATTGTAAGTGGGATGAACCACTTTGATTATCTGCTATTCATTCTTTACAAATGGAACCTCTTTCATCTGATTTTTATGAATATTCTTTGCATTTCACTAAATCAGGAATCCTAGCAACGGGCATCATTTGCAATAGGCATGAGCTTTGTTCAAGCAGAAAGGATTTAATTGTGGAGAAACAGCACAAAGCTGTCAACAAGATTACAGACTAGATACCAAACATTTAGTGGCAAGGTAGGGAAACTTTTCTTCTTAAAAAAGAGATGATTTCATGATTCTTCCTTTCACTAGAAATCTTAAAATGAGGGTCAACAAGCTTTTAAAGCCGGGGCCCAAATCAAGCCCCCTCAAACTGATGGTGGGCCAGATAGGTGCTGACGGTGGCAGTGGTGGCCTGCTATAGAGCACCATTAGGGACATGCTAAGCCAAGCGGAGGAGACAAAGATTGAGGTGGCAGAAGTGGTGGCAGAAGCAATGGCTGGACTGTGGTTGCATGCCAGATGAGTTGGTGCCGCAGGCTGAATCTGGACCACGGGCCCTAGGTTGAGAACCCCTGTCTTAAAATGAGTGCATGGCATTTAACCAAGTCATTACTATGAAAGATTCTATGTATCCTTTGCCTTCAAGACACATTCTTGCATTACTTGGGAGCAGAGACGACAATGGAAGAAATGGATGCAGCTAATATTTAAGTGTGGAGTGATTGCATTATATGTAATAAAGTATCTTCTGGATATTGCACGCGTGCATCTTTATTTCAGAAGCAATTAGCTGTTGAAGAACAGAAACAAATTATATGAGCAAGCACTAGCCAATTAGACACAGAACAAATCCAGCCACTTCTTTTTGGAAGATCAGTCTTAGATCTCAGGAAAGTACCAATATGTCAGAAAGAAAGAAAAAGGCCTAAAATTGGAGAATTTTTTCTCAGTAATTTTTACTCCACAAGATTCCAGGTAGTCAATTACAACATTTAAACCGGGCTTCAGAGCAGCACCAAATTCGGCACATTTGTAACAGACCAGCCGTTCTTCTTCTTTGCCAAATTTGGAGAAGTTGTACAAAGGGCTTTCAAGTTATGATTTTAAATGTAAAACTATTTTACATTCCAATCCAGAAATATGTGACCCCAAGCAACCCTAGGTATAAAATTTGAAGGAAAAAAATGTTGAGCCCACCTGCTTTTCTTTATGTGAAAATAATTCAGACAGTAGAGGATTCTTCTTCTTCCATATCTAAGCCTGACTTGAAACTGCCAAAATGAAGCCACTTTTTGGTGAGTTCTTTCTGCCATTCCTATTACCTGACCTAGTGTGAGAAAGATTGGATGGCTCAAGTTTCACCTGATTATGGTTCAGAGGTACCACCATCTTCAAAGAGGCTTTTTCTGTGTTCCCCAGACAGTAAGAGGCCGAAATATTGGTAATCAGAAAAGGCCTTGAAATTGAGAGAAACACAATTTCTTGTAACACTGAACATGTATGGTACAGCTTTGCCAGGAAGAAGAGATTTTTCAAATGCTACCTTATAGCTGAATTGGTGAGAGAGGGATAATTTTAGGGTAATTAAAGGTCACAGCCTGTATGAAACAAAGTAAAAACAGGGTTTTAGAGAAGAAAGTATGGAGTGATAGTCCTCCAGAGAGGGAGACATTTTATTGTGTACCATGAGGGAACTAGCACATACTTTTGCAAGGCTCATTCAAGTATTTCTGGGTTTTGTCCCAGCCTAAGTGTTTACACTAAACATTTTCTCAAGATTTCAGAGACCAAACAGTTTCTGGTGTAAGTCTTTCAAGGATAAATCTTGGGCAATTATTTATTTATTTATTCATTTATTTATTTGGTGCAATTTGTACAGCCGCCCAATCGGTGGGCGACTCTGGGAGATGTACAGCAATTCAATACAAATACATAAAGTCCCCACAATTCCCATAAAACCCTTAAAATTCCTAAAATACTACAAGGCTACCACCACCTGCACCAATTACTAATCTTATGAAAAACTGATTTAAAAAACCATGAGAGATCATCCTCTAAATGAGCCAATGGGGGGAGGGGGTGGTTGCTTCTTCCCCACCTCCCCATACCTCCCTTGCAAGTCAGGTTTTTAGCTCTTTCCTGTGGGGCAGCAGCTCCATCTGGAGACACAGTTCAACCAACAGGAGATTCCACAGGGCCAGGGCAGATACCGAAAAGGCTCTTCTTCTTATGCTAGAGAGGCGAGCCTCTCTAGTGGATGGTACTTTTAAGGAGCCTCTCCGATCCACTCTAGTGGGACGGACAGATAACCTAGGGGTGATACAGTCTCTTAAGTATCCTGGCCCACTACCATGTAGGGCTTTAAAAGTCATCACCAGCACCTCGAATTGCACCTGGGGGCACACTAGCAACCAATGCACCTCCCAAAGCAGGGGTGAGGACTGCACCCCAACAGTATACTAGCAGCCACATTCTGCAACACCTGAAGCCTCTGAATGGTCGCCAAAGGGAGCCCCATGTAGAGCACATTACAATAATCCAGTCTGGAGCTGACCAGAGCTTGCGTGACCATGAGCAAGGAGTCCTGATCTAAGAGCAGGCGTAACTGGCATATGACATGAATTTGTGGGGGTGGGGTGGGGTGGAAGCCCTCCTGACCATGACTGCCACCTGCTCATTGAGCAGGAGTCATGAGTCCAGGAGGACCCCCACATTATGCAATGGGTCTGTTTGGGGCAAGATAACCCCATCCAGATCCAAAGCCTCCAGACACCTGGATAGGACAATTAGAACTTTTGAACCTGCAAATCAGAACTCAATTAGCTTACTCTCAGGAGAATGATTTAATTCCTTCCTGGCCAAATAGGCTGTTTTGGGATTCATGCCCAATGTCATGATTTTGGTTTTTTTGATGTTGAGTTTCAAATCATCTTTTCTGCTCTCCTCTTTCACCCTCATCAAGAGGCTCTTTAGATCTTCTTCATTTTCTGGCATTAGTGCAGTTTCTTCTGCATATTTTAGGCTGTTGATATTTATCCCGGCAATCTTAATTTCAAATTGTATTTCATCCAACCCTGAATTACACATGATGTACTCTGCATATAAATTAAATAAGTATAGTAACATGTTACACAGAAAGAGCTTCCTTGAAGATTGTGATATTTCTGAACTATAATCTGGCAACCTTGTAATGGCAACCTTGTGTTGCTGGCTAATTTTCCTCACACTAGGTCAGGCGAAAAGAACTGCAGAATGAACTCAACAAAAGGTGCCTTCATTTTGGCAGTTTTACATCTGGTCTAGACATGGAAGAAGAAGAATGATTTTCTGAAGTATTCCCAGGATGATGATGATGATGATGATGATGATGATGATGATGATGATGATGATGATGATGATTTATTTATTTATTTATTTATTTATTTATTTATTTATTTCTTCCAACTTGCTATCCCGCCCCAATCGGGTAAAAACCCAACTCATGATGATGATGATGATGATGATGATGATGATGATGATGATGATGATGATGATGATGATGATGATGATGATGATGATGATGATTTTGCTTTTTTTCATTATCCTATACTTTATATAGTCCTCTTAACTCCTTGATTTTTAGCCAACATTTATATAACTTTTTTCTCAGCTTTACTGCTTATTTAACTTCCTCACACCACCATACAGTGTACTTAGCTCTATTTCCCCGGTGGCTAACCTTTGCATTCCAGCTGTCCTTGGACTTCAATTACCAGGAGCCCAAGTCAGCATTCTTGCTGATCAGGGCTTTGGGGAATTGACGTTCCAGAACAGCTGGAGTGCCATAGTTAGCCATCTTTCCCCCACAGATTTCCTCTGCAGTGCTAAGCATGGTAGTTTTATATCCTTTACATTCTCCACTACATTTTCATCTCTGGTGGCAGTTGGTTAAATGCTATCTCCACCTTTCACTGTCCCCACTGTTTTCCTTGTTTGAGGTTTGTATCTTAATTAATTCTTGTTTTTTGTTTGATCACCTTCTTTTAATATTGTATTTATCATTTCTTGCTGCTTTTTAAAAAAATTATTCCATGTCTAAGCCAGTGGTGAAACTGCCAAAATGAAGGCACCTTTTGGTGAGTTCATTTTGTAGTTCTGTTTGCCTGACCTAGTGTGAGAAAGATTAGCCAGAACAAGGTTGCCATTGCCAGGGATATACCCAATTGTGGTTCAAAATACTGTACCACAATCTTCGAGGAGACTCTTTCTGTATACAATTTTATGATCAGTCTCTCATGGTCCATTGAGGATTGCTATTGAGTAACTGAGTATTCTAAATTTTCTTTTAACTCTTGTTAATATGTTATCAAACTGACTTTTAATGGTAATAATCATTCCATTTATACCATTTGTAATGTTGTGAATCTCAATGTCCAAAAAATATTATTTTTAAAAAGCTGGTGTTGGTTGCATAAATCCAGTATCTTTTGTCCATTCTCATTCCTTTCACTGGTCTCAGCGGCATCTGGGCCATAAATTGTTTATATTATCTTCTGTTCATACCCACTCTACGGTTAAAATCTTCCATTACATACAATGTACTATTAGCTTCCACTTCATATCCTCTCATATAATTGATAAAAAAAACCTCATCCTTTTGTTCTTCTGGGTAGCTATCATTCCATGGCACATATAATTGTACATACATTTCAATTTGCTCTCCTCTCTTGATTTTCAGTATTATTATTCTGTTCAAATCATTCTTAATGCCTAGCATGTATTTTGCTATGTCTGGATGCATTTTTCACCGTGATCCCTCCTGAGTAAATAAACAAGTATTCTTTATGAACTTTCTTACACTTATGAACATTGCATCTTATATCAGCTAGGCCCATTATCTTAATCCTTCTACTTTCCATTATTTCTAAAATTTCTTCTGTTTGCTCCTCATCATTTTCATTAATGACTTGGATGACGGAGTGCAGGAAATACTTATCCAATTTTCAGATGACACAAATTGAGTAGAATAGCTAATAACTTAGAAGACAGAAACAGAATTCAAAAAGACCTTGATAGACTTGAACACTGTGCTGAAAACAGCAGAATGAAATTCAATAGTGTAAAAACAAATGAATAAAATATAGTTACCTGTAAACTACCCAGAGAGTGCACTAAGCACTATGGGGCAGTGTAATTGCTATTGCTACGTCCAATATTTCAATATTTCTTTTTAAGGCCGCAAAAGTTATCTGAAAAGTGCTTCTTTTTCTGAAAGCATGTGCTTCCCCCCTGTAGTTTACTTTAAACTCTCTCTTTTTTACTGCTTTCCTTATTTCTGATGCCTCTGGCATTTACATGCATTTGAATGATAAACTGCTACCTGTGGTGTATAGAGAACCTGTTGTGTTTCATGATAAAAGATGGGCCCCTTTCATCCCATCCCACCTGCTTCGTTATTATGATGCCTATGAACACCGCTTTGTTTTTGGATAATCCCACCTGGCAAAAGCATTTTAATATTTTTGTTGTTTTCTGAATACTGTATGAACAAACAGCCCTGGGCCACACATTGGTCTTTTTTTAAAAAAAGGAAGGCTTTCATGCTTTCACTGATCGTGAAGTAGGAAAAGTCAGATTGCAACCCCATTTCAACACATCAGTATGGGACTATATCCATCAAAATAAAGTATATCTAAGGACTTTGAGGTAACTGCGTTGTAGATCTAGCTGATGATAAAAGTTATTCAATGAATTCCAAGTCATTTGCAGTTCTCTGCCATAGAAAGAAAACAAACAGAAAACTAAAGAACTGCCCAGATTCCCAAATTGACATCTATTAGCTTGCCATTCAGCTTGAAAACAGGCAGAACTACACGGAATGGGCAAAATGCAAGATTGTCCCATTGTAGCAAATGTATTTGAAGCTGCTCACTGATTATATTTGAACAAAGATTTTACACAGTCTCTTACATGAAACCATACTTGAAACTGCATCATATTGATTTCCGGTTTAATGAAAGGCAGCAAAATATTGATTATTTAATTTATTAGTGTTGGACTTTTAATATCAGAGGTGGTGGGGAAAATGCTTTGGGGATTTTCTGCCATAGGCACTGAAATAACATAACTATCCTTAGTTAAAATATCTTATGGGTGTCTGAAGAGTGGGATAAGTTCTGTTTGATGCAGTACCCCAGACATTAAAATGTCTTGGAGCAGTCCTAAATCCTGTGTTTTCATTGATCAACACTGAAGAGAAGCATTTGTTTGTTTGTTGTGGCTTTTAAAAAGTAATATAAATGTATATTTGATACAAACAGAAAAATATTATGTGGTAGATTAAAACATCTACCTTTTTAACATGGCTTCCAAATGAGGAATTATAGGTAACCATTTTATTTTTGTAAAATAAAATGCTCCTCTATGGCAGGGGTTCCAACGTTTTCCTGCCAGGTGCCTTTCCTGCCTCTGACAGTTAGCTGTGGGAGCCAGAGATGTCGTTGCTCCCAGTGCTTATGTTTTTGGCAGTGGTGGCAATTGCACTATTTTTTTCGGCTTCTTGCACAGCCTCCGCCTCTTCCCACGGCGTCAAGAGGATTTTCGGCTCAGAACCCAGGCACTGCCGGAAGCTCCACCTGGCACTGGAAATCCCAAACTGATGCATTTTAACTGCTGAAATGCAGCAGGAATGTGGTGGGAAAAATATCAAAATAGAGCAAAAATGCTCTAAAAACCCTCTTGCCATCGTGAGAAGCGGTGGAGGCTGTGCAAGCAGCTGCAAAAATGGTGTGATTGCCGCCACTGCTCTGGTAAGCGACATTTTTGGACTTCCAGTGTTGGTGGGGAGCTTCTGGTGGGGCGTAGGTGGTCATCATAGGCCATATTAATGAGATCCATGGGCTGAATTAGGCCCACAGGTTGTAGGTTGGGAACCTCTCCTCTATAGTGACAAACCAACTGTATTTCATGCAGGAAATATAAATAGATATTTTGTAAAGCCTTAGAGTTAAGCTAACCTCATCAAGATGGAAAGGACTTAAGTTTGGCCAACAGCAAAGCTAAGAAAGTGTCTTCATTTTGGCAGTCCAGGGTTTGGTCAAGACACAAAAGAAGAAGACCTCATCATTCTGCTTCCAGAAGAAAACTGAAAGTGAAGGACAGAGAGAAGAGAGAGAGTGCAAGAGTATTTGTGGTAAAGCAAAGCTTTTGCAACTTGTGACTAATTGCTTTTAACTGACAAGACACGTGCATGTCTTTATCATGTGTCTGATTTAACAACCAAGATATATCAAAGAGCCTCATCAATTATGAGCAGCAAGTTATGCAAACCCTATACCCGTGATGGCGAACCTTGGCACTCCACATGTTCTTGGACATCAGTTCCCAGAAACCCAAGCCCCCATGAATCCACATGAATAGGTTTGCTGCAACTCATCTGGTCAAGACTGCCCTCGTTGCTCCCAGAAGTGCCATACGGGTGCCTTTTACTTCCACTTCTGGGAGCGACAAGGGCCGGATGAATCACAGCAAACCCATTTGTGTGGATTCATGGGCCTACACCAATAGGATTTGGGACCCTATCAATATAAAAGGATAAGAAGCCTGTGGCCTTTCCGATATTGCCTGACATCAAATCACGTTAGCACAAGCCAGCATGCCCAGTAATCTGGGATACTAAACGTCCAGCAACATCTACAATGGTACAGGTTCTTTTTTACTCTTGCTATAAACAATCGTGCATGAGGAGAACATAGAGGCTCAAATCATGCGTCTCTGTAAGGTCCCTCCCACTCATGCTCCTGAGCATATGCTCATTTCTGGAACATATTTAACCCTTACCATTCAACTTTGAGAGACCTGAGCCGCTTTTAAAAAGAACTTACTGAGCTCTGGCAGTAGAGCAGAACAAGGGAGGCTTCTTCTTCAGGTAGCATGCAGCCAAGTTGCCTTGTGTGTGTGTGATAAGAAAAACAACAATCTTCAAAGAGAAACAGCTGTTTTATTCTTCAGGTTCATTGATAGTAAAGTCCATAGAAAAACGCAGATTAAAAGGTCATAAACATAAGATCAGTCCAGTAAACAGTCCAGGATCTTTTAGGTAATCATAGTGAAAAGAAGAGAGTAATCCTACTCCATAGCCAGGGTCTTAAGCCATTGAGAAACAGAGACGAACTAACTCACTTCTCTGCAAACATGGAGAATTTGCAGTCAGGTGGGTTTCTCTTAGCCAATCAGGCAACAGAGAAAACTTTCTCAAAACAATGAATTGTTTACATCCATGTGAAGACATAACACTCTAAGCTCTGCAAGCTGGAATGATAACACGGGAACACTGGCTGAAAACAACCATCTCGTGACAGTCTTGTGAGACACACAGAGATGGGAAAAGATTTTTTATGAGGCCTAGCTGAAAAATAGCAATTTCAAGCCTTGGGAAACATTAGGAAATAGGTCTTTTCCTGACACTTAGCATAAGAAAAACCATAACTTTTCATTTATTTCTAACCAGAAAATAAAAAGTCTCTACTGAGATTCTAAGAGGAATCTGTGTGTCCACCCTATGGCTTTTTAGTTACTGGTCAGGAAAGCAACAGGATTTCAGCCAGAATATCTCTATAAATACAGTTAATGCCTGCAATTATTAAAATGTTAAGTAATGGGTTAAGTAATGAGTGACATCATATACAGTAACTGTATATGATGAAGAATCCCAGTTAGCTGAAAAGCTCAGTGAGTTAGGTTTCTGGCTGCAAGTCAGAGATTGGATGTTCAATTCCTTACTGTGCCTTCCTGTATAGCAGGGGTCTTCAACCTTTTTAAGCTGGGGGCCAGGTCACGCTCCCTCAGACTGTTGAGGGGCTGGACTGGTGGTCCCGCCACCGCTGCTGCACCTCCTTTGGTGGCAACAGCAACTATCCCAAGCCCACCATACACTCCAAAGCCCCCCTCCCCCTGCTTACTGGTCTAGATGAGCTGCATTACATGGGTGAAAGAAACACACCCACAGCCACTGCTGCCACTTCCACTGCCACTTCTGTAACAAGAGAAGCCTTACTCTTGAATAGGCTCCATTGTTCTTCTGAGTTGCAGCTTCCTGGCTGGACAACCCAGGCCTCAGATATGTGTAGAAAAGGTAGTGTTAGGCCAAATAACCACTCCATCTCTTCAGGTATTTTAGAAATATATTGAAAGCATAGTAAAATACAGGATACAGTCCATCAAAAGATCAGCAAGCATTTCAAAGCAGAAATAAGCAAGCTATAGGTTCCACAGAAAGCCCACACCCCCTCTTTCCTCAAGCCTTACATTTTGCAGAATGAATGTACAGCATTCCAGAGAATGCCTCTCTGTGTGTGCCTGCATCTCTGGGTTATACCTCTGGCCCTCCCCCTTAGGAATTCCAGCCAATGATCTTACAGCAAGGCATGTCAATCACATATTAAGTTCCATTTCTCCAAATCCTTGAGGCACATATTGTTTACATTTTTTCCTCTCTCTCCCATATCTGGAATCACCATTTTGAAAGTACTAAAACGCATTTAGGTAGGTAAAAAGATAATGAAAAAAGCAATGTTTAAAATGGGGCTTATTTTGTTACAACTTCCACCACAGCTGCCTCAGTCCTTATCTTCTCCACTTGGTTCATTCATTCATTTCATTCATTCATTCATTTATTCAATTTGTATACTGCCCTACTCGGTACAACCGACTCAGGGCGGTTCACAGAGACCACACACATAAGACAATCAAAAGACTACTACATAATCAAGGTCATTCAACTTAATACAATACAATACAACAATGCAATACAGTAGTGCAGTAAAGCACAACCACACTACGAAATAAAGTTACAATACAGTATAATGAAGCAAAATCACACTGCAAAAAGGTTACAAATCATAAGTTACAAGATATGAAGTTACAAAATAAATTCCAATACATATACAGTATATGACATAGCAAATAAATAATAATATAACAGTCACAGTCTCACAAGCAAGGGCCGGAGGAAGGTCGGGAGCGTCTTCTGCCGCCCGCCGCCGCTGGTCTTTTATCGGCTCTCTGGGACAAGGTGAACGAGCCCGGAGGGAAGGCGGGGGCAGGAGCTCAACCGGCCGCAGCTGCGCTGGCGTCCTCAGGCTCCGGCCACGGTGGAAGAAGGCCGGAGGGAGGTCGGGAGCGTCTTCCGCCGCCCGCCGCCGCTGGTCTTTTTCGGTGTGTCCCTGGCAGTGCTCTGTTTCAGGGCAGATGTTGCAAGCCTTGTATCATCTGCCCTGCTATGGAGCACCATTGGGGATGGGACAGGCCAGGCTAGGGGGAAGGATTGAGGTGGCAGTGGTGGAAGTGGTGGCTGGAGCAAGGGTGTGGGCCAGATGATTTGGTGCCACAGGTCAGATCCAGCCCACAAGCCATAATTCGAGGGTCCCTGCTGTATAGCTTGGGCAAACTGCACAATTTTAGAGTGCCCCCAGAAGAAGGGACAGATATACCATGTCTGGATTGTCCCTACCTCAAAAAACATGGAAAGGATCACCATAAGTTGGCATTAACTAGAGGGTACATAATTATTAATTATGAACCTACTCATAGGGGAGTACCTAACCCTGTCCCATCTGTCATCATATGCTATTCTAGAGAAACTGGGTTCTTGCCTTTATAGAAATCTGACATGAATAGGATCCTCTGCCTTTCGGACTCAGCACTGAAATGGGATAAAACATGACAAAGAGTGGGTTGAATAGTACCTGACTAGAAGCAAGTTTTCTGAGTAAGAGACAATTGTTTGGTTTATTCTACTAGTAAAAGCTAGAGTTGGTTATTTTTTCATATTTCTTCATATAATTGATTAATATTTTTATTTATGTTTGCATTTTAAAAATCTGTTAAAAAAACACTGTATAAATCATCTGGGAAATTTTACAAGAGAGCTCGTTACTTCTCAGGGGAGCATTCAGATAATCCAAAAGAAGTTGACAATTGGAAATCTGTGATCTTGATCCACTGAAACACAAATAGACCTTTGTCATAATTTATAAATTCAAAATATCATAAGGTTGTTGAAATTGAAGGTATCCCAAGAACCTTCCATTCCAATCCTCCAGAAACCTAAAGCCACAGCTAAAGAATCCCTAACAGATGACCATCTGCTTAAAGATCTCTAGTAAATGAGTGTTCATCAGTCTGAGGCAATCTATGTTAGGATGAACTTTGGCTAATGGCAGGAAGATCTTGCTACTGTTTGGCTGACATTTCCTTTCTTGCAATTTGAGTCCATTTTATCTGGGGCCCTACCCTTTACAGCTGCAGAAAACAAGCTGCACCATCTTCTATGAAACAGCTCTGAAAATATTTAAAGGTGACCATCATATCACCTGTCAATTTCTTCCACATATCCAAGTCCTTCAGATATGCCTAACTCTGTTCATTCCAGGGCTCAGGTTCTGGATAATTTCCCATCTTGATCATTTTTTCCTGCAATATTTTGCCTTGTTGCTATCCTTCATAAATGTCAGTGTCCAGCAAGGATGTTGGCAATTGCATTGTCAGGAAACATGTTGAATGTCAGTGTAGCAGAATGTTCTACTAGGAGAATTTATGTGATGAATGGGGTTTCTATTTACACAAGGACATAGTGAATGTCTCTTTGTGCACATCCGAAAAGACTGAATTAGTTCATGCTACTTTGTGCAAGTTGTTTGATACAAACAGGATCCTAAATCCTGTTGTATATAAAATAAAAGAAACATAATATTTGACAATGAGAGGAAATGTTGTTTTGATACAGTACTTGATTTTTTAACAGTCAATAAGTAATAGTAAATGGAAACATGTGATCAATATGTACAGGTTTGTAATCCCAAATTTCACTGGTTGAATAATCTCTGTGATTTTCTGAGTTCTTTGTGACTTCAATGGAAAATATTCTTCCTGGTTTGCCAATACAGTAATACCCCAGATAACGATTGCATCAGATAATGGTAGAATCGGATAACGATGCAAGAATCGGATAACGATGCAAGAATCGGATAACGATTCTTTTAGGATTGTCCGATGCAATGGTCTGCGGGTGTGGGGTGGTTTGGGTAGCACCCGCCTTTCCCCAAACCTACTGCAGTCGCAAAGCCGCCTTGTCTCTTTCCCTCCCTGTATTTAAACTACAGGGAAGGGGGAAACAGAGAGACATTCTCTAGAGAACCAATCACATCTCTCTCTTTCCCCCTCCCTGTAGTTTAAATACAGGGAGGGAAAGGGAGGGAGAGAAAGACAGAAGCAGTTCTTTTTTCCTCCCTGTATTTAAACTACAGGAGGAGAGAGGGTTGTGTTTTTTTTTCTTCCCCTCCTTGTATTTAAAACACAACCCTTTCTCTCCCTGTAGTTTAAATACAGGGAGGAAAAAAGACATGCGAGGGTTGTGTTTTAAATCAGGGAGGGAAGAAAAAAACACAACCCTCTCTCTTCCTGTAGTTTAAATTTAACCGCTGCGGGTGGGGGGTGGCTTTAAAGGCAGGGAGGAAAAGTTTTTTTCCTGCCTGCCTTTAAAGCGGTTTGTCCCTGAAGGCAGGGCTTTTTTTTTTTAGCGTTGTTCAATGCATGCATCAGACAACGCTAAAAATCGGATAACGTCATGACCTGTGGAACCAAGTCATAACATTATCCGGGGTATTACTGTATTTGGATTGCTTCAAAGACACATAAACTGGAATTAGCTCTTTACTTCTATCACTTTTATTTTCTACTTACTCTTTCAATCAATTGAGACATCAATAAAAAGGTGACTAATAATGTAATAACTTGCCATGGTTATTTATGGCTAATGGGAAAGGGGCTATGACATGTTTCAGTCAAGTGCCTTCATGTGCCTGTTCACAAACCTACGTGTGTTCTGGCAACTCACCAATTATCTACATTTAGCCACAGCAAAGTTGTACAAACCTTATGCAAGCACCAATAGGATTCTGGCCAACTTGTACATGTGTTCTTAAAAACAAGCACAGCTGAGTTTACTAGGACTTATTCTCAGGTACGTACATATAGGATTGGAGCCTATATTAACTTATAAGCAATAGTAAGCAAAAGTTACTTGGGCAGTTTCTAGTTGTAAAGATGAAAGAGGTCTTCTCAAAGACTACTGTGTGAGTTTTGAAGCATGGCAGAAAAATACATAGTTTTCTGTGAAACAATCCCTGAGATTGTTCCCTGGCTTGATGTGAATTAATAAAGTGGGACTTAATCAGAACAAAACAGAAGTGCTCTGCTCAGTTTGGGTTGATATAAAAACCTGCCTTTTCTCATGGATGGCCAAATTAGACTTTTGGCCAGAAGCCTGTCAGCAGTTTTGGCTGATGAGCCAGCTGTGCAGTTTCCTGAAAGTGCCATATCTGCCGGTCACATCCTGACTAGACTATAGCCAACTGCTCTATGTGGGATGCCTCTGAAGAATGTTTAGAAACCACAGATGGTGCATAATGCTGCTGTCAAGGATAGTTCAGGGCCAAGTATTTAGAATGTGTTAATCTGATAGCTTTTGATTTGCACTGGCTCCCAATTCATTTCTGAACCCAACTGATAATGCAGTATAGTAAGGAATGCAGTGCCTAGAAGCCTGCATAGCTATGATACTTCCTGCTCAGTAAATTCTTCAACAAGGTTTTGTTTAGCATCTCACTTTTATATAAGTGAGACTGGTAGCTTTATAGGACAAGGTTGTCTCTTTGTTGGTGCCAAACAGAACTGTCACTCCAGAGGTACATCTGACTTTCTTCCTCCATTCTGAGGGATGATTCACTTCTTTTCCATCAGTTTTTTTTTTGTTAAATGGATTTCTTTGTTCCAAATCTTTGTTGATTTTCTTCTTCCTCCTAAATATTAATTTTGGCATAGTCATTGATAGTACTACCTTCTCTTGATTTGGTTGTTTGGTAACTTAAGGATCCATTTCTATAGGACTACTTTAAGAATGGCTAAAGTGAATCCAGCCTGTTGTATCCATAAAACCTTTCAATCATTTCTGCTTTTGTAGCATTGGATATAAACAAACAAATGATACAAAAATCCCCAGTTAAAGAAATATTGAGTCATGACAATGCATCCAAATTTACATTTAATAGCTATTGAAATCCAAACCAAAATTACCATAAAAAATGTCGAGATTTTCCTCCCAAAACATTTGCAGCCATATCACGAAGCATGAGTTTTCAACCTTTTAAAGCCGGGGGCCAGGTCACGCTCCCTCAGACAGCTTCAGGGTCCAGATGGCCATTTTGCCCTTCCTCCACCACATGGCACTTCCTGGTTTGGTGGAGGTGGGCCACATGAAATGGTGCAGCAGGCCACATCTGGCCCATGGGCCACAGGATGAGAATCCCTGTCATAAAGACTGGCTTTAGCTACAAGGATGCAAGTAGAACCACTGACTGGACTATTTGGAAGAAGATACAAGTGGTGATGAACTATATGTCCTTCTCCTTCCTAATGCCCTTGCTATAGTTTAATGTTCATGAGGTCCCTACATAATTTTGACAGGGATGGATTGCCCTCCCCCAAAATAACATCATTATGTGTTTGCCCTGTAAAAGTGTTCCTAATAAAGACAAGGCAATTAGAGGAGTTGCTTTTTCACACTCATATTTGCTGCTTCTGTGCCACAAAGATTATCCTCTATGCCTGTGAAGCAGGATAATTAAGAGTGCAGTGAAATATTTTATAACATACTTCCTTGGCTCCCTCTTCCTCTCTTCCCTTTTAATTTCCTTTCTTAATTCACCTTACCTTGCTTGTTACAAAATGTATATTTTATGTCAGCTGTGTTCTGAAAGTCTTGTCAAGAGCACATTTAGGAAAGACACAACACTCATTAATCTATATCTAGCTAGCTACCGAAACTTTAATCTATTCATGTATTTGTGTGTCATTCTTGTCAGCTTGCAAATGGCTGAATCATTGATGCAGGCCTTTAAACTGACAAACGATGAAAACGATGCACAGAGCACAAATCAGATTTAGAAAAGGGAGCCTAAAAATGCATGTAGAAACATCGCTCCTTCCAAGCCTTTCATGTAAGACTTTGGCAATCAATGGATTTGACATTCAGGAAATTTGTCTTATGCCTGTTTTTACACATAGTGGCTCTTCTGCAAAGACGGCCACCACACTCACAAAGAATAGCAGCATTTCTGGGCAAGAAACAAAAGATTTGAAAGGTTTTGCATGTTGACACTGCCCTCCTGAAACACTCTGTCAGTTTCTAAGCAACATTGCTCTCTAAATCTTTTCCTTGGTCTTTTCACTATCCCGTCAAGTGACCCTGCAAGGAGAGACTAGAGAAAGCATCCATAAATATAATAATGATTTCTGTCCAACAAGCTAATTTGTTATTCAGAACCCTTTGGGGATTTCTTTTGTAGAACCTAACAAGTCCCCCAAGGAGTCAATATCCACATTAATCCTTCTAGAAGCCAATTTCAATTTCTGAGATAAACAAAGCTGATGTCTCAGTAGCTGCCAACTCCAAGCACTTTTCTTTTCTACACTAAAAATACATGTAGTTCCACCTGTACAGCTGTACAAAATGGTGCAATGTGTGATGCTCTGACCTTTACGAACAACTTTCTCAATATTTCCAGTTGATTAGATTTAGCCAGTGTGAAGCAGCGGAACAGAACCACTGTGAAGCTGTAGAAGCATTCAAAGCTGGCACCCCAATTGATATGGTGTGCTTCAGGGTGCAAAACATAAGCAGAAAGCATCATCTTTGGTAATCGTTTTCAAAGTGGTAGCTGTGTCAGTCTGTGTAAGTATATCAGATGAGAAATGAAACAAGAGGAGGAGGATAAGATGGAGGAGGAGGACAAAAATGATGTGGCACCTTATGTAATGGTGGCCAAGGGGTGATATGGGTCTCAAGCCCCTTCTCTTTGACCTCCTACCACATCACTCTGTCTGTCCTCCAGCAGCCTGTACCCCTCAGTGAAGCCCACACACCCTTGGTGGGTCTCCTGGGTACCCAAGGACCTAGAGTAACTGTGATAGGCATCACCCTCTGACTGTTTGAGCTTGCAGACCAGCCAGAACAGGTAGTACATCCAGTCCAAATGACTTAAAGTAGCTTAAGGTAGCTTACGGTAGCATTTCCAAGACATCAGATCATCTCTCCAACCAGCTTAGCTCTCTACAGGAACCAGAGACATGGTCTAGCTTCCAATGAACTTTTATTTGTGCACAGATATTAAATTTCAGAAGATTAAAGCAGAGGGACATAGTTGCAAAATGCCCGCGCGCCCGGAAGAGCTAGCTGGGCGCGCGCTTTGTCCCCCGCCCCCGTGGGGACAGGAACCGTGTGGCAGGCGGGGCAGGAGGAGCCTGACCCGGATGTTGGGTCGGCACTTCCTGCCTCGTGGCAGTCGCGCACTCGCAGAGGAACCGATTAAAGCAGAGGGACATAGTTGCAAAATACCACTCCAACGTTAACACACAAAAAACCCCTCTTTAGCTGCTTGCCTGGCCTAGGCTGGATTATTTACTTAAAGACTACATTTTTGCTAGCTTTTACTCACAAGCCTCTCCAAGTGATGTTAGCAATCCAATCCAAAGCAATGCGAATGCTCTCCTTCTGCTCCTTCTTCCCATATCAAAAGCACATTGTTTCACACTTATCCCTCCCTCTGAAGGATTTCAGCCAACCACAGCATAGAATGCAATGCCTATCAAACCTAGTTCCATTCCCACAGACTACAGGTAGTTTGGACTACACATACAATCTTCCACCAACATCGGCTTTTGAAGGTCACTTTCTTTCTCTGCCCCTGGAAAAAGAAATCAGAAGTCTATTGTACTTTTAAAAGGCAAACAACCCTCCCCTCCCCATTCCTTTACACCTTAAAGACTAACTGCTATATTTTAAAATGAGCTTTCATGGATCACAAAATAAAGCCTTTTAAGGATGGTGTGCTAAGTGAGAATCTTGTCGGGGCATGGGGGCTTGAGCAGTTTAACTAGGCAGTGTTGCCCATTTCTCATCAACGATGTTAGGGCAGGACTAAAACTCACAAAAGCACCCTCTGTCAGATTGCTTGGGCCAGGTGAAAGCAGAGGGCACACATCATGGTCTGCCTAGCCAGTGACGTGATATCCAAATAGCTAAAAAAAATTGAAAGTTCTGCAGAATGTTGTCATTGAGATGACTAATCATGCAGGAACTTCTCACTTAATAATGACTCCAAAGTATCCAAGGTTTCTCTGTATTCATTTTACTCTTAAGCTTCATCATCCTCTCCATTTGTAGCCTTTAGTTCTTAGGGATCCCAGTATCTTCTCTCTGACAACTTGATAGGATGTTATTGGCCAAGAAGAGGTTTCTAAACTCTAGGCCAGGAGTTCTCAACCTTTTTAAGCCAGAGGCTGGGTCACACTCCCTCAGATAATTTCGGGGGGGCAGATAGCCATTTTACCCTTCCTCTACCACATGGCACTTACTGGCGTGGTGGAGGCAGTGGGGGGGGGCACATAAAATGGTGCTGCAGGCTGCATCTGGCCCACGGGCCTCAGGTTGAGAATCTGTGCTCTAGGCAAAACCAGATGATGGAAGCATTTTTACAAACTCAGTTCACCATACAAACCTAGGGGTTTCTATCAGATGCTGTTTTTCTAACTTGCTCAAATGTTGAGAAGTTTGTTGACATTCAGTTCAGTTTCTCTCAATCACTAACATTTTTTCAAAACCGTTTGCATGAAAATATGTACACATTTTGGGGGTATCTCTTCTAATACATGAGTTTTTTGATGCAATTTTCCTAACAATTATCCAAAATGTATTTTTAAATCTGAAGCATGCAATTCTGGACTGGAGAACTGTACTACAAAATTTGGGTCTGCTGTGAAGATTAACTATATTTCAACTCATGCAGAATTAGTGAACTTTACTTCTCTACATCATAGTCATAACTACATATAGCTTGTCCAATTTAACTGATCAGTGGCATGGCAGAAACTAGCAGCAGTTCAAAGCTCTGTGATCTGTTGAATCTGCATAAAACTATATCCAATCGTGACTGTCTGCTATTACAGCAAACCCTCCTTCCCCTTCCCCTGCAAGTTTGTTGACCTATCCTATCAAGGTTACATAGACAAAGGGAGCAATGAGAAATATCACTGCATGGCCAGAAATGTATTTATGTGATGTTGTATGAAGTCCTTTGGAGTCCTGCATTCCAGACCATCTTTGTTTCCAGATTTGGGGGGTGGGATCGGGGGAATCTGTGAAAGAGGGAAAGGAGATGATGGTTACATAGCAAGAAACAGAAGAAGAGAAAGATAGACTCAACATTCCAACAGGAACTTTTCAAAATTTCTACAATGTAAGTATTCATCTGCACATACATATGTATGCACACACATACATACAAACAAACACATCCTAAACATGACTAACTTTTAAGAAAAAGAAAAGAAAAAATAGTCAGTTTAGGGGCACTGATTTTTCTTCTGCAAGGGGAGAAAAATGGAGAATCTTCTTCTCTTGGGCAAGTCCAGCATTTTTTCTTTGACAGACAATGGAATCTTCAGTTATCTTTTGTGTGTTTATCTAGGCCAGTGGTTCCCAATGTGGGTCCTATGCCCCACAGGGGGATTTTAATTCCCAGAAGTCAGTACATCAGCTGATCAGTGCTTTGGGGAATTGACTTAGGCTTCTAGGAATTGAAGTCCAAAAACCAAAGTTTGGGAAACACTGTTCTAGGCTCTTTGTTCTGCCCCAAGATCATCTCAAAATTTTGGGCAATATGTGCATATTTGCCTGAGGACTATGTGTATCCTTAATAAAATCCATTTGTGTGTTGGGTAGAGTGATGGATTAAGATTCAGGAGACCAAGGTTTGAATTTGGAGGAGGAGGAGACGAAAAAAGTGGCTCAACTGGCACTGAATTTACTCAATTTTAATACCAAGCTATAAAATTCTTATTCATCAAGACCTTCAGGGATTAAGCCTTTAATAGACTGTTCTTTTTACTGTTGTTGTTTTGAAAAAAAAAAGAAAATTTTCTTTTAAGTGTTCAAGTATTCTGACTACTTCTGAATTATTCTTACAATTTATATTAAAATGTGGGAAGTTACTATAATTTTCAGAAATTATTATGTATCAAACTTCACTCAATGAGTAAATGCTTCAAATGAGATGTAAACCTTGCACTTCTGCCTCATATCATAAGTATCATGCTTCTATTCATGAATGCATTGCAAGTCAGGACATCAAGCATAAAATACAGCACATGACAGTCCTCACAACTGACACCCACATATCAGGAATAGCCATCCGCAAATAAAAGCCTATGAGCAGTACAGTGTTGTATTACACCATTGTGAAAGGATGAACACAGAACCATTCCCTGTGCTCTAGCAGGCTGTCCTTTCAGTATGAAAATGCATGCTATCACAAGATTGGATATGCAACTGCTTGTGTGATCACTTACCCAACAGGGGACCTGTCAGAGTGGGGAAATGCTTATGTGATTGCTTTTATACACTAAATAGGATACAGATCACTGTATGTTAAACTGTATAGCCCAGTTCAGGTGTCCAGGTCAGTATTAATCTGAATGCATGAGCAGAGGAAGAGAGCTGCCCTTGTCTCCTTCCATCTTAAGAGCTAAATCTGAAATAGTCACCTCTGTATGCATGGAGCATCTCATGCAATCAAGAGTTACCTATCACTGGCAGAGACCCCACAAGTAGAGATGTCTCTCTTCTTTAGAGTCAGAGAAATAGCAAATTGGAAAGTTGTTACCTCTGTAGAAGTGATGCTCCTGCTTGTATGAAAATGTGGGTTTTTACTCCCATTGAAAAACTACATGCAGGCAAGAAACTCTTCTCTGTATCTCTGAGTAATGTGCTATTTCTCATGTGTCAGGAAAATAACCTTGAAATGCAGTGAATCCCTCTGTGAGAGTAACATCTGAACTGGGCTGAAGTTTTAAATTAGTAAGATGTTTGTTTGTTTGTTCATATTTGTATGACACCTTACTTGCAGAGTGACTCAGGGCGGCTAACATGGTATCGAAGAATATCACAAAATATCAAAAGCACAATAAATCCCAATAAATATTTATTTATTTATTTATTATTTATTAGTTCAAATTTATATTGCCGCCCACTCGCCGCGGCGACTCAGGGCGACTGACAAACTATACATTACATTACAATACAATACAATATGTTGGTATGGGCACAGGGGGAGGGGTGGTGAAGTTCTCAAACTGCCCTGGCTTCTTCCTCCCCTGGCACTTGGTGTAGGCGCAGGGGGAGGGGAGAAATGTATAGGGAGATTGTTAAATAACTTCAAACAATAAAACAATGAACAATCCATTATACACATTATCCTCTATCAGCACCACAACTGGATGTTAGTGCGGCCAGAGCCCGGGCTCAACATCTTCAACAGAGTCCAGGGCTAAATGTCCACAATGGGGCTCACCATCCACGATGGAGCCCGGGGCTCCTGGAGAATGGAGCTCAACATCCATGACAGAGCCTGGGGCTCAACGTCCACGACGGAGCTCAGGGCTCAACATCGTCGACGGCATCTTCAGCCGCCTCGAGGTCTTGCCAGCATTGGTGTGGCCGAAGGGAAGGAGATGCAGTGCTTGGCGTCTTTGGCCGCCCTGGAGGTCCTGGTGACCCTTTATCCCCCTCCAGCATTGGTGTGGCTGAAGGGGGGAGACGCGGCACTCGGCGTCTTTGGCCACTCTGGAGACCCCGGCGGCCTTTTTATCCCTCTCTGGTGTTGGTGTGGCTGAAGGGGAGGAGACGCGGCACTCAGTGTCTTCAGCCACCCTGGAGACCCTGGCGGCCCTTTATCCCCCTCCAGCTGGTATTAACTGCCATAATGGTAGCATATATGGGGCACCAGTAGCTCTGTGGCCCCACCCCATTGGCTCATTTGATAAATATCCCTCACTCTGAATTTTTTTTAATCCTACTCCTTTTTAAATTTTTAATTTCAATTTTTAAAAATCAATTGGCTATGTTTTATTGACTGATTTTATTCTTGGGATGTACTGGGTTTGTGATACTTGAATGTGTTATGATATCACTTTAGCTGCCCTGAGTCACTTTGCAAGTAGGGTGGTATATAAATGTGAATAAACAAATAAATAAACAAATAAATAAATGTTCCCTTAAGAGTTCAGCTTCTTATTGCACATAGGCATCTATTCTGCTATCTATTAGTGCATATAACAATGTTTTTCCAGAAGTATTGAAAATGTTAGAAAGCAATTGATTTCAATTTAAGGTAAATCAAAATCTTAAATAATTTTAGCACAGGCCATTTGAGTCTCCCCTTGCAACACTGAAGCCTAAGGTCCCCAAAGCAAAATTAGTGCTGTCTTGTATGTGCAACAGGGAAAAAAAGAGACTAATTCAAAGTGAATTAATCTGCAGTTCATTAGCAAACACTAATGTTGCTTTGGGGACTGAAGGAAATTAGCAGGATTATAATTATAAGCAACCAGTGTCTTCATAAACATCTAATTGCTTGTCAAGAATGTACAAAATACTATGTCAGGCTGTTGGGTGACTGGATGCCATTAATCAGGTCTTCAGTTACGCAACAGATTGTGTATATAATATAACACCGTGTCTCAGGGAAGACTACCAGGAAGACCTGATTATGAATTCTGGAATCCATGCATGTGGGGCAATCCTGCCTTTTCATTACCCCTTTTCAGATGGCATGTGTGTTCTTCAGAATTAGGGAAGTGCGTCTTGGCAACAACGTGCTTACAGAAATCGCACAGCAGCAGAATTAGGAGTCAGAAGGGAAGGGCTCACCTCAACACATGTCATTCTTTACATTAGAATGTTCCTCACAAAAGGGATTTCACATGAGCCTATCTGGAAAGGAGTAACTGAGCTACTGCCCCACACAGTTGCACAACCATGGGACAGAGAGCTTTCATCCCCCTAACAGTGGAAGTAAAGTAGGGTAAGAGTTACTCACTCTGTAACAGCTGAGCAGCAGCAGCAGCAAGTCATTTATCTGGAATGAGGAAGCAGGTTCTGGAGCTCTTTCTGTGGCAGTGACTAACCAGCTGTAAAGGTAAAGGTTTCTCTTGCTCGAAAGCCAGTCGTATCTGACTCTAGGGTTCAGTGCTCATCTCTGTTTAAAAGCCGAAGAGCCAGTGCTCTCTGCTTCTGCAGATGTTTCCGTGGTCGTGTGGCAGGCATGACTAGGCACCGGAGTGCACGGAACACTGTTTACCTTCCCACTGAAGTGGTCCCTATTTATCTACTTGCAATTTCTTGTTTTCGAACTGCTAGGTTGGCAGGAGCTGGGACAAAGACTGGAGCTCATTCCATCCTGCAGTATTTGGGAATTGAACTGCTCACCTCCCACATTCCAGTCAGTGTCTTGCTGACGTTGTGAGTTCAAAACTGACGGGCACTAGATTGACACAGTCTTCTATCCTTCTGAGGTTGGTAAAATGAGTAAGCAAAAGCAGTCATACATATATACTGCCCCATAGCGCTTAATGCACTCTCTTGGTGATTCACAAGTTAGTTAGCATTTTGCCCCAACATGCTAGATACTCATTTTACTGACATTGGAAGGATGGAAGTCAACCTTGATCAATGATCAGGATTGAACTCACAACCGTTTGGTTGTAGTACAGCAGTTTAACCACTGCACCACCATAGCTCCTCTGTACCCAGCATGTTAGGGGCAAAAATGGTAATAACCTTGTGAACCGCCCAGAGAGTGCTCTAAATGCTGGGGGGGAGGGGGGCACATAAATGTAATTACCATTGCCCATGCCAAATTTTATTTATCACTACCTTGCACTGAAATCCATAGAAATGTATAGGGAGATTGTTAAAGCATGCCTCAATAGGGAGAGTGTGGCTGAGATTCAACTCTTCAGTTTTGCATTATTTGTTGTTGTTCAGTTGCACAGTCGATTCTGACCCTTTTGTGACTCCATGGATGACTACACTTTGTGTATCCTTCTTTTAATGGGTGAGGCATGCCGGAGCAGACTACCACATGCCAGCTATGCACACCACCTGAATTACATCCAGGGTAGAAGAAGCTGCCTTGTCCTGCAAAGACGTCCTTGATTCAAAGTTTCTCTGCGATAGCACTGGGATTTCAGTTGCACACAGACGGTCCATAGTCTTTACCTTCTGGGATTTCATATCTCTCTCTGCTTGGGCAACAGAAATGGTTCCAGGCCTTGCTGTATCTTCATTATAACCCCCTCTTTGTACTTCACTCCATTGCTCTGGGATTTTTTTTTATCTGTGCAGAAACCGCTCTCCTTCCTCAGGCATTCTTGTGCAGCAATCCTTGCCTCCCCTAATCTCTTGCCCTCCCCCCCCCTTTCATATTGCAGTCCAGCACAGGCTGGCAAAAAATTGAAAATGTGTTTTATTCCAGAGAGACAGAAAAGACAAACAGAGATAGAGATGAACACTTCTTTGGCTTATTGTTTCACTCATCCTTTTAGAATCTGTGACAAATCTGCAGAGGCCCATCTGTGCCAGTAAGAGAAATGCAAATATTACATTTCTTCAAGCACACGATTACAAGACTTTCAGATGGCCCTGATGGCCTGTTATTGTCAAATCGCTATTGAGAATTCCAATAGCTATTCCCCTGGAATCCCCCAGTGCCTTTTTACTTTCCTCCCCAAAGCACCACAACTGTCTACAAAGAAGTCCTTGCACAAATTCTACTTCTCATACAAATCCATAAAGTGTGATAGAGGGTCCTCCACACTCAGTTGTTTGGAATGTGTCTGTGCGTTTGCCTGGTAGATAAATTATGCTTTGCAGCAGGGAGAAAGATGAGGCATTATCCATTCTGGATTCCAAGCATGCACACAGATGCACATACACCCTCGCCTTCTCCATAAGGATGATAATCATGTTCCCTGCAGGCAACATTTCTAAAGTAAAAATAAAAATGCTTTTTTTGAGAAGTATATTTTTTCAGGGGAGGCAGCTGTGCCTCCAAATAAGATACGAGGCATTTCATGTGTAAGAAGCAGTTGATAATATGGTTGCCACTGGTTGCATACAAGAAAGAAATATACAGTATCTATCTATACAAGAGGTTTAACTTAGCTGTGGTTGGATTTCAGTCAGTAAATAAAAGGCATAGAAAACTGGTTTGACATCTTGTATCCATGCACTTTCTTTTCTTGACTTTTTGGGTGTGTTTTCTCTGTTTTAGAAAAAAACCCTGTAATTTTATGTATCTGTAGCTTACTTTTATTAACATGTTATTATTTAATCGTTGTTGTCATTGTTGTTGTTGGTGGTGGCGATGTTGACGACGGCGGCAGCGGTGACATGTTGTTGTTGTTGGTGGCGGCGGCGATTTCCTGTCTAGACCAGATGTAAAACTGCAAAAATGAAGCCACCTTTTGGTGAATTCATTCAATACAGTGATACTTCGGATAATGTTTGCATCGGATAACGTTGGGGAATTTGAGGCAAACATTTGCATCGGATAACATTATGTTAACGTTATCCGATGCATCAGATAACAACGATTTCTGATACAAATGTTTGTCTCAAATTCCCTGAGGCATGGCTGTGACTCACCAGTTTGTCTTGAGAGAAAGGGAGAGGGCTGCCTGCTCTCTTTATCTCAAGGTTGCAAGATCTCAATAATAATCACACATTACAAAAGCTTGCCAGACCAGTCTGACTAGTTTAGGTGAGCAAAACCAGACATTTAGCTTTGCTGTTTTAAAAGACCTGTTCCCTCTTTTTGCTGATATGTTTTTTTCAATGATGCCATGGCACACCAGGAAAACTAGGTGACCAGAAGAAAACAAATTTTAGCTTGTGTACTGTGCTGTAGTGCACTGACCTTCCAAGATCACTAAGACATTGGTGTGTGTGTGTGGGGGGGGGGGGGACTCTTTCAATATGTTCTGACTCCATTTTAAAAACTAAGATGGATAGAAGCAAGCCCCAAATGGATGACAACTTTTACCATCATGCAGAGTTTCCATATGGAGCCATGTGCACAGGAATCAGTTTTAAAAGCTAACAGCAAGGGTGCTCAAACTTTTCAGGCCATGGGCCAGTCACGTGGTTCATGGGTGCCCAGACTACAGCCTGTGTGCCAGATCTAGCCCTGACAACAATTCATCTGGCCCCTTCCATCCTTGCCACTCCCAGAAGCTGGGTGAGTTTTACTTCCGCTTCTGGTATCATTGGCTGGATCTGGGCCATAGGCCATAGTTTGGGCATCCCTGGCTAACAGGAATACCACAATCTTCAGGGATAACAACAACAACAGCAGCAGCAGCAGCAGAATTAAAGTTCATAGTAAGTTGGATCCAGATGTAGTCATACTTAGAGTAGACCCACATAATTCAATGAGTCTTACTTCACTGCACAGATTTCAGAGGATGTATTTCAAAGCACTGCTTAGGTCTTCCATATGTCTTTCCTAGATAGCTAGTCTGTAGCAAGTCAGAAGTGAGAAGCAGCTGCAGAAAAGCATGGAAAAAGTGTAATGTGAAAAAAATGTCATGTGAAGCTTCCTAAAATCTAAGGAATGGACAAAGAGGATGGCTTTTCTGGCCTAGATTGATCTAAATCATGGGTCAGCAAACTTGGCTCTCCACATGTTCTTGAACTTCAATTCCCAGAAGCCCTGATTAGCCGGTGTATTGACTTGGGCTTCTGGTAATTGAAGTCCAAGAACACCTAGAGAGCAAAGTTTGCTGACTCCTAGATTGTACTAAACAGGGTAGATCTGAGGATGTAGCATGTCATTTAGGGCAACCTTTGCACTTTGGCTTTGAAACAGAGATGAGCACTAAACCCTAGAGTCAGATACAACTAGCTTTCGGGCAAGGGAAACCTTTACCTTTACTTTGCATCTATATGCAAATATTAAAAATGTAAGAAAAAAACAAGGAAATAATCCCCCTTCTTTTTCCTTCTCTGTGCTTAAGGAACTATGGAATAATTTCACCAAAACAAGTTGCAAGGAGCTGCGGTGGCTCAGTGGTTAAGAAGGTCACCTTGTAAACAGGAAGGCCAGCAAATTGGCTCTTCAAGACCCGGGTACTGCATGACGATTTGAGTGACTGTCTCTGTCCCAGCTCCTGCCAACCTAGCAGTTTGAAAGCAAGAAATTGCAAGTAGATAAATTAAGGAGCCTCATTTGGGTGTCCTTTGAGCTGAGTTCCTTCAGCAAAAATCCTTTCAACCCAGAATAATTTGTGACATGAAATTATTATTATTATTATTATTATTATTATTATTATTATTATTATTATTATTATTATTATTATTATTATTATTATTATTATTATCATCATTATCATTATCATTATCATTATCATTATCATTATCACCACCACCACCACCACCACCACCACCACCAAAACAAGTGGCTTAGTAAAGGAATAGACAGACAGCTTCTTTCTTTTGATTCCAGAAATCATACGTGGTGGAACCAAATCAAAACGGAGTGATACTACCTAGACCAAAAACACAGTAGCCCCTGAAAGTATTGAAGGTGCCTGCAAGCATCAATTGGTGTGAGTTGATGTGCAATGGCTCATACTCATGTGATTGCTGGAGAATGGAGTCAACCAGTCCATCACCAACATAGACCAAACTATGGTATTGAGGCCTGTCTAATAATACTTTTAATTAGTCTAAATCTACATCAAACTTAATGGTTCCTTCTTTTTTCTTTTTTAGTTAGATGCTTCCTTTTCAGGCCAAGGAGTAGTAGATAGGAACTAGCTGTTGTCTACCAGTCTAGCCAACCCGAACATAAGCCGAGGTACCTAATTTTGACCTGAAAACCCAGGAAAATAGATTGACCCAAGTAAAAGCCGGGGTGGAAAATGCAGCAGCTGCTAGTGAGTATCAATAATCAAAATACAGTACATGAAAATATGGTAAAAATAATTAAATTCTTAGCATATCTCAATCCGATGTGGTCTTGGGGCCCTTGTGGTCATTAGTCCAAGTATAAGTCGAGTCTCCCTTTTGGGACACATTTTTGGGGCTAAAAAACTCAGCTTATACTCAAGTATATATGGTACTTTGTTTTACCTCTAGATCGGGGTGCTCAAATTATTGCCCGTGGGCTATAATTTGGGCACCCTTGTTTAAGCAGAGAAAATGTCAACCTAAAAAAAAATATCTATCTATCTATCTATCTATCTATCTATCTATCTATCTATCTATCTATCTATCTATCTATCTATCTATCTATCTATCTATCTATCTATCTATCTATCTATCTATCCTATTCTATTCAATTTCATCCTGTTGCAAAATATATCTGTTGCAAAACAGGTCGCAAGGCATGTTTTACTTCCACTTCCAGTGGGAGGAACCACATGACCAGCCCACTGAACTATGAGACTGTCCCGCGACCCAAAAAGTTTGGGCACCCCTGCTCTAGATACCTGAGTCACACAGCATGAAGCAGTTATTTTTCAGGAGCAGAACTCCTAGAATCCTCCAGCCACCATAATGAGGAGATGTGGTCAAGAAACATAACTTCTCCGATTTCTAGTAGGTGATATTTTGGTGAGCTGCACGTGATGGATCTTCCCATGTCTTCATCCCTCACAAATTTAAAAAATCTTTACTGAAAAGATTCTGGAAGTAGCATTTCTGTACATATAAGTTTCAAACTGATTGTGTTTTAGAAATAGAAAATTAATTTCACTTAAACAGATTCCCAAAAGGCAGAGAGCGACAACAGAAGAATGAAAGATGCATTTTAATGATGGCTTTTTAATTGCTTTGCAATGTGCAGCACCAAATATTTTGACATAAGAGTGGAACTGTAATTAGAAGCATAATGAAGCCTTATATTGATCTGGTTTTTCAACCTGCAAAACCCACATTGATCTGGGGTGGGGATTTTTTTAGCTTTTCAGTTTCCTTCGGGGTGGGGGGATGACTGGTTTTGACTGCTCTAGTACAGTTGTTTTTATCACTGTGTTTTGTGTCAGAGATTACTTTGGGTTGAAAGGATTTTTCCTGGAGAAACTCCATTCAGGAGACACCCGAATGAGGCTCCTTTCATGTCCCCAATATGTTCAGCCCTCAGGTATCAAACCCTTACCTTCTAGTCTCCAAGCTCAGCATCTTAGCCACTAAGCCACCAGGGGAGCTGCATTTTATCACTGAGCTCTCAGAATTTATTGGACTACAGTTCATAGAATACTATTGGCCACAATAGGAGTTAAATTTCAACAAAATCTGACCACTCAGCTTTAGCAACTACTGTCTTCATAAACAGTTTATCAAACACAGCCATAGCTATTATGATGGTTGTGGGTTCTTTTTTTTTTTTACTGGATGCTAGTTCACTGGGAATTTTTGAAGTGGTAGCCGTGTTAGTCTGCCAGAACCAAACTACATGATAATCAAAATAATCCCAACCAGGGATCTTCTGTTATTACTGTTGTAAATAGCCGCATTGATCATATGTTATTACTGTCTGTAAATAGCACACTGATTTGCAAACTTATCTGTTAAACCAACCAACCATTGTGTGCCTCTGTACCTGATATGTATAAATTGCTATCATCTCTTACGTCTTATGTCTGATGAAGTGGACTTGGTCCACAAAAGCTAACATTAAAATACAGTGGTTAGTCTTTAAAGTGTGACAACATTTTTTGTCTTCTTTTTCCCCCCCTGTCTATTCTCTGATATTGTTCACTGGGGTTTCCTTATAATTCCCTGGAAAGTGGTCTCAAGTGTTATACCTTTTTGATCATGTCTTTTAAGTCTTTAAGCTTCTGAAGTTTTGGACCAAAGTAGGTTTTAAGTTCTCGTCTGCAACATTTATACTCTGTTTGATGTCGTGGATAGGGTAATAGCCTAGGATTCAGGAGGCCTGCATTCAAATCTTCTCACATCTATTGAAATTTATTTACCTTGAAAGTTACTATAGGTCAGGTCTAACTTGAATGCACAAGCAACAACTGTAATTTTTATAATCAAAAGCTTATGACTGAAATATATTTACCTGACTTAAATATCTGTCTGCATTTTAAATTCAGTTCTCAAATGTTGGCAATATATTTTTAAGCATTTGTATCTACAACTTTTTTATAGATGTGAGAATGATCTTTTTAAGTAACATGCATGTGACTTCTCAAAAAGTTATATATTTTCAATAACTCTTGGTTTTTTTTTGTTTTTTTTGGCATAGAAATAATATAGATGAGCAAAGCCTATAAAATTAGACAAGCTGATGTTGCCTGGAGTCATTTCAGTAATGAAACTACTTATACCTTGATATTCTGATCAAATTTTATATGAGTGCTGTCTGGTTCACACTGGAATTAACTATTTCAAGAATAAATGTTAGCTATTACAAACCACCACAGATTCAAATGAACAAGCAGTGCTCCGAGGTCTTTGTTCTGGTGTCATGCCTTTGATGCTAACATATGTACAGTGCAGTGGTGCACAAAATCCAAATCATGTAAACATCTTTGTGACAGTGACAGAGCAGTTTATACAGCCAAAAAGACAGAGGCATTGGAATGTGGATCTTAGTTTTGTTTAGTGCTATGGAAAATCCCAAAATATACCACTTAGGTTGGAATGAATAGGAATACTATGACATGCCTTGGCTTCTATTATGAGCCAAATAATTATGTACTTTGTCTTTGACAGCTTCATTGTTGAAAATGGGGGCAATCTCGATCTTATTTCACTTCTTGGGGCCTACAAGGTCCTTTATTAATGAATACCTTAAAGAGTCCTTCAGTTGTTGATATGTAAGGCATGGTTTAAATAAAAGCAGAAGCATGCATGTCAGAGTGGATTGTCTGTTTTTTTCTCATTCTGTCCTGCAGTACTTGGGAATGGAACTGTTGACCTCCCACCTTCCAGTCAGCGTCTTAACCACTTGAGCCACTGCACTGTTAGGGATATGATGCCCAAAAGCTTGAAATAATTCTATCCATCTTAAAAATTCAAAGAGCAACATTGATCCAGTTATGTTTCCTGCTTAACGTTTCTTCAAAATTCTTCTATTTAAGAAAGAAAACCTATATAGTAGCTGAATTTGTTGTTTTTGTTGTCTCATTACCTGGTGTCAAGTCATCTCTGACTAAAGGTGACCCAATGAATGAGAGATCTCCATAATGTCATGTGTTCAACTCATGCACATAAGCCTATGGATTCCATCATGGAGTCGATCCATCTTCATATTTAGTCTTCACCTTTTCCTGCAACCTTTTCATGATGTGCCCAAAGTACAATGTTTCATCATTTTTTGCCTCCACAGAGGGTTCAGGCTTGAGTTGTCTGACTTTCTGGCAGTTCAAGATATTCACAGAATTCTCCTTCAGCATCACACTTTGAAGGAATCATTTTTTTCTTGCATATCATAGAGTAAACAAAATAAACAAAACAAAAAGACAGAAAACTTTGTGGCACTTTAAAGACTGCTGTATTTTAATGTTAGCTTTTGTGGCTCAATTCCACTTTGTCAGACATAAGAGTGAGGCTTCATGGCATCAATTTATACATATCAGGAACAGATGTGCAGAATGGTTAGCAAAACAAACAAGTATACAAGTCAATATAGTTTTTTTTTAATTAAAAAATTGTAATACAGTACCTGTTTTTTAGATTGGTTGTGAAGCTTCAGCTGCTTCACCCTTTAGATTTGCAAATTATTAGTAGATGGATGCATGACAAACATTGTGGCATTTCACATTTGCTAATGAATTTACCCTTCAGGCCTACCATCTATTGTGTGAGTTGCCCAGCCCAAGGACCAAGTTCTTCTGTTGTTCTGAGAGGAAGCCTGAGGCTGTGAATGAGAATTCTACTGAAGTAGTTTCTGTAAAGATGGTATAATATAACACCATATAACATTCAACATATATAGCAGCATATAACAACTTGTTAGTTGTGGTGTATCAAATTTGATACAGACTAAAACAGCTACCATTTTTAAAAAAGCAATTCTTCTGAGCTTTCTTTACTGTTCAGCTTTTGCATCCATGCATAGTAGATGATCTTGATCATTCTGAATTTGGCAGTGGAAATGTGAAGTAAATTCCCATTTCTATTCAATGCCCAGATTATAAAGTACTGTATATGCTGGCATATAAGACTACTTTTCCCCCCTGAAAAACATGCCTCCAAGGGGGGGGGGGTTGTCTTATACGCCGGGTGCACTTCAGTTGGGATAGACATAGCTGCCCATAGTGACCTCCCAATGCTTGCCCTGTGCCCATAGTGGCCTCCTGATGTCCGCCTGGTGCCCAGTGGCCTCCCAATGCTCACCCACCTCATTCTACATACCATCCAGTATCACACGGTATCCAGCGTGACTGCGGCGAGCATCAGCAGCGAGACAGGGGTGCCAGCCTTTTTGGTGTGGCTGGCCTGTTCTGCTTGGCGGGAAGCAGCGGTGCTCCACCCCGCCCCTTGTCTACGCAGAGCTCACACATGCACACTAGTGCCGGCCACAGTGAGATGTTGAAATCAAATCTGATGTTCTTTTATGTTTTATTTGGTATGTGGAAGGTGTGTGGAAGAGGGGGTAGTCTTATACGGTGAGTATATAACAAACTCTATATTTTGAGTGGAAATGTTGGGGGCTTGTCTTATACACCCAGTCGTCTTATACGCCGGCATATACGGTACCTAGATTTTACAGTGTCTCAAAATTCTTTAGAACAGGGTTCCTCAAACTTGGATCTCCAGGTGTTCTTGGACATCAATTAACAGAAGCCCAAGTAACCACACCTGCTGATCAGGGCTTCTGGTAATTGAAAGCCAAGAACATCTGGACAGCCATCTTTGAGGAACCCTGCTCCAGAATAACACCTTCAATTGTACAATGCTGATTTAACTAGAATTGCTAAACAGATAGAATGCTACTCCCTGGCTATTTGCCAGTTGTGAAGGAAATATAGTTCCCAGTTTATTGAAGTTATAAGATAAAAAAATCAGGCAAGCTATTTTGCTTCTTTGCACAGGCATAAGCTTCAACAGTCCACCTGCACACATTTGTGGAATAGAGTAAATGTATGCTGTAAAAACTGTAAACATGATATATGAACATGGAGTGCAGCTGCCGTATGGACACCTGGTTCTTAATAAGAAGCATGTAAAGATGACTGCCAAAGTTTTACAGGATACATTACATAATATTGTGGACACATATTGATATCATAGCTACCCAGCCTAAGGGTACAGATTATCTATCCAGCATGAGGACTGGCTACATGAGGCTGTTACCACAGGAAGCAGACTTTGGGTGCTGTTTAGTCTGTTTACAATATATCAGTGTGACTAGGAATTGTAGGGAGAGGTGATTTATGGGATTTTCTTACTCATTATGCAAAATAGCTTGTTGGGATTCAGGTGCTGTTCACTGTTTTTGTGAGGAGCATCACTTTCTGCTCTGCCTCATACTGAAGAACTTCATAGAATTATAGAATAATTGAGTTGGAAGGGGCTTATAAGGCAATCGAGTCCAACTCCCCTGCTCAATGCAGGAATCCAAATCAAAGCACATATGACAAATGGTTGTCCATTTTTTCTCTTGAATACCTCCACCATTGGAGTGCTGCACGTCTCTGTATGTGCTCTAATTTGTTTGCCTCTTTCTTTAAGTGTGGTGCCTAGAAATGGACCTGTACTTTAGATGAGGCCTAACTAGTACCAAATAGAGGGGTAGTACCCTAAAAAGTACTGCTAATAACAAAGGTAGTGGAGATGATGGTATTCCAGTTGAATTATTCAAAGCCCTAAAAGATGATGGAATCAAATTATTGCATTCTATATGCCAGCAGATTTGGAAAACACAACAATGATCATAGGGTTGGAAAAGATCAGTATACGTTCCAATCCCAAAAAAGGGCAATGCCAAAGGATGCTCAAATTATCGAACCATTGCTCTCATCCCACACGCTAGCAAGGTCATACTGCAGGCTCGGTTCCGAAGAGGCAGGGGAATTAGAGACCAAATTGCCAACATACGTTGGATCATGAAGAAAACAAAGGACTACCAGAAACAAATATACTTCTGTTTCATTGACTACACCAAGGCCTTTGACTGTGTGGATCACAATAAAATGTGGCAAGTAATTAAAGAGATGAGAATACCAGAACACTTAAATGTCTCATGAGAAATCTGTACATGAGTCAAGAAGCAACAGTTAGGACAGGATATAGAATGACGGAATGGTTTGGAATAGGAAAAGGAGTAAGACAAGGCTGCATTTTGTCACCCTGCTTATTTAAATTATATACAGAGCACATAATGCACAATGCAGGGCTGGATGAATCAAAAGCTGGAATTAAAATCACTGGGAGAAACAACAACAATTTGAGATAAGCAGATGATACTACCCTAGTGACAGAAAGTGAAGAAGACCTAAAGAAGCTCTTGCTTGGTTTGAATGTGGAGAGTGCAAAAGCTGGCTTGAGACTCAACATCAAGAAAACCAAGATAATGGCAACAGGCCCTATCACTCCTTGGAAAATAGATGGGGAAGAAGCAGAAGCAGTGACAGACTTTACATTCTTAGGATTCAAGATCACTTCAGATGGAGATTGAAGCCATGAAATAGAAAGGCGACTAATTTTTGGGAAGCAAGCTATGAGAAATTTGGGCAACATAGTTAAAACTAGAGACAACACCTTGCAAACAAAAGTCCGCATAGTCAGTTCAATGGTATTTCCAGTAGTGATGTATGGTTTTGAGAACTGGACCCTAAGGAAAGGTGAGCACAGAAGAATAGATGCCTTTGAGATGTGGTGCGGGAGGAGAATTTTGAGAGTACCCTGGACAGCGAGGAGAACAAACAGGTAGATCTTAGAAGAAATCAACCCTGACTGCTCCTTAGAAGGACAAATAGTAAAGATGCAGCCAAAGTACTTTGGATATCAAATGAGAAGAGAGGATTCACTTGAGAAAGCCTTGATGCTGGGAAAAGTGGAGGGCAAAAGGAGAAGGGGGTGGCAGAGAATGAGATGGCTAGATGGTATTGTAGATGCAATGGGCACAAAGCTGGGTGGGCTGTGGAGAATGGTGGAGGATGAGGTGCCTGGTGTGCGACGGTCCATGAGGTCACAAAAGGTCAAAATCAACTGTGCGACTGAACAACAACAACAAAAAGTACCACATTGGTATTGGGGACTATATTTCTCTTAATGCAGCCAAAAATAGCATTTGCTTTTTTGTAGCCACGCCGTACTTTTAGCTCACATTCAGCTGGTGATCCACAACAATTCGAAAATCCTTCTTACTCAAAGTAATATTGAGCCAAGTAACTCACATCTTGTAACTGTGTATTTGTGTGACCCTACCCCCACCCCAACAACTTTTCTTAACTGAGATTTCAGAAGCAGATTTATTTCATCGTGATTACAAAAGTAGACCAGAAAAAAATAACTTCTACTACTGCTGGTTCAAAATAAAGAGCATGTGTTTTTAAAACTGACAAGTCATCTTGAATGCCACCAAATGTACATAATTAGTTCTCCTCAGAGACAACAAAGGTTATTTTCTCCAAAAGCATCCCTGACCTGCTGTATGTAGATACTGTACTGCACATCCTGAGTTACACAACTGAGAGAGAGAGAGAAAGACTGTTCCATAAGACATTCTGCTCCTCTTTCTCCTCTTTTTGCTGAAAATAACCTCTATTATCTCCAAGGGTAACTAATTTTGTACTTCCTCCATGGTGTTCAAGATGCATTGCCAGTCTTAAGACCCACATACCCATTATTCTGAACTGACATTGTTAGAAATTATTGTTTCTGTTATACACTTCCTCCTCTACCTTGAGAAAACAGATCAGTTTCTGAGATCTCAGTTAATAGAAGCTCCATCAGTGTCCCCTTATTACAAGTTCAATCTTGTGGTCTTCACTCTCAAGCTTCCCAACAATGGTAAACCTAAATGTGAATAGCAATTCCGGAGAGACTTACTTCCTCAACAAGCTTTCTTTAATTTAAATAGGAAATTCTGTGAAGGGCACACTTGAAAAAGAAAACAGCTATAGAAAAGAAATGTTGCCCTGCTGAGGGAAAAAAAACAATTGACATTTAAAATATATAGCAGTGCTTATTTAGCTTGAGTAGGATTTAAGTAGCAAGCTTTATGGTAAGCCCCCTTGCCTGCATGTCCAATTCTAATAAGAATAGTGGAGAATCAGGCTTCCTATAAATAAGTGCCACTCAAAGACAGATGCATACAAAGGAAGCACAAATGGGGCTTCCTGTGGCTTCAGGTAATCATCCGTCTTCCCGTTTCCATTTGCCTTTCTCATAAAAGGATATAACCCTGGATTTGATCTTCTCGCTGCAGCTACATTTGTCCTCTGATAACTTTATCTTCACTCTGAATTAATGAGTCTGACTCACAATACCTTGTTGTGAGGGTTGTGCATGTGTATTCACATATGTAGTGGTGTGGTGCTACTTTCTAACATTTACATCACACATTATTTATGCATTACATATTTCACACAGCATTTTCAAAACTTGCCTTAGGATGCGATCCTGAGCTGATTTTATTAAGAGATGTGGGAATGTAATTTGAAGAGCGAAGAGAAAGGAAGTGCAACTAAAGTCACAGAATGGAGTCTAGGGTGGGAAGAAGGGGAGAAGGTGAGGACTGGGAAGGTGCTGAAGGATCTGTTCTTTCCAAGTAATAGGCAAGGATTGTAGGTCAACAGCAAAAGGAGGGCTATCAGCAAACAACTGCTTCCTCTTTTCTTTTCTTCTTTTTTTGTTATGACTCCAAAATTCATTTCTTCACTCCTGACCTTTCAACTACTCTCCAGTCTCATTTATCTCTAGCTGCCACTCTTGACATTTCTTGCTCCTGTCTCAGAGTAAAAATGGCAATGGCACAATTCCTCTTTTCCCACAAATGTATCCCAGGGCTCTTGCTTTTCTGTTGGTGCTGATGATTAGCACATGATATATTTTTATCCTAGAGCACAGGAAGCCAATCTGCTGGTCTCCAAATGCTTTGAATTAAAGCTCCCACCATCCCTGATCTAGTAGTTGGAACTTGTTAGAGTTATGGGTCAATATTCTGCAGACAGGTCACATTCAGCTTTGACCTCCAAGTTATCCCTGCCCACTCTGATTGTTCTACAAACACTTAAAATAAATATCACATGATAATAACATCTTCATAAATATCACATTTGAAACTGGACCTCTATCCTCCTAATTCTGACTCAGTGGACAGAAGGGGACAGCCAGTTTGTGTGCTAACAGCCAGGTCAATTGGCTGTATAGTAGGAGGCTGATCATATTCCTCAGAGCTGTTGCTGTGGTGTCTCCCATTCTCATGATTTTCTTGCAGAACAGAGTAGAACAATCCATGTTCGGCAGCTTCCAAGGCCTCAGGTAGAGGGGACACTTGTGCATCCTGACACATCCCCAGATCCCTAGTTTACACAGAAAATCCCATTTAATTTTATACACTTAGGTATCCCCGTTCAATGTAAACACTGTCAGAGCTTGGAAAAGTAGTTTTTGACCTGAATTCTATGAGCATCTTACGTTTTGGTTGTATGGTCTGGCAGCTTTTGCAATGTAACGAAAATCATGTACTTTTGAGAAGCTGCAACACCAAAACTAAGGCACCCATGAAAATAAAGGTTATGTCATTTGAAAGATTATCTCGGTGACTTTAAGATTTGGTAGAATCCAAAAGCCAAAGCGATGATGTAATCGCTTTCGGAAGTAGCATCAGAAAAGTGACAGTTTTGCTGGGAGGGGTCGGACTTTGGGGGACAGCGGAAAAACTACCTAACCAATTCAGATGATCCAAAGTGCATTTGAAAGAGGAAAGATTAACCTTTGTGGGGGAACTTTAGATTTGGAATTGGACTACAGAAAAATAATCTATGAAGTGTTTTACAAAAAAAACACTCATGATGTGACAAAAACCCAATAAAAGGAGGGAAAACCAATTTAGAAACTGAATATGATAACTTACTGAGGTGGATACAGTTTGCATACAACAGGTGGAGAAAAATGATGCCAAAGCAGAAATCTACAAAAAAGATATTGAGGAAAAACGTAACTTGTTAAAATGACATTTCCGCAGGGTGTGTGTGTTTGGCGGTGATCCAGCAAAAACAAACAAACACTGATTGACTAATCTATGTGATCTAAAGTGTGCATGAAAGAGGACAGAATAACCTTTCTTTTGACACTGAAACACTTTGGATCGGACTTCAGAAACATTTTCTACGAAGGTTTAAAACAAAACAGAAAAACACTTTCTTTCTAACCTTCTTTCCTTCAAAAAAAGTATCTCCCCACACCAGATGTGATAGGAAGACCCTATTTCCTTAACCTGTCCAATATGGAGGAAGCCTGGTTTTCTAGGCCTCCAAAAATCCTTTCTACTCTGTGTGTCTAGCAGACTGGTTGTTGTCTAGTACTGTAAAATTCCATCCTCGATGTTATTGTTCCAACGGAGCAATGATTTGGCTAGAAATGACCCTGAGCAGCCAGCACCTGCGTAACTCAGGGAAACAGTAGTTTGTTATGAGAAAACTATTCATAGCAAAGCAGGAAAAGCTTCTGATTCATGGTATGCAAATTAGTTGGTCTGGAGAGACCCCAGTTTGGTAGGGGGAAGGAGTTCATTGGGAGATTGCCCAAGGAGCAGACAATCTGAGGGAAACAGATTCACAATGGGTTAACACCGAAGCCCATGTGCCACCTAAGTGATCAGGATGCTTACATAGGGTTGTTGTTTTTTATGCTGGACATCTTTTTATGTTACCTGATATTAATCTACGCATTTTATGAACTATGCTTATGAATCAATAAACCTGAGTTTTCTTCAACAACGTCTTTTTATTGGGGCCAGGGTAAGACAAAGCCACACACATGCAAGGCTCTGAAATGCTACCTAAAACCTCCTTGCTTGGAAGAGAAGCAGCTAAGGGTTTTTTAGTTGGTTTGCCACCCAGTTCGCTCTCTGGGAACTTTGGTTTAATTCTGGGGAGTCTTTTGGCATAAAGATCCCAGTGTAAGGAACGGCAAGGAGGGCCGAAGCAGAGGGAGCCGACTGGTTTGCGTGACACCAGAATTGCGTGACACATTGGTGAGAGAATGGATACACTGTAGCAAGTTTCTCCTTTTAAGTCATAACCATTTCCCCTTTTGGCTTTCCCTCTTATTGAAGAACTGCTTTCAAGGAACCATGAAGGAAAAATTCTTTTTCTTTGAGGTTTGACTATTGAAATATTTATTAAAAATAGATCCTTTGCAGTTATTCACCTGTGGTAAATTATTGTGTGTACAGTGGGCTGATTATGGACACGTGTGCATAGTGGGTAGAGTCAGGGAGAATGGAAAATAAAGGTTAAAAGCATCTTTATTGAAAAATAAAATATAAGAAAATAGTAAACACAAATGAAATTGGGATTTATGGTTTTGGGTTAACACAACATTGCAGTTCAAAAGCAAGAAATTGCAAGAAGATAAATAGGGACCACTTTGGTGGGAAGGTAAACAGCGTTCCATGCCTGCCACATGCCCATGGAAATGTCTGCAGACACAGACAGCATCTGCTCTTTGGCTATAAACAGATGAGCACTGAACCCTAGAGTCGGATATGACTGGATTTCGATCAAGGGTGACCTTTACCTTAGCTCAGAAAACCTTAGATTTTATGAACATTTTATGGAAATCTTAATTTTATGAACATAATGTCTTTATTTTCCCCAATTTGAAACTTCACCCTTAACTAATGAATGAATAAATGAACTAATGAGCATAATTCAACACATCAAATGCACGTACTAAGTCCCTGACGGTAGTGTCCTTAGACTCTACCTGCAACTTTTTTTCCAAATACAACTTTACATTGGTTGGAAGACTCTAGTGCAAAAAAAAAAAATGTAATTATTTCCAGGTCTGACATTATGCCAAAAAAATTCCCATTTTGGGAACTATCTTCAGTTTGCAAATGTGCAAAGAAAAGCTACACTTGTCTTCAATAGTGAAGATAACAGCAAATGCAAAACAAGGCTGAAAAATGCAAAGGAGTGAAGGTTATGCCAGTTCTTTTTGCAATCTTTATTTCACCTTTTCTGTGTGATGTGTACTGGATGTGACTGAGTACAAAGCAGCTTACGTTCAAACAGATGCATGTCTTTGCTTGGGGAAAGAGTATACATGCTGTCCTAGACCAGGCTTCCTAAAACTTGGCTCTCCAGGAGTTTTTAGACTTTAATTACCAGAAGCCCAAGTTATTAGAACTGCTGATCAGGGCTTCTGGGAAATGACTTCTAAGAACATCCGAAGAATCAAATCCTAGACTGTCCTTTACTGCTGTGGCCTGTGCTGGCCTTCCTTTGACCTCAGAGTGCTATTCTTAGGCTTACTGATGTCCCTTACTTCTCAACAACTTCTCTCTTGCCCTTCAAAGAGGAAACATTTTGCCTTTGTTGTCTAAAGATGGTTTGCAGGATCAAAGCAATGAGTCTTGGAATGAGTGGGAGCTAATATCTTAGCACCATCCTGTCTGAAATTTTTATGTAAATTGAAGCAAATCCAAAAGGGAAATGAATTTTTACGTGACTCAAAGCAAACTCATAGTAAAAATGAATTTTTTATGTAACTTGAAGCAAACCCATAGGGAAAAGTTTTATGTAAATTTATGTAAATCAGGACATTTATGTAAATAGGAAATGGTTTTAGCACAAAATCATTATGTAAGTTGAATTTTATGTAACTCAGGGCATATGTAAGTCGGGGTTTTACTGTCCTTGTTTATCAAAATATATGATCCACATCGATGAAACCTGGAAGACTTGGTATTGACATGGATTAAAGTTTTGAATTGTGAATGAAGACATGGATATTGGGACTGTCATCACATGTGTCTTCAAACTTTGTCCAATTCACTGACGACATTCCTATCCACATTTCCTAGAGAGCTGAGTGAACACTAGGTAGCAATGACAGAATAGCTTTAACCAAAACAACAACAACATTGTAGTATATACTAGGCTTACTGTATATACTCAAGTATATGCTGATCCGAATATAAGTCAAGGTACCTAATTTTACTTGAGAAACCAGGAAAACTGATTGACTTGAGTATAAACCTAGTCCCCTGTCAGAAGGAGGATGGGGAGAGTCTGTCTATGTGTGTGCATGTGTATGTGTGCATACACACATGTGCTCGGGACAGGTCTAACTCTGGCAGAACGAGGGGTGCCAACAAACCAGTGCTTGGGCTGCTGGGGAAGGGGGTGGGTGGTGCAGAACACGGGAGCTGTGACACGAAGCCTTACTCCTGTCTCTCTCTCTTTCTCTCTCTCAGCCGAGTAGGAGCCTGTGGTGGTTGGGCAAGCCAGGTGAGCCTGGCTAAAAGTGGCCAGTCAAAGATGCATGCTGAGCCAGACAGGGAAAGTCCCAGCAGGAAGAGGGATCAGCCAATACCCTGCATGTGCTGTGGGTAGAAAAGATGAGCCTTCACCACCCACTTCTCCCATCATGTTGTTAGAGTGGGCAGCGGCAGCCCACCAGAGCCTTCCTTTGCTGCTGGGCCAGGAGGGATTGAGTGGGCATATGTGTGTTGTGGGTGGTGTGTGTGTGCGCGTTTCCTTTTGGGAAACCATCGGGTTTGGACACCAGGAGGAGCTGAGCCCTCCAGGTGGGGCAATGGAGCTCTGCAGAAGCACCGCCAGAAAGGACCTGCAACTGCCTTGCCTTTTCCCACTGGGTGAATTTATAGATGGGGCAAAGGAAACTTGGGCACCAGAGGGGATTCGGAAGGGGGAGACCCTCAAATGTGCAGATGACTCGAGTATAAGCTGAGTCTGCTTTTTAAAGCACATTTTTGGTGCTGAAAAAAATCAACTTGTACTCAAATATATACGGTCATTTTATTATGAGGTTCATGATAAAATGTTATTCTGGGTTTTGGTGCATACATTCCCACATGTAAACAAGGACTCCAGTATCCACTGAAGTGCTTTTATGTTTTTAATATCTTTGGCTGCACTCTCATGCCCACTTGCCTGATAGCAGCTTTGAACACAGTTGAATTCACTTTGACTTAAATAGGGGTAGAACTGCACTGGACATTTAACCAAATGGCCTCAGTTTTGTTTCAGTAGGGTGAGTTAATATGTTTTGAATCTGATACACTGTGTGTGTGGAAACCCTAGACACACTGTTGGTGAAATCACCATTTAAAATTGATGCACCAGGCAATATTTCCTCAAACAAAAGATAAATAATAGATAAATACTGGACCCAATGGCAGCTCACACAACATTAAAGGCAGTTTTACTCGTGCTTCTGCCAATGTGATTTATGCCATCTCTTGCCAAAAATGTCCATCTGTGCTTTATGTAGGACAAACAGGACAATCTTTACGAAAAAAATTAATGGACACAATCTGATATCCAGAATGGCAACACAGAGAAACCTGTCTCAAACTACTTCAATCTAACTGGACACTCTATCCAAGACCTGAAAGTTACAATTCTGGAACAGAGAAATTACAGAACTAGGATTGAAAGAGAGACAGCAGAAATAAAATACATCCATATGTTAGACACCCATTTTAGGGGATTAAATATTAGCAAAGGGTTTCTGGGGCATTATCAAATTTGATACACAGATTGCTATATGCTGCTAGATATTATATATTTTATATTACAACCTTCTTGCCAATTCTCTTTAGCAAAACAGGAAGTAACCAGGTACAGTGTTTTTGTTTGCAGGTCAAGGTTGATCAGAGACCAGAATGGGCTTTCTCAGACCCTTTGAGATTGAAAGAGAGACATTTAGAGCTAATCTGAATAATCTATTGTTGCTGATGGCTGTGGGAAGATGTATTGTGCTTGTTTCTTGTCTGTCATTTTGCTTGAACACACCCTTCTCCCTTTGACCCCTGAATTTGGTGTATAAAAACCATGCCTGTAAGTTTCACTCCTTGTCTGAAGAAGTGGACTTGATTCACGAAAGCTAACAATAAAAATATAGCAGTTAGTCTTTAAAGTGCTACAGTGTTTTTTTTATTTTGTTTTGTTTATTTTGTTTTATTTTCTGATATGCCTGAACCACAGACTAACATGGCTACTATTGCAAAAAATAATAGAAAGTGAGTGATTACTTTGGTTGGTAGCCACTTCTTCCATTTGGTGTTTTAGCTTTTCATATTGATTTATACATCTTGGTAACATTAGGAAACGTTTGTGTCATCTTTTCATTAGCTATTATATATTGCCATTGGGTGTTTCCATCATAACGAGAGAAAACTCTAGTTTGTAGCAAAATGGTATTAATAGAACAGGTACACATTAAGGGCAATCTTACACATGCCCACTCCAAAAAAAGCCCCACTGAGCAACTGAATACATCATCAGAAACTGCGGGATTGGCTCTGCTTATAAAGTAAGTGGATTTAATTTAATATTTACTGACCACATGACACAATAGTTGAACTGAATGCAGCCTGGCCATTTTGCTCTCAAAGTGGCTTTTTTCTGTCCCACTGAAGGGTGTCTACATTTTTCCCATCAGAATGATTAAACTGGACTTTTTTTGGGGGTACTATTAGTTGTCATCCTTATTGTAAAAAATAAGGGATTGGGGAGATGTCTGAAGGTCAGGACTGGGAGAACACATCCCCACATTCTTTAGTAAAAGTCTCTCTTAATTGAACGCAAATTGTGTCTGACTCTGGGGCCAGTGCTCATTTCTATTTACAGCCAAAGAACCAGCACTGTCTGCATCTGGAAATATTTCAGTGGTCATGTGGCAGACAGGACACTGGAGTGCACAGAACACTGTTACTTTTCCGACCAAAGTGGTGCCTGTTTATCTACTTGCAATGACTAGGGCTCAAGGTTGACTCAGCCTTCCATCCTTCTGAGTTTGGTGAAATAAGTACCCAGCATGTTGGGGGCAGAATGCTAATTAACTTGTGAACTGCCCAGAGGGTGCACTAAGCACTATGGGGTGGTATATAAGTGTGGTTGCTTTACATTCAAACTGCTAGGTTGGTAGGAGCTGGGACAGGAGTCAAGAGCTTGCTATGTCATCAGCACTCCGTTATCAAACTGCTGACCTGACCTTCCATTTGTCAAGCTCAACATCTTAACCACTAAACCACCATGGCTGTTTACCTTCTTTAGAGCAGTGTTTCCCAACCTTTTCTTTTGGCCATGCCCCACCTAAGCATCTCTAAAATCCTGGTGCCACCCTCCTGTGACATAGAATTCTTATTATTCAAAAAGTGAACTCCTATTCATATGGATGAAACCTAAAAGGCCATTCGCTGTAAATAGCTCATTCTTGAATTGCCCGACTTAAAAATCAAATCCCTCCCCCACCCCCTTGTGGGGCATGTGCTGTAGAGAACCACAGCTTTAGAGTCTAGCTTTCCTACATGAATTGCTAGGCTGATCAGGATGGCTATCTGACCCGAGCCTGTGAAGGTTGCCCCGTGAAGTGTAGGGAATTATAGATGTTTATAGTAGGGAAAGAGTGGTGTGCTAGCCTGACAGAGCACCCACAAGGCTGTCCAGCCCCTGCTCTTTTTGCAATTCTGTTCCTGGGGAGCACAAGCCGGGGGATATAGTAATTGTCTCCTACTTTCCATCAGATAATGTTTCCAAAAGATAATGGCTCTCCAGTGTGGCAACAGAATGCTGGAGTACATGGATGGTGTGACATGGCATGACGTGGCTCTCCCTTTCGATTTTAATTTTAAAAAAAAACCAGCAGGCACTTGAACTGTAGCTTGAATTCTATCACAGCGTTTTGTACATTGCTTTCAAAGCTTAAGGATGTGCTTTGTAGTTTGCTTTGCCCTCTACATTTCATTTGTAAGAAATTAAGATAAATGGGGGGGGGGGAATGAATGTGGATTTGGCTGCCCAAATCTACAACATATCTTGAGCATTTTAAGTCAAAATCCAGCTAGCTTCTCCATTACTTCATAAAGCTCAACCTTGAAGAGTCCCAATAATTTTTAACTACCAGAAGCAGTCATTCTTTCTTTAATATCCTTGAAAAGAATGACTACCCGGAGACCAATATTCACAGGAACTCCATTCCCTACAGAATTTGGCTAGAGTGGATAAGAACCTGGCTCTCTTTCACAAACTGAGATTACTTGTCCTTCATTTTTACTGTAATTTGAGGTTCACTGACAAAACTATTAAACACATTTTTAAATAGGGCATCGTCCTTTAGAAGCATAAATCTGCTTCATTATTCTTCATTGCTCGGCTGTTGCAGGGTGCGTTGATCAGATTTGCTTCAGAGGAGGCAGAACAATATGTGTCCTACAATTTGCTGAATGATTTCCTCATGTCTCAACAGGAAATGGTGATATACTGTCCACAACAGTGGTAGCCGTGTTACTCTGTGCAAGAATATAAGAGAGTAAACAAAACAAAACAGCAAAAAAAAAAAAAGACAAAAAATGTTGTGGCACCTTAAAGACTAACTTCTGATTTACATGTGAGCTTTTGTGGTCCAAATCCACTTCATCAGACATAAGAGTGAGGCCTCATGGCATCCATTGATACCAGGGGTGGCCAAACTTTTTGCCATAGGCCTGACCACATCCCCTGGACAGCTAAGTGGGTTGGACCATGCCCCCAGAAGCGGAAGTGGGTGCATTTACAGCTGATGTAAATTCACTCTCTTCTGCATTTATGTCAGTCACAGGCACATTTGTACATGCACAGGTGCATGTTACAGATGATGTAAATGTACCTGCTTCAACTTCTGGGTGCAGCAGAGGCAGCAATGGGCTGGATGGGATGGCATTGGGGGCCGGGCCCAGCCCACAGGCCATAGGTTGGGAACCCCTGATTTATCCACACCAGATACATTGGCCAGTCTAACAGAAAAGTAACAATACAATTTGTTACAACTGATAAGCTTGCAAGATAAGTTTGTTTTGCAACCATTTGCAATAGCGCCAGTCTTTGCAGCAGGTTTGAATAACAACTAGAGATTTTTAAATTATTGCCATTTCTGGGTGTGGATATGCAATAACTCCTGGTAGAATTATCTGGAGGTCATATAATTTCTGCTGCCAGTGAAGTTTTTGGAAAATGGGAGCCACAGGGAGCCTCAGTAAAACGGTGTTTAGTATAAATTAAGTGATATATTTAAGGTTCATTTTACCAGTTCCACATCCCCAATGAGTTTCCATGGCTGAGTTGAGATTCAAACTTAGGCCTCCTGTGTCTTAAACTCTGTCTACTACACCACACTGGGTATCCCCAGGTAGAATTTAACTCAGGTTATATGGATGTCTGGGAGAAGCATTCCAGTTCCTTTGCTAATCAGGAACATAGATGCATCAGGAGCATAAAGGAGTCTACAATTTAAAATGTGTAAAAAGGAACTATGATTTATTACTATTTCCCCCCTTTTATTGCTATATGAAAAGTAATATAAATTCTTAGTGAACTCAGTCTAGAACCAGGCATTTGTGTGGAAACTTGCCAATAACTAATGCCTACTATATCATCCACTTATTAATCAATTTCTTTTATGCAGAATCCCCATGAATTCAAAATCCTATTTTTAGAAATGTTTTCAACCTTCATTTACCATTTTAAATACTAGTCTATAAATCATTTTCTCAATATAATTTATAATTCACTTCTTGCAATGATTCAATTGTTCTTTCGTCTCAAAAATGCTAGTAAATTTCAGTGAATGATTCATGGACATGCCGCATTTTTAGGTCGGCTAAAAATAATAACCACAGATTGAATGCAATACTTGGGAGTTCACACGCATGCACGCACGCACGCACACACACACATGCACACATACACACCACAAACTCAACAAGATGTACTTCCAACTACACATATACAGGATTATTCTGTGAAAGACAATTTTGTATCCATTTACTTGAAATTAGACTCTACTGAATGCATTAGGACTTCCTTTTGATAGACATCTCTTGGATTGCTATGTTGTTTGGAAACTTCAGGCAGTATTACAGTCTGATGTGTCCTGCAGTTTAGGGAAGTAAATGCCTTATTTAAAAAGATTAGTGTGGATGTTTTATTAATTGGCTATTTAATTCCTTCTCTAGTTTAGGCAAATGCAGTTCATTCCAGGTCTACGATGTGACGGAATTTGATTGTTTTGCTGTAATATTTCATAAACCAGCTTTTTCGTAAGTGGAAAAATGTCAGTGCTAAAGACATAGTTAAAAGCTCCTGGCTCAAACTGTCATTCCATTGCTCTTCTGTGTACACACTGTATGCAGAAGTCCGTCCTTCTATTCACCAGTGTTGAAAAAGGTGACACACAAATGAAAGGACTTACAGCTAAGATTGGCTGCACATTTGACAAGCCATAATGGAATTGTTTGCAAAGTTTTATTGAAATCCTCACTTTCATTTATCTTTGTTAGCACAAGCCACAGAAATCTGTGATATAGAATTCTGCTATAATTTAAACTAAATATAACCAAATTAACCCAGAAGCAGGAAGAGAATAGCACCTTTTATTGAAATAATAAAAAAAAATGGGGTGGGGAGATTATTATTGTGCTTTATTACTTTGTGAAATATAGTAACAACTGGTTTGGGTGTTATCTTTTTTTCAGAAAAAAAGATGAACCTTTCTTAGGTGAGAGTCTTACCGTAGGACACAGTTTTCTAATGATTTTCCTATTTTATTTCCATTGTCACAAAAATATTTGTAGGCTTTCAAATGCATTAAACTGTGTTAATCTCGAATCTCATTCATGGAAAGTAAGTAACAAAAATCTTAATATAAGTTATATGCTTTGTTGCTACTGTGTACTACCTATTAATTTTCATTTATTTCATTTATTCCTTAATTTCAAAAAGGGTGAAACCATCATTCTGCATAACTTCCACAGTTACCCAACGTCTTGGATCCAAAGCAAACAGTATACCTTAGGACTTGTCCACACCGACGCAAAAGTAACTGATTCACCACTGTTATTTTTGTTTATTTTTCATGTTGACCAGATGGTGGAAGGCTGACTTTGACTGAATCAGTGCCTTTTCTCCTGTCTTTCATGTTTTTATTAATCTTTCTGGGAGGCTTGTATTATATTGAGCCAGGCTTTGTTGCAAATTGTGTAGTAGTGCTACAGTGCTCTCTTTTCAGACTTCATTTCCATGTTATAGACTTCAAGTTCAAAAGCAGTTATGGAACCTTTAGTTGAATTATTGTAATGTGTTTTATGTAGGGCTGCCTTCAATTTACTCTTTGGACTATCATAATACACTGTTATGTGGCGTTGCCTTTGGAAAGGATTTAGAATGTCTAATGGATCCTGTGAAGAACCTGACCCAAATGGGTTAAATCATAAATTGAATGAGCCTAAGAGTGTTGCCAGATAGTGGTGAGGTGTTAAAACAATTGCTGGCTGGAGTGCTGGCAAAGAACCTCTTTGTCCCCACTCCCCTCCCCCCCAAGAATCAACCTCATTGTTAATAGCAGCTGGGGACAGGTTGATGGTGGGAATCTGTGCAGGGATGAGCTAACTTTAGGGTGGGTGGTATCCAGGGATAAATTAGCCCAATGACCCTGCACCCTAATTTCCCATTGGGTGGGGTAACATCAAGAGATGGGGTGAAGGTTATAACCATCCCCTGGGAACAGTATAGAGGCTGGTTAAGGTTTGGCTTTTCTGCATGGATCACCCCAATCGGGTCGAAACCCAACTCTTGCCATCTTTTCTTTATCTCTTCTGCATCAGCTAACTCCTTGCCACTTTTGTTCCTTATCATGGTCATTTTTGCTTTAAACATTCCCTTGATTTCCCTTAAAAAATCTCTAGTCCTACCCTTTATATTGTTTTCCTCTAATTCTTTGCACTGTTCATTTAGGTAGATTTTCTTATCCCTCCTTGCTTTTCTTTGAAATTCTGTATTTTTCCTTTCTCCTTTGCCTTTTGCATTCCATCTTTCCTCTGCTATTTTAAGAGCCTCATCAGACAATAACTTTGTTTTCTTACACTTCTTTTGGTATGGTTTTCCTTGCTGCCTCCTATATGATGTCCCGCACCTCTGTCCATAATTCTTCTGGCACTCTGTTTATCAAGTCTAAGCCATTAAATCTGTTCCATACCTCCACCTTGTATTCCTTAGGGATGTTGTATAGGATGGGGTATAAATAATTAAAAACATGGATTATGATGAATGGGAGTTTATACTTGGAACATGATGACATCAAGTTTAATTGCCCCAAGATGTTCCATGGAGATGGGACACACTGTCAGACATGGGTACAGATACATTTTTGGATGACCTGTGAGGGCAGAGCTGTTAACATATTTAAAACACTGCACTAAAAGCTATGGAAAATGTACATGGATGGAAGAGCTCTCTTCAGATTAATCTGACTTAATATGTAGGAAGGTGACAAAACCAAAAGTAAAGGTATTGGGACTAGAGCGTTCACTTCTTTTCACAATAATATATATCTGTAGATACAATGCTCTCAATCTTAACACTTTCCATCCAATTTTCACTTAAACCTTTGTGGGGAGGTATAATGCATGAAAGTTTGGATTTATATTTGTATGCAGTTTCTACCAGTATATTCTTCTTGTACAGGAGCAATGGTGGCACAGTGGTTAAGCTGCTGTAGTGCAATCAAAAGGTTGTGAGTTTGATCCTGACCAGGGATCAAGGTTGACTTAGCCTTCCATCCTTCCAAGGTCAGTAAGATGAGTACCCAGCATGTTGGGGGCAAAATGTTAATTAACTTGTGAACTGCCTATGGGGCAGTATATTAGTGTGATTGCTTTGCTTTGTACACAGTATTTCAGTCTGAAAGATAATTGTTATAGACAGCAGTTTTTGTCCTGAAAATATGAACTAGGTTGGTCGGTCTAACAGTAGAGCAAACATAATTGTCCCTTTTCCTTATTCTCCATTACCCAAATCCTCATTATTCCAATAAGTCTGTTATATTCCGTCTTCTTGCATAAATGACAAAGTATTTCCTCTAAATTATGTCAAGTGGAGAAGCAACCAATCTGTTTTAAATTTTCACTTCTGATTTATCATTGACAAAGACATAATTTTAATAGAACAAATATTTTAATGCCACACATAAATCCAGAATTTTTTATTTCCTGTTGAAAGTTTAGCATCATCATCTAGATTTAATACAGACACAACTGCATTTTCCAAATGTGACTAGAATTTTAATGGCACTAGTTGAGTACAACTGAAGTTGATGAAGACAGATCAATGTGGTTTAGCTACCTTTCAAAACACTAATGCTAGTGTCTCTACTCAGTTTACCCAGCTGGAATAACCACAGCTACTGATGAGAACTGACCTACAACATAAATTCAGAGGAGGAAGATAATCATTAAGGGGTGAAACTACCATCTGAGTGCCTTATAGCTAAACTGAAGTAAAATAGCATAAGTAATACAAGCAAATAATCAACATTGACAATGTAATAAGGCTAAGCAACAGCATTACAATGATAATGGTTCATAGCATCAACAACAACAGAAGAAAAAAGAAAATATTTAAATTGAACTTTAATTAACGTCCCTGTGTCTTATTTTTATCTGTAGAATAGTATTTCATAAGCCTCTTTGAACAGCTTGTTTTTTTAGGAGCTTCTCAAAAGGAGGTGTCTAAATGTCTTAGGAAGTGTACTTGGTCTGCACAATCTCACGTTGCAATATAACACTCTTTAAGCTAAGAGAACATTTTTGTCCATTAAAAAACAATTGGATATACCACATTAAAGAACCATTTAAATAAATAAATAAATGGAAATAAACCAATCTAAATACATTGGGAGGGAAACTAAAATAACAACAAACAGACATCTCAGCAGCCAATCAGTCTTCTGAAGTCCTTCTGTCTGTTTGCAGAAGTAGACAACCTCCTTCTGGAAGGAATCCAATAGCCTCCAGGTAGTTGTTAAAATCCTTTCTCTTATGTCCTAGCCACATACATGTGAGGATGGCAAAACTGAGAAAAAACTCTCCCAACATGTGTTAAAACTCATATGACAGGATGGCACATAACTAACTTTATCAGTTCCAATCCCACCTCATTGAGTTTCCAAAGGTCTCCTCAGCCCTAGTCCATCACTTTATCTGCTACATCACCCTGGGTACACTACACGTGTTCATACAGATTAAACAATCACAATTCAGGGCTGACAATCTCAGTTCTTACATGTATTTTTAATCTCTTGAACCTGATGGTGATTTTACCTTTTCAACCTGTATTACACTTGATGATAAGTTTAATAAAAGTAATGCATAGTAAAGGTAAAGGTCAGCCTAGCTCGAAAGCCAGTTGTATCTGACTCTACATTCAGTGCTCATCTCTGTTTCAAAGCTGAAGAGCCAGCGCTGTCTTTTTCTGCATGCGTTTCCATGGACATGTGGCAGGCATGCCTAGACATTGAAGTGCATGGAATGCTGTTTACCTTCCCATCGAAGTGGTACCTATTTATCTACTTGCAATTTCTTGCTTTCGAACTGCTAGGTTGGCAAGAGCTGGGACAGAGACGGAAGCTGATTCTGTCATGTAGTACTCAGGTTTTAAACTGCTGACCTTTTGCCTCCCAGTATAATCCAATGCTTGTTTGCAAAAAGAATAGGCAAATGTCAAATCATCAAAACATAAAGTTAAGTTTCTTTGTCTTGTCTTCTTATTCTCAAAATGTCTGATGCCATAAATAACATCAAAAGGTGTCATTCATTTTTAAAACATGTAAATAAAGAAACTACCCTTCAATAGGTTTGTATGAAAAAGTACCGCACAGCTGTGTCTGGAGGGAAGGGGGAAATCTATAAAATCTGCTTGCCCCTGATAACATTCTTCATTGATTTTCATATAATATTTGTTCTAATATAAACAGTAGCAGGACCTTGTGCCTATTTTATCATCCCAGATGCTTTAGTGATAGCTGACACTGGATCACAGTAGTGCAGTGAGACAGCCACATATCCTGTGATTGTGATTGTCCAGGAAATTGAGGCCATTATCAAGGTCAAGAGTGAGTGAAAGACTGTTTCAGACTCTCATAAATTCAGGTAGTCCAGAAGGATGCTGAATCTTAAATATATCGCTGCAGTACTTGACAAAGGGGAAAAAACACCCAACAATATAGAAGACATATGCAACAAAATACAACTCACACTCAAAATAGGTTAAACTTTTTTGTACATATGCAGTATAATATGCTTTCAAACAGCACTTCAGATAAATATAGAAATATATAGATGTACTTCCGAAGTGATGACCAAATTGGATGGTCTTGGAGCAATTCAGGAGCTGTCTAAATCAAAGCAGAAGATTTATTAAGAATGTGGATGTAAAGGAATAGGGGGACCTAGATGTGCCTACATCAGTTCTCAACTTTCTAAGCTGGGGAATGGGTCATGCTCCCTCAGACAACTTCACAGGCTGGACCACCGTTTTGCCCTTCCTCCACCAAATGGCACTTCCAGGTGTGGTAGAGGCAGTGGGGGACCCCATGAAATGGTGCCATGGGCTGCATCTGGCCCATGGGCCGCAGGTTGAGAATTGCTGGCCCACATGCTCCTTCCCACACTGGCAATACAAAGAAACTACTGTGGTGGTGTGTGGAAATATAATGGTATGATAGGCAGTTTTTAATCTAGTTAGAAGTTCTACCAGGACTGTAGAATCCCGATGGCATGAAGAAAGAGTATTGAGGTACTGTAATGTTTTATAGGGCTGATCTTGCATATATTGCTCTTTTACAGCTCCACATAACAGTGTATTATGATAGTCCAAAGAGTAAATTTTACGGATGTGTGTGTGTGTGCTTATTTTTATTTTATTTTAAATTATTTTTTATTTTTTTTAATTTGGCTCTGCCCACGACATCATGATGTTAGCTCTGCCCACACTGTGATGATGTCACAGTGGGGTAGTAAAATTTTTCACATCCCACCACTGGTTTTAGTCCAAGACCATCTGGTCTAGAGGATGAAAACAATAGAACATGAGTTTGTTTCTTCCTTGTTCTGTCTCCATGAGCTTTCACCTCCCTTTTCTACCTTTGTATTGGAGAGAGAAGGCAGAAGTAGTGATAAATTTCTCTGATGGATGGCAATGTATGTATCATCATGCAATGCATGCCATACAAGTGCTGTATATGAGCTGGCATTGATCTTTACATGTAAAAACAAATTGACCGCTTTTGATTTCTTTGGTCGTGTGCAGAATCAGGTTTGATTGTGGGTATCAGAGAGAGTGGAGTGAGATGGAAGTAGAGAAAGTTTTAAAGTTTAATGTATTTGGGGGGGAAAAGTTTCTGCTTCACTCAGTTGCAATTGTGAACACTCAGCAGTTCTGTAAATCAGGTTCCTACTGTGTCAGGTAAGCAGTAAGAAAATAATGAATGCCCAGGCCTAGCAATTCAGTTTGAGAACCCAGACTGCCATGGCCAACAACTAGTTTTCCGAAATGTCATTCACTTTCTTAATCTACAAGGTTATCCTGTCTTTATCTGAAGTCCCTTCCTATTCATTACACATTCTTCCAATTTCTGCAGCCAATCTTTATGGCCCACAACACTCTTTACTAAAGCAGCTTTGAGCAAGAACAGTTCAAACTGAGTGCTAAAAAGACGAATGCTGAACACATCCATGCTCTACAAAACATCTCATTTTCTACATGGGTCAATTAATGTTGGAAGTTTCTCACTCTTTACTATTTCTTTTTCTGGTGGAATTTTTTTCTGTGTTGATTGCAGAAGCAAGCTATCTTCCAAAAACTTGTAGTCCACTAAAAACCTATCCTTAAATGCCAGAGATAATGAATGAATTGAAAGTAAAAAGTCAGTGTGAAGTCATTAAAATGGAGAAATACTTATCCATCACCCTAATGCAGCTTAGTGGTTAAGACGCTGAGCTTGGAGATTGGAAGGTCGGGTTTCGATCCCCGAGGGCTGCACTTGGGGACCTGAAAGGAGCCTCATTCGGGCATCCCCTGAGGAGAGTTTCTCCAGAAAAAAATCCTTTCAACCCAGAGTAATCTCTGACACAAAATTATTATCACCTTCTCTATTACTATATTCCTTCTCTGTTATTCCCCCACACATACTTCTGAAAACAGAATGGCCAACTAGTGCCCAAGCTGGTATTCCTGCCTCTCATTTAGGACACTAATTTCTCTTTCTTTTGTGGAGTTTTGCAACTGTAGAACCTACCACTGCAACTCATTCCTGCAACAGCACTGTCCTCCCAGAGACCCAGAGAGTTGCAGCATAAACTTCTCCCCATGGGCCCAGGGTGTTTTCCCAATATTCTAGCAATCTGGGAAAGATCCCACACAGCATAAGAAAGTGCATTTTCCCACAGTCTCCATTATATTGTTCCAGTACCCAGTGCGGAAAAATAAAATAAAGCTTCCACTAATGGAAAATCAGTTTATTTTTATTTTGTTTTCTTCAACTAAACTGTCAGCTGAGGCTTTGGGGAAAATAAAATGCCACCCACAAGCTAAATGGTAGAAACCAGAATGCAATCCAGCAGGAAGGGGCTGAGGAAGTGCAATAAGGCCTTGGCATCTGGTACTATATGTAATATGAATATTGTTATGGTTTTAAGATTTTCTGATGCCATCTGGTATTATTTCTTGTTTTTGTAGTGGTTATCACTGATAATTTTATTCTGAATTTTAATATATATTATTATGTGTATTCTATTTATTTCTTCACATTTTTACAACTTAGTAGTGCTTGCATCAAAACAGTTGGGTATAAATGTGAAGGAAGGAAGGAAGGAAGGAGATATGTTTAAGGGAATGTTCTGCCTCACTCTGTACTGTAAGTTTACTTCACCATCAGATTCTGTGCACGTTGTGAATATGCATTCACAGCACATGCACACAGACACATCATCACATACATGCCTTTTTTTTTTTTTGCAATAGTATTGCATATGTTTAGTTTCGCTAAAAATCAAATGATATATTTTCTATCTCTCATGCTTGAAAATTCTCCTTCTATCCTGATATATAAGTAATTAAAAGGTGCTGGTTCCCCATTCCCTTCCTCTAGGACCCTAAGACTCAAAAGTAATGATTCCCTGGGAAAATTATAGTGGGTTCAAAGTGATCTCAAACATTTTTGCCTAATCAAGCCCCTCATTAGGCAACTTGAAACACTTCAGAACTGCCCTTATGTTAAATAAATTATAAAAGGGAATCAGTAGGAAAGTTAGCATGATCAGGGAGAAGATCAAAGCCTTACTGTAAAGATTATTGGCCAAACGTCCCTGAATTTTGAATCTTCTCTAAATTAGAACCAGATATCATAAGCCATGCAACATCTTTTTAATAGGGAGCACAGGTCAGTACCTCTTTAGAATTTATGTCTTATGCTCTAAAAAGCACTTGGGTTATGTTATTTTGTTGGTCTTTATAACAATCTTCAACTATCTGGGTTATTTTAAAGTGTTACTGGCATATTTTCCCATCCATCCATTCATACACACAAGTTGTCAGTTCTGACTGGGCATGTGTTTCTGATACCAAAAACCAAACACTGTAAGTTGAAAATCTTTGTCAAATTAAAACAGGGCATACAGTATTTTGTTTACAGTTACAGAGAAGCAAAGGTATTTGTTCCTTTCTGAACTGATTTAAAGTGAAGCAAGCACAGAGGTGCTTGAATTAAATCAGAGCTCTCCAAAGTGCCAAATATTGCTAGAAGCATATATCATAAAGTCTCTGAGAGGGAACCCCCATCTCCGTTCCTGTAATTGGCAGCTTTTTTGCCAGGGAAGAATATCACAGAGAGAGAGAGAGAGAGAGATTGTTATTTGGGTCATTTTAATTTTCAAGAGCTCCCTCAAGGATTGTTGCCTTGCTGTGGTGAGGGGGCTTGCGTGGTTCGATGAGGCTATGAGCTATGCTGTGTAGAGCCACCCAAGATGGACAGGCCATAGCAGAGAACTCAGACTAAACACAATCCACTGGGGAAGGACCTGGCAACTGACTCCAGTATCCTTGCCCAGAAAACCCCATGGACAGTACTAGCAGGCTAAACAATGAAAAATGAGACTCTCAGGTCGGAACGCATCCAATATGGTACTGGGGAAGAACAAAGGACTAGTAGCTCCAGAAAGAGTGAAGCAGCTGGGCCAAAGCAAAAAAGGATGCTCAGCTGTGGATAGATCTGATGGCGAAAGGGTAGTACAATGCTGTAAAGAACAATATTACATAGGAACCTGGAAAATAAAATCTATGAATCAAGGCAAGCTGGATGTAGTTTTAAAAAATGAGATAGAAAGACTGAACATTGATATCTTGGGAATTGGGGTCACAAAGGGTTGGACCTGATTGGATGAATGAACAACAAAAATATTTTCAAAAGAGGGCCTTGGTGCAGAGTGGGAGATTCTACCTTCTTTGCTTTTGGGCAGCCTCAGATCTCATTCCAATCCACAGAGTGCTTGTGTGTGGGAATTTGTTCCATCATGCACAATTTGACTAGGATTGCTTCCAGCAGAGATGAGGAGAAAGCAAGGAAAATATTGGGAGCTTTCCTTGCAAACTGGAGGACTAGCAGTAGTTGATGGCACTGGGTTCCAATGCCCTCCCAGGTCAGAGGCATTTATTTCCCCCATCTTCTCATTCCTCCTTAATTGGATAAATGCACATATGTACAAATACAGTACTTTAAAATGTTTAGATGCAAATAGAATAGGATTGGCTGCAATTTATATTGAAGTAAATCAGTTGTGCTCTGAAAGAGAAATCCAGTAAAACACCGGATAACGATTGGATCGGATAACGCTAAAATCGCATAACGTTGGGGAATTTGAGGCAAACATTTGGATCAGATAACATTATGTTAACCATTATGTTAACGTTATCCGATCCATCAGATAGCCTTTGCCTCAAATTCCCTGAGGTGTGGCTGTGACTCACCAGTTTCTCTTGGGAGAAAGGGAGGTCTGCCTGCTCTCAAGCTTGCCACATTTGAATAACAAAAGCTTGCAAACCCAGTCTGACTAGTTTAGCAAAGCAAAGGCTTAGGACCCTTTCCCCAGTGTAACCCAGAACACTTTGCAGAAAAATAATTGCAAAGAGACAATTTGACCCAATTACCTTTATGAAGTTTCCCCTTTAAATTCTAAACAGCCTGAACCCAAGATTGTAGCTCCGCAAGCCTCATGCATTGTCAATGGAAAACAAGCAGAGACTGAAACCTTTCACCTACAAAGCAATTAAGCTTTTCACACCCTGCAAAGCCCTGAGGGAACTTCCTTTATTACAGCAATGGTAGGTGGGCTGATTCTAAACGAAAACATTTTCCTAGCTTCTGTTCAGATATTTTAAAACAGCACTTTATAAAATTTTCAAAAATTTAAAAATGCTGTATGGCTTTGTTTCCCTAAAGTCAGGGTGGTCTGGCATGTTTTTGTAATGTATTTATCCTTTAGACAATTATTTCTTAAAGTTCTTTAAGTTTCCAGCATGTTTCCTTGACTTTCCCTTGAAGCCTCTGTTGCTTATCTCTATGGAGTTAACGTTATCTGATCCACTTGAATAGGATTTTAACGTTATCTGGTGCATGCAACGGATAAGGCTAAAAATCAGATAACGTTAAGACTTTTGGAACCAAGTTTTAACGTTATCCAAGGTATTACTGTACCTGTAATTCTGTCCAAATTGAATGGATGTACTGTATTCCTAAACCACTAGTTCTGGTTTTTGACTTCTAAAGTATCTCCAAGCTCTCCATAGTTCAATTTTCCCATTTTATAGATGATTTGCGGCGTGTTCACATCACTGGTGAAAGCACTACACTAAATCTTGTGCAAAGTTTGACTTGCACTGTCTAAATTCATACAGTGTTTATACAGACAAGGTTAAATTATAAACATTTGAATAAATGTCACTGTTTTCTAACATTAGTGTTTTCTTACATTTAAATATTAATAGCTTTAGACTATAAACAATTGAATAGATTATGGAGAAGGACTCACAGCCTGTCCTGGCCCTAGGATTACAAAACACATTCCCCCACCTCACTTTTGTTGTCTCTTCTTCCTGTTTTAACATGAGGGTGTAACAAAATTTTCCTCCATATTTTGTGCATAAAATATTCCTATATTATTCTCAAAATATGGCATACTTTGATGAAATGTTTGCTTTCAATATTTGTACCTTCAGTTAAACGATATGGAGCCATTTTGAGTCTTAAATTAGCCAAGCAAACAAATGAAATTCACCTTTAACTCAACATGTGGGATACCACCCAAATGGGCGTTATAGAAATGCAATAAATAAATAAATAATAAACATGTTGTCCAGATTTTCATAATCGCTTCATGGAACAATCAACAAGACACAACACAAGGAACTCTGGGAGGCCTAGCTTCTGCACAGATTTAGTTTACATATCCAGCTTGGAAAGTTATATTTAACCATGATAAATATAATAACGCATTTAAGGGATCAACATTCAAACAGTGAGAGAATGATGTGGATCATTGTGGCACTGCTCAGTCATGGATGGCTTCAGCATGTCATAATGTTTATGCTTCATAAGAATAACTTCCCACTTTCTAACACATACCTAATTCAAACCTTTGCAAAGCACTTGCTCAGTGTGCAAAGCATTTATTATTAACTCTCTTTTTTCATTATATCATGCATTCACATGAATATACTTAAAAGAAATATGTTATAGTGCCTTGAGAACATTTGACTTTGAATAGGGGAAAGAAGCTAATTTCCTTCTTTCTTAAAGATCTTTAGGTAACACCCTACAGATCTTGTTGGTAGAGTAAAATCCAAACCCAAACACAAATGTGATTTATGCTAACACATTCACAGATGCCAACTTTCTCATCTAGTGGTATTTTGCATAAACTAATGTGAGTCTATAGATATTTAGTGTATATTCAAAGAGTGGCCAAATGTCATATATATCTACAGACATGTATCTATAGGACTTGATACATTAAAAGTTGGGAACTGCCAAACTAAGGATTATCCCCCAGGAATGTGATAGACATTTTTTTGTGTTGACTGCCTAGGAATACGAGAATAATTTTCAGGTATGTTTTGTAAACTTTGTAAACAGAAGCTTCTGGGTTTAGTCACCATCATCATATTAAGCTAGAAAAGATATTTATGTAAAATTACACAGAACTGCTGCCCAGCAGGGTTGACCATATCTATATGGATAACTGGTCTCACTCTGAATAAGGAAGTTATTATGTCATATGATTGGACTGAGCTAGATGCAATACAAGCAATAAAATCCTTCCAGAATGTGAATGTGTATCTTCATAGAGATGGATATGACATCCAAGAGGATATAGAAAATTAAGACACTTCCCAACCCACTGTTTGTTCACTCAAACTAGGGCAAAAAGCTTACCAACTTGAGTCAACTACTGTATATGGTCCATTCCTTCTTCATAGTACTATGCAACCACAACTATAGGGAATATCATTGTCAGTGAGCCTGATGGTAGTCTCAGAGCTGGAGCACAAATAACCACACATATAATCTATTCTGGTGAAAATCTGGCCAGATTTATTGGTTAATTCTGCCAACAGCTGCTGGTGCTAGCATAGGGGACAGTAGATGTAGGACATGTGTGACCATGCCTGTCCCTCTGGAAATAAAGATGCACAACAGCCCTTAGGCTGGGTGTACATGTGACCATCCTACCCCCATAAAGAGGGCTCTTCTATGGACAATATCCATATGAAACAATCCCATTACTCATGAGTAGAACCCATTCTACACATAGGTGGGACTGCACCTGAATCCAGGATTTTAAGCTTGCCTTCTTTCATTGCCTGATCTAAATTTAGGCTGTAAGTAAGGTAGCACATAGCCAAGCAACCACTACAGTCATCATCTTGTCTTTTAAAAGATATATTGGAGTCAAAAAGTAAGTTACAGAACAAAGTCTTAGGAAGCAAAGATTTCTTAGTTTCAAAAGTTCAGAAACCACATTAAAACAATGAAAGCCTATCTAAAGGGGAAGGCCTGGGGCTCCCTCTTAGTTTACAAGCCCCTACATGACTTACTCAGTGCTGAGCACTAGATCAAGAGAAAGTTCTGTGTGGGAATTCAGTGATACCTTGCCTTTATTAGTCATTTTTATAGCTATTGTTTTAGCCAATGTCTAAATTACATGTTTGCGTGGATACGTACTCGGGGTTCATATGGGCAACCCCCCTGCGGGGGGAGACCTCGAGACAAGTTATTCAGCATTGTGTCAGGACTATTGCTGTAATGGGCAGGCCTCAGGCCTTGAAGACGGACAATGCACCTGCCTATAGTTCCAGTCTTTTCAAAAACTTTTGTAAACAGTGGAATATAAAGCATACTCAAGGCATTCCATACAATTCCACTGGTCAAGCCATAGTGGAAAGAGCACATCTTACCTTGAAGACACTTTTAGCCAAACAAACTGGGAATTCTCGGATTCCAGTTGCGGAAATCCCTCATGTAGTGGCAAAAGTATTATTTTGTCTTAACTTCTTGTTTGTTTCTCACAATAAGGCACATCCACCAGTAGACTTACATTTCAGGAAGGAGAAGCCGCTGAGGAGTAGTAGTAGTAGTAGTAGTAGTAGTAGTAGTAGTAGTAGTAGTAGTAGTAGTTGTTGTTGTTGTTGTTGTTGCTGTTATTATTATTATTATATTCAAATTTATATGCCGCTCTCCTTGCCGAAGCAACCCAGAGCGGCTAACAATGTTACAATAGAAAACATAATATACATACAATATAACAAGTATAATACAATCAATGTGGTCAACAAGACCTTCATAAAAAATAATAAAAAATATATATAAATACAGTACAGTCAAAGAAATAAAAAACAATCATGGATATACAGTACAAAGCAATAGGGAAAGTCCTCAACCCTTATAAATATTTCAATTAATAAATATACATTTAACTGGAGAGTGGCTGGCCGTGGTTCAGCTGTGGCGGTAATAGCGGGACTGGCGTCTCTCTCTTTCCGGGCCGGACCGGACGAGGAGCCAAAGTTCGTGGGGGGGCGGGGGGGGGCGGCGGCAGGTCTTATAGGCATTGGCGTCTCTCTTTTAAAGCCCACGGCAGGGCAGGGCTCCAGGGCCAGGTGGCGCGAATCCCCGGGCTGGACGCCATGTCGGCTTCTCCGCCCCGCCGCAGATGTCCCAGCGAGAGTGGCGGCGGTGCGATGGTCCCGGCATCGGCGTCTCTCTTTTAAAGCCCACGGCAGGGCAGGGCTCCGGGGCCAGGTGGCACGAATCCCCGGGCTGGACGCCATGTCGGCTTCTCCGCCCCGCCGAGGATGTTCCAGCGAGAGCGGCGGCGGTGCGAGGGTCCCGGCATCGGCGTCTCTCTTTTAAAGCCCACGGCAGGGCAGGGCTCCGGGGTCAGGTGGCACGAATCCCCGGGCTGGACGCCATGTCGGCTTCTCCGCCCCGCCGCAGATGTTCCAGCGAGAGCGGCGGCGGTGCCCACTAGTCTGCTATCGTCAACTTCCTGATCCAACGTGGAAAGGTCCTACCCAGCTGATTACCTGGGCCCACGGATACGCCACCGCTGACAGCGATAAAGGTCCTCTTTGGGTCCCTGCACGATGCGTCCGGCCATTCCGTAATGCGAAAACTTCTGCTGTTCCTGCTGCTTCTTAGTTGCCTGTGGATTCTACAGATGTCATTGGTTGGTGGTTCGCCCATAGGTCCCACAGAAGAAGAAGAACATCTTTCACGATGTTTCGAGTATAACTTATGGTGTCACTTAGCTCAAATCACCAATCAAACAAACTTTTGCCTTCAGAACAGTATCCACTCTTACCACTTGCTGAGTACCTGCCTGTTCCCGGTATGCTACACCCTGGAGTCCTTGATGGAGAATGAAGGATTTCCCCTGTTTGGTTTCAATCTACCTCATACTTACCAGTTGATCCATAGTTGGGGGCGGGTTACTATGAAACTACCTCTGGACGCTGTTTCACTATACACCCCGCTGGCTGCTGTCAGCAATAATAGCAAATGCGCTCGAGTTGTGAATTGTGCAATGGACTATAAGAGATCTAAGTGTCTAAAGGTGAATCAAAATAACTTTCATTGTAATGCCAGTAATGTGGAAACTGTTTCCTTTTATTATGCTCACATTATTCTACCTCTAGGCTGGTTTTGGTCGTGCGGAGATAGAACTTGGAACTACATACCTGCAAATTTATCTGAAACTACTTGTTGTTTGAGTCGCCTCACTACAGCCCTTCCATCCAAATCTCAAATTGAATCGATTGCTAATTCTGCCATTTGGTGGAAACGTGATTTTTCACCCCCAAATCTCCCTGCTGATTGTAATAGCAATGTCAAACTGTTGTCTGATGCAGAATCTTTAGCATTGGCGATAAGTCTGGTAGGAGTACCTGGCTTGGCACTCCGAAATAGCATGGTGTTAAGCCAACTTGCTTGTGCATTTGTAAAAGCCATAAATCATACTTCTAAAGCTATTGCCCTCCTTAACCAGGAGCAGGCTGAATTACGGCATGCTGTTCTAGACAATAGGGCTGCAATTGACTATCTACTTCTCCTACATCATCATGGTTGTGATACTGTAAAAAATATGTGTTGCTTTAACCTGTCAGATAATTCCAACAAGGTGCAGGAACAATTGCATGACTAACGTGACATAGTGGACCATATCCAACAAGATACGCTTGCCTCTTGGTGGAATTATCTATGATCGTGGCTGCCAGGGTTGGGTTGGATAAAAAACATAATCATTGCTGCTATTGCACTCATCGTCATAGGCATTATGTTATGTTGTCTTGTTCAGTGCATTCCCGGTCTCATATCAACACTCTGCCAGTGTTGCTCTGCTGTTAAACCAACCTCTGGTCTCACTAAAAAGCAAATTTATCAACTACGCTATCACACACCTGGCTCTGAAGCAGAAGAGGTGACTGGTGAAGAAATGTTGGCCCTGATGTGCTAAGCAAATAAAAAATAAAAAAGGATGAGATGTGGGAATTCAGTGATACCTTCCCTTTATTAGTCATTTTTATAGCTATCATTTTAGTCATTTAGCCTTGCTTTAGTTAACCAGCCTTGCTTTAGTTAGCCATTGAAGCCCTGTTGTAGTTAGTTATTGAAGCCTTGTTTGTGCACTACAAGGAAGTGAGCCTGCCCATATTTGGTCAGCAGTGAGTCAGCAATATAGGACATGCCTGGGCTTGCCTGGACAAGTCCAGACATGTGTACTGACCATGAGGCAGACCACCTTTGCTCTGCCCTTATAAGGTTATTTCCTGTTACCTATGAGTTGTTTCCTGTAACCTGTAACCCCACCTGTAACCCCTCCTCTCACCTGTAGTCTATCCTTATAAGGTTACAGGTAGAAATGCTTGCCTGTGATTGGATATTGTTGACCGCTACCATTTCCTGTATTCCTGAACCTAATAAATATATGTTGAGCTGGGTGGGGGTATGCAGACCCTTCCTTTTCTTTTGCACCAGATCTCAGACTGCGCAGTCTTTTCTTTCCTCCCCCCTTTGTTCCTACTGCACCACGGAGCTGGCCTCCCACAGTTCTGCCTTTCCCTCCGAGTTTTATCTCCTCTCACATGTTCCACACTCTTGCCATTCTCCTAAAGGAATCCAGCCAATGATTATACAGTATCACATGTCTATCCAATTTAACTTTCATTTCTTCCAAACCACAAGGCTTGCATGTTTTGACTATCAATCTGGCTCTGGAATGCACCATAGCTACTCCCCTTCAGTACACACGCACCATTCTCCACCCTGTATACACCCAGGCCCCATTCTAACCGTGAAACACATAAATGTCTCACATATATATTCCCTACTATGATAAGATGCACACCAACTCAGATACTTAGAATGAGAACTCTAAATGTGCAGTTACATGACCTTAGTCCTGCATAAGCTGTCCAATATTTCTTCCACTTTTTTCAGATCAGCAACCCCATGCAACTGCTTGCTCTTAAGCCAGTCCAACCACACAAGAACAGGTTCCGGAGGTTAGCCTATGTTTTTACTCTCCCATGTTTACTGCATATGCAGAGAATTCACCCAATAAAAATAGAAGTTGATAGAGGAATGGTAGTATTTAATGCCATAAAGAGCATTTTCTGTGGAAGCAGAGATGAGCAAAGCAAACTGATATTGATGCAGATATTAAAGGAAAACATGGAACTTATGAGGCAAGCTATGAAAGAAAACAGAGTCTCTTAAACGTTTCTGCCATTTCTATAAAAAAAATGGTAAATTCCTATATACAGTGAACTAAACAGAAGTCTTAACAACTTAGACTGACCAGACTTTATAGGAACAGTGGTTTCTAATATAGAAAGAGTTATGTTGTACCAGCCTAGCCTGTAGCTGTTAAAGAGAAAGAGCTTGTCACAGAGAGAGAGAGAGAGAGAGAGAGACCTTCAGCAGCAGAAACATGGTTTAATACAACACATAGTTTTCTGAGGGCAAATCAGTTAAAGTCTTCTGTCTGGATAGGTAAGTCAGCTTTGCTTTTCCTCATATTCAAATTGCTTCAAACTCAAGTTATTTCCACTGCTTTTATCAGGAAATTCATTACAAATTGGGAAGGTTCTTATCAAAACAATGAACCAAAATAATTCTCATTTATTTTCCTCATCAAATTTAAATTTCATTGAAAAAGAATAAATAATAGTTTGTTTGTTTGTTGAACTCCCTATTTCTGCAGCAGTAGCTCATTTTTCAAGATTAGAAACGTGAAACAAACTAACAATTCCTGATTTTCACAGATTTAGCTGCTCAGCACAGTGACATGTTTCGCTGAAATGAGAAAGCTAGAGATTAGAGAAGTAATGGTGAGCCTTTTAGAGACTGAGTGTCCAAACTGCAACTCAGAACCGTCCACCCTCCCTCCCTCCGTCTGCTACCTGACTCACCCCGCACCATCTCTTGTCCCCACCCAACCTCCTGGGTGGGATTTTACTGTATGGGGCTTGCAGCAAGCCTCCCCTCTCCCCTCCCTATTGTCAGAGGGAGAAGGGTGGGTTGGGAAGTGGCACTACCATTGGTGCCTGCAGTCCAGGGCAGGGCAGGGCAGGGCTTACACAGTGACAGCATGCGCGCTGACAGAGAGGGTTATGAGTGACCCCTCTGATGTGAGAGCCATAGGTTCGCCACCACTGGACTAGAGTAACAATGGCAGGTTCAGAATTAATACCTCTGAAAACAGGCAAGAGGGCCTAGTTCAGGGTTGTCAACCTTCTTAAGTCATGGGCTGGGTCACACTCCCTTCACACAGTTGAGGGGGCCAGACTGGTGGTCCTCCTGCCATTTATGGCTGCTATAAATGCATCTGTGGCTGCTGTAAACATGTCTGCAGATGTCGTAAGCACATTATGGCCTTAAATGAGTCTGTGGCTGATTCCAGCATCATCATCATTGTCAGCAGTAGTAGCTGGAGCAAGGGCTGGATTATTTGGCACTGTGGACCAGATTCAGCCCATGGGCTATAGGTTGCCTATCCCTGGCCTAGTTCATGGTACTGGTAACAGTGAAGTAGACAATCTTCTCTGCTAATGTTGCATCTGTATAAAGTCTCCATGGTGGCATTTGCACAGGTAAAACTTGTGTGTCAACCATGTCTGTTCTTTGGGATGTGTGATCTGGTAAAAGTGACCCATCCCAAGAATCAGTCACCTTTTTATTTCATGGCTGCAATCACCATCAGCAGTGATCTTGGATCCTAAGAAAGTAAAATCCGTCACTGCTTCTACTTCTTCCCCATCTGTTTTCCAGGGACTGATAAGGCCTGTTGCCATTACAGTAATACCCCAGATAACGCGAGTACCGTATAGCGTGAAAACCGCATTACGTTACAAGATTTTCGGGAAAATCTTGTATCGAATAACGCGATTTTTAACGTTATCCGATACAGTCGTTCTTAGCAGCAGGGTGGCTGGAAAGCTGAACGGGGTTCTCCGTTCAGCTTCCCAGACACCCAGCAGCTATGGAGGCAGGGGTGGGGAGGCTGGAAAGCTGACAGGGGGCTCCCCCGTCAGCTTCCCCAGTCACCCCACAGTTGCGGAGGCAAGGGCGGGTGGCTAGGGAAGCCGACAGGGAGTCCCCGTCAGCTTCCCCAGCCACCCTGCAGCTGTAGATTGGGTCCTCTGATCTCTCTGGAGCAGGCAGGGGACACGATCCAAGCTGTTTCTGGGCTTCCCCGACGTCCTCAGCCAGTGCAGCAAGCCAGAATGTCAGGATTCGAACCGTGACATTCTGGCTTGCTGCACTGGCTGAGAACGTCGGGGAAGCCCAGAAACAGCTTGGATCGGGTCTCCACACCTCCCTGGACCCGGCAGGGGGGGGGGGAGAGGGGTCAGAGACCCCAAAATTGGTAAAAAAAAAACCCTGACTTTTTTTTACCAATTTGGGGATCTCTAACCACCCCACCGGGTCCAGGGAGGTGGGGAGACCCGATCCAAGCTGTTTCCAAAGTTCCCCCCCTCCCTGGAGGCTGCAGCAAGCCAAAATGTCAGGATTCAAATCCCGACGTTCTGGCTTGCTGCAGCCTCCAGGAAAACAGGGCCTTTTTTAATATTGTGTGATCAATGTATCGCACAACGTTAAAAACCGGATAACGACGAGACTTGTGGAACCAAGTCATAACGTTATCCGGGGTACTAATGTATCTTGGTTTTCTTGATGTTGAGTCTCAACTCTTACTGTGCTAAGCAAAAGGATTTCAGCCTGTGATTCTTCAAACAGAGGCAAACTATGCATCCAATACAACTGCTTTTTGGAAGTTTATTAGACAAAGTAGCAAGTATTGTAGCTTTGCCCAATTTATTCAATCTACAAAATTTGGGACTTTTCCATACCATCTAATAGGTCACTGATGGCAAACCTTTTAGAGACAGAGTGCCCAAACTGCAACCCCAAACGCTCTTATTTATCACAAAGTGCCAGCACAACAACAGGGTAGGGAGGAAATGCTCCCATTGGGCTACTGGGCAGAGGGGCAAGGTGAACTCTGTGCTGGAGGGAGGGAGGAAGCTCTTCCATTGGGCTGCTGGGCAGAAGGGTGGAAAAACTCTGTGCTCGGGTGACTGCATGGGTGTCCACAGAGAAGCATCCGAGTGCCATCTCTGGCACCCATGCAGAGATGGGATTCAGCAGGTTCACCCCAGTTCACTAGAATTGGTATCAGAAATCCTGGCTGGTCCTGCCTATCCAAGTTTTGAAATAATGGAGGGCTTTCCCCCTGGCCATCCCCAGCATACCACACCCACAGAGTAGGTAGTAAAAAAATGAATCCCACCACTGCATGCATGCCATAGGTTCATCACCACTGTAATAGGTGAAGGAAAGAGGTGGTTTTTCACAGTGTTGTGGTGCTATGCTTGGAAACTGAGGTGCTGCTCACAACACTGTTCATTGTTAAGCATTCCTCCATAAAGAAAATCTGAAAATTCAGTTTTCTATTTCAGTCCATATTAAAACAAAAAAAAGTCCTTTAAAAACAGTTAATTTATTATTCAAGATGAAAACCCCTCAACTAGTTTGCACTGGAACAGAGATAACGCAACAATTTCTGGGGAAATCCATTTCTTTCCCACCTGCTGTAAAGATTGCAGGAAAACAGAGGGAACAGAGAAGCCCGAGATGAATGTCAGAAAATATCACTCGGAAAGTCACAGTGTTTTGACTCTCTTCCAAGAATGGTAAACCTTTTGGCACACCAGATGTTTTGAACTACAATTCTTAGAACCCTCAGTCTGTACTGAGAATGATAAAGGAATGTAGAAGTTATAGTTTAGAACAGGGTCAGCAAACTTGACTCTCCAGATGTTGTTGGACTTCACCAGAAGCCCAAGTCAGCACACCTGCTGATCAGGGCTTCTGTGATTTGATGTCCAAGAACATCTGGAGAGCCAGGTTTTGGAACATCTTCAGTGCCAAAGCTTTCCAATCCCTACATGTAAACTCTGGATCAACCATCTTTTTCTTTCATGTCCTGATCAGACCCTGGACTGCCAAAATGAAGGCACTTTCTTCACATTGTTGTTACCCAAATGCAAGTTTCTGGCAGCAATCGGCATGGCAGGAGATGGGCCAGACTCTCCACATTCACACCTTGTGTTCTTGCTCACCAGCAGTCTCCACTTGAGCATGTTGATCTTGTATTTAGGGACTTCAACCCTCAGCCTATTCAGGGTCCTCCAGATGAGATAGGGGATCCACCATGCTACTGTATTTTTCATTCTTAACAAGGATGTGCAGCTCTATCAAAGATACAATCAAATTGTGATATGTGACTTGGATGTTCTATGAACGTACCTCCAACCCACCTATTTATTTGTGTCAGGTGTCCCCAAAGAAAAGCAATGCATTCTTGACCTAGATTAATTTAGTTTCTGTTGTCTAATCACTCATTGAAGTCTTGAATGGATTAAAGAATGTTCATCCATGTACAGATTTTGTTTTTTAGGCTGCACTCCACACAAGCCTGTGACAAGTAAAACTTGTCAGTCTTTAAGGAGGTACAAGATTCTTGGTCGCTTTGTTTGGAAGGTGATCTGGACATATCTAAAATCTTGCTATGTTCTGGATCCAATTATGTGCAAACTGGTTTTATAGATGTCTTGTACCATCAATATCAACACAGAGCGATGTATTCAATTTTTAAGATATTTGCTCTGATAAGGAATGACCACTGCAGAACATGGGAAGCAGATTGTGTGAAATGTCGCTTTTTGTTGCTATACAATACTACAGCTACTGAAGAACTAGTAGATGCAAATCTGAAAATGTCTGTGTTTCCCTGATGAAGGGTTATTCTTATTTCAAACACAATGTTTAAATGTTTGTGTGCTCTTTTATATATATATATATAGCAAATCTGATGCAATGGGCCTAAGTAAAGGATGAAAACTTTTAGCAGAATATACATAATTTAGATATTAACACATGTGTACACACAAAAACATACTTCGATCATACCACCTAGGTAGATCTTTATGATCTAGTTTCAGGGGAATAAACCTTCAACAGCCTTTTTGCCTTTCTCAGCCATTCATCACTGGAACTAAAACCTCATAAACACAGACTTAAAGCAATTCTTTTATTTCAGAAAAGGTCAATCAAAAATAGACTATGGTAGAAACATCTAGTCAATAAATAATCTCACAGGCTAAACACTGCACTTATTCTTTGCCAGGCAGCCATTAGTCATGTCCTGATCTTTCAGCTATAGTTTTTTTTTACTGCAATGTGTATGTTTGTCTATATTTGTGCAATGAAATATTATTTGGTTGCTGAGGAGCAAAGAATAGTACACACACCAGTCTAAGGTTTATCTGTCAGGCCATATTTTATTGGTGTCAGTGACACCAGGACAGGATGGAATGGCAGGCACCATCTTGAAGGCACTACCTCTTCCTAGCATTCACTGCATTCACAATTATGTAGAGGGCAAAATGCTAATTAACCTGTGAACTACCCAGAGAGTGCACTAAATGCTATGGGGTGGTATATATGTGTAATTACTATTGCTATTATCTGCTCCTGCTCTGATTCAAATTTGGCCAATGGGCAAGGCCAATGGGACAGGAGCATTTCCCCAGTTAGATCCTATGTGTTAGGAGGTCACATGGGGAACACAGAAAGAGCCTCCTTGAAGACTGTGATATTTTTGAACCATAATCGAGCATACCCACCTTGTGCCAGCGAATCTTTCTCATACGAAGTCTTTGAAGTTTCACGTCTGGTCTAGACACAGAAGAAAGTCACATCTGGTCACTGATTTGATTACAGAAGAGTGAAATAAAGCACCCTGAAGCCTATGCTGAGGAAGAAATTCAAGAAGATCCTGCAAATGAACTGGAGCATTATTCAGTTAGGTAAAAATGACTTTGCTGTGATAGTTATTTATTTATTTATCTATCTATCTATCTGTCTGTTTGTTTACATTTATCCCCTGCCCTTCTGATGCAGACACCACTAAGAGCAGCTAACAATATATAAAACATACAATAAAAAAGATGCAACAAATATACCAATAACCAATGCCATAAAACAAAAAATATATTTTAAAAACCCACAATAACAATCACCCCTACAAAAAAGGTTAACAATTTAAAAATGACAATTGTGGAAGAAAGTAAACTTGACATATTCATCCTTGGCTAAAACAGATTTTGTTTTTAAACAAAACTCCCATTAATCACAACTTAAAGATAGGAATGGACTAATAAAAAGAACATTAAGTTACAAGGGAAAAATTGATACAAAGAATGGATTGAGAATGACTGTTCTGTATTCTAGGCTTATAAAATACTGTAGATGGAAACTGGAAATTTACATTGAATCTATGTCTTGAACATAGGTAGCAAGAAAAACTGATCAATGGTTGGGACAGCTTTTTACAAAAGAAAAGGCCAGTTACATTTGGTTTTCGAGAAAGAACCATGGCAACCCAAATCATTTCATAAGGCTGGAAGCTGTGAGCACTGAAAAGATGGTAGAAGAAAACTGGAAAGAAATATCGGTAAACTGGTAAACAAAGAGAATCATTTCACATTTCATTAAAATATTCAGTGAGTAAAATATAACTTACATTGTTCAGTGGCAGAAATAGCTGGAGAAAAATTGTATTTAAATGAGGACAGAATACATCGGCGGGGAATGGATATGATTATGCTTCAACTGATGAGTCATAAATAATGACACAGTCTAATGCTCATGAAGCAAAACTGATGACAGAAGTGAGAAGAATGCAATCAATAACTCTGCGAAAAGCAAGAGTGCTCATGAAAGCGTAGGAGATTGGAAAGGGGTGGTGAACTAAAGAAGGCAGCATTCTAAAATAAATTTGTTAAATAAAATGTCTTTGATAGCTGATGCAAGGGGAGAGAAAGGAATATTAAAACATTCAGAAGTTTTGGCAATTAAGTAAATTAGGAAATTACACAGATCAATGCTGAGGGAAAAATCAGCTGATCGTATTAACAAATTCAATTACACAGTCAAGTTCCATAAATGTTGACAGTAAAACAAAATGCAAAAGGAACATAAAGATTTCCACAAAATAACTGCATATTTTCCTCCAGTCTCAGAAGCATTTACAGCATATGTAAGAATGATTACCATGCACACTGTGCAAAATAAGTACCTAAAATAGGATAGCTGCTGTTTACTTGAGTGGACTTCTAAAAATTGGAAGTGTCAGATGGGTTGTTTGCATCTTTTTGATCAATCAGCCAATCCTTCTGTACTTCAAGTGGATGCTTTATTTCACATTGTAGAGTGAAAAAGCTTTAGTTTTGGGAAGCAAAATCTTGCACAAACAACAGAAACATTGCTTGTCTTGTTCTTGCCCTGGAGAAGAGACATTTTTTGCCCTGAAATATGTTGAGACATCCCATTTGCTTGGAAACAAGTAATTTAGTAGGATTTCTTCACCTCATATTGTTAGAATATGCAACCCTGTACAGGCAATACACATCAAAAGAAACAACAAAGATTTGTGGCCTATGCAAGCTTTCTTACATTGTGTCTAGCACCAACATACATTAAGCCCACCAGGTGTAATGTCAAAAGAAGGATACAGCCACACTGCAGTGCTATGGGCTTGGCTCTGTCCCTCCCAGCCCAGAGAAGTAAACTGAGATTCTGCAGTCTAGTGTATCTGTAGAGCAGGGATTCTCAAGCTACAGCCTGTGGGCTGGATGCAGCTCACAGCACCATTTCATGTGGCCCTCCACCACACCAGGAAGTGGTGGAGGAAGGGCAAAATGGCTGCCCAGTCCCTGAAGCTGTCTGAGGGAGCGTGACCCGACCCAGCTTTAAAAGGTTGAGAATTCCTTCTGTAGAGCTTGCTGGATAATTTTTGCAGAATAGTACAGCTAGCATATCCCAAGGGATTAAGGCTGAATGTTTTGAAATGCAAGCCCTCTTCATGTCCCCTTTTGTTTCTTCTTAGTTCCTAATACATCGTTTTAGCAGAAGGAAAAAGAATGCTTGCTTATAAGGCTTGTGTTCAAACAAAGTTGTCAAGTAGATGGCAAATATATACTACAGCTGTTTACTTCATCTTGGTTGCAAAGGGCCGAAAGAAAGAAAAATCTCTCAAGCAAATGATAATCACAAGAGAGTCCTGAAGTTAATGGCTTTCTGAGACTAAAAACATTTGGAGTCAGAAAGACAAGTGAACCAGACAGACAGACCGACTAAACCAGCAGTAGCACTAAAGCAAAGCATTTACACAGAGAGTGCTGAAAGTGGGAAGAATAAACATTTAGCTTTCTGATTGTTTGTTTTGATTCAAAACAACCAATGACGATGCTGCCCCTTCCCAGCTCCATGATGCTAGTATGCAAAACAAATACAAAGCATGATGGGATTCCCTTCTGAAAGTTCAACACAAGCTTTCATATTCATTTCAGAACATCCACAGTCCTAAATGTGCCTGGAGAAAATTGTTTCTGCAGGAGAAAATGCATCCTGACTTGTAAGCAACTGAGAAGATCAACACAAAGATGAGGCAAAGTACATGCCATTGTTGCATCCTTATTTTCTGGAGTGACTAATATAGTGGTACTTTGCATAACAAACACATTGCATAGCGAAAAATTCACACAACGAAACGTTTGTTATGCAATGGTGATACCCTGCATAACGATTTTTTTTAATTATGCAGGTTTGTTGGTAACCTGGATATACCCGCCTAACCTAGCTTTTAATTAAGTTTTTAAGCTTTTTAAAGTTTTTAATTTTTAAGTGTTTTTAAAATTATTGGAAATTGCCCTGGGTCCCTTCGGGGAGGAGGGCAATCAATCAATCAATCAATCAATCAATCAATCAATCCAATCAATAATGGGGACCCCAGTTAACGAACCTTTTTTCCTCATTATGCAGGGTCTCCCATAGAGAACTGCATAATGAAAATAAACACATAGCGAAGAGCTCTGTGGAACAGTTTTTTCCATTATGCAGGGTTCTACTGTACTTGAAAATGGCTTGTGGGACACTCTCTCTCTCTCTCTCTCTCTCTCTCTCTCTCTCACACACACACACACACACACACACACACACACACACACACACACACACACACACACACACACACACACACACACACACACACACACACACACACTACAGTAATTATTGTGCTCCTATCTGACTGATTCTGGTGTATGTGTGTGTTTGTTAAAATTCACTTCTTTTTACATTTTACTACCGTAATTAACAATATTTATAAAAGAATTAAATGGTGCTTTTTGAGCTTGGTTTTTTAAATCAGTACTGCTATATTCATCTTGATGACAAGTAGTGGCATGCCAGTAATACCTGTTTTAGTTTTATATAATCGCCCCCCCCCCCAGCACATTTTTAAAATTTGTTTCACAAAACAGACCCAATTTTCTTTGATAGTTCTTTTCCATTCCAATCAGTCAGTTATGTCTTTTTTAAAAGGAAAAAGAAAACCAGACAAGAAAATAGGCAAAATTCTGGCCTCAATATTTTTCTTTGGTTTGCACAAACCTGGCTGAGTTTAGGAATTACTGGTTCTTTTGACATAGGCCTCCCCTTCTGACCTCTAGAGATTGCTGTGATCACCACAGAGTGTTCCTGGATCTACAAAAGCTTTTTTCATTGTTGCAAAGAATGGAGACTCAAATTGGAAATTATGAGTGACTTGACACTGGAAATGAATACCCTCAATTTTTGTGTTTCTCTTTCATGTCTATAAATTGGTCTCTTTCAATGTGTGCTTGTGTGCATGCACATGGGCTTCAATTTTTCTTCTCAGCCTTCTAATACTACTGATTGATTCTCTCTCATCCATTATATTTATTGATCCAAATCAGTCTAATCAACAGTTGTACTTATCTTCCTATTATCCTTAAATTAAATTCATTAGATACAGTTGTATGTTTTTTCTCTCATAAAAGAAGTGATTCTCTTCAAGAAAGAAATCATATTCCATTCAAGAGATTCAATCTTGGATCCTTTAGGTCAGGGGTTCTCAACCTACAGCCCATGGCCCGGATTTGGTCCCTGGTGCCAAATAATCCAGCCCTCACTCCAGCTGCCACTGGAATCGGCCATGGACACATTTACGGCTGTTGTAAACACATTTGTAGAAATTTCTACTATTGTATTTCTACAAATACAATTTGTAAACACCATTGTATAAATAAATGAGTCCATGGCCGATTATGGTGGCAGAAGTGCCTGGACCACCAGTTGGGCCTGCTAACTGTTTGAGGGAACATGACTCGGCCCATGACTTGTAAAGGTTGAGAACTGCTTCAGGTCCAAGTCACAGACTAAGATCCAACCAAAAGCTTTGATATCCAACTGCAGGGGATTGGGACTTTCCACCCATTTCCTTCCACTGTTGCTTTCTATGATGTCAACCTTCTACTCTACATGGTTTGCCAGCCCTCCAGGGCAGAAAGGAGGAATTTGCTGATTCTAGTGGAAACAAAGGGATTTAGCAACAATACAACACCAATGGATTCAGGAAGTTGAACTGCCTGGCCAAGAACAACTGTGTATCTGTGTATTTAGCGCAAGAAAACTCAAATGGGGAAGCACAAAACAAAATTACCCAAACGAGATGGTCCCTTTCATGTAAAATCAAAGATCCAGTACATGAGAAATTGCAGAATGAAAGAGGCATCCCTCTGAGAACCTGAAATGAAACAAATATGAACATTTTCAACATGATCACAGCTCATGCTGCAGCAAGCCAGAGACTATGCTATGCTATGTAGGTGGACTGTTGAACTCCACTCAGTCCAAAGAGGAAATTTGCTTTAAAATAACCCATTTTATTGGCCTTGGTACATAGGAGAAAGGATTGTGGTGGCTTAGTGCTTAAGATACTGAACTTGATTACTGGAAGGTCAGCAGGTCAGCAGTTTGAGACCCGAGTGCTGCTCCCGTCTCTGCCCCAGCACCTACCAATCAAGTAGTTCAAACACAAGAAATTGCAAGTAGATAAATAGGTACCACTTCGGTGGGAAGGTAAACAGCATTCTGCACACTCTGGTGTTTAGTCATGCCTCTCACATGTCCATGGAAACATCTGCAGATGAAAACAGATAAACAGAGATGAGCACTGAACCCTAGAGTTAAATACGACTGACTTTTGAGCAAGAATGACCTTTACCTTTACCTACATAGTATAAACAGATTGGAATCCTACAGCAAAATACTCTGCATGTAAGGGAAGGGAAATTGTCGAAATATACCCAGGCATATGTGTGACCATATGTTCAAGTATTTAACAGACAGCCTGAACAACTGCACATATCCATTAGACAATTTTGGGTTTGCACTGTACAAACCCAATAGGATTCAAGCCACAACGCTTCTTTCATTCATTTACCGAGTGACAGCTTAGTGATGAAACCTCATATGTGCCTTTAGGTATTCGTTGTGATTTTCAGTGAAGACAAGGCACACATTCAAGTGTGAGGCAGAGAGCAATGAAACAGGTTCTCCAGTGATACACAAATGTACTTGAATCATTTGTTATACCACTTTTTCGAGTGCTGTCAAATATTCTAGCACTCCAGAGGGAACCTGGCAGGAATCATTCTTCTTTCTTTCTTTTCCCCCAAGTAATTCTTCAATTATAACAAGGTTATTGTCCTTAATACATTTCTGACTTTCACCCTGCATTATTATTTTATCCTCCATGCTGCACTGTTGTGTTCCTGAACCTGACTCCAAAGGAGAAATATGTGCCTGATTAACAATATCATTCTTGTTTCTTATCTTTCAGAAATTGGACATATTAGATTTTGAGCATGCAGGGGAATTGAGTTACAGATGCCCTGTGTAATACTAGGAAGATTAATGTACAGAGCTGCATCTCTGACTATGGGAGTTCCCAGTGGGGCAGCAGAAGGGGGAAGGCAGGCTATTTTGTTATCTACAGATGTGACATTATGTTCCATTTCCATGCACTGTTGATATGATGCGGAGTTGGTTACTCAGAGAGAACTTTTCGTACAAGGGAAACAAAGTACCTGCAAGTAAAACTGATTTGCTGGAAACAAAACAACTCGGAGCTAGTTTCTGAGGGAAGCTGTGTTTTTCACAATTACATTGTAACCTTGTGAGACAACAGAAAGCAGAACACAGCAGGCCGATGTTAGTCCGGGCATGCCTCTGAGGTTTGTGCATGCCTCTGTGTAAGCTGCTCGCTTCTGGTAATTTTTACACCTGCTGCTAACTTACCAGCACTGCTCCCTTTTCAAATACTGTGGTAAAAACAGTTTTGGCCCTGTACTGAGCTTTTGTAAAGCTTCAGACAAATGTTTGCATCTGTTTTTGGCTAGCTTCAGAAAAAATGGCCAAAGTGTACATACATCATTTCACTTAATTAACTCCCCCCTTCTTTAAAATGATGTGTGTGTGTGTGTGTGAGAGAGAGAGAGAGAGAGAAAGAGAGAGAAAGAGAGAGAGCGTGCGCGCACATGCGTGCATGGGCGCGTGTGTGTATTAGACAAGGAGTACTCAACTTTTTAAGGCGGGGAGCCAGTTCATGCTCCCTCAGACAGCTTTGGGGGCTGGATGGTCATTTTGCCCTTCCTCGACCACATGACACTTCCTGGTGTGGTGGAGGTGGGGGGCACATGAAATGGCGCCATGGTCCACATCCGGCCCATGGGCTGCAGGTTGACGATCCCTGTATTAGACAGACAGACAGACAGAACTTATAATATAAATCTGAACAAACAAACAAATAAATAAATAAACTTTGAGGCATATGGGATGCCCACAGGCTGAATATGATCAACATTGTCCTTACTATTAGGTTTACTCCCAACTGGTATATGACAGCTTCCTTTTTGTGCCATAGGTAATGAAGATCTTGAATAAAATTCCTGATAGCCTTATGCTGTTTATTCTCTCACTTTTAAATGTGTTCAACAACTACATAGTGTGCCATTTAATTTCACAAGTTAACTATTTTTCTTTCTTTCTGGATTCTTCCACCATTCACTTTCAGTGGTTGATCTCAGGTTCTAGTATGATGAGAAATATTTCTATGCACTTGCTTTCTGCTCATCATGAAGAATGCCATGCATGACTGTGGTACCTTCCTCTTATTTACCTTTTTTCTAACCTGAAGTGCCCCAGGTGTTATCCTTTCCCCTCATAGCCCATGGATTATTTCATTCCAGCACTCCTGGATCATTGTGGTTGCCCTTTCATAGAATCATAGAATAACTGAGTTGGAAGGAGTGTTTTGGGCAGTGATGGGATGCAACAGATTCGCACCAATTCTCCAGAACCGGTAGTAACTTTCCCCAGTGTCCTGGAGAACCAGTAGCAGCTTTTTTTTGGGGGGGGGGAACCACCTTCGGGGCTTATCTTTTCACTGGTTCCCCCACTGCGGATGCGCGCCAAGCACTTGGTGTGCATGCATGCCTACAGTACTTGGCGCGTATGCACAGCCTCCTTGCTGTCATCCCAAGCGGGGAGGAGGAAGAGAAGCTGCTAGCCTGAAGCTCCCTATAGCCTGCTCCCCAGGTAAGTGACTCACCTTTGGATGTGGTGTGTCTGTGTGTATTTTAATGTGTATTTAATACCTTTACCTATATTGACGTGCTACCACAGTTCCTAAAATGGCCTGGCGGCCTGACTTGGGGTTTTAAAGCAAAGTCTTGGAGTTACCTCATTCCTGTTCCAATTGGAGAACCCTTAAGGAGGTACAGCTGTTTTACATTTACGTTGTGTGTGTGTGTATTTTAATGTAATTGTCATTTTATTTATTTATTTATTTATTTATTTATTTATTTTATTTATGGGTTTGTGTTGTGGGTGTGTGGGGGTTGAGGGGTGTGTGTGTGTGTGCTTATTTTAATTTTAATTTTTAATTTTTTTCTTTGGCTCCACCCATGATGTCATGATGCCAGCTCCGCCCGCACTGTGATGACATCACAGTGGGGGTAGTAAAAATGTTGACACCACACCACTGTTTTTAGGCCATTGGTTCCAACCAGTGGTGGGCTCCAAAAAAATTTACTACCACACTGGAAGCATGTTATGGTGGGTGTGGCCAGGGGGAAAGCCCTGTGTTGCACTCTAATTAGGACTACTTTATTTCAAAACTTGGATGGGCGGGGCCAGCCAGAATTTCTGCTACTGGTTCTGGCAAACTGGTACGAACCTGCTAATGCCCACCACTGGTTCCAACCCCCTGCTCAATGCAGGAATCCAAATCAAAGCAGATGTGACAGATGTTTGTCTAATTCTCTCTTGAATGCTTCCGGTTTTAGAGCACTCACCATCTCTCAAACCAGTTGGTTCCACTGTCATACTGCTCTAATCCCTAAGAAGTTTTTCCTGATACTCAGCCTAGTTCTGTCTTTCTTTAGTTTACTACGCATCCTGCACTCTGGGATGACCAAGAGCAAATCCCACTTTTCTTTATGACCATCTTTCATTTATTTGAAGTGTGCTATCATATCCCCCACAGTCTCCTTTTCTCAAAGCTAAAATGCCTAGTTCCTTCAGTTGTTCCTCATATGGCTTGGTTTCTAATCCTCTGATTATCCTTATTGCCATTCTCTGTACTTGCTTGAATTTGTTTGCATCCTTCTTAAAGTGTGGTGCCCAGAATTGGACACAGTACTCTAGACATATCTAATGTTTCCTGCTGCAACTACAAAAGCAGTTTTTACAGATTGTTAGGGTTCCCAAACAGTACTGCAAGATTTTTACATCTTGGGGTGCATTCAGCAGGCATCTCCCACTGATATAACATCATCGGTCAATCACACAGTTTCCCTCTTCCATTGCCTGTTTCCCCATATTATCCCAAAATCTGCTCCAGGGGCTTGGTTACTCTCCAGACAAATTGATGAAGGTTATAGGATGGGGTTTCCCAACCTAAGGCCCACAGGCCGGATACATCCTGTGGTGCCATTTCATGTGGTTCCCCATCCCTCCAAGGGCATTCACAAAACAAAATGGCCACCTCTTTGAAGTTGTTGGGACAAAATGGCCACCCCTATTGTGCAGGCAGGACAAAATGGCTGTTCAGCCCTCAAAGCTGACTGAGAGCGTGTGACCTGCCCCCCAGCTTGGAAAGGTTGGGAATCCTTGTAATAGGAGAAGGAGATGACCACTATGCACTTGCCCACTTTGAATTTAACCCACTATTACACATTTCCCCCCAATTGTGATAGTAATTATAAAGTTAATAGAATTTTTAAAACATGTCCTTGAAGATCTTTTCATTCTGTTTGTTTGTACACATTCCTTCAATAAGCATATATTTGATGGAATGCTTCTGCCTAACTCCATGGTTCCCAATGTGGGGCACATGCCCTATAGGGGACAATTTGATTTTTAAGAGTGACAATTGGTAGCTTGTTTAGAGCAAGTTAATAGCCTTTTAGGCTTCCTCCATGTTCACTATTTGAATAATAAGAATTGTATGTCATGGTGGGGGGGGGGGGAATCTGGATTTTAGAGAAGCTTAGGTGGGGCATGGCAAAAAAAAAGGTTGGGAACCAATAGCCTAACTCATCCTTAGTAGGTATATGGATATAAAAGCCAAATCTGATTTTTCACATTTGTCCTTGGTTTGGTACATATTTGGCATGATTTGGTTTAGATCTGCTGTAATCTAATTGAACCCAAACCAAAATTTACAAAAAATAAAAAAAAAATGGAAATGTGATTATATGTGTAGTCCATTCATTTACAATGGAAAGCTACATCAGGCATAGTTTTGGCTCATACACATATATGAAAATTTGAAACACTTCAGCCTTCCTAGAAGGAATTATGTTTGCCTAACTTCAGACAAATAGATCTAAGGATTCTGCCTCAGCCACTTTTCAACGTGTCTGAAATCATGATGGCCACAACCTTTTTCTCCACAAAAGTGAATGAAATGTGGGGTTAAATTTTTAAAGGGGATAAGTTATGAATGTATTAGAAGTGGTGTGTTCAAGTGGCTTTATGCTAGCTACTTTTGAAGTTTTTTAAATAGCTAAAATGTGTGAATGTGTGCTTCTTTCTGTATCACAGGATGTGTGCAGACTTCCTACGTAAGTGTTTGTAACCAGCAAACATATATAGCACAGACTAACAGACACAGAAGTAAAAGTAAAGGAAAAGATAATCTAAACTAAGTAATCATAGATTGCTGCCCCACTTTACAGTGCTAAACACATTTATTCAGAAGCAAGACCCCCTTGAATGTAGGAAAAATGTATAGAAATGTTTTAGTGGAAAACAGGACAATCTTTACGCAAAAGTATTAATGGACACAAATCAGATATCCGGAATGGCAACACGGAGAAACCTGTCTCAAACCACTTCAATCTAACTGGACACTCTATCCAAGACCTGAAAGTTGCAATTCTGGAACAGAGAAATTACAAAACTAGGATTGAAAGGGAGACAGCAGAAATCAAATACATCCATCTGTTAGATACCCATCACAGGGGGCTAAATATTAGTGAAGGGTTTCTGGGACATTATCAGATTTGATACACAGATTGCTATATGATTTTATATTACAACTTTCCTGCGAATTCTCTTTAGTAAAACAGAAAGAAACCAGGTACAGATGGTTTTTTTCCCCCTGACATGCAGGTCACAAGTTGATCAGAGACTGTAGTGGGCTTTCTCAGCAACCTTGAGATTGAAAGGGAGTCATTTAGAGTTTATCTGAATAATCTATTGTTGCTAATGGCTGTGTGAAGCTGCAAACTTGTGCTTGCTTGTCTGTCGTCTTGCCCACACCCCTTCTGTCATCTTGCCCACACCCCTTCTCCCGTTGAGCCCCTGAATTTGGTATATAAGAACATGCCTGTAAGTTTCACTCTTTGTCTGATGAAGTGGACTTGATCCACAAAAGCTAACAATAAAATATAGCAGTTAGTCTTTAAAGTGTTACAGTGTTTTTTATTTTATTTTGTTTATTTTGTTTTGTTTTCTGATATGCCTGAAACAGGGAAGATTTTATCTAGCTCAATCGAATCTGTCTTGGCTCTAAACCAGTGCCTGAATCCTGAATTGAATTGAATCGAATCATGGCAAAACAGAGGTTCTTCCGGTTGGCTGTAAGAGAGAGCATGAAATACAAATTCAACATGTGTCAAACAGGGTAATGCTCCTCCCCAAATATAGGTTCAACAATTTCAGTGTACTCCTGGATACAGCCCTGAAACTTAATGACCAGGTTTGGGTGGTGATTATTAAAGCTAGGGAGCCAGCTGCACCATTCCTGGAGACAACAGATTTGTTTATACGGTGAAATATGCCTTAGTTACATTTCACATGCTGTCTTTGAAGACGGTTCAGAAATGTCAACTGGTTCAAAATGCAGCAACCAATATGCTAAGTGGTACAGGTTAAACAATTCATGTATCTCCCTTGTGAAAACTTCCCTGCTATTGATGTGTGGATGTTCCAGTAGGATTGGAGTTATTGGTAAGGGATGGTGCATATGTATTAATTTTATTTAAACTTATTTTAAATTAGTGATGTTTTAAATATCATTATATTATTAATTTTATTTTAATGTTAGTATTCTAACTTACTATGATCTCAACCATACATACATTTTTTTCAAGTGTTGTATATCATCTTGATTCACTTTGTTGGAAGATGAAATATAAAGTAAATAAATATCAAGATGCTACTGACCATTTTTTTAGCACAATCTAACTGTTCTGTTTTTCACCTGGGTTAAGATGGATTTTGTATTCTACCAATGTGCTTCCCTTGCTCTTCTGGATACATAAAATAGTAATTCATGCTACTGCATCATTATTATTTCTTTTATGTATATGCTATTGATTTTGCTGTGTGATCTATGAATATTGATTTATTTATAGAAAAGTTTCCATTGAAAGTTGATATTGCATACAAAGCAAGTAGAAGGCAAGGCACAACATTTTAAAAATATGCAGAGAGAAAATGTAGCATATGAAAAATTGGTTAGCACATTTTCTAAGCCATGTGTTTATAAGTTCTCCTTCTTAATTTAAGAGACCACATTACTGGGTATAATGTATGCACTTCATGTGATGAGATGTCACAATTGGTTCTCAAAGGTAAACATGAAGTTTTATTTCAAGTGACTTATGAATTTATGCAAGTGCTGATGAATAGGCACTAAATGACATACACAAGACCAGATTTTTAAAGGTGGAGATGCCTCAGGGAAGCCTCAAATGTGTACAGTATTCAATCAAGTGTGTGATTTCTCATTTTAGTCTCAAGACAACTGGGAAGAGCAACATTTCCAACAAAACTACAAACAAAACTCCTTTCTTCTCGTCTTTTATGGAATAATAATATGTAATGCATTCTTTGCTTTGGGATGAACCAAGCCTCACATTCCAAGGACAGGGAAATATAGTTCATCTACCCTGGCCTTTAGACTGTGCAGAACAACACAGGCCTTTTCCCTTTGTTCTTGTTGTTGCTGCTACTTCTGAATAGTGGAAGATACCCTGAATGGCTGATCAAGGGGCCATTTATGGAAACATATCATTGACTCAATAAGACTGCAAATTGAGGTCAATCTCTTTCTCTAGCCACAATATAATTCTATATAATTTCTCTAGTTGGCTTGGGCAACTAGAGTCCCAGGTCACCCCCAGAAGCAGGAAATGGTAAACCACTTCGATGAATTCTCTGCCTAGAAAACCCAGGGAAAGGTCACCATAAATTTGAATTTACTTGATGCCACATCACCATTATCGTTGTCGTCATTGACGATGATGACAACACTGCTGCCATTGCTGGATAGCTCAGTGTTTTAGGTATCTGGCTGTGTGGCCAGAGGCTGAGAGTTTGATTCCCCACTGTGCTTCCTCAGAGAAGAGCCAGCCCTGTGTAGTCAATGGCAAACTGCACAGTCCTATGATTCCCCACAACAAAGGAAAGGTAAACCAAGTCTGTGCATTCTCTACTTAGAAAACTCTAGAAAAGGTGCCATATCAGAATTGACCTACCAACAAGCAATTATTATTGTTACTGTGTGGAAAAAAAACTTCAGTGTCCATGCATTCTATGTACCTTGGAGTCATCAATAGTTCTTCTTGGTTTGTTAAGCTGTGCTAGTGATGCAATAACACCAACCTAATTTGTATTGTATCATATAATTAATGAACAGTTCTCATGGACATGCAGGCTCAACCATTAACATTCACTAAGTGTTTAAAAATAATCTTTGTCAGATTGTGCTGTGTCTGAATGTATTCAAAGGAAAATCTTTTTAAAAATATATCATTCTGCTGCTTTTTAAGTGATTGCCAACAGGTTCCTTCCCTGAGTATGGATAAGAAAGGAAGTGACTTATTTACACTATCTTAACTATCCTGTAGCAGCCAGCCTTTTAAGCAAGAGTCTGTTCATTATTGCTCTTTCACTATGAACCAGAATCAGAAGGAATACTTTGTTATCTCTTTTGATGCAGCTTTGAACTGAACTATAATATGAGAAGTACAGGCCTTGGCTTCAATTAACCTGGTAGATATGGGATAATTCTGAACATCATGTAAACATTTGGTAGAGGATACTTCGATCAGCCAAGATGAACATACCCTTGTAACAGGCTGCTGTTTTATATATAAATGTATAAAGGTAAAGGTTTCCCTTGCTCAAAAGCCAGTCGTATCTGACTCTAGGGTTCAGTGCTCATCTCTGTTTCAAACCTGAAGAGCCAACGCTGTCTGCTTCTGCAGACATTTCCATGGTCATGTGGCAGGCATGACTAGACACCGGAGTGCATTGAATGCTGTTACCTTCCCACCAAAGTGTTCCCTATTTATCTACTTGCAATTTCTTGCTTTCGAACGGCTAGGTTGGCAGGAGCTGGGACAAAGACAGGAGCTCATTCTGTCCCGCAGTACTCGGGAATCAAACTGCTGACCTTCCGCCTCCCAGTCAGCATCTTAGCCAGAATATGAAGGCAAGACTTGCTTTGTAAAAGATGACTTTTGCAAATAAGAATTAATTAATTTGCCACCCATTTAATATAAAACACTACTCCAGGCAATTAACATATACAAAAACACACAACAACAAATAAATCAATGTAAACACAAAACAATGAAACAAAATTTAAAAAAAACTATACAGAAAGCAGTAACTAAAATCCAATGAAATTGTTAAGTCAGTGGAACACCCAAAGAGGCAAAAAAAAATCTTCTTATGGCTTCTTCAAAAAGCTTGGGGTTTAGCAGTTTCGTGAAAATTGAAAGGAGGATGCCTTGAGGACCCTTAATGAAAGATTGTTTCATAATGATGGGGCTGTCACTAAGAAGGTCCAGTTCTTGGTAATAACTTCTTTGTCTCTCTTGGTGTAGGCAGCCATGGCAGAGTAGATATAAAAACTTTGGGAGAAATGCTTTGACAATGTATTGAGGCTGCAAACTTTATTTATTTATTTATTTGGTAAGTGTATAACTCTAGGTGGTGTACAAATGAATAGTTAGTTCTTTGTTTTGAAGACCATCTCCATAAGATTCAGTAAAAGAGGAAAGGCTGATTCTACTGTAGAATCCTTTGTCTCAAATGATTGAGGAGTTGAAAGGAAACCAGTGGTTACGGATATGTGAAGAGCATCAGCATATACTCTGATATGTAGTCCTCATTATTTATTTATTTATTAATTTAGATTTGTATGCCGCTCTATTTGCTGAAGCAACTCAGAGCAGCAAACATACTATAGGAAAACATATATCACACTATTACAATATCAAACCATAAAGCAATATATATCATAGTATTACAACATCAAAAATAAATACAGCAACATAATATAAACATAGCAACATAATGAAATACAGTCAAATACATCCTCTGTCAATAGGATTTGTGCATTCTCTGTCAATAGGACTAGGATCTCATTGCAAGTCCAGGGGTTTCCTGATTGTATTGTGTTCCTGTTGGAGTGTAACATAAAATTCTTGTCTAGTGGTGCATTTTCTGGATTCCCATGACATCTGTGAGTCGCAAGGATGCCCCAGCCTTCTCCTGCTGCCTTTAGGATGTACCATTTGTCATTGTGTGACTCTCATCTGGTGTTTGTGCTCAGGTGCACTTGCAGCAACACAAACCACCAGTCCTATTGTCTCCCACAAGAGAGATCACATTCTCCCTCTGCCTGAAAAGAGTCAGCAAAGGCAACAGGCTTCCATCTCAAAGTAGAGAAGAGGAGAATGGCACTCTTGTCCTTAGATAAATAAAGAAGTGAAGGAGGAGGAGCAGAAGGTGAGGAGGAGATGCCCAGGAAGAAGGACTTTAAGTATAATAATAATTTTGTGTCAGAAACTATTCTGGGTTGAAAGGATTTTTGCTGCTAAGGGGATGCCCAAATGATGCTTCTTTCATATCCCCAAGGTCTTTTCCCACCAAAGTGGTCCTTTTTTATATACTTGCAATTTCTTGCTTTCAAACTGCTAGGTTGGCAGGAGCTGGACAGAGACGGGCACTCAATCTGTCATGCAGTACCCTGGTCTTGAACTTCCAACTTGCTGGCCTTCCAGCTAGCAAGGTGAGCTTCTTAATCACTGAGCCAGCACTGCCCCTGGCATATAAGTGAGAAGAAGGGGGAAATGAGAGGCTGGTTGTACAGAGGTGGCTCTTTCTGTAGCTATTTTTAAAAAACTTTCCTGAGCCAGGCAATAATATTAGAAACATTTGACTGTACTGCTGCCTTCTGGAATGAGGCATGAAAATTCACAGTCACCTCTTCCTCCTTCTCCTCTAGCTATTGCATTGCTACCATTGCAAAGCCAGTCTTTCTCATTCTCCCATCTTTGAGTTGAGTGCTTAGCAGTGAATTAATGGTATAAAGAGGAACAAGAAAGCAGGTAGGCTGAGTATGTCTACTATAAGTAATTTATTGTTATTGGATTTTTATGCAGCACTACATTCTCTTCCTCCACAATTGCAAAATAGCTATGACTTTGACCATCTTGGAATGGGTGGAAGAGGCAAATTTGCTGCCCCCAGAGCTGCACCTCTATAGGCAATTGTCTCATATGTACTAATAATAAGTCTGGGTGTGTTGGCGGCAGGGGCTACTCGTATCCAAGCATATATTTTTCCTGGAAGTCATTTTCTCAGTTGAAGGATGTATCTCTGGTGACTCAATAAACCAATCCTGGCATGAAACATAAGACCACACACAGTTCACTGAATAAATGTTGGAGGGCATAGTTGAGTTTGATGAAGCTTTCATGTTTCTTGCTTAGTCTCTTCATGTCTGGAGCGTTCTCCTTCAAAGTGATTGGTAGCAGCAGAGGTGATTTGACACCAAAGTGGGCGATCTTCATCTGCTGTCTCCCAAGTTTGTAGGTTTATACCTGACACCTTCAGCTGGTCCTTATAATGCTTCAAAGGAGCTCAGCAAGGTCTTGTACTGGAGCTAAGTTTCCCTAAGTCTGGCTGTGTATGTGACTCCATGAATCTGTGTGTCTTTCTGCATGTTCTTGTACAAAAGAGCAGAACAAAAGGAGCATGGCAGAAAGAATTGGAAAAAAGAGAAAGGCATCAAAGGAATACTGATGAGACCATATTCATATTCACCGTTTTATTCTTTTACAAACAAGTGTTTATCAATGGATTGATGGTAGAAAGAAACCTATGACTGCAATGAGACTGGATAGGTCTACTGTTTATCATTTATTGTTGTTGGGTTTTTATGGGAGTTTTACAGGGGTTTGATGGCTGTGTTTTCCAATAACTACTTTCCTTTATGGTCACTGTTTGAAATGTTGTAAGCTGATTCAAGTATTGAAGTTGAAGGTTGGAATAAAATATTTTAAACAAATGAGTAGAACTACAGCTCAGTGATCCATATCAGGCATTCCTTTGAGCTTTCATGAAGATTTCTAATCTGTGTGTGTGTGTGTGTGTGTGTGTTTTCAGCCTTTCACTCTTTGTGCAAAGCAGGGCTGAGACAGTGTAGGATGCTTGAAGGACAAGATGCTGACATGGGCAACAAGAAAGGTGTGTGGGAAACCTGGTGGCAAGCAGATTGGCAGACTTTTCATTTATTATTGGTGGTGGAAATCTGAGGAAAGCTGTTGTGGAACTTCAACTCCTGCTTTATTAGGTAGTGGGACAAAAGGAAAGCCTGATGGGAGACAGGTAGACATGTGTGCTGAAGTGGGATATGGTATGTGAAAAGAGAATCCAAAGCTCCCAGAGAATTGTTAACCCGATACCAGAACTTGAGAAAGTCCCCCCATCCCAACTATAGCCATGATGGTTGGGGAATTCTAGGAGCTGTAACCTAAAAGGCATTTGTTTCCAGGCTGTCCCAAGTTTAAGAACTAAAATTGGGAGAAAAAATTTATAGCACAGGATTTAATGAATCTCCTACTATCGTGCTGGGGAAAACTGTTTGGAACGAGTTGCAGAATCACCAGAATCACATTCTTGTAGACTTCAGAGCCAACATCTGAAACCAAGGGATGAGTCTTTCTGATGTCACAGAGGCAGGCAAGAATTGAAGGGGACACAGACCTGTATCTGGGCCATCTGAATGCAGAAAGGGCAAAAGAAAAGAAAAACCCTAAATGCAATTCCAATCCAGAGTCTCAGTGAGCAGGTACAGCCATTACCACCATTCCTTAATGCTTCAGACCCATGTGACCTTACTTACAGAACATACAATGTGTGAGGATTTTGGTCAGACCCTAGGTTGCTATTGGAGCTTGTAGAGCACCTGTCACTGGCCTATGGGGAAGTTCCACTCACAGGGCCCATATAACTGATGCCAAGCTTTATGCAACAAGAATGTGAAAGTCACAAGTCACAGCATTGGTCCTTTCCTCCTTAACATGGTCCAGATAGCACAATGGATCCAAGAACAATTATTTCCTCAATCCTTGATCCTGGCTTTTTGGCACACCAATGTTGCATAAGCAAAACACACATACAACTGTCATGCACAGACAGTGCACCCAAGTGCCAGCTGAAAATGTGAGGTTATGCACGCACCCTTCATTTCATCCCTGCTACTTTACAGTCAGCTTCCACCATGAGATCATAAACCATATCTGTTGTCATGGACTGAATTGCAAAAGCTTTTCCTTTCCTTTTTATACAAACCACAATCAATTCTTTGGCATCCCATGTAAACATTATGTAAATCTATACCTTGAATACATGTTTGTCATGGTGACATGGATAAGTGCCAGATATATGGTTTTTACTATGCAGTCACCACTGTAAGCTTTAATTTAATGCTGGTTTGGGGGCATCCAGTTTAAAAAGAAATGCAAATTCACAATTATTTGTCTTTCCATAGTATCTCAGAAAGCAGAACTATATTGTTGGAATATGATAATTTGCTGGCAGAGCAAAACAATGTTCTACAAGGCAATTCTAAAAATGGGGGCACCCCAAACAAAACATTGAGCTTTCAAATCAGCACCAAACAATTCATGAGGTCTGTTCTTGCTCTTTGCAAAATATTAGGAAGTTTGGTCAATGTGTTTTTGAATTATGACTTTTTAAAAAGTAAAGCTGCTTCTCTCCCCCCGCCCCCCTTTGGAGTAGCAGGCAGCCTTATATGTCACTTGATTGTAAACAAATGAAATAAACTGAAAAGACCAATCTTGTTTATCTAGAGGAAGACTGTTTAGTCACTCTTGTCTTTTGTTGTTTAGAAAGAATCCATTCTGCTTTTCCTGTAATCATGATTCTTGACAAAAAGCCTCTAAAAAGGTGAGTACTGTACTCCCTGTTTAAATGATTGAGAAAGAAGTCAGCTTTTAGAATATTTCCCTTCCTTGGTATTTCTGTGTAAATAGTATTAGGTAAGTGGTACTATTCTCTATGTGAATGCAGACCTTTGGTATAGACAACATTCATACAGTTTGCCCTTTGTTATGTAAAGTTGAGCATCCTTTTTCCTTTTGGCAGTAGGGGCATGATATTGTGCAACAATATTGGGGCCAATTCTTAGTGTTTTGAATTGTAGTTTTTTTTAAATTAATTTAATATTTATGATGCTTTCTCAAAGTTGTTCTAGTGTGTTCATGTACATAAAAAAGGTTAGAGTGACTGATCTACATCTCAGATGTACTATTGGGAGACTGTATCATAATCTCTACAACTACACATATTTATGTTACATTAATACTGCCAATGGGTTTAAGAATAAAATAATCCTTCTTTTCCATGGATACATATATTTGGGATTTTAAGGCATTTGGGCTTGTATTACTTTAATTCTATTCTATTCTATTCCATTCCATTCTATTTTATGAAAGGGTGATTCTATACTTTATAATTGTGTGCATTCAAAAGCATAGATTAATGTCTTTCCATTGTACCAGATTTCATTTTGCACTAAATGTGTTCAAGGGCCTGTTGTCAACCTGTTTGAGTGGGAATATGTATGCACAGCTAACTATATCTCTTTGTAACCTATCATCCTTCTGTCCTTCTACTCTTCCTACCTTTTCTGTCCTTTAGTAAATGGAAGAAAAGTGCTATTGCTCTTAAAATCCTATCCCTCTGTTGATATTTATAAGCACAGGGTTAAGGTTAAGCTTTGCCCCTATTTTCAAAAGATTTTCTTATCAGTTTAGGCTGGAAGCTGAACTCCTGTGGGACTTCAGGCTTACAGCTATACTGCTAATGGATAATGCCTCGAAGCACCAACTAGTTTTGCTCACCCTCATCCCGTTTCTTTCTTTCACTTTCAGCAAAATTTTAACTTCATGTCAGTTAAAAGTTGGAGATTGCCACAAAATTGCTATAGTCTATTGGCATGTGCACATTTTGACACATATTAGGGTTTTTTCTAAAAGCAATCATATGTGTCTGTCTCCGGGCTTACAGTTTCAAGACCTCTGTAAAAAAAATTGAATAAAATATCATTGCCACATTGCTGTATCACTGTAATAGATGCACACATGATGCATACCCTCAGGAAATATGTTTTTCTTCAATTTGCAAAGCAGTAGAATGGCTTTCTTCCCTTTTCTTTTTGTTTGTTCTTGTTTTCTGGTTGTATTATACAAAAATGCATATAATTGGCATCTTGTATGTATAAAATACATACAACCTTGACCATTCATGACTGTGTTTCTTTGAAATACTGAATCACACAGCAAGAAGAGAAAATTATTCGTACACCTTCCAATCATTCATTTCTGCACAAATAAACTGACTCCTTCAATTACACTAGCTTCTACAAATCCTAAATATCAGCAAAAAATACATAGAATCAAATTTGATTTCCCCCTCTTATGAATCTCTGGTAAAACCTATTAATAGTTTTCTTCCATTTTCTTCTAAAGCATTGCTCAAAGTAAGTGCCTTAATGAGGCAGTCATTCTAAACACGTACGGACAAAGAAGTGGTTTCCTTAGCAACGAGAATCATGCAAAAAGCTCTCAGAGCAGTTGATTCCCAGTGTGGTTGAGTTTCTCTTTGGTCTCCATAGCCCGTTAGCTTGCCTTCAGGAGCAGAGGCTGTCAGCCTGTTCAAAGATTATGTCCCCAGAAGGAATGCAATAATTATTGCAAATGTTAACATATATATTAAGTTTGATAGATACGTGTTTTTGATGAAAACAGGGGCACAGGTGGCTGAGTCTTATGTCTCTGAACCAAAACCAAAGCTCATGTGAGTCTAATAGATTTGCCTAAATTGACCAGCATACATATCCTAGTGAAATCTTGTTGAGAGCTTTATTTTTTTTAAGTGGTATAAGTAAAATGTACTACAGTTTAAGTACAGTATAGTTTAAATTGGGCATAGTATAATATCTGAAGCAAGGTGTCAGAGTAGGCCAATGATACAGTGTTCATCCTGACACCTGAATAGCCACACCCACCTTGCTCATTCTACTTTTATCCCTCAGTAAAAAAAATCTGCAGCCAGTTGGAATCCAACCTTTAGTTTTTAACCAGAAACACACATTTGCTAATATCAACTGCTACTGAGGTAGGAAGCTTGTCAAAGAAAAGGTGCACCCACTGCTTGATTATTTTCTTCATATTTTTCTTTTCTCTTTTCCACGCTGTCACAAATACTGTAATAGTAATTAGAATCAGAATAGACTAGAGCTGAAAGGGCCTCAGTGGCGTCGCGCGGGCTTCCGCCGCTCGGGGCGGAGACCATACTCGCCGCCCCCTCCATTTTGGCTCGCCGCTGCCGCCCCCGCCCCCACCCAGTTAACCCTTCGCTACCTTTTCCAAGGCCCCCGGAGCTGGACCTCCATTTACACATCTCAGCAAGTACAAAGTATAATACACAGCCTGGATCAACCTCAACTGTTCTTTTGTAATTTTTTTAAAAAAATTATTATGAAACGTAAGGTGCTTTCTCTACGGCAGTTGCGGGAGGGAGGGGCAGTGGGTGTGCGCAGGAGGCGAGGGGGGGTCTTTTCCCTCGGTTTTCTTTTGCCCAGTCAACCCCCCCTGTTCTTGTTGTTTTCCAGAAGGGATGGGTGGGACCCCCACCCACTTAAAATATTAAATAATGGCATGGCTGCGTTTGCTTGAAAGGAAGCCCTTATTACCATGGCGAATACATGACCCGTGGCGCTAGCTTGGCTTAAGGGGCGGGGGGGCTGGTTTCTCAGCTTCAGAGGGATTTCTGCCAGAGATAACACACCTATTTTCCTTCACGACGTGATTTTTCCAAGCGGTGGGGCAGGAGTGATGAGTGGATGATGGGACCTCCCAGGCGAAAGTTCGAGACTGGCGGAAAAGGAGCTCCCCATTCCGAGCGCTGCGCCACCTTGGGGCTTATGGGTCATTTCCCCTCCCCGCAGTAGAGCCACCCCCACAAGATTTGTTCGACTGCCCCTATAAGTCATCCCCGTCTTCTTTTATTTCCTTCTCGCTCGCTGTATAAACAGTCCTCAGCATCTTGGTGCATAAATAAATTAAATTATTCACATTTCTGAACATCCTGGCTGGACTAAATAATAATAATAAATACGAAAAACACAAAAAATGCCAGATGTGATCATCTCCCACCCCGACAAAAGCAACAGAGCAATCTCCTTACCTTTTCCATACCATTTGGGGACCTTATCCAACGATGATGATGGCACCTCCGCAGCAGTAAGCACTGCATTGTGACTTCAGGTGATGGGGCAGCCATTTTAAATTCTGAAATAGTTGCAGTGGCCATTTTGAATTCCACAACTATTTCAGAATTTAAAATGGCCCCCTTCCACCCGAAGTCACAATGCAGTGCTTACTGCTGTGGAGGTGCTGTCATCATCATCAGATAAGGTCCCCAAACAGTGTGGAACAGGTAGGAAGATCACTTAGAGTTTAAAATTGTTGTTGTTCAGTCGCACAGTCGATTCCGACCCTCTGCGACCCCATGGACCATTGCCCGCCAGGCACTCCTGTTCTCCACCATCCCCCTCAACTCACTGAGCTCTGTGCACATTGTCTCCACAATACCATCTAACCATCTCATCTTGGGCCGGCCCCTTCTTCTTTTGCCCTCAACCTTTCCAAGCATCAAGGCTTTCTCAAGTGAATCCTCTCTTCTCATTTGATGTCCAAAGTACTTTAGCTTCATCTTTACAATTTGACTTTCTAAGGAGCATTCTGGGTTTATTTCTTCTAAGATTGACCTATTTGTTCTCCTCGCTGTCCAGGGGACTCTCAAAAATCTCCTCCAACACCACATTTCAAAGGCGTCTATTCTTCTGCGCTCAGCTTTCCTAATGGTCCAGCTCTCACAACCATACATTGCCACAGGGAATACCACTGCTTTGACTATGCGAATTTTTGTTTGCAATGTGATGTCTCTACTTTTCACTATGCTCCCCAGGTTTCTCATTGCTTGCCTCCCAAGAATCAATCGCCTTTTTATTTCATGTCTGCAATCCCCATCTGCAGTGAGTTTTGATCCCAAGAAAGTAAAATCTGTCACAGCTTCTACTTCTTCCCCATTTATTTTCCATGGACTGATAGGGCCTGTTGCCATTATCTTTGTTTTCTTGATATTGAGTCTCAAGCCAGCCTTTTCACTTTCTTCTTTCAACCTAATCAGGAGCTTCTTTAGGTCCTCCTCACTTTCAGCCATTAGGGTGGTATCATCTGCATATCTCAAATTGTTGATGTTTCTCCCAGCAATTTTGATCCCAAATTGTGATTCCTCCATCCCTGCATTGCGCATTATGTGCTCTGTGTATAAATTGAATAAGCAGGGTGACAAAATGCAGCCTTGTCTTACTCCTTTTCCTATTCCAAACCCTGTCATTCCGTATTCTGTCCTAACTGTTGCTTCTTGCTTCTTGTACAAATTTCTCATGAGGCATATAAGGTGTTCTGGGATTCCCATCTCTTTAATTACTTGCCACATTTTGTTGTGGTCGACACAGTCAAAAGCCTTCGTGTAATCAATGAAACAGAAGTATACTTGTTTCTGATATTCCTTTGTTTTTTCCATGATCCATCTTATGTTGGCGATGTGGTCTCTGGTCCCCCTGCCTCTTCTGAACCCCGCCTGCACTTCTGGTAACTCTCTCTCCACATGCTGTTGCAGTCTATCCTGTATTATCTTAAGCATCACCTTGCTCTCGTGTGGGATGAGCACAATTGTTCGATAATTTGAACAGTCCTTGGCATTACCCTTTTTGGGGATTGGAACATATACTGATCTTTTCCAATCTTGCGGCCATTGTTTTGTTTTCCAAATCTGCTGGCATATAGAATGTAATAATTTGATTCCATCATCTTTTAGGGCTTTGAAAAGTTCAACTTGGATACCATCATCTCCGCTGGCTTTGTTGTTTGCAGTGTTTTCTAGGGCCTTTCTGACTTCACTCTCTAGGATGTCTGGCTCCTGTTCAATATTCTCATCATTTTGATTATCAGGGATGTTGAGGTCCTTTCTGTAGAGTTCCTCTGTGTACTCTTTCCATCTTTTCTTAATCTCTTTTGCACCAGCTAATTCCTTGCCATCTTTGTTTTTCATGGTCATTTTTGCTTTAAACGTTCCCTTGAGATCCCCAATTTTTTTGAAAAGCTCTCTGGTCCTACCTTTTGTGTTGTTTTCTTCTATTTCTTTGCACTGTTCATTCAGGTAGGTTTCCTTATCTCTCCTTGCTTTTCTTTGAAATTCTATATTCAAGTGATTGTATTTTTTCCTTTCTCCTTTGCCTTTTGTGTCCCTTCTTTCCTCTGCTATTTTAAGAGCCTCATCAGACAACCACTTTGCTTTCTTACTCTTCTTTTCTTTTGGTATGGCTTTTCTTGCTGCCTCCTGCATGATGTCCCGCATCTCTGTCCATAATTCTTCTGGCTCTCTGTCTATCTGGTCCAAGCCATTAAATCTGTTCCACACCTCCACTGTGTATTCCCAAGGAATATTGTCTAGGAATATTCCCAAGGAATATTGTAAAATACAGTAGCACAATTTTTGGTCATAAACCAAAAATCAGCCGTAACCCAGGGAATTTTTAAAATTAAATGTGCGGTCATAACCCGTGGCAAATGTAACCCAGGGCAGTCGTATGCTGGGGTTTTACTGTATATAGTTAATCTTTAAAGTGATACAGCTTTTTTACTTTTTTAAAATGTTCTGATATGCCTGAAACACAGACTGCTATTTCAAAAAATCTCAAAATATATTAGCCTATTGGTTCATATTATAAACCAAGTATTTTCATTAGCTAGAATAACTTAAAAGGAAACACAGAGTAGACTGAAATAACTCTAAAGCCCACATCTTAGAAAAGTTATTTTTTAAGACTACAGCTCCCAGAACTCCCTAGTCAAATGTCAAGATGAAAGCCAAAATGGAAGTTTTTAAAAGATGGCTTCTACCTCTCCTTCCAGATATGCTATTGATGAAGGGAAGGGGACAATGAAGTAAGGCTTGGGAATTCTTGGCACTGTGGTCCAATAAGTAACTTTTCAACATTTCTGATCAACCTCTTGGGAGCTGTGTGAGCCATTTCTTTCCCGCAACTTAGAGGACCCATTTAGCCAGGCCAATGTGAACATGAGTGGGATAGGAAGTATTTGGGGGGCTATGGGCATAGTGTGCTGATTTCTCATCCCCACTTTTATCCAGTGGTTGCTAGGAGAGGAATAGAAAGGAAACAACAAAGGCTAGAGAAAATGTGATAAAGTGGACAGGGTGGCAAGACCATCACCGGCATATAATTGCATCATGGGTGAACTTTATTTTCTATTTCATTTTTATTACATGGGTTAAGGAGCTTACAAAAGTCAGGATGTGAACTTTGAATATAAGGAGTAATAAAATAATTAAGAGGTGGTGTAAAACATAAATATATGTTGTGTTTTTAACATAAGGTTTCAAAAAATTACTGCATAAGAATTCGCTCCAGTTAGGTTTAGAAATGAGGTTACTCTGCCATAACATGCCTGACGCTTCAGCATGGAAGTAAACAATGGAAGGATTTGGAAGTTTATTGAAATACATTAAATTTTGCACTATGTTAATAATAATAATAATAATAATAATAATAATTTCATGTCAGAAAATATATGACCAGAGATGGCATCCACAGATCCTATATAACTTGCTTTTTTGTAGCTACAGTATCTTGATTCTTGTAGTAGATCCTTTATTTTACACACCTTTATTCCTCCAGACTTTGCAAACTGCTAGTCAAAATAAAAACATTTATCATACTGGCAGACTGACAGGATTCTGAGTTATAAGCCCTTGTAGTTACAAGAGGTGCAAAATCAATGGAAGTTCTTAGTAAAAAAAAACAAATTCTGCTGGTGCACAAGACTCCTATCCCTCCAGCCCAGCAGAAAAGATTGTTTATAATTAAGGAAAAGGGCATATAGATATAAATAATAGCCAGAAAAGATAGTTTGAGAAGCAAAGAATACAAGAAGAGCCTCATTACTGGGGAGAAATCTCTGTTGAGGAGGAGGAATTGAGTTATTTTTTGTATCTACTGATGTAATTTTTAATTGCTTATACTCTAGTCAATTAATTATTTGGTTTGTTAAACTGTTACAAATACTTAATAATAAAAAGTTTTAGAACTTTTTATTATTAAGTATTTGCAACAGTTTAGTTACAGCATAATTACTCCACTATCAAGCACCCAATCCAATTTTGTTAGAACATTTTGTTGTTAGAGTACTTATTTGTATTTTACAATTTGGGTCCTTAAGAATTAAGTTTTTACAATTACAATTGTTGGATATCCAGTAGGCATTTTATATCTGCTTGCATGAGCCTGTTAAATAAAATGAATGTGGGAAATATTCTTTACATTCAGTTTATCTTTCTTGCATGGGGCAAAGAACTTAATAGATATTCAGGGTAAATTACAAGGTGCAAACTATTGTGCTGGGTCATGCTGGACTCAAACATTTTGGGATGAATGCCAGCTGTGATAAACACAGGCTTCTGATTTTTTTTCCTTTGGAGGGCTATAAAGATCCATAGGACTCTTGGGGAGATGTTCAGGCATTAGACTCTGACCTTATACAACAACTGAACAAATTAGACAGAAATCCAGGGCTGTGTTGTCTCTGAAACAAGCCAGATAAATCACTAAGTCTAGAAGAAGGTCATTTGCCTATGATTAGCCTGTTCTATTTCCCACAGTAGGATTTCCTCAATGATCTCTGTTTCGTTAATCAGAGTTGCAAAATAAACCCATGTTTACTTTCTATTGGCCAATCATAAATCAAAGTTTGTGGAAACTAAAATACAGACCTAATAAAACCTCAAATAACATACCTCTTTAACCACTTGGAGAAAAAAAGGATATCAATGTGTGGTGTAGTTTGACCCATAGAACTCTGCCATGTCCATTGCTCCAATCAAAAAAGAGAAACAGCATGCAAGAAAGCACGTGACAACAATAGTACACAAGAAAGAAATATCAGTCACCATTAATTTGATGCAGCCTTTAACAGGACTTTAAAGATCATTATTATCATTGCATCATTCTCAATTCTTAACCAGAAACAGTTCAGAACACAATAGAAATCATCATTTTGATCATCATAATCAAATCTATGTAGGTGACATTGCTTTATATTCAACATCATCACCACAATGGTCACAGAAGGCTGTTGCTGGCACCCAGTGCCACCCATTTCTTCCCTTCTTGTTCTGCCAAATCCAAATATTGGTGATCCTCATGGTGATCAGCTATGAAGACTGTCTTGAGAATATATTGCAGTGGCCTTTCATCTGCCTTCCACTACACAGCATGACCCCTGTACCACTGATCCAGTTCTGCGAGTTGCTTTCTGGTCCTGAGCCCTTTTGGCACACAAAGTCCTCATTGGGCCCAGGCCAGTATTGATGAAGCTGCTGCCCTCCATCAAGATGGATTCAAGTGGGATTTAATGCACTTGAGGACCATCATCCTTCCCTGTGGACTTCAGCACATAAACCATTAGTCCTCAGGGTTGTCAGGCTAGTTAAATGCTGCCTGACACTAGACATTAAGTCACTGGCAGTATGGTCTACTCCAGGGATTCTCAACCTGCAGCCCATAGGGCACAGAAACATTTCATGTGCCCCCCACACTGGCTCCACCACACCAGGGCATGCCATGTGGTGGAGGAAGAGCAAAATGGCCATGCAGCCCCCAAAGCTGTTTGAGGGCACATGAGCCAGCCCCCGGTTTAAAAAGGTTGAGAACTTCTGGTCTACTCTATTACTATAGGTCAAAGGAAGGAAACAAATAAAAAAATCCAAACAAAATCTTAATTTTTCAGCTGAATCCCGGCAAGACTGAGTGGCTATGGGTCAGGGGTCCTGCATTATCACGGGAGTTACCATCTTTGGTTCTGGATGGGGCAGTTTTGCCCCAAACAGACCCGGTGCATAATCTGGGGGTCTTCTTGGACTCATGACTACTGCTCGAAGAGCAGGTGGCAGTCGTGGCCAGGAGGGCTTTTGCACAACTTCGTGTAATATGCCAGTTACACCCACTCCTAGACCGTGACTCTTTCCTCATGATCACACACGCTTTGGTCACCTCCAGACTTGATTACTGTAATGCGCTCTACATGGGGCTGCCCTTGGTGGCCATTCGGAGGCTGCAACTGGTTCAGAATGCGGCTGCCTGGGTTGTGATGGGGTGCGGGCTTTATGCTTGTGCCTCAACATTGCTTCGGGAGCTGCACTGGCTGCCAGTGTGCCTCCGGGTGCAATTCAAGGTGCTGGTTATTACCTTTAAAGCCCTACATGGTAGTGGACCAGGATATCTAAGAGACTGCATCGTCCCAAGGACATCTGCCCATCCCACTAGAGGAGACCGGACAGGCTCTCTGGTTGTGCCATCAGCTAGAGAGGCTCATCTCTCTAGCACTAGAAGGAGGGCCTTCTCTGTGTCTGCTCCAGCCCTGTGAAACCTCCTGCCAACTGAGCTGCTCCTCCAGGCAGAGCTGCTGCCCTTTTGGAAGGGTGTAAAAACCTGGGTGGCAGGGCAGGTCTGGGGTACTCGAGGCACAATGACCTCAGCCTGCTGGCTGGTTTGACCTCCTCCCCTGCTCCCTTAAGTTCTTAAATCATACAAAGTTTTAGTCATAGTTTTAATTGGTTTTAACTGTGGATTTTGAGAGCTTTTAGAATTTTAGCCTGTACTATTTTGATGTTTTTTAGGATGTGTTAAACCGCCCTGGGTCGCCTTCAGTGAGGAGGGCGGTATAGAAATTTAAATGAATAAATAAAAAAATAAATGTTGTTTTTTCATTTGATACAACCCCAAAGTCCCATCCCAGGTGCTAGACATCCACTGTCTGTCACTTGCCTCCTTTATCCTTTCCACATCTTTCCTCTAAAATCTGGTTCTCTTCTAGCTGTGCCCCCCTCTACTTTCAATTGTCAAAGAAATAAAATGCCTGGGAGGATGGATTGTACAGTATAAGCTACCGATGAGGGAAGGGTTTTGAATTCCACCCCTGTACATCTATTTCCTATTAAGGATGGATTTCATATCTTTCCTTCTGCTGTTATGAAATCTATTATGGCCAGAACTTCCTTCAATGGGGATAGCATATAACTTCATGTATTGTGTCTGCCAAGTCAAAACTAAAAGAAGTGTTTGAAGCTAGTTAGATGTGGAACAGAAATTGCTGAATAGCTGTGCAACAATAAGATACAAGGTGGATTTTCCTTTCACAGCATTCTAAAATGTATTTTATATTAGCATAATACAAATGGAATAACAACAGCAACGTATAGACTTGAAATCCAATATCTGGATTATATATTAGACACAACACAGCACACACTATGAATATATTACGAAACTCACTTGGAAGTTAAACAAAAATGGGCCAAAATTATTTATTGTTGTCACAACCGAAATGAATATTATTACAAACACTGTGAATGTATCCTGTTTTATCTGCATTTCACTTCTTTTTTTTTACACTATACCTCATATCAAATCAGCAATTGTAACAGAGATGAAAGCTAATGAGACTTCTTAAAGGAAGGGAGGAGAAAAGTTTTCTTTTAAACTAGTAATTATGCTTCACTTTTTACCTTGGAAAAAATTGCACAAGAAAGCCATTTCAGACTTGTAGAACCGTTGTAGTCAACTTCACACAGAAAGTGAGTCAGGCCTCCTGTTGGATTACGTGGGTGGTGTTTCCACTCTTCCCTGGTGTGATAATTCACTGCCTGCAGCTATGTCAGGCAAACTCAAATATTTTCCCTCTTCTGTTTGGTTTTCCAAAGAAAGGCACCAGACTTTGCTGCTGGTCTTTTGCAGAGACACTAAAGTTGAGTAATGTAAGTCAGAGCAGTCATTAAATGGAAATGAAAGCCTCTTGAAACAACGCATTTACCAATGCAGGATTAATAGATTCCCCATAAACCTTCATCAGCAGGTCTGAAAGTGGCTTCTCACCTGACATTTTGTACTTGAGAAGGAAGAAAAAAGCACCCATCAGCTGTGTATATACTTAGTTTGCATTCCTGTAAAAATGTGCAGAGACAGGATGAGAAGCGCCGGAGATTGATCTATATGTCATGAAAATTAGATAATAATTTCTATATTTCCTTGCTATCATTTCAAGTGAAAGCCCAGTTTTTTTATGCCAGAGGCAGAACAATCAATGGCACTTTACTTACTGAAGTTAAAGTGTTTAGGCTTGAATCCAACTGGTAATCTCAGCCAGAGAGACATCAATGAATCAATGGGATTTGTGTAAATCAGGGGTTCTCAACACATGGCCCATGGGCCAGATGTGGGCCACAGCACCATTTCATGTGGCCCCCACTGCCTCCACCACATCAGGAAGTGCCATGTGGTGGAGGAAGGGCAAAATAGCCACCTGGCCCCCAAAGCTATCTAAGGGAGCATGGCCCGGGCCCTAGCTTAAAAGGGTTGAGAACTCCTGGTATAAGTGTTTATTCACCATTCAGCCACTGATTCAATGGAATTTGCTCTAGTTGGTAGTAATAATGTTCAAAGGCATACTACTTTTGAACCTGGAAATATAAAATTGCCATAGCTACTAGCCACTAATAATTATACCCTGCATTCATTCATCTAACCTCTTTCATAAAGTATAGGTGCCATAACAATATTTAGCATTCACCATCCTTTATCTGTTACATACCCTGAATAAGGTGGCCAAGTCTCAGGACGCTATCTGAAGTCTCCAATCTCCTGCTCACTGCAGGAATCTAAAGTAGAGTATTTCTGATAGATAGTTGTCTAAATTACACTTGAATGCTTCCAACATTGGAAAGTTCACTGCCTCCCAAGGTAATTGGTTCCACTTGAACTGTGGAAATAATTAGGTTTTTCCTGATATTCAGCTGAAATCTAGCATCTTGTAATTTGAGCACATTATTACACACCACACACCCTGAAATGATTGAGAACAGATCCTTCCTCTCTTCAGTGTGACAACCTTTCAAACATTTGAAAAGTGTTATCATATCTCTCCTTAGTCTTATTTTCTCAAGGCTATACATGCCTGGCTCTTTCTGTTTTACCTCACAGAGTTTGGCTTCAAGGGGCCCTGATCGTCCTTGTGGTCGTTCTCTAAACATGTTCCATTTTGCTTGCATCCTCCTTTAAAATGTGGTATCCAGAACTAGATGTATTACTCATGATGAAGCCTAACCAGTGCTGAATAGAGGGGACTATAATTCTTCAAAATGCCTAAAATAGCATTTGTCTTTTCTGCTGCTGTATCACACTGTTAGATTCCATTCAGCCTGTAATCGACAACAGTTCTCAGATCTTCCTTGCATGTGGCATTGCTAATCCAAGTACTGTATCCTCTATCTTGCAACCACATCTCATTTTTTTTTCTTATGTAGAACTTTGCACTTTATTAAATTTCATGCCGTTGTTTTCAGTTCAGTGCACAAGCCGACCAGGATCTCTAGAGTTTTGCTTTTGTTTTCCAGGGTATTAGCTATTCCACCCAACCTTACATCATTTGCAAATTAAATAAGAATCATCTGCACCTTCTCATCCAAGCCATCATTGTGCAACAGACTAAAACAACTTTCTACAAGGAAATTCTAAAAAAGGGACTCTGCTATCAAAAAAAATTCAATACATTGAAACTGGAGTTTAGATCCATACCAAACTTGGCATAGATTCAGCAGACAGTCCATTCTTACTCTTTACCAAATTTGGGAAGAGTGCTTTTGACTTGGGATTTTTAAAGAAGTAAAACTGCTTTACCTCCATGCAGAAACAAGTGAGTTTTTATACTACCAGATTTAAAGTCACTCATATAAATTAAAAATATTAATCTTGCTTACCTTGAGGGAAACATGGTTGGTTCCACCCACTTTTTAAAAAAATTAGAATCTCAGCTGCAGGGGCTGAAGTATTAATTCTTTTTAAAATGGCCTCCCAACAGGGTAAAACAGTGACTGGACGGATACAGACTTGCCAGCACCAACATTCTGAAATATAAACACATTGTGTCTGTTTCTCTGTGGTTATAGTTGCACTTACTCACACATTTGCTTCATCATTTCATTAGTCTAAAACAGGCCTTGAAAGATTTTTGGCACAGAGGGACTATGACTACATCCCCAGCTGTCCTTGCTTCTAGCATAGCAACCAGTGTACAGGCCATGTGCACATCTTTTGGGATCCTCAAGGACTGGGTACTTGTATGTGAGGGAACACAGAAAATGCTACACAATATCATGACCTAGTTGCCAGCAAGAAAAAGGATACCAAGATTTACATAGCAAAAGGCAGCCTGAATGTTAACAACACCAATGGCAAATATCAAGATGGTCTACATTCACAGAAAGAATAGTATTCACATACAGTAAAACCTCGGATAATGCTAAAACTTGGTTCCACAAGTCTTAGTGCTATCCGATGTTTAATGTTATCTGATGCATGCATCAGATAACGTTAAAATCCTATGGATAACGTTAAAACTCCATAGAGATATATTGTAACTGGCACAGGCTTTAGTGAACGTTATCCGATGCATCCCATAGGATTTTAATGTTATGCAATGCAATTTTTTTTCCAGATTGCTTAATGTTATGCAGTTTTAGTGTTATCTGATGCAAACATTGTCTGAGGTATTATTTACCATTCACAGACCAAGGGAAAAATCCAAGAAACATGAGAAAATCCCAGAAGCTGGTGTTTTTCATCAATTAACCACTCTTCATCCAAATACAATGTGGACTATTGTTGTGGCTCATGTGAACGCCCAATATTAGTCATGGAGATATCATTCTAATAGATCAGGGATTCTCAGCCTGTGGCCTGCATCTGCCCATGACACCATTTCATGTGGCCCACCACCACTTCCACTATACCAGGAAGTGCCATGTGGTGGAGAAAGGGAAACATGGCCATCCAGCCCCTGAAGCTGTCTGAGGGAGCGTGACCCAGCCCTGGGTTTAAAAAGTTGAGAAATCCTGTGATAGATATTTTCAGAGAGGAAATATGCTTCTTGAGTGTAGCACAGAAAATAAGAAATGGCAAGGTGAGGGATTTCTTAGCCCACCTCACTGCTTCTGGTGTATCAAGGAACATTTGCTGCCACACTGTCCACATTTAGGTTTATAGGGCAAATACATGTTATGCTCACTCCTAGCTCCATGGCAAGAAGGCTGCAGAGGAAAAAGTTGATGTCCAATGGAGAAATCTAACGGGGAGGAAAAGTCAAAGATTTCCTCTTCTTCCCCACAGCTCCTTCTCTGCTTCCAAATCTGCCCTTCAAAAGCTAATTTTCTTCTTTTAAGGCATTTGATACCTATAAATGTCCTTTGTCATTAGTAATGTCTATTTTATTCTTAAAGGCACACTAATTTACTATCCGCAATCAAGGTTGGCCTTTTTAGATTGTATGACAGTATTACTCCTTACTCTCAGTAATATGGGACTGTGATCTGAATAATTGAACCTTATCTTCTGGACATTTTTGGCTTACTTTGAGTAAGCACCCTAGGGAACTAGCAATGCTGCACGTCCACATGATTCTGAACATTCTCTTTCCCTTTGATCTGCACCTTCTTGGTGTGGAAAGTAAAGGATTGCCAACTGCTGAGCCATCTGCCTGTCTTATCTCATGTTTGCAGAATCCTGAATGGTTTTCACTGGTCTTAACAGATACACTATGTCAGAGTCTGAAGGCTGCTTAACATTTCCATATGCTAGTCAAATAAGTATGAACAGAATTTCCGCCCCCCGCCCCGGTTTAAAAACAGAAACAAAAATAAAAAACCTGCCAGCATCATCATGGCTAGCTTTAAAGGTTGATTATATGTGCTAATTTATTGGCAAATCCATAGTTCAAGATAATAAATATAAGTTTTTATGAAAATTATACACTGTACCATTATATCAATACCCAAAAGTTTCCTTCAGCTACAGAGTCCTTGTGACAACTCATGTTTCTACTGCAGTTTTGAAACTTACTCCAATTCCTGGGTAGAACTATAATGTCACACAAGAGCATTACTCGAGCATCACTTTGGGTTTGAAAAGAACATCCATGGCCGAAGCAGGTGGTAAGGTGAAAGTAAAGGTCTCCCTTGTGGTGCTGATCTCCATTTACAGCCAAAGAGTCAGCATTGTCTGTGTGTGCAGACATTTCTGTAGTCATGTGGCAGGCATGACTAGATGCTGAAACACATGGTATGCTGTTATCTTTCCTGCTGGAGCAGTACCTATTTATCTACTTGCAATTTCTGTTTTTATGAACTGCTTGGTTGCCATGTGATATCCTTGGTCAAAACAGTTCTTGATCAAATGAAGGAATTCTGATTGCACAAGCAGAACTTTACTCCTCTGTAGCCATGGCAAAAGGATGAAGCCTAAGATGTTGTTTTAAGGTGTGACTAAACCAGAAATCATGGTCAGGTTGAATCAGAGTGATTCATCATTATACTGATTTGAGTAGTAATCCTTGTTTGCAGATTAGATCAAGTCCCTGCTCAAGCCCCCCCCCCCCCGATGTGAGCCTTGTTGGAGCATGGGGGCTTGAGTGGTCTAACTAGGTAGTGTTGCCAATCCCTTATCAATGATAAATAAATAAAGTTCGTGTCAGATATTACTCTGGGTTGAAAGGATTTTTGCTGGAGAAACTCCACTCAGGGGATACCCAAAAGAAGTTCCTTTCATTTTTCCATGATCCACCATGCAGTGCTTGGGTATCAAAACCTGACCTTCTAGTCTTCAAGCTCAGTGTCTTAACCACTAAGCCACCACAGTGCTGCTTGTCAATGATGGTAGGCTGGGACTGAAACTCACCAAAACGCCCTCTGTTAGATCCCTTGGACAAGGGGAAAGCACATGTCATGGTCTGCCTAGCTAGTGAGTGATGTGATATCCAAATGGCTAAAGAAAAACCCTGTAAGCAAGTGGACTTGATTTCTCAAGTCCATTTGCATGTGCGGAATGTAGTCATTGGAAATGTCTACCAATGTGTGGACTTCTCACTGAATAACAACTCCAAACTATCCAAGGTAAGATCATATTAGATCATTATCACTGTCTGCAGCAATAACACATTTTGAATTGATGTTTTCTGGTTTTTGCACAAACTAGGATGCAATTGTAAAGGCCCCATCTTTTCTTCCATTACCTGACCCCACCTCTGCTCATTTTATCTTCCTGAATATTCCTTTATAGCAAACCATGCCTGGAAGCACAAAATAGCTTCATTTCCCTCCCCCCTCCCAAAAATATTTTTCCCAGCGTTAGAGGTGATCTAGTATTATGAACAAACAGAAGAGAAACACCCAAAAGATAAAAGATAAGGTGAATGGATGATCTAGGGCAAATATCAATACATTTTTTTTAATGGAGGAGGTTTTAGATAGAGGCAATGCTGGGCATGTTACCACAGTCCTGAGCATTACAGATACACTACTCCTCTCCCTCTATAGCACATCCAGTGGATCCTCACAAGAAGAAACCTATCAATCATCTGTGGTATAAAAGGATCAAATCCTGAGGGGTGGGGTTTTTTTTTTTTTTTTTTGGTAGTCACCTGCTTAGTTGCATTAACCTCAGCCTGAATGCCTATGCTTTTTGTAATGGATAACTCTAGGCTATAGATCAACTGCAGGAATTAGTCTGTCATTCCTAACCAGCAAGGCAAAGTCTCTTTTCTCACCTTACCAAGGGATAGCACCTTTTCATGATATGCCACCAGAATAACATGAGAGGAGCTGGGACACTTGGAAGGAAGTCCCTCCCTTAACTCCTTTCTCACCAAGAGCACTCTGCATAGAAGATAACAATATCAATGTGGAATAATCCTAGGCACCCAACACTTTCCATATTTACCTTTGCTGTGCATGTTAGGTAGTGCAGAATTAAGGTGGAAGAAAAACTCTGGATAAAATTATTTAGAGTAGGTTGCTTATTTAAAATTATTGCTGCTTACTATAGCCCATTGTCTGGCTGGACACCTTACTATGAGAATGGAGTAGACCAGTGGTTCCCAACAGGGGGTACACAGCCCACAAGTGGACTCCAATTCCCAGAAACCTAAGTCAGTACATTGGCTGATCAGTGCTTTGGGGAAATGACTAAGGCTTCTGGGAATTGAAGTCCACAAACCAGCATTTGGGAAACACTGGAGTAGACCATACAGCCAGTGACTTAATGCCAAGTGTTGGGCAGTGGTAAATAACCTGACTCCCTAAAGGGGCCAACTGCACGGGCAGATGAGCCCCTTTAGGTGGGTTGATGGTCCCCTCAGTGGAGGAAATGCCACTGGAAGCCATAATATTGGGCCCAAAAGCAAAATGAGAGGAGGAGGAATTCTGATTCCCAAAGGTAATGGAGGCGGATGAGGCCATGCCAGATGGACTGGCTGTGAAGGTGCACCTTGTCCGTATCCTTCAAGGCTACGGCAGTCCATTACAGTCCCAGTATTAAAACCTGCATGTCTCATTTCATATGTGACCAGTGATGGGATGACACCGGTTCTGACCGGATCCACAGAACCGTTTTAAGGATTTCCGGAGGGCTCTCCGTGGGGGTAAAACCGTTTTTGAGGCGTCCGGATCGGACGCCTCACCGGGAGGAAAATTAAAAAAAAAAAATGGAGCAAAAATGGCTCCAATTTAGTGCGCATGCGCAGAAACTCAATCTGACACATGCGCACTAAATTGGAGCCATTAAATCTGCCGTTCCTCTTTAAAGTTCCCCTCAAAACCCGGCACGGACGCCCACCCAGCCTCCCCGGAGACCCTGGGCGGGTGGGCTTGACCGGTTGAGGTGGAGTTGGGTAAGAAAGCCAGTTGGCAGAGAGTCTGGGCTTTGCCTTTCCAGGGCATCAAATATTCATGTTGCAATCATTCCAGCGCCATGTCGCTTAAATGACAGAACAGAGAGGCCTGGAAACGCCTCGGGCGAACCCATGGGGGCCCCTTCAGATTCGCTTACCCACTTTCCTCCCTGCCGCTTCATCTGCTGCTTGTGACAGTTACCAACCTTGCCTCTTTTCTCTCCCACTCAACCCCTTTCCCCCCCACACACACACACCACACACACATACTTCTCTCTAATGGCAACGATAATGGCGGCGGCGGAGATTGCAGCAGCGATGACTTTGGCGGCCGCAACTCTCCACGGCGGCGCTCCTGGCTCCTAGCGCTGCCGAGGCTCGGGGCAGCCCGTGGAGAGTTGCAGCCGGAAGCCCTGGGCCACCGGGCTAGGCGCGCCGCCGCTGGGCGCCGAGGCTCGGGGCCAGCCCCAACGGTCCCCATTGTAAGTGGGGTTTGTGTTTGGGGTGGGTGGGTGTTTGGGTGTATTTTTATTTAATTATTATTTTATTTATTTATTTTATTAACGGTTTTGTGTGTGTGGGTTGAGGGGTGTGTGTGTTTTATTTTTATTTTATTTATTTTATTTTTGGCCCCGCCTACAACGTCATGACGTCATGACGTTGGCTCCACCCATGACGTCATGACGTTAGCTCCACCCACACTGTGATGACGTCAGGGTGGGGTACTAAAATTTTTATCATCCCATCACTGTATGTGACACAGGAGATGGCTCAGTGATCATAGTGTGTGGGTCACTTCATGGCAAGCTGGGATCCACCTTTAGCAAATTCATGCCAATGGCATTTTTCCTGCTTCAGGAAAAATGCATTCTTCAATATGAGTTGCAGCAGCTGCCGCCGCAAGCTACAACCAAAGAGGAATCAGCATTCTGAAACATTGTGAATTACAGAGTGATATGTAGCTCTCTGAATTAGATGCTTGGTATATATTTGCTTACAGAGATGGGATACAATTTTATATCTGAGTATTCTAGTTTAAGCCAGTTTCTATTTTGCCTTGCAATTTCTACTAGCTAAGCGTTTCATCAAAGACCTTCATCACGCCTAAATTCTTCTCTCTCAGCATACTTTTGCCAAGTTCCTTAAATGACAAAATATTTCTTCTGCAGAAACTTTAATAAGCTTCTTAAACCACCTGGTAACTCATGCTACTAGATTAAGGAGGGCAAAAGGAATAAAAACTGTTAAAGAGATATTTCCTTTTGATTGCATAATAATAATAATAATAATAATAATAATAATAATAATAATAATAATAATAATAATAATAATAATAATAATTTCATGTCAGAAATTATTCTGGGTTGAAAGGATTTTTGCTGGAAAAACTCCGCTTAGGGAATGCCCAAATGAGACTCCTTTCATGTCCTCAAGAGCTGAGACAGAGACGGGTGTTCAATCTGTCATGCAGTACCCGGGTCTTGAACTGAGCCACCGCAGCCCATTTTGTTTACAGCACAATACTTACTTTTGATCTGATAAACATATGCCATAGTAAAAAGCTTCAGTGGTATTTTTTATATATATATATATTCTAAGGATTGTACTGTTCCCATATTTCTCAAATACAATTTTACTGGTGATGAAATTTCTTTTTTCATAGCTGAGAACTTCAACAAAAATGAAAATCATGCAAAATAATGCCATTTTTGTGGCAACATAAAGTTGATCCTCCGTCATTTGTTTCTTAACAGCTACTCTACTCTAAATGTTTCCCCTTTTTTCTATTATCTATAAATTATTTTATTTCCCAAATGGCTTGTTGTATTGTTTGCCAATACAGTACATTGAAAGTGCTATTAACACTTAAGCTAATTAAGACTTTTTCTTTTAAAAACAAAACAAAACTGGGTACATTGTCCTCATTAACAGATTTTTTAAAATCCTCAGCACTGTTCAAATGTATTAACGAAAGATGAAGATTGCTTTTATATTTCAAGAAATAAATGTAAGCATTCATATTCTGGTACATTAACAGTTTGTTCCAGTACATTGAAATTTTATATGGAAACTCTACTCAGCAATTAATATGCCCAAGACAAATTGAAAAACCCATAATCCATCCTTCTCCGCAGGAATGTAAGAGTATATTATTATTGAGAAGCTGTAGGATATCAGACCGATTTTTTAAACTTGAATGCTCATTACCTTAAATCTGCATATAAAACAAGTTTGCATCCAAAGTAGATGCTCACGTAAGTGAATATATCATGTTACAAATAAAAATGCACCATTTTTTTTAAAAAAAGCCAAGCAACCACAACAAACACTGTCATCAGTTGTTATTGTTTATTTCCAGAAAAAAAATATGTATGGCTTCAAGGTACTGAGGGTTAATAAGAATTAGGAACTAAGCATGAAAATAATAATGATCATTTCGGGGACAGAAAGATGGATGTATATTTCCTTACTTGATTGACTGTTAGAAGTTATTTATGACTTAATTTTCTCATGTAGAACAGACATTTTCTTTTTTTTCTGTTGCGCTGTTTTAATTTTTATGAATTTTTAAGGTTTTAAATATCATTATTATAATAGACTTAATCTATGATTGTAATTTATGCTGTAAACTGCCCAGAGTTGGGTCTACGTGATTGGGGCGGGATAGTAAATATGAGCAAATAAATAAATAAATAAATATAAGAAATAAAACCGTTATTTTTCAGACCAGTAATAATAATCTCATGTCATGTCTGGGTTGAAAAAATTTGTGTTGAAGAAACCCAATGCATTGACAATAAGTGGCCAAACCATTTCGGATGGCATGAAAATTTAAACATTTGCTCACTCCAGAGGTAACCCTTAATTAACAAATTTTATATCACTGCAAGGGATATGTGACAAAGCATCATTACATTTGCCATCCTCTATACATGTAACAATCTCCTTTTAATGAAAAGGAAGACAAAAGGAAAAGGCTCCTGGGTTCAGGTGCTTTTCCTGAAATACAGCTTGAAAAACTAATGAAACTCTGGCTTTTGTATCCATTTACATAACAATTTAAGCCTGTATAGGATTGCAAGAAAGTCATGAATTTATTAAAGTAATAGTAAGTCATGACAGCAGACTCGAAAAGGAGAAGCTAGTGTGATATATTACTGTTATATTACTTTTGATTGTGTTATATGTATGGTTTCTGTAAACCGCCCTGAGTCGGTTGTACCGAGTAGGGCGGTATATAAATTGAATAAATAATAATAATAATAATAATAATAATAATAATAATAATAATAATAATAATAATAATAATAATAATAATAATAATAATAATAATAATAATAATAATAATAATAATAATAATAATAATAATAATAATATAGTGAGTCCAGTGCTGGACTATGACTAATGAAGCCTGAGTTCAAATCTCTGCTTCTGCTTCTTTCATCTCCTTCTTTTATCAAACCCTGGACTGCCTAAATGAAGCCACTTTCTTTGCTTTGTCATTATCCAAAACCAAGTTCTCATTGGTGCATACATCTGGCAGCAATTAGTAGGCCAGTAAATGAGCTGGATTCTGTATTTCTCCACATTCCACCAGAAGCCCCCACTTGAGCATGTTGGTCTTGCATTTAGGGACCACAGCTTGTTCAGGGTCCTCCATGTAATGTAGGGGAGGTTGAGATCCTCAGCCTTTAATGTTGTTCCTTGTCCAGTGAGGTCCTTCCTCCATCTTCTAATTTGGTTTTGCTCTTTTGTACCTTCAAGAATGTTCGTTCTTACCATAAAGCTCTTTCTGGATCTAAGTCGCTGGACTTGAGGCTCATATCCATTCAAAGGGTATCGAGAGTCGTTCTCTTGGTTAGTTCTCTCAATGCCCACTGCTACTTCTCTCCCGATCTTAGGTGGAGTGATACCAAAAAGAGGGTATATTTTCTCAACTGGTGTAGGTTTGAGGCATCCTCTCACTGTACACATGACTTCATTAACAGTGATGCCAACTATTTTTAATTTGTGAGTTTCCTGAAGATGTTGTTCCTTGTATTAACTTTGGCTTTGGTATTCAAACAGTGCTGCTTAGAAATCTCTGCTCAGCCACAGAAACTCATCTGGAAGTGGAACCAGTACATTATTTTTTTTAATATATTACGTTCACCAAAGGTAAATCCTTATCCAGTTCTGTACCAACTGCATCACACCAGCTTTCTCCCCTTTCAGTCTGCTGTCAGGTATTCAACCCGGACTTTTAACTTGTTAATTTGAATAATCTAGTCTTATCCTAGTCTTACTTTTCATGTTGATTGGTTTAACTGAGTAATTATCTGGCTACTTTTCTGTGATTTTAATGTTTTAAGCAGTGACACTTATCCTTTAATCTCCTTCGCCCCTCTATGTTCCAATCTGGTCTGGACAAGAATCTCTTTGATTGTTTCTAAAGAAAATATTGCTGAGGCTTGGCATTTTGTGTTCATTGTAGCTTTCGTTTCTCCTACATTCATCCTATTGCTACTTTCACCCAATTTTCCCTTTCTTATTATTTTCCAGGTAGGCCAAGTCCATATTTCCTTATTCTTTATACTTGTTGCTTCTTTGAATGAGCTTGTTCCTAGATAGTGTGATATTAGTAGTACTTTTATGAAACAGTGGCACTTCTCTTATCTCCTGCTAAGCCTCATCTTGCCCCTCCCATTTTTGATGTTTTATATATATGGCCTACTATTTCTCTAAACTTTTATACCCAACCAACAAAAGAATAGACAAAATTATTACATTGATTGGGTATACAAATCAAAGACAAGTATGGAGATCAAGATTCTAAATTTTAAATTTCATTTGGGACCAGATTAGATAGGACCAAAGTCTGAATCAAATTAGTCCTGAATCTGAAGTTGTGAATTGGGTTCTAAACCAAATCCCTAAGTTTTATACCAAAGGTTGAAATTATTCTGCTTAGCATAGTAATTTACAACTAGAGTAGGCTCATTTAATTTATGGAGTTAACAAGACTGTTAAATCAACAAATCCTCAATGAGTCAGTAAACCAACTTTTGTTATGACTTACTTTGTTAGGCAACAGAATTGAAGGATAGTACATGAAACTTGAAGAATGATTTTAGCAGGTGAATATGTTGTTTATGTAAGGTGATGGTGTTTGATTAGTGGGCTTGATTAAGGAATTGGAGGTGAGCATTAATATTTATATGAATTGGTTTGATGAATGTTTGGGTATATGATTTGTGGGTGAGAGCCATGAAGGGTTGTGATTAATTGTGATTATTATAATTATTTTTTATAATGTCAATTTTATAACATCTTTTATAACATCAATTTTTCATCTTTTATTGTGTATATAAATGTCATCTGGTATAATTTGGTTACCCGAGATGGATAAGTGTAGGGTGATAAATACTTATATATTGTGGTTTATTATCTAGCTAACTTGGTTTATTATTGGATTATTTTTATTATTGGAGCCTATGCTTTGTATTTAAGGTTTAATTGTATTGTTGCATTTGTGTATGTGTATATAGCTTTTTCTATTAATGTAAGTTTGTGAATTTATTTGTATTTTTGAGTTGTATTTTGTGTTGTATTTTACATTTTGTGCTGGGAGGGATTCGAGTTGATATATTATCCATTATTTGCATTATTATTTGTTATTTGATGTTACTTGTTTATTATTTATTGGACTATTTCCCATCTAGTGGCTTTTCCAATGGCTTAAGAGAGGGTTGTGGCCTTGATGTTTGGGAGATGGGAGTAGAATTTGTGATCAGGTATTCTTCTTATAACTATCATCATCTTGCTGTTGTTGTTGTTGATTTATTGGGGGGTTATAATGGTTTTTTTGCTATTTTGGTTGAGTCCTAGCTGGGTTTTTCTCCCCGGGGAAGGGGTGTTGTGTGATGAATTGGCGGGGAACAAGGGATGCAACTGGTGTGAAAATATGAGTGCATACAGGTCAGGAAAGATATGGCACAGGCTAGAGATTTGGTCAGTATAAGGAACATGGATGAGATGCTTAACATCTCTCCTGCATTCCAGTCTTCAGCCCACCCCTCAGATACATGGTGAGCCTCTTGGTCAAAGTCCCTCCAGCCTGCCAATGGTGTTATTGAATGCCAGGTTGGCTATAATAAAGATAATCTCATCCAGGATATTATCCTGGATGGAAAAATCAACCTGGCCTACATCACTGAGAACTGGGTGGGTGATGATGGGAGCTTTCCTCTCTCTTTAATGTGCTTGCATGGATTCTCAGCTAGTCATCAGAGCAGGCTGAAGGATAGGAGTGGGGTCACTATCATTGCCCAGAACTCCTTAAAGATAAGCAGGGCCTCCTCCCTGTCATGTTTGGGTTTGAAGTACCTCCATGTGGCGGTGAGGGATAGAGATATAGTATTTATTTTATTTATTTATTTATTTATTGCTCACATTTGGTATCCCGCCCCAATCGGGTAGACCCGACTCTGGGCGGCTTACAGCGTAAATTACCATCATGGATAAACTATAATCATATCAATATCTAAAACCTTAAAAGTTCATAAAAAATTTAAAACATTAAAACAGCAAAGCAGATAAGTAGTAATTGTTAGCATACCATGCTCCCTACAACCTAACACTGTCTCTCCCAGAGCTAACAGACTTTGTCTCTTTTGAGATGTTGAGGTCCTTAAGGCTGGTAGCCCTGGGACATCCATGGAGCGATCCCAACATGTCACACTCACACCACACACACACACATAAGCACACCCTAGCCCTTGTTTACTCAGTGGCCTGGAGAAATGAGGGTGGGGAAGGTCAAGAACACTACTTTGTCATGGTCAGATCATTTCCTTCTCCAATTTGTGATGGAGGTAGCAAACCCGCTCTGTGGTACTCTTGAACCCATTTTAATAGTCTGATCTCACAGACTGATGGATCCTGATGGTTTTCAGAATGCCTTGCAAGGATCTCTGACCAAGCAGGACAGTAATTCTGTCACTACCTTGAAGGATAACTGGTACACTAAAGCCAGCTGAACTATGAACAGTATCAGCCCAAATGCCAAATATGGCTTAGGGTTTGACCCTCTCCATGGTTCATGGAGAGCTTAGAACTCTGAAACAATTGAGGAGAGCTCCAATGGATGACAGTCTTGTGGTGGTCAGCGATTGCTCCAGGAAATATATTAATACTGGGGGGAAATCGGAAGAAAGCACTATAACATCAGTCAAATAGATGACACAAGTAACTATCAGAAGGAGCTATTTTGGACAGCCTCTTAGTTAATTGGGTTAGAGCAATCAAAGAAGCTGCAATGCAGAGCAGATAATAGCAATAGGTTGGCTGAACATTTTAGATCCAACATGGAGATCATCTGTAGGGACCTTGACTCCAAGTTTGGTGAAATAGAGCACACATTTATGTCCAGTGTGCCATCTGGTCCATGTTTACTGGATCATTTTCAGACTGCAACACCTCAGAATCCAGGACATTCACTGGCTTCAGGGTCACCACTACTTGCCTGGATCTTTGTCCCACCTGGCTGGTAAATGTGACAAGATGGTTAAAGGAAATTGTTAATACCTCTCTCCAGGAGTGCATATACTGCCAGTTGAGTTGAAGGAGATGATTATACAGCCTTTCCTGAAGAAATCCAGTTGTCAGCATCCCTTTTATGATCAAGGTGGTAAAGAAGGTAGTAGAAGACCAGCTGAGTTGTTTCTGGAGAGTTCTGCGTGCCTCAATCCACACCCATCTGGGTTCAGATCTTGCCATTTTACCAAGACAGTGTTGGTCATCCTGCACGTTGGCCTTCCGAGGATGGTCAACAGGGAGTAGTCCTTTTTGTTGATCCATTTAAATCTCTCAGTGGCCTGGACAGGCCCACTGGGATAGCAATCAGGGGCTATGCTTTGGCATGGTTCCAGTCCTTCTTGGAGGAGCATGCCCAGAGAGTTCAGCTCAGGGAGACTCTGTGTGATTTGGGTGAAACAATATGGGGTTTCTCAGGTGTCAGTAGTTTCTCTGATGGTATTTAACATGAGACTGCTGGGAGAGCTCATCAGGAGATTTGGAGTCCTCTTTCATCAGAAAGATGACAACATGCAACTCTAGCTCTCCTTTTCCATCTTAACAGTGGATGTTGTTTGGAATCTGGAGGAGTCCCTGGAGGTAGTCATTGTGTGGCTAGAGAATAGCAGGCTGGAACTGAATCTGGACTAGACAGAGGATGTGTTGATTGGAGGCATTCATAATTTGGCCATGCAGATTGATCACCTTGATCAGTCTCTGACCAAGAAATGACTAATGTCAGTAACAGTCAGGTCTGCATTTTTTCATCTGTGGCACATTGCCCAGATGAAGTTACTCCTGGACAGGAAGAACCTGGTAACATTGATCTATTCACTGGTAATCTCCAGAATTGACTATTGCAATGCTCTCTCTGTGGGGCTACTCTTGAAACTGGTATGGAAACTTCAGTAAAATGCAGCAGCCAGGCTGATACAACTATTTTATCATATCACTCTGGCTTCTGCTAGTTCTATACCAGATTCAAGAAGTTCATTATCACCTATAAATCCCTTAATGGGCTATCTGAGGAAGCACCTCTTCCTTAGGAATTATACCTGTTCCATCTAAATGTTTAAACTTAAGGTGGTCTTCCATAAAGAGATAAGAAAGCTGTTGAGCAGATCTAGAGCATTTTCTGTCATAGCCCCAGGCTATGGAATTTATTCTCAGCAGAAATTAGATCTGCTTCAACTCTTCTGGCATTTTGGAAATCCATGAAGACATTTCTGTTTCATTGTGCCTTCCCTTCCTAATATGTTAATTATTTAGTTGAATACGGATTTACCCCTGATGTGCTTTATATGGGGAGATTGATTGGGTACTTGTTCTAGTTGTTTTAATAATGCTGCTGATGCTTGGGAGGTGTGTATTATTGTTTTATTGATTCATTGATTTATTGTAAATGAAGTTTTATGATGTTTGTTATATATAAGTCTTCGTGCTTTTATTGCTTGTACGCTGCAAATAGTGGTGTATCACCAGTTAGGCGGGAGACAGACAGACAGACGCTGAACTCAATACAGTAGAAAAACTTGATTTATTCAGATGAGTTGGGATGAATCTGTAGCATGTACAAGTACATATAAAGTCTTGTAGACATTGAAGTATTACAGGATCTCACAGGGGCTTTTACAAGCTATTTTTCCTCTGAGACTTATATACCTGTGCTATTCCACATTCTGCAGGATTCCAATCATGGTTTAATAACCTTTATGAACTTCATAAATCAACGGTTGCATTCAGATAAAGTCTTTTTCGAGTCCTCTGTTTTAAGCACATAAATAGTTAAATACTTAATTTATGTACCTTCAATAATAAATTAGCTGCACTGACAGTTAAATATATCCATAAATCTTTCCCAGATTGCTGCATTGAAGATTAGTCTTCCTATTCGAGAACTGACTGTTTTTAGTTTGTTTTTGCTTTTTTAAACTTTACATCTATCTTACCAAGCAGCTGATAATTGCAGCTTTTATAGATGAACATATTAACCTATTAAACTCAGTGATAGATTAACTGTTATGCTTACTCCTCCACAGAACAGCCTTGGCCTGCTTTCTGCACCTGCTGTGATCTAATTACATGGGATTTTCCAGGACCACCTTTTGTTCCTCTTGCTTGGTGCCTAGAACCATATTCCTGCATCTTCTAACACAATAGCTGCTTCTTTCCTCTAGAGACAGGATTGCTGTGTAATTTTTTCCTGCTCCCCAAAAATGTGCTATTTAAAGCACACACTAAAGATAATGCAAATATGTTGAGGACTGATTGTGATAGTACATGACAAGGTATTTTCAGTACAGTCTTCTCCTTCCACTCCTCATTGCAATTATGATCAGTAACATGCAGCAGAATGGTGTTCTAATTGCATATACCAATTTCTATCCCCAGTATCTCAGTCTTCAATTTTCTAGATTGACCAAACTATCAAGGGATGAATTCCTGCTGGTTGCAACTTGCTTTCCATTCCTTTCACTGCTGTGCTCTTCTTCTCCAGGTTTGACCAAAACTTTTCACGATTGGGTCTTCCCATCTTTGGCGAGGCCTGCCAAGGGGTCTTTTTGCTCCCCTGGGAAAGCATTTGGTGACTGCTGCTGTCCAACGCCATCTGTAGTTCGATAATTGTGTCCAGCCCAAGGATTTTGTTGTTGTTGATCAGCCGCACAGTCGATTCTAAGCCTTCGTGACCCCATGGACCATTGCCTGCCAGGCACCCCTATCCTCCACCATCCTCCTCAACCTGTCCAGCTCTGTGCACATTGTATGAACAATACCATCTAGCCATCTCAATCTCTGCTGGCCGCTTCTTCTTTTGCCCTCCACCTTTCCCAGCATCAAGGCTTTCTCAAGTGAATAATCGCTTCTCATTTGATGTCCAAAGTACTTTAGCTTCATCTTTACTATTTGACCTTCTAAGGAGCAGTCAGGGTTGATTTCTTCTAAGTTCAACCTATTTGTTCTCCTCACTGTCCAGGGGACTCTCAAAACTCTCCTCCAACACCACATTTCAAAAGCATCTATTATTCTGTGCTCAGCTTTCCTTATGGCCCAGCTCTCACAACCAGTAGTACAGTCAAATTTAAAAGATTGGTGCCTTGCTTCTTGTTGAGTTTCTTGTTTAGCAAGATCTCTTGGATGGAGTTGAATGCCACCCATCCCGCTTTCTTTCTTCTGGTTAGTTCTGCTCTTTGATCATTGTTTATCCCAGTCAAACAGCCAAGATAGATATAGTTGTCGACCTGCTCAGTGAGTTTATTCCAGATTCTTATTTGGAAGTTCTGCTGGTTGCTTGATAGCATATATTTTGTCTTCAAGCCATTCATTTTTAAGCCAAGTTTCCTACTTTCTGTGTCAAGCTCACACAGCATTTTTTGAAGTCTTTGAGCATTTTCATTTAGCATTTTTAAATGGGCACTGGATCAAAGAAAATGGAGCACAGACAAATCCATCCAAACTTGTTCTTCTGGTGTGACCACCTTCTAATACCTTTCGGCATCCGTTTCACTCATTCTCCTGAATATCATAAAGCCACAGGTGTGGATTGTGTGTCAGAAAAGTTTGTTTGGTAGCATAACATGATTTCTCTGTTTATAAATTAATTTATACCCCATCAGTTATTGATAAGAATACATAACATTTTACTTATAAGGGATAGTAGGAATATAACCTATTCATGAACTCTTAGTTATACCTTTCTGTGTGGTTATCTTTGTATAGCAACACAACACATCTTTCCTCTTGATCTTTTCTCATTTTGTCTAACTCCTCTCTCATTGTCTCTACTGCTGCTGATCTATGGTCTTTGTCCATAAGGACAGTGACATCAAAACCAGTCTTCATTGTTTTAGTTATGATTATATGCAATTTTAGGTGAAGACAACGTATTAACAGATTGTGGTCTGAGGAAATATCTGCTCCAGGATAGGTCTTTGATGTCAAGATGCTGTTACGAAACCTATTTTATTTCTGTTAATATTATTTGGGCTACCTGCAGGGGATTTTCAAGTGTAAAGTCATTTGTGTAGCAGCTTAAACCATGTGTTGGTGATCATTACATCTTCTTCCCTGCAGAACTGTACTAGGCAATTTTTTTCTTGTTCCCTTTTCCAAGGCCATATAGTCCAACTATGTCATTTTCTTTACCCTGGCTGACTTTAGCATTAAAGTCTCCCATAATCACAGTAACTTCATTTCTTTTTTTATACTCCAGCACAGCTTTCAATTGATCATAAAACTCCTAAATCTCTTCATCCAATTTGTCTGCAATTGGTGTATAGACTTGTTTGACATTCATGTTGAAAGGTTTGCCTTTAGGTTTGATCATAGTGACCCTATCTGAATATGGTATCACACTAAGCACTGTGTTCTTTATCACTTTGCTCAGGATCACCTCAACCCCATTCTAGTGATGTTTTTCATTGTTTCTAGAGTAATGGACCATGTACTCTGACACACAGCATTGGCCCACTCCTGGCCACTTTGTTTCACTCATTCTCATTATGTCAACATCCCGCCTCTTCATTTCCTTTACTACATTACTGTATAAATATTTCCTTTTTCATAAATACTCCTGATGTTCTAAGTACAGACTTTTGTGGCTGACCTGGAAATTCTTAGCACCCTCTGCTCATTGAAGGGCTGCCTGGGACTGCTGCCATGTTTATTTGACTTTTCAGCCATGAAGATTGTCCTGGGAGTAACATAATGCAGTGGTCTTCCCCAACCTTCTGCATTGCAGTGTGACACCTGTGCCACTGATCCAGTTTCTGAGTCACTTTCTGGTCCTGAGCCCTTTTGGCATACAAAGTTCTCATCAGCCCTAGGCCAGTTTTGATGAAGCTGCTGCCCTCCATCAAGATGGATTTGATCCACTTGGGGACCTTTACCCTTCCCTGTGGACTTTGTCACCCAAGGCTGTTAGTCCTCAGGGTGGTCAGGTTAGTTAACCATCGCCTGACAATCAGAATGGAGTCTCTGGCAGTATGGTCTACTCTATTACCACAGCAGGGTAACCTCCCCAGACAACTGGTTGTGTCCTAATGAATGCAATAGGATTTACTTATGAATAAACATTTACATTACTGCCCTGTGAATTAGATATTTCCTATCCCAAATAGGAAACCTGACCTCCTCCTCCTCCTCTGGGGAATGGCAAGAATCCAACAAACCACAGAATCCTCCAGAACCAACTCCTTGTTCTCTGAATCTGTGACTCCAGAGTCTGTGTTTCATATTGACTGCATGGTTGCAATACACAACATGGTTTCTAATGGCTTCATTACACTGTGCCACATTCCTCCAATATCATTCCTCCAATACCAAACTCCTACGTTTGGTATTCTTCCTCACTACTGGACAAAATTCCCATCCTTCATTCTTCTAGGAAAGTCTTCTTGCTTTACTCCACATCCCTTCATTCACCCTGCTTTATAGGGTGCTTCTTGAATGACAAAAACCATCACCCAGAACCACAACTGAATTGCTGTCTAAGTACTACTTAATTTTTAATTTAAGTGGTTCCTGCAAAACAAATGCCAAGTCCTTCTGAGTCTGGAATATATTCATTCAAGGAAGTATATGCAAATGAATGTAAACAAATTTCTCCAGCACCAACAGTACTCAGCAGCATATTATTTCAATCAGTTTTCTTCTAATAATCCTGCTACAGTAATGGAGTAGACCGTACAGCCAACAACTCAACACTGAGCATCAGGTGGCAGTTAAGTAACCTGACTCCTGAAAGAGGCCAATGCCTATGGGTGGATAAGTCCCTTTAGGTGGGGTGATGGTCCCATCAGTGAAGGAAATACCACTGGAAACCATTATATTGGGCCCAACGGCAAAATGAGGGGAGGAGGAACTCTGATTTCCAACTGTCATGGAAGTGAAAGAGGTCATGCCAGATGGACTGGCTGTGAAGGCGTACTTTGTTCATATCCTCAAGGCTGCGGCAGTCCTTTGCAATCCTGGTGTTAAATCCTGCATGTCTCATTTCATGTGTGCCGCAGATGGCTCCATGATCATAATGTGTGGGTCACTTCATGGCAAGATAGGATCCACCTTAAACAAATTCATGCCAGTGACATTTTTCCTGGTTTTTTTTTTTGGGGGGGGGGAATGCATTCTCGGATATGAGTTGCCATCAATGACGAGGACCTGTCTGATGGCAGCTGAAACAATTTCAGATACATCAGTACATTGCCGAGAAAGTAAGAGGAAAGAATAGTTAAAGGAGCAGAGAGCAAGACAGATATGGCTGAACCACAACAAGCCCCAAATGCTCAGAAAAAAACTTGATAGCTGACAGTGATACTGTGATGGAAATATGAATATCCCTATGCCATATATTATTTCTGTAAACCTCTTCACTGTAAAACATACCTCCTGTCAAAAGTTGTGTCTTCCATATTAAACAAGCAATATTTTTTCTTTTGAATGCATACTGGAAATTCTTTTTCTCTTAATGCAGAAGGAGTATTTCATCATATTCAATTTCATCATATCAAATTGACTTATTATTACTTTGGAGTACCTGGGAAGCATCTATCAGCTGACAGTCTTTCCTGAGGCAGAAACTGCTCTCTTCCAAAGCCAACTCACAATTTCCTTTTGAAAGTAAGCATCTGCAGTTCCACATGCACCCATCACATTTTTCTATGTCACGACATGAACGGACTATAACAACTGACATGATAAAAATGGGGAAATGTTACCTTTTTTTATTCACAGAATAAAACACTACATGCGATCTTTAACATAGGCATTGATATTAAAACGGTATATTATGGTTTTTATAACCTCATACTGTCTGAAATTCATTGGTAGGTGACAAGTAGAATTTGTTGTTGTTTAGTTGCACAGTCGATTCGACCCTTTGTGACCCCACGGACTGTTGTCCACCAGGCACCTCTGTCCTCCACCATCTTCCTCTGTACTCATTGCATCAACAATGCCATCTATCCATCTCATTTTTGGCCGCCCCCTTCTTCTTTTGCCTTCCACCTTTCCCAGCATCAAGGCTTTCTCAAGTGACTCCTCACTTCTCATTTGATGTCCAAAGTACTTTAGCTTCTTCTTTATTATTTGACCTTCTAAGGGCCAGTCAGCGTTGATTTCTTCTAAGATTGACCTGTTTGTTCTCCTCGCTGTCCAGGGTATTCTCAAAACTCTCCTCCAACACCACATTTCAAAGGCATCTACTCTTCTCAGCTTTCCTTATGGTCCAGCTCTCACAACTATACATTATCACTGGGAATACCATTGATTTGACTATATGAATTTTTGTTTGCAAGGTGATGTCTCTACTTTTAACTATGTTCCCCAGGTTTCTCATAGCTTGTCTCCCAAGAATCAGTTGCCTTTTTATTTCATGGCTGCAATCACCATCTGCAGTGATCTAGGCCCGTTGAATTGCTGAGGATTTGGTGACTCAACTTCTCCATAAATTCCATATATTAAATGGACCAACTCTAGTTGTGAGCTAATACTGAATCCATGCCAGTACATTCTAATTCCAAGGACATATTAATTATTTTTCATACTTATTTTACCTTAAGTTGGTCCAACTAAATTGAAAACTGCAGACTCTGTTCTATGGAATGGCAGGCTAGCCCCTTCTTTACTGTCCTTTCCCTCCATGACTGGCTGACTAAGATTGGGATACTGTTCCCAGCCCCCTTCTAGTTTTTATATTTGTTTGTATCAATGTAAGCTGCCATTGATCCTCTTGAGGAGAAAGGTGGGGTAAGTAACCCATCAATCAGCAGAAAGTTATGTGGTAATGTTATTCAGTTTGAAAAGGCCAAATATTGAAAAGACCCGAGTTAAAAAATGAACAAGGTTCTTAGTTTGAGATTTAAATGTATTATTCATATTTAATAAAGATATGTTTCAGTTTTTTTCTGGGAGATACTAGAATCATTTAGGCAAAATACAATGCAATGTTCTAACAACAGGTAAAGGTTGCCCTTGCTTGAAAGCCAGTCATATCCAACTCTAGTGTTCAGTGCTCATCTCTGTTTATAGTCAAAGAGCCAGCGCTCTCTGCATCTGCAGACGTTTCTGTGGACATGTGGCAGCCATGCTTCAACACTGGAGTGCACGGAATGCTATTTACCTTCCCACCAAAGTGGTACCTATTTATCTACTTGTAATTTCTTGCTTTTGAACTGTTAGGTTGGCAGGAACTGAGACAGAGATGGGAGCTCACTCCATCGTGCAGCACTTGGCTCTTAAACTGCTGACCTGCCAACCTTCCAGACATCTTGTTCAGCATCTTAACAACTAAGCCACTGCAGTTCTAACAATAGGAGTTTATAAATTTAAGCAATGCCCAACATCCTCTTGCACAGCCCTATCTGTGCAGTGGAAAGGATATCACTGGCCACAGCAGAGTGTTGCTAATTGAAGAGTTTCCTTTTTTAATTTCAGGCTGTTCTTGACATCCAGGCAATGAGAGAAACTCATGTGCACTCTTAAACCAATCAGCCATTAATGTCCATGATATTATTCCAAGCCCATGGAGCTTTGCAAGAGGATAGTGGCCTGCACATTAATATAGGCAAAGCTAGAAAAACCTCAGGAATACACATCTCAGTGGGGGGGAAACCCAACGCTGATCACTCTACATTGTATTGATTCTTAACAACAACTCCCTTTCTCATTAATTTTTTTAAAAAGTACCACTACCTGCTTCAAGATAGATCAGTCACATTTAATGAGACAGTTTATGTGGTGATCAATAATCTTTTTCCCCCCTTTGGTAAAGTAAAGGTGGCTTCTACAACATACACTTTATTGTCATCACAAGTCCAATGGTGTCTAAATTAAGGCTGGGCAAATATAATTGGCTTTTGCTATGCAATGTTTGCCCGCTTCATTGACATGACAACACTGTTTGTAGAATGCTTGTATTGACTAGAAATAATAGGAATTACAGTAAGGGTATGTGTCCATGGGTAATTTTGTTTCATTTTTGGATTGTAGGTTTCATAAAGAAGTTGTCCAACTTTCATTGGAGGCAAGGAACCATCTCTCATAACTATTTCCGGGACAACTGCTCTGCATTGTCAGCATTTTTCTTCTAGCTTTATTTTTCCAAATCTTCAAATTACCTATGAGCTCCTCACTAGTTAATCTTTCTTGCCAACTCCTTTTGTTCTTGTGCTAAATCCTTTTAAAAGCGAATGGCAACCATTCAAAACTCTTGGTTGTTCATTCCTAGGAAAACAGATGGAGGCAATCACCACATTGTGTTATGAAATCACATTGATATGGCTTATGAGCAATGTTATGGTTTGTAGGTGCTAAAAGACACACTGGAAATTTTTTTTTTAGAGAGAGTTAATTATGTGTAATCAGTCAAAACAGTTTTTCAGTCTCAACTATTGCAAAGAGCTAGACATCGCTGTCATTCCACATAACAGTCTAGGAAGTCCAAACAAGTAAATAAGCAAGATGTGCCTGTATATAAGCACAATGATGTCACCTATTCAACATGAGGGGTTTGAATGACAGAACAAATAGATTTGTAGGAAAACCTTTTATTTGGGTGTGGCTAGTTAGCAGGGGGAAATATGGTTTGATCCCCCTTGACTCACAGGATAGAAAATTGGGTCTCGCCAGATAAAATTGCTATAGCCATTCAGATAACTATTTGCAGGATTCAGCAGGGGAGGTAACTTGATTTGTACAGGTATCCAGTAGCAGAAGATAATTTAAGGTGCTAACAAAGTACTAATTGGCAACTTCCATCTCTCTGTTTCTGTCTGTCTTTCAAGTTTAGCTCTCCTAAGTGTCCTACTGCTTATTTGATTATTTTTTTTTAAAGAAACTGTTTGGAGACTAAGTGCACTCAAGATAAGGGAACTGAAATCCTGGCGAGTGTCCCCTTGCATTGAATCATGTGACTCCACTAAAGAGAAAGCAGAGAAAATGATGTCAAGCTTATTGGAATAAATTTAAACTACCTCTGCTGGCTGAACAAAAAAAGAGGTTATTCTATGTTCAAAAGAGGTGATGCCATAATAGGCTTCTCCATATTGTCCCATTGGTCACAAGGGTTTAATTCCAGTTCTTTTCTGCCCAGTCTCATACAAGCTGCAGAATAAATTGTCAATTCTTATCTAGATGGATCATCATGAAACTTCATAATAGGTAAGTGTACACAAACAACTGTAAAACAATACTGAATGGAAGGCAGGCAGGGGCATATAAAATTTCTACCACTAGGGAATGTATTTTTGATAGCAAGCTCTTAAAAATGTCATAACAGTGATTATAACAATAGTCAAAATGTATCTTATTCAAGAAAAAGGAAGGAATTTTTTTCTATGCAAATAAGAGAAGACGGTCAACAGTAGCTATATCTGTTATTCTCAATACAGTATTCATTTTTAAATGAAGTTAAAAGATTATTGTCAGCAAACTGCAATGCCAAATTTTCTGAAGGGAGTTCAGACTGGTGTTATTAGGACTGTGGGGCATATGCTGTCTACAATGCATGGTAAAAGGTACAGAATAAACCAAAAGCGAGTATGTCACATTGCCTTTATAGAGCTAAATGATGTTACTGGAACTGTCAGGAAGTCGTCAAATAAGGTACAATATGAGATGATATAAGAAAGTGTAGAGTAGTGACATTTTCCTAGAGCTCTTGGGGTAAAAAAATTAGTTTGCCAGGAAGTGAGTGAATTTTGTAATATAATCACTGTAGAGCTCCTGAAGAAGAGCTCACAAGGAATTGCATTATTCAAAAGGTATGCTATTGCAAGAAGTGAAATTGTGTATTAGGTCAAGACAATACCAGCTGTAAAGACATACACATTGTTTTTTGTCTGGGCTTTGGTGAATCATCCATCTGTCCTGAACATAAACAACTTTCAGAAAAGGGACTTTGAGAGAATTTCAGGAGCAGACTTTTCTAGAGATTTTAATCTTGTAAGAGTTTACTCATCCTATGCAGCACTCTCACAATATGCAAGATTCCTTTTACTATTTTTTTTTTTGAATTTGTAACATCTCTTATATAAACTGCTACCAATCAATTCTGCTGAATGGTGCTCCTCTTTCTTCAAGTTACTTTCAGGTTCACTCCCCTCCTCCCCCATTTCTTTATTAACAGCAATAAGAACCAACCGCTTTTTCAGCTCTCTTACCATTGCTTGAAGTAATAGTATAAATATTCACAAGGTATTCTGAGAGCCAAATGATGATTGGAGTAATAGTTTGTCATTGCATAGCATTATCATTGGGAAAAATAATGCAACCAATGAAGACACACATGTTTTCTCTTCAGGAATGTCTACATCAGAGGTGCCCAACCTTTTCGGGCTGTGGGCTGGTCACATAGTTCAGCAGACCAGTCATGTGATTCCTCCCACCAGAAGTGGAAGTAAAACATGCCTTGCAATCTGTTTTACAACAGGATGAGATAGATTTGAAGCTGCCATTTTCTCTGCTTAAATCAGGGATGCCTAAACTACAGCCCATGGGCCGGATCTGGTCCCTACGCCAATTCATCCAGCCTGCACCACCCTCACATGTTTTATTTCTGGCTCCTGGAGTGACAAGGGCAGCATGGGCAGGATCACTCAGCATTGGGACCGGATCCGGCCCATGGGCCATAGTTTAGGCACCCCTGGTCTACATTATCTCAAATGCTGGCAAGATGGTAAGTGTCTTGATTTAAAGGTGAAGGATTAAATATTCTTGCCATCCATTTTTAAAACTAAAGAAGCCTGAAAATTCACCTGTGTTCTAGACTGCTACCACACCTTTTGAAGACAGCATCTTTAATGCATTGCTACAATGAAGGAAAACTAGTCCAGCATTTGCACTTATGTGATTTATAGAAGAAAAATAGCAGAGACATGTTATGTAGTGATGGGATGGAGGTGTAGAGAATACTTTAAAATTGTATCATTCTGTGAGTTTTTCTGGGCCTTGTTTTGCTAAGACTCCTTGATAGGACTCGTCTTCCACCAGCAAGACCTCTGACTTCCCAATGAAATCCCCCCCCCACAGGCTGAATTTTCTCACGTTTTGCCTGCTCTACTCCAGACATCTCAATAGCAGCACGAAACTTATGCATCTTCTGTCCAATGTGAAAGAAGCCTTGCCTTTATCTACTGCATTTGAATATCCTTTATTTGAATATCAGCATTCAAAATTGGAGAAGAAACAACCTAAAACAGCATGTACAGTCCCTGTGGGCAATTTGGATTTTTGTATTAGACTTCCCAAACATGGGCTTTCTATAAGATTGAGCTGCATGTCTCATCATCCCCAGCTGCTATAATCTTTGGCCATATTGGCTGAGGGCAGGGCTGGATTTTCCTATAGGCTAACTAGGCTTCAGCCTAGGGCCTCAAGATCAAGAGGGGCCTATATATTGATATATATCACAGTAATGATGTATTTTATTATCTCTCATGTAATTTACAAACTTAAACATGGGAGGTGAAAGGGCCACATAAGTGGAATAGCCAAGGGCCTCTTTTCATGTAAATCCGGCCCTGGCTGAGGGTGATGGGAATTGTGATCCAACACTTCTAGAGTATGCCAGTTTGGAGATGGTGATCTGTATAATCAGTGGTGAGCATCAGCAGGTTTGCACCAGTTCGCCAGAACCGGTAGCAGAAATTCTGGTTGGCCCCACCCATCCAAGTTTTCAAATAAAGTAGTCCTAATTCAGGGGCAATGCAGGGCTTTTCTCCTGGCTTTGCCCACCATACCACACTCACAGTGTGGTAGTAATTTTTTTTTTGAGCCCACCACTGTGTATAATGCAAAGAGATTGATAAATGCTTCAGGAATGTGATGAAAAACATTAAGAAGGATATTAGTCTTGCTGAAGTCAGAGCACTCCTGGATGGCTTAATAATTAATAATATGTTCAAAAACCCCTGAGGATCCTGAAGCAAGACTGATGAAAGTTCTTCTGCATTTAGTGGGATGTGAGTTAAAGGCTGTCAGTTCCCAATATCTGTTAAGTATATTTGGTGAATATTATTTCATGGGGAGGTATACAATATGACCCTGACAAGTTGTCAGTTTTGAAGGATTGGCCTAGACCAAAGAGTGTGAACTTCTAGGACATTATTCTAGAAGATTTAAGATGCCTGTTCCACAAATATGTGCTAAGCCTTTAACCTTCCTTTAACCAAGGACAGTATAAGGATAAGGAAAATATACTCTGGCCATAGAAGGATTTCTTAAGAATATTTGGCAAACTGCTTTGTTTGGAGGCTACCTTTTTAGAACTTTTGAAGCTTCAATTGTTGTGAAAGGGAACAATAGTTTGGAAACTCACCACTTGCTGAGGCAGGGCGAGCTCTACATTTCGTGATGAAACCACATGTCTCTGCACATCTGGACAGAGGGGAGAAGACCCAGTTAAGAGTACTGCATGATACTACTTGTAGGCAGTGGTGGGATGTCAAAATTTTTACTACCTCACCGTGATGTCATCACAGTGTGGGCGGAGCTGATGTCATGATATCATGGGCGGGGCCAAAGAAAAAAAATAAAATTAAAATAAGCACACACACACACACCTCAACCCACCCACCCACAACACAAACCCATAAATAAATTAAACAAATTAAATAAATACATAAAATAAAAACTACATTAAAATACACCCAAACAACCACCCGCCCACCCCAAACACAAATCAACCCACCCACCCCAAACACAAACCTGTCACTTACCTGTTAGTATAAGTGCCTGGAGAGCACCATGTTGCAAGATGGATACGGTCATCGTACCAGTTCTCTAGGATAATATGCCTTAATGTAAATGTAAAACAGCTGTACCTCCTTAAGGGTTCTCCAATTGGAACAACAATTGGAACAGCACAGGTGTAGCTTATTGATGAGGTAACTCCAAGACTTTTCTTAAAAACCCCAAGCCAGGCCAGCCGGCCGCCAGGCCATTTTACAAACTGTGGTAGTATGTCAATATAGGTAAAGGTATTAAATATGCATTAAAATACACACAGATACACCACATCCAAAGGTGAGTCACTTACCCTGGGGAGCAGGCTATAGGGAGCTACATGGTAGTGGACCAGGTTACCTGAGAGACCACGTCACCCTGAGGTCAACTGCCTGTCCCATGAGGTCATCTGCCCGTCCCATGAGAGTGGACTGGAGGGACTCTCTAAAGGTACCATCCATCCGAGAGGCTCATCCCTCCAGTATGAGAAAGAGGGCCTTTTCGTTATTTGCTCCAGCCCTTTGGAACCTCCTGCCGATGGACCTTAATCTTCAGCCAGAAGACACACACCCCTCAACCAAAATGCTGCTCTGAGCAGAGACCTCTGCCCCAAAGCCCATGGTGTGATGCAAATGTTTGCCTAAAATTCCCCAACGTTATCCGGATTTAGCGTTGTCCAGGAAAAACGCTAACTGGGGTATAACTGCACCATCTAGCCATCTCATTTTTGGCTGCCCCCTTCTTCTTTCGCCCTCTACCTTTCCCAGCATCAAGACTTTCTCAAGTGAATCCTCACTTCTCATTTGATGTCCAAAGTACTTTAGCTTCAACTTTACTATTTGACCTTCTAAGGAGTAGTCAGGGTTGATTTCTTCTAAGATTGACCTACCGGTATTTGTTCTCCTCGCTGTCCAGGGGACTCTCAAAACTCTCCTCCAACACCACATCTCAAAGGCATCTATTCTTCTGCGCTCAGCTTTCCTAATGGTCCAGCTCTCACAACCGTACATTACCACTGGGAATACCATTGCTTTGATTATGTGAATTTTTGTTTGCACGGTGATGTCTCTACTTTTAACTATGTTCCCCAGGTTTCTCAGTGCTTGTCTCCCAAGAATCAGTCACCATTTTATTTCATGGCTGCAGTCACCATCTGTAGTGATCTTGAATCCTGAGAATGTAAAGTCTGTCACTGCTTCTAATTCCTCCCTATCTATTTTCCAAGGACTGATAGGGCCTGTTGTCTTTATCTTGCTTTTCTTGATGTTAAGTCTCAAGCCAGCTTTTGCACTCTCTTCTTTCAACCTAAGGAGCAGTTTATTTAGGTCTTCCTCACTTTCTCCCATTAGGGTAGTATCATGTGCATATCTGAAATTGTTGATGTTTCTCCCAGCAATTTTGATCCAAACTTGTGATTTGTCCATCCCTGCATTGTGCATTATGTGCTCTGTGTATAAGTTGAATAAGCAGGGTGACAAAATACAGCCTTGTCTTACTCCTTTTCCTATTCCAAACCACTCTGTCATTCTGTATTCCATCCTAACTGTTGCTTCTTGACTCATGTACAGATTTCTCATGAGGCATATAAGGTGTTCTGGTATTCCCATCTCTTTAATTACTTGCCACATTTTGTTGTGGTCCACACAGTCAAAGGCCTTGGTGTAGTCAACAAAACAGAAGTAGACTTGTTTTTGATATTCCTTTGTTTTCTCCATGATCCAACATACTTTGGCAATGTGGCTAGTAGGAGCTCTCTTTTCAGACTCATCACCCTTCAGGAGCTGGAGCGTGACAAACCTGGAAACAGAATGATCAAGCACATTCCCCTCTATCTTTGTTATGAATATCCGCTTTACTAACAACTGAATAGGGCTTCAGCTACTCATTCTAGTTTCGATCTACAATTTCTATATCAACAAAAACTGGTTATTCACAGTCATTTCCCCAAAGTTCAAATTCTTCTTATTTAAGTTTTCTGGCAAGTTTATTATGAAAACCTGGAGCACCACTGGAGGAAGTTGACCAGAAACACTGGAATATGCATAAATGTTTAAAGTTAACTCTTTCTACATGGATAACCAAAGGGTTTTACATAGTTTACTGTTAGCACCCCACTTTGAAATTTCATGTAGAACTTGGGATCAATGAGAAGAAAGTCTTTCATCATGTAATAAAATCTGACCTCATCTTGGTATGAAATACATCAGAGTGGAGGTATTGCTTCCACTTATTTAAAATGTGACACTTCAATCTGATTTTATCCTTCCTCCCAGTTTCTTTAAACACAGTAAGACGAATTCAATCACATCTTTCCAGCAATGGAAAATTTGGCCCTGCCATTTACAAGCACCTCAAATTGATGAAAGCTCAATATCTGGCATGCTCAGCTTTCCATTTTCAAGTTTTTATACATATAAGATGCCTTGACTGACTCTGATAACACTAATAAATTACACAGTGGCAGACCTCTGTGTATATATGTTTTGGAAAGCTAAATGAAAAAGATGTGTTCTCCAGCAGCTTAGCAATTAATGTTAGAGCACAGAACAAAACATCACATATTCTTTGACAGGGCAAGTTTTAATAAAGGAAATCAACTGTTTATGCTTTTACTATTATCAACATAGCCTTTCAAAAACAAAATGAGCAACAACAGACTGAAAATAGTGCACTTATCCAGGGCATGGTGGCTTGCAGTTGTTTGTTATATAAATCTACTGTTTTCCAGGTAAACATTGTGGGTTTTATGCCTTTGGTTAGAAGCAATTATTTCCTTCCAACATAAATTTACAGAGCAGTATCCGTCACTTTTTCCCATCAACCAAATCCCACACTGTCTGGAGACAGAAGACTGAAAAAGGAAAAGAGGAGGAGAAGGAGCAGGTGAAGGAGAAGGAGAAGAGATAATAACGCATGAAAATAATTTGCATACAAGCAAAAAAATTAAGTGTTCAGCACTTTTCCATCATAGACTTAGAAAGGAGGTTTGGAAAGTTTTTTTTCCTCTTGCAAATAAAATGTTTTTTAAAAAAACATCAATCTGCCACCAATAAGATAAAATGAGGCTGAGCATGTTAGAGTCTGAAGGCATTTGACATAATTTGAATTTGTTTTAAATGGTTTGTACTGTTTTACCATTTTTTAAAAACATGTCTGGAATTCCTTAAAATTGTTTAATTTTGCTTTGGTGCCTGTAATAAGCCTTTACATTGTTTTGTTCTAGCATGAGATATGAGTTTAAAATTTAAATAATTTTTATTCATCTATAAGTCAGAATGAATGGAAGAAAAGAAAATAACAATGAAGTTGCTGGAAGACGTGACTTGGAGTTGTGTGTCCCTTCCTTAGAAGTTATTTAAAAAGAAAATTAAAAATAACCTAAGGAAAAAAACTGTCATTTTGTGCAGAGGACTGAAGGTGTGGAGAATAGCTTAAAACATGGACTTACATGCTGATTCATATTGACAATAGAATGAGGATGGGAGACGGCCACCAGAAGCTCCTTCTGCTACCCACTTTGACACTGTGGAAAAATTGGTTGCTGCTTCTTTAAATTGCCACCTTCTGCCTGCATGCTTCTGAGAGGTGGAAAGAATGAGCTAGACCAGGGTTCCTCACAGTTGGTCCTCCAGGTGTTCTTGGACTTAAATTCCCAGAAGCCCAAGTCAGCTCACCTGCTGATCAGGGTTTCTGGGAATTGAAGTCGAAGAACTTCAGAACTGGAGAGCCTTCTAATGACTAGTTCTGATATTATCTCTTGTAAATACAGTACAGTATTTGGAAATATAGAAAAAGGCACAACAAAAGAATACTTCCTTGCCACTTAGCACTGAAAAGAAAATGGCATAAACCTGAAAAATTCCTGATGTGAAATGCCTTTTAAAATTCTGTTACATTTTTTAAAAGTAACTTGAAAATATTACAATTATACTTAAGCAATGATTTTTTTACACTTTTGTTACTTTTTGTTATAACTTTGTAACTATTCTTTCCATTGCTTGTGACCCTATAATAACTTGTAATAAATAATTCTATTCCTTTTGACTAATTATTCACAAACTCTACAGGGCACTTCTTCTCTCCATACTCAATCTCTCTCTCTTCTCTGTCCCTTTTTGTCACCCTTTTTGTCGCCATTCAAATGGAAATACTGTACATGTTTCCACCTCCGGAATAGGAAAAGGTATTAAATTTCATTAAGATACCTCTTATCATCTATCATAAGCCTTGAACTTCCCCTGTTGTTCAGTGTGGCTCTAATATGGAACAGATGCCTGAGGAAGGTGGAACCAAACAAAGACAGAGGTATCCATTACATGTTTATTCAAGCGAGTCTCTTTGACAACATCTTACTACCTTTGTTACTTATTTTAAAAACTGTCCTAACCACAATCATTTCATTATATGCTGTCCAATGTACTCATGTCACATACAAAGGAATGCCTGTGTGGTTCTGATGCCTTCTTTCTTACTGACACTGAGAAGTGGCACTGCAGAAGATCATTATGTATTCTTCACCATCAGTCAGTTGCTTAGCTACCAGTGAAATAGACTACTACTCATAAAAGTATGCAGGAATGCTGGCAACATTTGGACAGGACATTGGGCTTTGAAACACTGCCTACTAAGACACGTATGTATAACCATTGTTGAAAGAAGAGTGGCTTTGTTTTAAAAAAGAAAAAGGGAAAGTTTCTGCTGGTTTAATCTGCTCCCACCAGTAATGTGATTTCTAGATCAGGAGTTATTAACCTTTTTAAGCCAGGGGCCGGGTCATGCTCTCTCAGACAACTTTGGGGGCCATACAGCACTTCTTGGTGTGGTGGAGGTAGTGGGGGACCACATGAAATGGTGCAGTGGGCCGCATCTGGCCCATGGGACTCAGATTGATAATCCCTGGTGTAGATCCTGGTATGATCCTGGTCCAGTCACCAAACAATCCAGGGGTAAATTCAGTGTTGGTGAGAAAGAAATAATATGCTGTAGGTATATTGTAAGGAAAATTACTATTCACATTGCTAGGCAATTTTCCTATTGTGTAGCTCTAGCATGTTTTTAAGTGGTTAATGGTATTGTGGACACAATGGGCACAGAGCTGAGTGAGTTGAGGAGGATGGTGGAGGACAGGAGTGCCTGGCAGGCAGTGGTCTATGGGGTCACAGAGGGTTGGAATCGACTGTGTGACTGAACAACAACAACAAAAAATGTTTTCAAGGATCTACTGTAAAGGGGAACAATTTAGTGCTGAAATGGGAAACTATCCTAAGATTAGTGGAAGTAGAAGGGCACATAGAAAGAGCCTCCTTGAAGATTGTGGTATTTTTGAACCACCATCAGGCGTACCCTGGTAATGGCAACCTTGTGTTGCCAGCTAATCTTTGTCACACTGGGTCAGGCGAAGGGAACTGCAGAATGAACTCACTAAAAGGTGCCTTCATTTTGGAAGTTTCACATCTGGTCGAGATACGGAAGAAGTAGTAGTAGCAGCAGCAGCATCTCCAGTGAGTGCTGGTTGCGCCAGTTCTTGTATTCTCTTCACATCTTCTTGAGTCAAAGATCATAAATGGGAATAGTATCTCTTGCTTTGAAATAATGATTGCTTGAGGAAGAAACTCCATCCTGCTCTGTTCCTCAGAAGCCCTGGTGGTGCAGTATTTAAAAGCTGCTGTGCTGCAACCAAAAGGTTGTGAGTTCAATCCTGACCGGGATCAAGTTTGACTCAGTCTTCTATCCTTCCAAGGTCAGTAAAATGAGTACCCAGCATGTTGGGGCAAAATGCTAATTAACTTGTGAACTGCCAAGAGAGTGCACTAAGCGCTATCGGGCAGTATGTAATTATGATTGTTTTGCTTTCTATCACTGTTTGAGCAAGTAGTTAATTTTCTTTAGTAAGCCTGCATCATACCTCAAATGTCTCCCTAGATCTGCATCACAACCCAAATGTTTGCCATGAATTGACATTTCTTTCACTCTGATTACTCAGCTTGGCTGTTCTTTCAGATCAGCCTGTGCACAAAGAGAACTTTCTCCTTCTCTTGTCAAAGTCCAATTCTAGTTTCCAAGCCTTTGAAAAAGAAACAATGGGCTGGTGCTCCACATTCTTAAGGTATGGATGGGATAAATTCAGTTGATAGTCCATAACAGGAATTCTCAACCTTCCATCCAAAGGGGAAAAGACTGCAAAGTCTCCCTTTCAACCTCTCACATTTCCTTCTCCTTCTCCTCCTTTCTCCAATTGTCTGTGATTGTGGGTGGGAGGAGAGTAGTGGCGGTCAGCGAGCGAGGAGAAAGCCTCCAAGCAGTATGGAAGGAGCCAGGGATTGAACCAGTCACAGACCCATCTCTGTCCAGTTCCTGCCAACCTAGCGGTTCGAAAGCAAGAAATTGCAAGTAGATAAATAGGGAACACTTCGGTGGGAAGGTAAACAGCATTCTGTGTGCTCCGGTGTCTATGCATGCCTGTCACATGACTACAGAAACGTCTGCAGAAGCAAGCAGCGCTGACTCTTCAGCTTTGAAACAGAGATGAGCACTGAACCCTAGAGTCAGATACGACTGACTTTCAAGCAGGGGCAACCAATATAGAGGGAAGTTCATCAGACATAAGAGTGAGATTTTAGGCATTAAGACTATGTGTACATGCGTCACTGTTCCGTCTGAGGCCTCCCCACTTAAAAAGGTTGAGAACTCCTGGTCCAGAAGAATGAATATGATTCAAGATGGTCACATTTAAGTGAATACTTTTGCAAGCCTCAGGTCTATTCTGGTTGGGACTATCATTTTGATTTAGCTCAATATGAATACAATGGAAACCTATTTATTTTCTTTTAAAGTCCTAATAGTCTTGTAATTTCACTCCTTGAAATAACATTTCTTTCCATGTCAACCAACCTATCCTCTAACTTTGTCACCTGAGTGTTCAGTTGGGCTGCCACCTCTACCTTTGCAAGATGTAACTATTATACAAGGATCATATTATCTGAGAGGAAAAATAGTCCCTCTGTTCACTCATTAAAGACTTAGCTTTCTGCAAGCAGAGTAGAGATGTGAATATTGCATATGGATAGGACTCCAGGATTTTTAGGCCAATCAAGTGACTTTTCTATACATACATAGAACTAGACGTAGGGCCTCCCATGCTATGTGGCATATTTGGCAGTAAGTATTTTCCAGAATTTTCGATCATGGATGGATTTTCTGACATTCTCCCTAGTGATATGTTGTCATGTACCAGCCGGCCCCCTACTTCTGGAAAACCCCTGTAAACCAAAACAAACAAAAGGGCGGGCTGGACGGCAAAACAGAGCTACAACTCTCAGCTGCTTATCAGCCAAAAGGGGTTTTAATTTGGTAGCGTGTTCAAAAGTTTGTGTGTGAAATGCAATGCTTCTCTTACCCTTTTAGTCCAATGAAGACACATTGTTCAGGAAAATGATGAAGATTTATTGATCAGTTTCATAAAGAATAAAAGTCAGTAGCAAAGGTCAGTCCAATACAGTCCACAGGTAATCTAGGTAACCATTTTTAAGGAGCAAAAATGCATGACTCCTAGGCTAAGGATGTTAGCCTATAGAGATCCAGAAACAAAAGCTCTCTAATCAAAAACAGGTCTTAACTCATGGAGAAGCAGAGACGAACTCCTTACTTCTCTCCAAAATGGAGAATCTGCAGTCAGGTGGTTTAGCTTTAGCCAATCAGGTAACAGATAAAATTTTCTCAAAACATTATTGTTTACACACTTGCACAGAGAATGAACAGAGAATGTTCTCTGTTTAGTCAAAACATCCAGGGGCTTAGCTAGCTAGGCCAGCTAGAAAGATAACAGCACAGGAACACTGTAATGTCAACAAGCCATCGTGGCAGTCTTGTAAGGCATACAGAGAGAAAAATGGATTTCTATGAGGCCAATTGCAAACTACAACCTAACCAAGCTTTGAGAGCATTAGGAAAAAGATGTCGTTTCCTGACATATGTATTGCCTTCAGATCTAGTCACGGTGTTCTACGCCATGTTACTTTGGAATGCTTTTGTTGTCATTTGGCACTGGGAATAAAGGACAGATAATTCATTGCCACTTTAGGGATCCTATTTTTCATCATGTGATGGATGTGACCAACCAGTTGGAATTTTCTGTGTGTGACACTATTATGGAGTTTGCACGAAGCACCTCTTCATTGGTAACACGATAGAAATATCAGATCTTTGAGCACACATATAACATTGGCATCCCGGGGTGGGTTGGGGAAGGCTGTTAGCTCTCGCTGGCATACAAAGATGTTGGAATCACAGTGAAAGCGAACAGATGAGCTTAATCTGCAGTGTTTTGGAGAATGAGGACCATATCTTGTTCAACCTCAGGGCGGGGGTGTGTGTGTTCTGCTGCTTCCATTGATTGCCAGGCCCTCCTGTCATGCAAGTTGGGGGTTAAGGAAACCCTTATAGATAGGTAGAATATCCAGAGAACTTATTAAGACAAGTTACCCACAATCTTTGAGAAGTCTCTTTCTGTGTACTCCACTTAAAAGAACTAAATGACTCTAACTTTATTTGTTTCTGAAACTGTTCTTATCAAGAATCCAGAACATGTGTATATTTCTCTGAGCTAACTTGTGAGTAAACAATACTTTTGTTCTTTCTAAACATTTAGTGATGTTTATTTATCGCTGTGCTAAACAGGGAGGAAGTCTTGGAGCACTTGCACTTTAAACTAAGATTGCCTAAAACTGCCCTGCTTTACTGCTACTGCATAAACCTTAACAATAACTCTGTTTTAGAAGTAGCTAACCAACCAGACATTGACTGTTAATATGTTTTTATCTGTTGGCATGCCAATAAAAGTCTACAGCTGAATTTAAATAGAATACAAAGAACGTTAAAATTTCTCATTTGCTGTTTTTCAATTCCCTTTTTTTATTTATTTTTAGTTCCAAGGACACATTAGCCTGCTTAGTCACAGCACTAAGCTAGGAGCTAATACTTAAGTAGATTATCCCCAAGACTCTTCAGTACATTTTAGAGTTACTTCTTTCTATTTAATGCTTTACAGGCAGGCTCTGTTTTCTCATGAAGTTAATACTTTAAATGTGACCATCTACAAAAACAAAGTTATTTTTGAAGTACTGGATAGGCAGGTGCAAAGGAGGGAAAGGTTCCTGCTCCTTTACTAGTTGTACATAACAAGGTGTTTCATATCATGTATGTGACAACTGTTAAAATTCCTTTTTCACTGCAACCACAAAAATGCAGAGGCCTCCCTCCTTTTGCACCTCCCCACTCTTGTTTCAAAGAAATGGAAGAAATGTCTGTTCCAGGACACGAGGGGGAAATGCATGCTAGCTCCATTATTGGTATATTTTTATTTCCATTTCATGGGTTTTTATAGAGGTTGTTAAATATTCTAGTGCAATGCCAGCATGCGGTGAATACTAACATACTAACCAGAGAGACAGGAAAGATTAGCCTGCCCTAAAGGAAGTTGTTTTGCATTGTTTGCTTATAATTACAATTAGAAAGGTTCTTTCCAGCCTCAGGAGGCACCTAACACTTTTTGCTTGTCTTAAGGCCTTTGTTTGTTCTGGTTTTTTCTTGCTTTCTGCCTTTGGAAGAATAAAGGTATTCTCTTGAGTGCCTCCATTTTCCAGGCCATGTGGCAAAGCCCATGCTGGCCATTTGGGACATAGGGACAAGTCTTGGTGTGCCTCAAGGCTGGTGTCCTCCAGACGTGGGCAAAAATATGTCACCTGGTGGCTACAATACATGACATCATACAGTACCCCCCCCCCAGATGCCGCACCCTCCCTCCATGTCCAGTGCCCATTTAGCGTAGCCAGCATACTCCTGCATGTGGCTGAAACAAAGGCCATCTTTACTTACTTTTTTCTAAACTAACTCACCCAGATTTCATGCCTACACTACATTATTGACTTAAAGCAACTTCACCAAGACTCTTGAACACATGTCTCTTCTGACCTCATTTTGTGAGTAAATTCTATCTTTCTTTCTTTCAAGCATCTGGCCCAAGTATGTTTATTAGTTGGACTAAAAGGGGGAGAACTGGGAGATTTGCACTCAAACAGAGAGGCTTAAAACCTGCTCCGATTTGCTGTGCAGTTGCTACAAATAACAGGGAAGGATAGGAGAAATTTGAACCTTATGGATCCAAATGCCCTTGTCAAAATTTGTCCTAAATTTCCCCTTTCCCCTTTGTGCTCCCACAACAATTATGGTTCAAGGTAGACCCTATTTTGCATCAATGGACAAGGAAGTCTGCAGTCTTCTGTGATTCTTGGGGCATATTCCCTATGAACCAGAATGAGGACCCTAATCAGATTACTAGCTAGCTATCCCAGGGCTCCCCAAGGAGAAGAAAATGATAAACCCATGTGTTTTCTACCAAGAAAACCCTGATAGCCACAAGTCAGAATTGACTTGATTGCACACAACTCTTGGCTGGATAGTTCAGTAGTTGAGGTACCTAGCTATGCAGCCAGACTTTGGGAGTTCAATTCATTTTTGTGCCTCTTGAGATAAGAGCCAAGATGTGTGGCCATGGGCAAACTGCAGTTTCAGATCATCCCAATAAAAGGGGAATGGTAAACTACTTCTGTGTATTCTCTACCTAGAAAACCCTGGACATGGTCATCATTTGTTGAAATAAAATTGATGGCACATGTTGTTGTTGTTGTTGCTGTTGTTGTTGACCAACTGTATAATCTAAATCTCATCATTGGTTAAAGCATTAATATAAATTAAAATGTTTCAAAAGCTTGTTTTTAACACACATTATACAGCTAGGTCTCCTTTACATATAATATAGCTGAATTAATGTAACATTGAACTTCTTCTGTACATCTGGGACCACAACACCTGTCAGTACTGTAGTTTACAAAGTTCAGAAATAATCTGACTTGCTCACCATTTTTGTGGAATTTATATTGCAGTAATTTTAGTGGCATCTTGCTGTGATTTATGCCTGAAAGGATTTATGTTCTAATCATTATCAGGAAAGCACTCATGATATATAACAGAGATATTTACAAAATATTTTATTATTCCCCAGCAGCTCTGGTTTTCTTTCATGGTATAATACCTCATTAGAAAAATCTTTTTGGCTCTAGTTTATCTCCCCTTTTTTTTAATGTTAATCATACGTACATGCTTCAAGTAAGGTGATCCAGGACAATTTTAGAAACATATGGGATGCTGAAATAAATCTAAATCACCACATATATATTATTTTGTACCTTGGAAGATAAGAATGCTGTTGATGTACAATTGCTTCCATTCACTTTGTCAAGAAATGAGTCATAGAATTTGGAGGTTTTATATGGCTTGAATATCATTGCTTTGAAAGACCTGGTGTGAGGAATATAGCTGCTGTTCCATTGTTACTTGGGATATCTGATTTCAGATCTTGCTGATCTATGAAATTCATTGGGTAACCTCCCTCAGCCTGCCATATCTCACAGGATTGTGGGAAGAAGGAGGAAGGCCATATACTCCATCCCTAATTCATTGAGGAAAGTTGCTGTATAAATGAATAAAACAAATAAACCAATAGAGAATACTTTCAGTAACCCAGTGCCTCTATATTGAGCAATGATGTATCAACTATTATTTGGATAATGTGCCAACTACCTTGAAACTATTCAAAATACTCGTGGTATAATATTAATACCATGATAGAACTAGCAATTATACAAAGAGAACAAGGAAGGAGCAATATGTGGGTCAAATACTCAGGGGATGAGAGCTAAAATGGAGAAACCTTAGGGTAATATTATGGATTGGACCCAGAGGGTCCAGCCAAATGGAATAAAATCTTTTTTACTTCCATCTGTACATTACATATCCTCTTCTAACTCACTCAAGCACATAGACATTTGTTTCTGTATTCTGTTTCCTTCATATAACCTGAATTTGCTGTTGCATGTAGATAGTATAGCTCTGCAGGCAAACCTATGAGCAAGTTAGTCCCCACCCCGATATTTGTTGTTCAGTCGCACAGTCGATTCCAACCCTTTGCGACCCCATGGACCACTGTCCGCCAGGCTCTCCTGTCCTCTACCATCCCCCTCAACTCGCTCAGCTCTGTGCCCATTGTGTCCACAATACCATCTAGCCATCTCATTTTTGGCCGCTCCCTTCTTCTTTTGCCCTCAACCTTTCCAAGCATCAAGGCTTTCTCAAGTGAATCCTCTCTTCTCATTTGATGTCCAAAGTACCTTAGCTTCATCTTTACTATTTGCCCTTCTAAGGAGCAATCAGGGTTGATTTCTTCTAAGATTGACCTATTTGTTCTCCTTGCTGTCCAGGAGACTCTGAAAACTCTCCTCCAACACCACATCTCAAAGGCATCTATTCTTCTGTGCTCAGCTTTCCTAATGGTCCAGCTCTCACAACCATACATTGCCACAGGGAATACCATTGCTTTGACTATACAAATGTTTGTTTGCAATTTGATGTCTCTGCTTTTCACTATGCTTCCCAAGTTTCTCATAGCTTGTCTTCCAAGAATCAGTTGCCTTTTTATTTCATGGCTGCAATCGACATCTGCAGTGAGCTTTGATCCTAAGAAAGTAAAATCTGTCACACACATACTGAGAATATTGTAAGAGCATAAGAACATTCAAAAATAAGACCAACAAACACAAAGTAAGCAAAAACACACTGCTAATTTTAGATCAAAACATAATGTAGAGTAGACAATAGAGTGTTGGTCTGGGACTCAGGAAAAGCGGGTTCAAATTCCCATGTGGCTAAGGAAATCATGGTTGGCAATAGTAAAACAACCCTTTAAAAACTTCACATATCTTGAAGGCCTTACTCTTTCTATCATAACTCATAATTGATCTGATGACACATAACACAACTCAAAATTGACCTGATGACACATAACACACAGTGCAAGACCAGAGCATAGTTTCAACTCTTTGTTTTCAACCTTATAAAGCCAGGAAACTGGAGGACTAACAGATGTGCCTCATGCAGTGGTGGGATTCAGCAGGTTTGCCCCAGTTCACCAGAACTGGTAGCAGAGATTCTGACTGGCCCCGCCCATCAACATTGAAATAAAGTAGTCCTAATTTGGGTGCAATGCAGGGTTTTTCCCCTGACCATGCCCACAGAGTAGGTAGTAAAAAATTTTGAATCCTACCACTGGCCTCATGATCCGTACAGATGATGTGATTGTCACTGTTGGAACCCCACTCGTCTCTGTAAGCCCCCCTCCCCACTCATGCTTCTGAGCATGTGCTCATTTCTGGAACATATTTAACCCTTACCTTCCAACTCTGAGAGACCTGGGCCGCGTTTACAAAGGAACTTAATGAGCAGAACAAGGGAGGCTTCTTCTTCCGGTAGCATGCAGCCGAATTGCCTTGTGTGTGTGTGTGATAAGAAAAACAACAATCTTCAAAGAGAAACAGCTGTTTTATTCTCCAGGTTCTTTGATAACAAAGTCCATAGAAAAACGCAGATTAGAGGGTCATCACCATGAGTTCAGTCCAATAAAAACAGTTCAAGTTCGTTAGGTAATCATAGTGAGAAAAAGACAAATAGCAGATCCATAAGCCAGACCAGGTCTTAAGCCATTGGGAAACAGAAATGAACTAACTAATCAAAACAGGTCTTAATCCATGGAGAGGCAGAAACGAACTCCCTCACTTCTCTGCAAAATGGAGAATCTGCAGTCAGGTGGGTTATTCTTAGCCAATCAGGTAACAGAGAAAACTTTCTCAAAACAACACATTGTTTACACACTTGCACAGAGAGTGTTCTGGCATTTAGACAAAACATTGGATCTCAGCTAGCTTAGAGAGATAACACGGGTACACTGGCTGAAACATGGTTGAAAAACATGCTGTCCAAGAGACAGAGAGAAGACAAAGGATTTCTATGATGAGGCCAATAATGAGGCCTAGCTGAAAAATAGCAATTTCAAGCCTTGGGAGACATTAGGAAATAGGTCTTTTTCTGACAGTCACAAACTATGCTCCTTTACAACTTGCCTTCCATTCTTCTACTTTTTCTTTGTCTTTCAAGCCCCAAACCAGCTAGAGGGGATATAATCCCTGGGCCATCAAAAATGCCCTACATTCTCCTGGGCCAAGGTTGGCTTAGGATGACTTAAAGTTAATAGCTTACAATAACATTTCCCTTCTGTGTTCCTTAGCAACTAGTATTCACAGAGTGATGTTGACTGATGCAGATGGTGGAGGTGGTAATATTATGATGGCAAAGCTGTTGGTCATCGCTGTATCCTGATGCAGATGAAATGATTCCTTTTTGTCTAGCTAAATCTTCCACCACTCATGGTCATTGCTGTCTGGTTGTGTAATGAATAAGATGGTATACTGCATCCATTCCCCCCCCAAAAAAAATATATGCAGAAAAACGTGAACATTGAGTAAAGCAGTGGGGCTCTGCACTTGTTCTATATGTGGTATAATGCTTTCAAATCTACCCACAAAGCAATTCTTTTAGATTGGAATGTTACACAGCCAATTAGGCAATTTATAGCTTTAATTTAGTTCAAAACACACATAGGAATCTTGATGATTGATCATTTCACCTGTCACCCAAACTGTAATTTAACATTTTCCTGAGAATTAATGTATAAGAACTTGCCCTTTGATATTAAAAATATAATAATGTGTAGCTCTGCCAATGCTTAGGCCCATGCTACTCAATTCTGTTCATTACTGTTTTGGATCTAATTGGTATGCAGAACAAATCACTTGTCCAGTCTTGTAAAGAATATACATTATCAGAATGCAACACCTGCAGGACAAAAGACAGGTTAATTTCATTGCTATCAAGCAAAGGAGATCATTATAAAGTCTGCAGTAACCTAACTCTGTGAAATAGCTGCATTAGTCATTAACTTTCCAGCACTAAAATTCATATGAAACTCAATTAACTAGTACATAGCTTTTAATGACATTTTTTTCCAGATGAGGCTGTTGTTTACTAATATGATTTCCTACCATGGTTATCTGTTTCATTACTTCTTTGCTTTTAATATTCAAGACTTGATTTTCTTGAAAGAAAGGAGAATTTTGCTTTGGCTAAATGCTGTCTTTGAACGACATTTTGGAAATGTTTGCATCAAAGTGTTGCTCTTTCAAAGTCAAATATAGTAGAAAAATGTGGAAACTTAATCGAATTTGGCCTGTAAGCAGCAGAGAAATAACAAAAATAAAACAGGCTTTTATAGATACATTTATATATAATTTATGTACAGTATAATTCAAATGTAGGTTGTTAATTGTGTACATATATGATTAATAAGAATGTGCCATCATGTCAATGTTTACATAGGGTGACAATGTTCAGGGTTTTCTAGGACAGAATACATAGACTTGACTTACCATTCCCTCCTTCTGGGGGTGCCCTGGGACTGTGCAGCTTGCTCAAAGCCACACACTGGCTCTTCTCCCAGGAGGCACAGTGGGAAATTGAAACCCCCAAGCTCTGCAACTAGATGCCTAAACTGCTGAACTATCCAGTCACCTCATAAATGATTGGGCATAACCATATGATAGACCAGAGGTTCTCAACCTTTTTCAGCTGTGGGCCAGACCACTCTCCCTCAGTCAGCTGAGTTGGCTGGACTTGTGGTTCTCCCCATCATAAACGAGTCCACTTCTGTCACAAACACATTTAGGATGGTCACAGACTCCTTTACGGCTGTAGAAAATGCATTTACAGTGGCTGAAGATTCATTAATGGCTGTTGCAAAAATGTTTATGTGGCTGTAAATGAATCCCTGTGATAGACAATTATCTGATCAATGTACAGTGGTACCTCGCTTAAACAGCATTATGCGTTCCACGGGACTGCTCTTTAAGTGAGTTTGCTCTTTAAGTGAAACACCATTGTAAGTGACCAATTGTGACTTCTGGGGGGGGGGGGAATTGTTAACCCTGATTTAATTGTTAAGTGAGTTTTTGGCTGGTTTTAGTTGTTAAGCGAAATGAACATCCAGAGAAAATATATACTGCTCTTTAAGCGAGTTAGTCTCTAACTGAGGCACTCTTTATGCGAGGTTTTACTGTACTTCTTCCCTAAGGGCAAGTGCTGTGAACTAAGCAATTTTATGTGTACAGCATGTACACTAGTCAGTCAGAGTGCATTTTCTCCACCTGTATGTTTATGGGTGATGTTTAAACTAAATAAATAAAATATATGCAGAATATTAATCAGGCAGCAAATGAAACATCAATGTGCAAGGAGGAAAGGGTGGAGCATAAATATAATCGATCATCATCAATATAGGAATGGGGCTATGGTGACTCAGTGGTTAAGAAGCTCACCTTGTTAGCCAGAAGACTGGCAAGTTGGCAGTTCAAGACCTGGGTACTGCATGATGGATTGAGCGCCTGTCTCTGTCCCAGCTCTTGAGAACATGAAAGGAGCCTAATTTGGGCGTTCCCTGAGCAAAGTTTCTTCCGCAAAAATCCTTTCAACCCAGAATAATTTCTGACACAAAAGTATTATTATCATTATAGGATCATTGAATAATATGAGTTGGAAGGGTCTATGAAGCCCCTGAGTCCAGTTCTCTTCTCAGTGCAGGAATCCAAATCAAAGCAAATCTGGCAGATGGTTGTCCAACTTTCTTTTAAAGTTTGGATTACTCAGCAGCTCATGAAGTAATTTATTCCACTGCTGTACTACTCTTAAAGTTAAGATGTTTCCCCTGATATTCATCTTATATCTTGCTTCCTATAACTTGAGTCCATTACTATGTGTCTTGTACTCTGGGATGATTGAGAACAGATCAGGTCTCTCCTCTTTATGACTATCTTTCAAGTAGTTAAAGAGAATGTCATATCCCCTCTCAGTCTCCTTTACACAAAGCTTTACACAAAGCCCAATTCCTGTGCATTTATTTTGTTTCCTTCTGTTCATGGGAATTTGAACTCATTCAAAGTAATAAGGTATTCCTTGACTATGTGTTTATCAACCTCAAGCTGTGATCTTGCCCCCTCCCTTTGTACTTCACACTCTCAGGCCCAGGCCCCACAGGGGGACTTCAATTCCCAGAAGCCTCAGTCAGTACATTGGCTGATCAGAGCTTTGGGGAATTGACTTAGGCTTCTGGGAACTGAAGTCCCAAAACCAAAGGTTGGAAAACACTGTAGTGGATACCAAATTATGGAAAAACAAGGAAATGGTACCTGTTGGCTATCATGAGGAAATAAGCTATATGGTTTATTAACATGGACTTCTCATATAAGTGGCAGCTGTATTAGGAGATCATGTTGCCAACTGCTTGGTGCAAACTCTTTCCATCTTTAATCTCTCCTCTTGTCTATTTAGAATGAAGGTGTTTCTTCTTACCAAGTGACTAGAACCCCAAGTCAATACAGGCAACAAACTCAATTAACCCAGACTTGCTAACATGCCCTAGTAGCTGCTCTGATTTTTTAACATGTCCTCCCCCCCCCCCCCAATTTGCACTGTTTGGTTACTTTGCAGAGTTCGTTAAAGGATAATGTGACTGAAGTTTTACAACTTCAGATATCTTAGGGCTTATGACTGCAGGGAAAAAATGCTGCAGACAAACCAGTCCTCATTTATAACAGCACAGTAAAGCTGGCTTTGAAATCACCTGGGATATTATAGCTCCATAAATGGGAAGCAGCTAGAAGTGATAGACTCAGCATCCATAATATCTGACACAGATTGCATTTGGCTTCCTCTGCCAATAAAGGCTAGATGTGTCAAGGAGGAAGTTATTCTCCATGCAGTGCTACAGGAGCAAAAAGAGTCTGAAGTTTTGTCTGCAAAAGAACTCCACATAAGCACCTGGAATTTCAAGGTCGAATTGATTTTGAAACTTTAAAAGGAATTCCCAGGTTTTAAGGTTGCACTTTTACAGGACTGATGGTTTACCTGAGAAGCATGCACAAAGAAAGTTATAGGTATTATTGTGCTATTCTGAAAACTGGATTGTTACTGAAATGTCACCTAAAGAAACATTCCAAGTAAATGCAGTAATTTCTTGTCTGATGAAATACCAAGAAAATGTTGACAGATAGTAAATAGTCTTTGCTCAGGATGGGTTCACAATTTCTGGAAATTTCTCAAAGCAATGTTTACTTGGTTACTTGGTTGATCTGGGTTTCACAAATCAGTTTGATGTGGCAGATCGAAGCATCGTCTCCAGCTGTTTTGAGATATTAGCACCAAATATCCGAAGCAATACTGAAATAAAAACATAAATTTACAAGCCCATGGAAATAATGTCAAGTGTCCCTCCCTCTTGCACTCCCATTGCTCAACAGTTTCTGTTTTGCCATGTGACCCTTTTGTGGATCTTAATATGCCAACCATCCATTTGCAGTATCAGGAAGAGATGTATTTAGCTATAAAATCCATATCTCAAAATGTCCTCCATTGTCTAGTTTAAAACCTGCCTGTGCCAGTTTCCACCTTTTTTTTTTGCAAGCAGGATGTGACCTGCTCATTGCTTTGCTTATGTATGCCCGGTGCTCTGAGTGTCAGAGCGGCAGTTTGCTTGTGGTGAAGGGGTGTGTGTGCGGTTTCCCCCCAGGAAACTGGTGGTCTGAGCATTGGAGTGCCAATTTGCTTGGGGTGAGGGTGCCCACACCCACTCTCCCCCCAAGGAAAATGGTGTTCCAATGCTCAGACCACAAGTGTCCTTGACGGGAGATCGGGCGCACGCACCCTCACCCCAAGCAAACCAGCGCTCCGATACTCAGACCGCCAGAAAGCCAAGCTCCAAAGTTGGAGACCAGTCCTGCCAACTTTGGGACTTGGCTCAATCCACCTGCCTCTTTGAAAAGGGCAAAGAGTCAGGTGGATCGCACCCCTGTTCCCTTTTCACTTTGGAAAAGGAACCGGCTTTTTTTTTAACATTGTGCAATCAATGTGTTGTACAACATTAAAAACTGGATAACACTAATTTTTAGCGTTATCCGAGGTATAACTGTATTTAGTTTGAAACCATTTCCTCCTCCGCATTGGTTGAAGTGTGTTTAGGCACTGTTTTGCATGTGTTCAACATATCCGGGTCCATCAGTGTCAAGACTCCAGAGTCAAACTGCAACCATCTTAGGGACAGTACCAGAAATGTTTCCAGAACAAGCTGACTGAACTTTGGGCTGCAAACAGATTCTTGTGAGTATTCCTACCAGCAAGAATTGAGCATACTAAATCAATTATGCCTCATTTCTTTTTTTTTAAATTCATTTTTATTAACCATTTAAATGTCCTTTTAAATACAGTACTTTAGCTTCAACTTTACTATTTGACCTTCCAAGGAGCAGTCAGGGTTGATTTCTTTTAGGATCGACTTATTTGTTCTCCTCGCTCTCCAGGGGACTCACAAAACTCTCCTCCAACACCACATTTCAAAGGCATCTATTCTTCTGCACTCAGCTTTCCTAATGGTCCAGCTCTCACAACCATACATTACCACCAGGAATACCATTGCTTTATGCGAATTTTTGTTTGCAAGCTGATATCTCTACTTTTAACTGTGTTCCCAAGGTTTCTCATCGCTTGTATCCCAAGCATCAGTCACCTTTTTATTTCATGGCTGCAATCACCATCTGCAGTGAGCTTTGATCCTAGGAAAGTAAAATCTGTCACTGCTTCTACTTCTTCCCCATCTACTTTCCAGGGACTGATAGGGCCTGTTGCCATTATCTTGGTTTTCTTTGTATTGAATCTCAAGCCAGCTTTTGCACTTTCTTCTTTCAACCTAATCAGGAGCTTCTTTAGGTCTTCCTCACTTTCTGCCATTAGAGTAGTATCCTCTGCGTATCTCAAGTTGTTGATGTTTCTCCTAGCAATTTTGATCCCAACTTGTGATTCATTCATCCCTGCATTGTGCATTATGTGCTCTGTGTATAATTATGCAACTATTTATTATTTATTTATTATTATTATTATTAGTTCAAATTTATATTGCCGCCCACTCGCTGTGGCGACTCAGGGCGGCTTACAGACAATACATTACATTACATTACAATATGTTGGGGTGGGCACAGGGGTAGGGGCAGCAACGTCCTCATCCTGCCCTGGCTTCTTCTTCCCCTGGCAGTTGGTATAGGCACAGGGGGAGTATGCATATACCCAATTAAAAGTGGTGTGATTTAGTAGACTAAAATAAGGAAGAATAAAAGACAGGCTTCTGATTGCTATGATATGAACTCAGAACTAGGAACAGCATGCTACAAGCATTCATAAGTGAGTGAGTTAGTGACAGTGTGTGTGCATGCGTGTGTGCATGCATGCATGCACGTGCACTTTATGTGTTATCAAGTTAATAGTCACCCTAACAAGGTTTTCAAGGTAAATGAGACATTGAATGATTGCTTTATCTGTGTTTTCCCTCATAAGCCTGTGATGGTGAACCTTGGCACTCCAGGTATTCTTGCACTTCAATCCCCAGAAGCCCAAGTCAGCACACCTGCTTATCAGGGCTTCTGGGAATTGAAGTTCAAGAACACCTGGAGTGCCAAGGTTGGCCATCATTGCCATAAGTACATCTTAGTCTGAAATTCTGTCCATTAATCCTCCCCACATTACTTTTGTTTAAAAAGGAGTGAGGGTGAGTACCGTGTGGAAATTTGTATTGTAATGAGTAGTGCTTACTTCCAAGTCTGGCCATGTTATCCTGCTATGATAATAAAGAAGACCATACTGCCAGTGACTGAACACTGATAATCAGATGGCAGTTACCTAACCTGACAACACTATAGACTAGGCCTTGGATGGCGAAGTCTACAGGGAAGGATGATGGTCCCTTATTGGTTAAATCCCACTTGAGGAGAAGGGGAGTTTACTTATTTCTCCTAAAACTTACATGTACTGAGGATTCTTTTGGGTTTTTTGATTTTCTTTTGTATATTATTCACACACTACTTTTAAGAGAATGAATAACGGTATCACCGTTACTCCAAAGTAAAGTTCCATGCTCTGTGTTAATTAATACAAAGGCCTGAATAAATGCTCACAAAAACAATTTCTGAATTTCCCCCTTTGCCTCTCTGGATCCAAATTTCCTCAGATGCTATGGGCTGCTGTGGTGCTGCTCTGTAGTATTTCTAATGGATGGTGCTGCAGCAAATAGTTAGTTACAATCTATGCCACCATAAATAAACAGTACTGACCTAGAAGCTAGGATGCTGTCCTTGATGTGTATGATTACTTTCCCAACAAACAACACAGTCAGTTCTGAAGCAAATGAAATTTTCAGATAGATTTTCTGTGTTAAAAGAAATGTGTGCTTATTCTTTGCAGTAGTATTCAGCTGAAATTGCTTCATGCACCTTTCATATAAATAACATAAAGGAGTATTCTATCTAGTATTGTATTGTATTTTTGTTTAGCATTTGTTTTTTACATTGGTATAACATGTTACATTAGAACTTGAATTCCATTGACACTATAAAGTGACATTTCTCATACTTATGAATTAACAAAAAAAAAATGGGTAGAATATTTACACTAGTACCTCGGATAATGATGAGACTTTGTTCCACAAGTCTCGTCGTTATTTGGTTTTTAACATTGTGCAATGCATTGATCACACAACACTAAAAAAAGCCCTGTTCCCTTTCTGAAGATAAAAGGGAACAGGGGGGCAATCCACCTGCCTCTTTAGAAAGGGCAGTGGGAATCCCCACTGCCCTTTCCAAAGAGGCAGGCAGATCGCAGCATGGGATCAGTTGCTTGGGTTGGGGATTGAATGGGGGCGCGCCCGTTCAATGCCCCCAACCCAAGCACTGATCCCACACTGCTACTGCAGCACCTGGGGAGGTCCGGGAAGGTCGGGAACAGCACGGATTGGGTCCCCTGATCTCCCCAGAGCCAGCAGGTGTGCCAGAGAACCCGAAATGGGCGAAAAAACTTTCATTTTATCACCCATTTCAGGCTCTCTGGCACCCCTGCAACCTTCGGGGAGGTCGGGGGACCCCATCTACACTGTTTCCAACACTACCTGACCTCCCTGGCCGGTGCAGTAAGTCAAATTGCCGGGATCCGAATCCCAGTGTTTTTACTTACTGCACCAGTCGGGGAGGTTGGAGAATGTCAGGAACAGCGCAGATCGGGTGCCCCAACCTCCCCAGAGCTGGCAGGGGTGCCGGAGAGCCTAAAATGGGTGAAAAAATGAAAGTTTTTTTCACCCATTTCGGGTTCTCTGGCACACCTGCTGCCTCTGGGGAGGTCAGGGGACCCAATCCACAGCTGCGGGCTGGCTGGGGAAGCAGATGGGGGGACTCCCCCATCTGTTTTCCAGCCCCCCTGCCCCTGCAGCTGCAGGGTGGCTGAGGAAGCCGATGGGGGACTCCCCCGTTGGCTTCCCCAGCCACCCTGCCCCTGCCTCCACAGCTGTGGGGTGGCTGGGAAGCCAAATGGCCAGCCCCTGTTCAGCTTTCCAGCCACCCCGCTGCTACGAACAATTGCATTGGGTAACGCTAACAAATCGTTATCTGGTGCAATTTTTTTTAAAAAAATTTCCATTGTTATGCGATTTCAGTGTTATCCGATGCAATCATTATCCAAGGTATTACTGTACTTTGATATTAGGAACAAAAAAAAATTAAAAATACTTTGATATTAGTAACAAAATTAAAAAAAAACTTGAAAGGCTTGAACACTAGACTGAAAACAACAGAATGAAATTTAACAGGAATACCGTAAGTGAAAAATTATACACCTAGGAGGAAAAACCAAATATACAGTTACAAGATGGTGATGCTTGGCTCCGTAATACTATGAGTGAGGAGGACCTTGGAATTTTTGTGGATCATCAACTTAATATAAGTCAACAGTGCAATTTCCTAGCAAAAAGTATCATTGCTATTTTATGCCACATTAAAAGATGTGCAGTCTCCAAAATCAATGAGGTACTATTTTCCCTCTATTTGGCACTAGTCAAACCACATCTAGAGTACAGTGTCGAGTTCTGGATGGTGAACATTAAGAAAGATGCCAGAAAAATTGAACAATCCAGAGGAGGGCAACAAGGATGATCAGAGCACTGGAAATCAAACCCTTTGAGGAAAGACTGAAGAAATTAGACATATTTAGCCAAGAGAAAAAGAGAGAGGATATGATAGGATTTTTCAAATAAACAGGAGGGGAAGGATAGGTTATCAATAATCTCTGAGTGCAGAACACATAATAATGGGCTCAACCCTCAATAAACCATATATAGGCTGACAATCAGGAAAAACTTCTTAACTGTTAAATCAGTACAACAATGGAACCAATTTCCTCAGGAAGTAATGAGTGCTTTTCTTTTTCCAAGAAAAATTGGACATTATGTCAGATGTTCTTTGATTTGGATTCCTGCATTTAGCAGGGGGTTGAATTTGATGGTCTCACAGGCCTCTTCCAACTCAATTATTTTACAAGTAGGTGTAACATATACAGTAGAGAAACAAACACACACTTTAACCTCTCAGGTAAGCTAATGTTGCCAATTTCCAATCCCTTTCCTCAAGTAGGCAAACTGAGGAATGAAAGCTATGTTGGACCAAAATCTGTACAAAAGGCTGTGTACAAATGGTGTCCCCTTGCCTTTTGAAATTAAAAAACAAAGGAGGGCTCGAAGTTACCAATGGTTGTCACTCAAAAACAAGGACAAAAAACATCTGTACTACATAAAAGAAAGCCTGAAGGAAAACAAGAGAGAGAAAAATGAATTCATTTGCAAGGTGCTGTGGAAGGAGAGCCATACTGCAGAAAACCTGAAAAGCAGATAAGTGGGTGCCTAAGTCAAGTCAAGTCTGAACTCTCACTACAGCAAAAATGTGTAAGTTGGGGCTATTCTACCATGTACATGTAATAAGCATACAGAACTGACTAGAAAAGAAATATTCCTGGGAAAGGAAGGTGGCAGTAGGAAAATAGAGATACCTAGTATAAGATGGATGGACTCAACTCTCATTTTATAAGATCTGAGCAGAACTGGAAAAGAAAATATTATTGGGATGGGAGGAGACAGTAGGAAGAGAAAACAACGAGACCCTGTTGGTTGCAAAATCTGAGCAGAGATATTAAGGATATGATATTCTGGAGATCTTTAACTCATATAATTTCTACACATCCAAAGTGACATCACATCTTTGGAGGGTTTTTTAATTACCAAACAATTATATAGTGGTAGGATGAGTGGAAAAGTTGAGACTATATGTTATAGGTTCCAAAAATTAGTCTATATCAGTGATGGCAAACCTTTTAGAGACCAAATGCCCAAACAGAGGGGCAGGATGAACTCTGTGCAGGGCAGAAGGAGGAAGCATTCCCATTGGGCTGCTGGGTGGGGGGTGGGGGCAAACTTTGTGCTGGGGGAGGGAGGAAACTCTCCTCTCCCATTGGGCTGCTGGGCAGAGGGGCAGGTCGACTTCTGTGCTAGGGGAGAGAGGAAGTGATGTTGTGCATGCCAACAGAGAAGGCTGGGAGTGCCGTCTCTGGCACATGTGCCATAAGTTCACCACCACTGGCCTATGTCAAGTAAAATCATCCCCAGCCACAAAGCAAAAACAAATAATTTCACAACTTCTGTGAGTGAGCATCTTAATATTTGTTTTTTATTCTTTTTTAACTATATATTTTTAAATATATTTACAAGACTCAGAATTATTTTACAACCCCCAGGATTCCTGGCTGTACGGCTCCCTTTTTTGTAGCACAAAGAAAGAAACCGGCCCATCTCACATCTGAAATGGTGGTAGATCTGAAAGAGGCTGATCTCCCAAATCTGACAGAAAATACAACTGTTTGTTTGTCGAAGTATTTTTCAGGCCTTTGTAGGTCAGCACTTTTCTGGAACCCCCTCCTCTGTGTTTTGCCCCAGCCTACTAAAAATTCAGAACATAATTTGAAAATGGTTATTTTTCAAACTTCATACAGCTGTAATTTGAAGGATGGCCTCAGGGGTGAAAGGCCATTAAATAACCTACTGATCCATGAAGACAATCTCAAAATTTACAGTAGGTAAGGTAATATGAGATTGTTTTTGTATTTGCATGTTTAATTTGTCTGTGCTGAAAGGCATGATTGCAGATCATCTTGATAGAAAGCTCTGCCTAGCAATAAAATAGTTGAATCTCACTTTTATGGCCACCCCAGATTCACCTTGAATTACTTGAACAGGCTTATGAATAACCATATGTCGCCTATATTGTCTTTTATTTATGATGTATCTATCCCCTGAGATATCTTATTACCTTAAACTGAACAGCTAAGGTATAAGTTACTTTTTTAGTATTAAAGTGCAACATTGCTATCTCTGAACAGCTGCAGATAAGGCCTTTCACATACTGTATACTCATTGTATGTGATCAGTAGTAAATAGATGGGGAAGCCAAGGAATCCAGTTTGGAGTTAGATGATGAACAGGAGGGAATAACACTCTCTGGAATTGATTTCTATACTTAGCTTATCTGGGAATAAACACACTCAGCTCTATGGCTGGTAACCTGTTGAGGGTTGGGAAGGCCCTGCCATCCACCATCACAATTGAGGAGCCCCAATGACAGCAAGACCATAAATCCCAAGTGAATAGTGGAGGAAGAGGTACAAGAGGACACTAAGGTAAAGGTAAAGGTTTCCCTTGCTCGAAAGCCAGTCGTATCCGACTCTAGGGGTCAGTGCTCATCTCTGTTTCTAAGCTGAAGAGCCAGCGCTGTCTGCTTCTGCAGACGTTTCCATGGTCATGTGGCAGGCATGACTAGACACCAGAGCACATGGAACGCTGTTACCTTCCCACCAAAGTGGTCCCTATTTATCTACTTGCAATTTCTTGCTTTCGAACTGCAAGAGGACACTACCAGGGGCAAATTCAGGATAAAGGGAGGAGATTCCTAGTTGAAGAAGGAGTTGATTGGGACACAGGCATATAAAGGAGACATTGGAGGAGGAGAGAGGCAGATGGGAATATGTAGAGCAAGGAGTACAGACTGGAGACTCTCCTCTCAACATATGAATGGAGGAAGAGGGAACAACAGAAAAATGACTGAGCATCTGCCTTTGAAGACTCTACTGAGGAAATGATGGAGCCTCTTTTGCCAAGAGACTGAACATACATTTACAAGGACGATCCCTGGATGGGCTCCATGTGCAATTGCAGGTCCATATAACCAAGGTGGAGTGATATCTCAATCCAAAGATCCCCTTGAAGCCTTCTTACTGTGGGAAAGAGAAAGGTGGAAATATAACAACAAAAGAACCAGGGAATGGACCTCCTCCAGAAAACACTGCACCCCAAAGTGATGTCTGATGACATTGCCACTCCAGTGATGCCAAGAAAACTCTAACTCCAGGATGCCAAACAGCAGCCATAGGCAGTGCCCAAAGCCAAGGCAAGGACAGATTTCTCTATTCTCTATTCTCAAACCTCCTGTGGATTTAAGACTGGGACTATGGGCAGAGAAGGGATCTGGCCCAGAGTACCTAGCTTTGTATATTCTGGTTCCATTGATATTAATATAGTTTGTTCAAGTGTACCTATTTGTGTTAATGCACTCAGAGACTGCAGTTCAATAACTCTAGGCTGCTTTGTCATGTGTATTTTTATTGTAGCACTGAAGACTTCAGCAGTAACCTGGGAAGCACTGAATTAACACATGCTAATGACATTTATGCCTTGAAGAAATTACAGTCTAAGCAGAAATGGCAAAAGGCAGAATTCTAATTTAGCGATTCAATGCTGCATACATTTATTCCATTTCCTTCTGCAAATACATAGTCCATTTACAGGAGGATGTCAGCATTCATGAGATAACTATTTTCTTACCCCCAAATTAAAACATGGGAAGAGTAGATGTGTGGAAAACATTTGCAAAGTTTGAGGCTCTGTGAAGCTGTCTGCCCTGGGTGGAATCCTGCGACTCTGCTTCACTCATCTTTGTTCCAAGCACATTAACACAAATAGGTATGGACTTTTGTCCACTTTCAGGTTTGACCCCCTTCTCTTTTTAAAATAAATTGTGTCTGTTGAAGCCCAGGGAGGATCCTGGCCATGCAACCGTGTGCTGTGGCCATCCAGTTGTTCATCCTTGAGGCATTAGATTTCTAAAAGAACTTCAAGAGCAAATCTCCTCATAAGGAACTTATGTGCACATGTAGGGATCAGAGAAATGTTGCACATGTGGGGATCAGAGAAATCTTTTTAAAGCATTACTCTTGGTCAAAGAAGTAATCTACGGACACAGATTTTGATTAGGATTAGTTACACTGTTTATCTTTCAGCGTCGAGTTATTTCAAGAGATTAATATGGAGGGGGAAATGACCTGAAGGGAAAAGGCTGCCAAATTGCTATAAACTATGAAAAGGACTGGGCTGGGGGAATTAACTGTATTCCAGGCTACAAATCTTTTACATGCATCATGTAACAGCCACTCCTCTCCATTCTCATCTGCCATCAATTTGACAGTGTTCAACCCATCACCTGCTTATCCAGCTGTGCCTTCAAAAATTTCAAAGAATGGGTCCCAAGTTCTTTCAAACTCTGCCAACCTACTCTCTGGTGAAAAGGCCAATTTACTCAGTTCTGAATAGCAGCACATTCTTCATACAACTGAATCCCTGCAGAGATGTTCCAACAGAGATAGCCAGAAAATACAAAAGAACCATTTTACCATTCCTGTTCACCTCCAAATGAAGGACATTGGCAATCAGACTTTATTTAAGGTCTTAGCCATGTTTTCAGCACAATGCTGAAAGTCTAGTAGATCCCCCCCCCTATATTCAAAATCCACAACTATAGTGTCACTATTATGTTATCCTCACAGTTGAGATAGGTTGTTTTATAGTGTTATGATAGTATATTTTATGGGAGTGTGGTTACATTTTAATTACTGAAGCATTTAAGCAGTCCTACATCAAAGACAGGTCAATAGCTTTGTCGGTTTCCAAAGGAATATAACAAACCTGTGCCTGCAAAACCTTCACTTTGATTAAGTCATTATAGTACTTTTTTGTCTTCTTGGCATCCTTTGTTCCAAGGTGTGTTTGTGTACTCAAAGTTGCAGGGTCAGGCAATAGCTTTTAATTAAACTGAACAAGAAATACCATTTTTCTTGGAGTTTTGCCTATAAATAGCTCTACTCTCTTAGCTTGACCTATTATCTGCTTTGTGAAATATTTGTTATTATGCATTGACACAACAAAGAAATACATTGCCACTTCAGAACAGAGCCTGGTGGCCTTGACTGCTTCCATCTCACAGCTGCCTGGTTGATGACACAGGGCCAAGCAAAATATTCATCCAAAGAAATAAATGGCGTCTTTCCTCTTATAAACCTATTCAGAAACATTACAGATGTGGAAGTACTCGACACAGCTTCTGAATTATGATCGCAAGGGTTGTTTACTTTCTGCCATTACACATACCCTGGCTACATTGTTGTTCTGTGGGTATCCCTTACGAGAATCAGAGTGCAATAGCAGATAGACTGATGGACTAGGGTTCAAGAATCAGGGTTTAGATCCCTGCTGATTCATGCAAGCTAGCTAAGGAGGGTGGCACTGGGAAAATGCTACTGAAATATTTCACATACCTTGACAACCTAAATAGGATTGTTATAAATCCGGTGTGATTTGATGAGACACAGCACAAACATGCTGCACAACACTGCTTGGTGATTTTTAGAATCCACTATCATCTAACTTCAGTGAAATGATTGATTGTTAGGTGGCAATCGGATGACTTAAATTGCAATTGGATCAAAACTGCTCTTTGACCTAGTTTAATCCCAGTCTAATCCCCCATTCACATTACACAGGAGCCGGATAAACTATGATAACCCTTCTTCTAAGAACCTGGTTTTGCTAACTGAGAAATAAAATCTGGTCCCATATTCTACCAATAGTTTCAATAATATGAGGGCAGTTGTCTACACCTATGAGGTATTTTAGGCCCATCTTTCTTCCTTTCTTAATGTTGTGTTAAGATTTCTAAAGGAATTGCTAATCGCATCTTCAACTAAGAAATTGTTTTTCTCCCCTTGTAGATTTTGAGCTATCATCCTGCTTTGAAATAAATATAAGCAGATATATTCATCTCCTGAGATGCATAGCAAAATTTATTGATGTAAGAATTAACTATTGATTTAATCAAGTCAGACAGCAGTATTTATTTACTACATAGGGCAATCAAATTTGATAGATACCCCCAAAACGTTGAAGACAGAAATATATCTGTCATATTAGTACAATGATTCCTTCTAGACTGTTGCACAGTTACTAATTTGGAAGAAATGGTTTTAACTTAGAAAATGTTGGGTTTTGTGCAAAGGCTTTCTCTTTGTGGCTTGTCAAAATCTCTGCAGCATTTTATGAACAGAGGCATCTTGTAATAGCAGCAGTGGGGAGGTGCGTCTAGACCTCCAATGATGTGAATTGGAATGCCTTTTATTAGGTTGTTGAATAAAGGTCCAGTTTAACTACAGTTATACATGATGCTTTAAGGCAGTGGTGCCAAAACATTTTTTGTTGTGGGCTGGTCCTGCCCCTGACACACAGCTGTGGGGGCCGGTCCCGGAAGCAGGTTGCTCCCGCTGCTTACAGTGTTGACGTCATCAGCGGCAGTGACGGCAATCACACTTCGTCTTGGTTGCTCCAAGCAACCTCTTGCTCAGTCCCATCCCCTCTGCAGCCTTTGCCAAAGCTGATTGCTGTGTTAGGAAAATCTTTGGAGCCTCCTCTGTTTAAAAATCTGTAGCACTGGAAGGGTAAACCTGGCGCGCTGCGGTGACATAATCCCGGGTGCACCAGGAGGGGTCACCTAGTGCTGCAGATTTTGAAACAGAGGAGGCTCCAAAGATTTTCCTAACATGCCGATCGGCTTTTGGCAAAGCCTGCAGAGGGGATGGGACTAAGCAAGAGGCTGCTCAGAGCAGCCAGGACAAAGTGTGATTGCAGGCCACCACCACCACCGCTGCTGATGTCAGGCAGTGGGGGTGGGTGGAGGAATGGTCCACGGTGAGCCTGGGTACTCACCACAGGCTGCATTAATGATATGCAGGGGCCTAATTGGGCCTGGAGGCCATAGTTTTGGTGCCCCTGCTTTAAGGTACATGGAATTATCATTGCTCTCTCTGACCCAGCAAATAAAAAGGGAAGATGTATAGATCTGGATTTAAAATTCAGGTCATATTTTATTAATTTTATTACATCTCCTAATCTGTGATGGGGCTACTGTTAGTGCTTAAACCTTGGTACCAAAGGAGATAGACCACCTTGGCCTATCTTTAGACCAGATGGGTCTGAAGCAGAGCTGTGCATCGTCAGCCCCCACCCAATATGGCCAGTTTGGGGAAACACCAATTAGGGCAATTCCATTCACATGAATGATGTTGTTCAAGCCACAAAAGTGCCTCGTGATGTCCCTTTGGTTTGCCCCTGATTTACACAAATTGTGGTGTGTACCCAGTGGCCACCTCATTCAATAACTCTTGAGGGGCTTACCACTACCAGCCTAACCCAGTTGGGATAATCTGAACCTAACATTCCTTTCTAGCCCCAAATGGCAACCCAGAAGCACTCTGATCAGCAGGATGGGCAGACCAGCAGCCAAGAGGCAGGCTTTGGGGCAGGGCAGGCTTTAAAAGGTCTCCTAAATGACTTGCCCCAGAGCCTACATGAAGGGACATTTTCAACATCCTCTGCCTATCCTTTCCCCCCTTGAGACAGATGAGGGGAAGCTCCCCCTCCTTCCAAGTCACAAAACGGTAAAACTCGAAGGACACATTGCCTTGTCATATGGAGAAATATAACGGAGCAAACAGATGAAATATCTTGTAGTCATGAGAATTTTTGATCAAGCCACTTATGACTGAATACTTCATGTGTTACATTTCTCCATATAAGCACATACTTAAGAGAAATCAATGCATTATATGAACCTGGTGCCGTCTGTAGACAAATCATTTCAGGTAAGCATTTTATGGTCCGTAATAATAGCAGATGCTGCTTTAATGGCAGCAATGTTCTTGTTATGTACCATCAAGTCATCTCCGACCTATGGTGACCCTATGAATGAGAGATTTCCAAAATATCCTGTTTTCAACAACCTTGCTCAGGTTATTACTATTTTTCATTATGTTGCCTACTGAAATGTTTGAGAATGGATTTTGTTACATACTCCTGATATTTTCAGGGGAGGGAAGAGGACTGAGAATCAGATGGACATGGATAAATTCAAAATACAGTGGTTGATTGACATCATGGAGCCAGCTTTGTGTCACAGATCTGCTCCAGGTCTTTCTGACAGGCAATAACTAACCATTCTTGCTATAAAGCAATATCTTGTTTGTTTTTCTCTGCTCCCTGGTCTGCCTCCATTTCTGAAGGACAACTCCTGCGGTGCAGTGCATGTTAATTTACAAGTGAGCATTGCAAGATACATCACATCTGGATAGTGCAGTGAAAAGTCCATTTGAAATGTTGGTGAGCTGTGGTAACATGTCAAAGAACTGTTTTCACCATCCTTCACCACATAACTGCACTCAAAGAACACCCTGAAATTCTCTCACACACACTCTTTCTCTCTGCATGTACAGTATGTCTCTAGACACACAACAGTTACTTCCATTAAAATCTTTCAACATTTTTTATCATCTGAGGCAACCATTTCACCACAACTAGATCTGGGGCTCCATTGTTGTCTATCATCAATGCAAGCTAATGATTGTGGTTTGGGGAAAACTATCCTCATGCTAAGATTTAAAGACTCCTTCATTAGCAAGGCCTTTTGGCTTGGGAGAGGCATTAATTGACCCCAGGAGAGTCTAAGTGTAAAAAAGTTATCTTTTAGTTTTATCACTGATACATTTTTTTTTTTGCTAGAGGCAAAAATCCCTCAACAAAGCTATAAACAATATAATGAAAGACAGCTCCACCCCCTGCAGTTTTCTTATTTTGTTCAGCATCTTCCTTAGAGACCAAAGTTTGTTCTTGAATAAATGTAAGAGCATAGAACAAATATCAAGCTTTCCCACCTACTCGCTCTCTTTCTCCCTATCTTTGTTATTTTAATTCACTTAAACTGATGTACAGCTTTTTAAAGCTTACTGGGAGGGAGGGGAGCATCTCTCTTGTTTTCTTCACTATGTGGGACTGAATTCACAAGTCAAAGAAATGGGAAGAAAAGTTAACCAGAATCTCATAAAACAGCATAAATTGCCCACTTCTATATTCTGAGTGAAAATAAGTCACACTGAAAGCCTCCTAAAAGCTTTCTAACACTTAAAGATTAGAAAATAGTGCTAGTGTCTCTTTCTCAGTTACTCTTCCTTAGTGCCTGACCATCTGAGAGGGTGATTTAGAAAAAGCAATAGGATAATGACTGCAATAGTGAAGTGACCTCCCAATTTTGATTTTTGGTGTGGAGTCATTTGGTCCATGCCAGCTTTCACCCAAATAAAATTGTAGTTTGGGAGCAAACAACTCTTTAGACTGGTTCTGTGGTCATACTTGTTTCTCTCCTAGAAGGAAAGCATCAGATGACATCATGATGCACAATTACTCAATGCTTTTTATCAATTTTTTAAAATCTGAATTGTGATTTGTGTGCCATTTTTGTTGTTGTTCAGTCATACAGCTGAGTCTGACCCTTTTTGACCCCATGGACCTCCGCACACCAGGCTCCTCTGTCATCTACCATCCTCCAGAGCCCGCAAGATCTACACCCACTGTGTCAAAGATGCCACCTCGCCATCTCATCCTCTGCAGCCCGATTCTCCTTTTGCCTTTGATCTCTCATAACATTAGGGCCTTTGCAAAAGTACTTGAGCTTCAGCTTCAGTATTTGTCCTTCCAAGGAGCAATCAGGGTTGATTTCCTTCAGGATTGACTGATTCAATCTCTTTGCAGTCCAGGGGACTCTCAAGAGTCTTCTCCAGCACCACAGTTCATAGGGGTCTATTCTTCTGCACTCAGGCTTTCTTGTGGTCCAGCTCTCACAGACATACATTACTACCAGGAAGACCATTGCTTTGACTATGTGGAATTTCATTGGTGGGGTGATGTCTTTACTTTTTATTATGCTGCTTAGGTTTGTCATAGCTGGGATCCAAGAAGTGAGCAACTTTTTATTTCATGGCTGCAATCACCATCTGTAGTGATCTTAGGTCTCAAGAAGGTAATGTCTGTCACTGTTCCCACTTTAATTGTCTTTAAAAATTCTATTTCATTTTATTATTATTGGTTCTGTCCCATTTTTCACTTGTCCAAAGCCAGCCTAGTTCTACAGTTGTTGAAGGCAAAATATACCCTTTAAATAGATTGCTGTCCTCTCTGTTTTTGCAGTGTTTATGTATATAGACTGATAGATGCCTTGATGTGTATTGAAGTGGGCATGTATTTTATTTCAGGTTGTATTTTGTCAGAATTTGTCAACATTTGCAATATTGAAATGTGGAAGAAATTAAAACTGTTTCTTCAAAAACTGGCCGTACCTACTAGACTGGCTATTACATAAGCTTAATGACATATTGATCTTCAATAGACTTAATTAGAGTGGCCACAGCTCCAAAAGCACAAACATCACCAAAAAAGGAGAACATGGAGGATAAGGTATAACAAAAAAAGGAAGACATTTTTCACAAAATAGGACATTTTTACAATAAATTTACACATTCAGCTAATATATGCAAATATGATCACAATAAGACATTAGTAGTATAATTTAAGTGGAAACAAACTACTCCTTACCACATTGCACAAGATTGTAATAGGGTAACCACCTTGGGGCATAAGCACTGAGATGAAGGGGTAACATACATCAAATAAATTAACAAGGCATAGAGTTTAATATCTCCTTGTATTTTCTGCATCTTAGTGCATCACCAAAAAGGAGCATGACTCTTTAAATGGAAGATTTTCCTCCCTAAAAGAGGACGTGTGTGTGTGTGTGTGTCTGTCTGTCTGTGGGGTGAGAGGCTGGGGGTTCAATTTCCCAGTGCCTTCTTGACATTTGATGATTCATATGGTCCTTTGCACTCTGCAGTTCTAAAATGATGATGATGAAACATTAAAACCGCAGTCTATTGATTATTTATACCCCATCTATCTGGCAAAACACCACACTAGGTGGCTTACAATGTATCAAAATTGAAGGTAAAAAAATAATATAAGTTAACCAGACAAAAAAATGGGTGAACTGGTCTATACAACAATCAGGGAGCTTAAGTAAGCATTCCTAAAGCCAAGAAAGATGAGAAAAGAGAATGCACTGCAGTTTGCACCTTTGAAAGTATATGTTTAAAAGTACAACTTTGGATTTTCTCCTCATTTATTCAAATCTGAAAGAATCCCAGACTAGAAGGGATTATAATTATCATTAATACTTGACCAACCTTTGATATACAAAAACGGGAGTGTGGGAGGTGAGCATTTGAAGCTAAATAATAAGCCGAGACTATAATTAACTCTGGCTCAGTTCACAGACATTTCTTGTACATGCTGTACCCCCTACTGCTAGAGAAAGAATTCAGTTACATTTAAATGGCTCTAGATACTCTCAGTACACTTTGCCTTCAAGTCATTGTAAATCAATGCCATTCCATTCCCACTGAGCCATTTGAAAGATCCATGCCTAGCAATGAAAGATGTACCCTTGGAAGAAGTCCGCAAGAGCACTTTCCTTTATCAGGAGGCCAGTTTTGTCACATGGCATTTTCTGGACAAGATGGAACACAGGGAGGCTGATTCCACTGCGCCCGCTGCCCAGGGGTTGTGTCTTGAATGCCGGGTAGATGAAAGAGGCAATCAAGAGGAGCCGCACTTTGACACTTTAGTGAAGGAACACTGGATAGATTTTTCTTCTGTATATTTTGCAGGGCTGCTGACACATGAATTGGTGAGAGTGCGAGATGTGGATTTGAATAGCATCCTCTCTCTTGAGATAAACTACAGAGCAGAAGGAGCAACTGGTTTTATTTCCTAGTAAATGGCCTCCCTCCAGCAAGAGTCTTTTTAAAGACCCTCCTTTTTCGTTTTGGCAAGATCAAAAGTAGGACATTGCAAATGGCAAGCCAAAAATCTTCATTCGGAAGAAGGTACAGGGACTTGGCAGCCACACAAGCAGCTGCTTTGTCTTTGTTCTTGCAGCTTCATGGCGTAAACAACTTTTGTTGCCTAGCTTTGTATGTGACCATTTTGTACCTCGAAAAAATTATATTAAATTTTTTTATCTGAAACCTGATTTCTTCTGAGATTTCCGGATGTATCTTGAGTTTTTCTTAGGTCGAACTGTTTTTATCTTGACGTTTAAGTGTGTGTGTGTGTGTGTGTGTGTGTGTGTGTGTGTGTGTGTGTGTGTGTGTGTGTGTGTGTGTGTGTGTGTGTGTGTTTTAAAGGTCACTCTTGCTCAAAAGCTAATCATATCTGACTCTAGGGTTCAGTGCTTGTCTCTGTTTCATAGCAAAAGAGCCAGCGCTGTCTGCTTCTGCAGATGTTTCCATGGTCATGTGGCAGGCACAACTAGATACAGAAGTGCACGGAACACTGTTTACCTTCCCACCAAAGTGGTCCCTATTTATATACTTGCAATTTCTTGCTTTCAAACTGCTAAGTTGGCAGGAGCTGTGTTGATGTGTCGCAGAATGGCTGGAGCTGGAGGACACACAGCTGAAGGTGTAGGCACTTTGATCAATGCAGCAACCGAAACTTGTTTTGTGCAAAAGCGTTTTTTACTTATGGTGAAAAACAGAAAAACCTCAAATATTTACAGTGACAAAGATAACAGCAACTTAAAGAAGATAACCTCTTTTGGTGGCACGCAGTTCAGTTCACTGTGACAAACACTAATGGATGTGCGCTCGGCACAATTGCATTGGGCGCGCACTTTGCCCCGTCCCCCTAGGAGGAGGCGGACAGGTGGCACAAGCCTGGGGGGAGGAGTTGAGGTGCGCTTATATAAGGCGTGTGCTCGTCCTGGCTTGCATCTCCTTTCAGTTTCTCCTTTGAATACGTTTTGGTTCTTGGAGAAACCACCGCTTCAGCCTCGTGGCTTTGCTTTTGGAGAACTTTTCGTTCCACTTATATCTGGGGCACCTGGAGTTTCTCCATGGCACCGGCTTGGAACCCTTGCCCAGCTACTAGCAGGGCTTGGCGGCTGGCCCCGACTGTGCCGCCCCCTCTCCTCGGCAGCGCCAGGCCAAGGTTTCCCCCATCGATCCCTGAGCCCTCTTGGCCCACATGGCAGCCTTGGAAAGGGCCACTGAGATCACCCAGAACCCAGCCACACACTGGTATGCATGACAGGCCGAGCGTGCGGTTCGCCCCCGTCCTCAGCTGATTGGGGTGGGCTAGTGGCCTCCCTTGATCAGAGGCTTCAGCAGCTGGAGGCAGCTAGTCCTCCATTGCGGCCCGGCAAGTCCCTCACCATTGTGGGCCAATCGGGGGATCCTTTGCCTCTGGCTCAGCAGGAGCCTCTGCCTGAGCCAGTTGTGCAGCCCCAGCAGGAGGATCCAGCCGCCGTTGGCTACAGTCACCTCGCGCCACACAGCTCTTCTCCGGAGGTCGCCAGAGCGCAGCAGGCACCTGTGGCCCCCTCCCCGCATTGACCACCCCCCTGCTGGGCTTGGGCCACACTAGACTGCCCCCTACCCCCTCCCTCCAAGCTGGGACAAGGGTTTTTTCCCCCGGCTGGCCTTACTCTCCCCCTGGGTATGCTAACTATGGCTCGCTGCCCCATAATGCCATCCCTATCGGTGACCAAGCTTTGCCAATTGGGCAAGCACTTGCTTTCTGCCACCAGGGACAAAATTTGGTGCCGGGAGTATCTGAATATATTTAGTCTACTCAGTTATGATTCCACTAAGGAGGAGAAGGAGAACAACAGGGACAAAGAATTGGCGAAACACAGGAAGCCACCTTGCACGTGGGCGAATTGGCTTCCCGCATATCTGACTTATGCTGGTGTTCTGCTGCACGCATGCCCTGATATGGCAATCCCACTTGTCCAGTATCTTGACATTATATACAGGGCGTCTGTTGACTTTCCGGACCCGGCATGGCTCTCATACGATCAGAATTTTCATATGCGCGCGGCCCTGCGCCCGGATATGCGCTGGAACGAACACCATCTGCATTTGTGGTTACAGTTCATGACCCTGTCCCATCCAGCTTCTGGTGACCATTATGGCTGTGGTCACCTGGTGCAGAGATCCGGCCCAGCTCAGTCACCCCGCCTTCCAGTGGGGCAGGGGGTTCCAGCCCACCTGCTGTGCTGGGAGTACTCCAACTTGGGCCGCTACAACAGGAAACCATGCACATTCCACCACGAATGTTCCATATGTTCCAGCCCTCACCCCGCCAGTTCCTGCTTCCGGGGCTTCGGGAACAGGGGCCATGGCCACAAGCAGGGACAACCCAAGTGCCCTGCTCCTGACCCCACAGTCAAGCCCAATGGTTTCTGGGACACCCTTGGTGATTTCTGGATCCGAAAGGTTCTTGAGGGGTGGACCCGGGAGTGTGGTCCACGCCCCGATGAGCAATATCCTATTTCTCTTCTGGTGCTCCGGGCGCTGCCTGTGTCCTGGCCTGGCCGCTGTCTTGATGTGTTCGAGGCGGCTCTTTTTCATGTGACATCCACTGCCTTTTTTTGTGCACTCTGCATCAGCGAGCTAGTAGTAGTGGCTGCCGGGGACCTTTCCAACAAGGCTCTGCTTCTCTCGGATGTGACCCTGGCTGAGGAATCAGTTAGGGTTCACATCCGCAGCTCCAAGACTGATCAGTTGGAGAGGGGGGCCTTGGTCATGCTTTTCCGATGCACCGTTTTGGACATCTGTCCTTTATGGGCCTTGCACCAGTTTTTGAATCTGTGCGGTGATCGTCCCAGCCCTCTATTCTCCCATCAGGATGGCTGCCCTCTGACCCGTTTTCAGTTCTGAAAGGTCACCAGCATGGCCCTCTCAGCCTTCAGCCTATGCAGCACCCGGTACGGAACCCACTCATTCCACATCGGTGCTGCTTCCACAGCTGGTTATTCAGAAGGGGACATCAAGCAGATGGGCCGTTGGGAGTCTGGTTCTTTTCGCTCTTATGCTCGTCCTTTTGCCCTGTGAATGCCTTGCTGGCCCGTTTTTTGTCTTCTTTTCTTTCAGGTCATCCGACTCGTTCTGGTCCTGCCCGGGTGTAGATGATCAGCCACAGTTTTGTGCACTGGGCAGCCCGCCATGCGTACAGAGCACCCTGTGGACTTCATCTTGGCCTGCAGCCTAGGACATTCCTTACCTGGCGGGGCTTCCGTGGGATGCGTTGGCATCACCTTCTGTGCTTCTTCACCAATTCCAGATGCCTGCCCCCCTGGATGTCATCATGCTTCATTTGGGTGGCAATGACCTCGGCTCCATGACAGGCATAGCCCTCTCGATGGCGATCCATGGTGATCTCACCTTGATAAGGCAGTGTTGGCCTTTTGTCTGATTCCTGTGGTCGGACATCATACTGAGGTCTGTCTGGCATGCCCACAGCAACCCCTGGTCGATTGACCGTGCCCGCAGGGCGGTTAATCACTCGGTCTACATTTTTTTTCCATCAGGAGGGCTTTGGCACTTTCTTGCATCATCCGGGGATCAGGATCAAGGTCCCTGGTTTGTTCCTTGGTGATGGCATTCACCTTTCTGATTTGGGCCTGCAGTTGTTTCTCGCTGATCTGCATTTCGGCCTGGAGGCCGAATTGGCAGTCTTGGAGGAGGGCGGGGAGTAAAAAGCTCCTCCCCATGTGGTGGGTAGCACTGGTAAGGATGGTAAATACCCCATCCTCACAATCTGTAAGGGACACAATTGATGGGGCAGCTGCCTGGATAGAAGGAGTGAGGTAGAGTGCTGCCTTTAATCAAATGCGGTCCAGGAACAAGTGGCTGCTGATGTTTGGCAGCCTGGCAGCCACTTATAGATTTTGACAGATTTTCCGGACCAGAAGAAACAGGAATGTTACTTCTGGTGAGGAGAACAATTGGAATCATGCAAATAGTAAACTGAGGTAAAATTCCTTACCAGTGCTACATCCAGCCCATTTGCAGATCAGTTTGCACTAACCAGTTACTTCCCAGTTATTTCTTATTACAGTTGGAACTTAAATAAAAGTGGCCCAATTTTTGAAATCAATAAGTTGTCTATCTCCTCAATCCGGGGGTGTCGTGGCAAAGTAATACAGTCTGTAACTCACAAGTTACATTGCTCAGTGAAGCGGCAGTCCTTCACTGGGCAAATGATTCATCAGGTTGCCAAGTCCTTTGGTAGGCTGGTGAAGCAATGAGTCAGCATACACAATCAGGAGCACTTCCAAATTCTTTAGCAAGAAAGCATTTAGTCTCACTCTCCTTTACAACTAGTTAGGGCAAAGACTTAGTACTTAACAAGCTAGGACAAAGACAGGAAGCTCATTCCATCCTGCAATATTCGGCAGGTCAGTATGCTGACCTGCTGCCTTCCAGTCAGTGTCTTAGCCACTTGAGCCACTGAATATTTCATAAGGATGTGATTTATTATCATGTGTCTCCCTTCTGCCTTAAAACCAAACTCACAAAAGGCTATCAGCAGGTACAGAAATGAAACTGAACACCTGAAGGCAAATGCTGGATTTCTTAATAACCTCTACACCACATAGCCCTTTGAAGAGATATTTAGTCAATCGCCATATGAATATTTCAGTTGGCAACATAGAACAGCATTAAAGTACTAGCCTGTTTCTGTCTATCAGAACCATCAGATACTCTGCTGTGAGATTATCCCTGGTTACACCTTTCTGAAGCTTTTTCTGATGTTTTCTACATTGAGACATCTATCTTTCTCTGCCTTTGAAGGGTCAGTGAGGCTGCTGTATAATTAAAACTAGCAACAACAATCATATTATATTTTAAAGGTATATGCTCTGTTATACATTTTTCTAGACGCCAATATCATTACAATTAATCATAACAGGGATAAGCCTGGTTTGATGTCTCCTTCACTGGTATGTCTGTTTTCATGCTTCTGCAGCTCTGAAGAAATGTGAGGAAGCTTCCTTTAAAAAAAATTAAATGTGAATTCAAGCAATGGTTTACGAAGCTTCTTGTTTCATCAACGGATCATTAAGATCAACAAGCATTTAAGAGTTGGGGTGATTTCCTTTTTGCATCCAAAATTGGAGAGGAGACAAGCCCCAAGATATCTCTCTTAATGATAAACCATGGAATACTGTGAAACATAAAACAGCTTACCATCTGGCTCAGATGTCAATTACCTCACCCACTGAACTACCCAACCAGAAGTTACCTGTGGGGAAAAAACAACAGATGAAGAGGGGTCCACCTAGCATTCCCCTTCCATTTTTACTTCCTAATGTGGAAAATGGCACAGACAAAGAGAGATTCCTGTTTTTGTAAGGATCCTCATGTCTGCATGAAGCCGGGTTTCCTAGAGTTTCCCAAATGGAGAGTCTTTCCATGAAGCTGAATGTCTCTTCTTCAGAAACGTTGTGGTGATGATGAACATGTTGACTCCCTTGAGAAAATATCATCTGAAGAGGGCTAATATTTAGGTATAGGCTTCTGTCAGTTTCCACTGGGAAAAGTTCAATTAAACAAACAGGCAACTGTGGTTTAAACATTATTAGACAGTGCACACCAAAGGAAAACTTATCAAATTTATACAAACTAATTTCAATTTATTTGAAATAAAAGAGACTGTGGATTTAAAAGGAGGGCATGGCATAAAGTAGAGAGAATAACCAAAGATGCCCTAGCAAGTACCTATCCACTTCTTTGAAGAACATATGTAATAAACCTCATTTAATTGATGTTGCTGTCTAAATATCATTAATTTTGCAAACATAATGAACAGTAAATATATGACTGGGACATCAACAGTGTCTGACAAACTTAAAGGGAAGCCTCTTCCAAACTATTTCAAAAACATCTTAACTATCAGAACTGTCTGCACAAATAATCTAAAAGGTATTTCTACCATGCCAAAATGTGTCAGAATGTAGATGTGGATTGCCTGTAGCAAATTGTAGGTTTGCCTTAAGAATAAGAAGGCATAGCTGACAGCTGAATCTAGCAAAATGACACTGTACAGTTTCTTGTACTGCCAAAAAATGCAGGAAAAAAAGATGAATGAGAAACTAATGCATAGTCTTTCTTTGTTTTCATGCAACAACCAAAATGCAAACATGAACCTCTCTCCTGTGTGAAAATGCAAGAGTTATACTTCTAGATAAGGAGAATCGAAAGATATTTCTACCTGAGCTGAGTCATCCATCTATACAACTCAGAATGCTGACTGGTGCCCAAGTCCAGCTAGGATGTTTTGCCACAGGAGGCAGAAAATCTGCTTTGGTTTGGATTCCTGCATTGAGCAGAGCATTGGACTCGATAGCCTAAAAGGCCTCTTCCAACTTGGTTATTCTATGATTCTACAGTTCTGTGAAATGAGTGAGGTGATTACCCATCAATCAGAAATCTATTGATTAGCTCATTCCCCCACTTGCCTTGAATATCTGAAGAGACCTCTATTGTCAGATGTCACCTCCTGCAATCAGTTTGCAGCTCATTTTAGGCAGAAGATCGCAGCTATTTAGCATGATCTTTATTCCTCCAATGGTTTAGTAGATAAAACCAACACCGGTAGTAGATAAAACCAATGCCACACCAATGCCAGAGAGGATAAAGGGCTGCCGGATCCCAAGGTGGGTGAATATGCCGAGCACCACATCTCCTCCCCTCTGGTCATGCCAACGTCAGAGGAGGAGAAAGAGCCACCAGACCTCGAGGTGGCTGAAGATGTTGAGCTCCAGGTTCTGTCAAGGACGTTGAGCCCTGGGCTCCATCAGGGACATTGGGCCCCAGGCTCCATTGGGGATCTTGAGCTTCGGGCAGGCTCTATCAAGGATGTTGAGCTCTGGGATCCGATCCCTGGATCTCACTATTGTCCAGCTGTGGTGCTGACAGAGGACAATGTAGTTTACCTGATTTATTTGTTGTTCTATTGCTTGTATTTATTTATCAGGATTTATTGTGCTTTTGATGTTTATCTGATATTTTGTGATGCTTTGTGATGCTTTGTTAGCCGCCCCGAGTCACATTGCGAGTGGGCGGCATATAAATGAAAATGAATGAATAAATAAGGTTGAGATGTCCAGCAAATTTTGTCTTTCGGGTTTGGATCAGTTTCAACCTCTGACATCTGATGAGGTTAAACAAGGTGTTTGCTTTCTGTAGATCCCTCACCTCTACTCTTGATCCTTGTTCATCTTGGTTGTTAACATTATCTCAGAGGTGTATGTTGAATGGACCACCCATATTATCAATTCCTCTTTATGAGAAGGCAATGTTCCCTTTTTTCTACTTTGACCAGTTTCCCTTACCATGATCACAGATCCCTAACAACTTTGGTCCATGTTCTGGTAGTCTTGAGGATTGACTACTGTAATATTCTTTATGTGGGAGTTCCATTGAAGCTGTTAGAGAAATGCAAGTGAGTCTAGAATGTAGCAGCCAAATCTATCAGAATTTGGGAGAAGATTTAACCACATCTCCTAAATTCTGGTCAATCTTTACTGGTTGCCTATCCATTTCCATGCCAAGTTTAAGGTGTTAGTTCTAATATAGGAATACTAGCAATCTGGGAAGCTTTTAAAACTGAGTAAATAATTTGTGACTGAGAATTATCAATTGGAGTTGGGGAGAGTAATGGTTTTCTGTGTATCCTATTTAATATACTTCTCAATAGTAAAATAAAAGAAGGTACCTGTGCTCCCTTACAGCTTGACATGCATTATCAGTAGACTAGTAGACATATTGGGGATTGGAGGTATTATTGATTTAATAACAGCATCTGTGTACATGCCATTTCACGGAGCAACACAAACAAAAAGGTCAGGTCCTTTACTTGAGGAACCTACACTCTAAATTTCAAGAAACAAAGGAGAAACAAATGTATTGAAGCCTGACAAGGATGGATGTGGGCAAAGGATTATTGATATTAAATGTTACACAGCCTGAAATTCTATAAATAGCAGCAACAAGAGCTACATATTGATAGTTTAACAGCTATTTCTTTTTACATTGAATAGATTTTCTTTTAAGGATAAAGATTTTCATAAAGTGGCATATAGTATGAAAACAGTACAACACAATATCAGACAGATTATATAAGCACTTTAAATGTAAATTATTTTAAAACTAATTAAAGGCAGGTTTAAATATTTAACAGCAGCAATTACTATCAAACTTTTTCCGTTTGAAATCCAGAGAGAACTATCATGTTTTCATATTTCTTGTAAAAGTATGCATTTTGAGGGTGCATTTTAATTTGCAAAAGTCTCAGAAAGAGGCAGCTCTCTCTCTCTCTCTCTCTTGAGATGGTATTACTTGAGGTACGAAGCCACCGATGAGGCCCTCTCCGGAGTGCCTGATTCTTCCTTAAACATACTGCTGTTAGTATGCATCAGGTTTCCTATCCTAATGCATTGTATCATACTATAAAATTGAGAATTTGATTTCATGTCCTTGTAGATTTAAAAATATATATAAATTAAGGAAATGATAAAATGGTGTACAAAGTTTGTTTTAAATGGGATGAGCCTTTGTACGAACAATAGTTTAAAATGGCCATAGACTGACTGATTCAGGGTGCATTTTGATTTGCAAAAAGTCCTAGTCTGTGGTGACAATAGTTTTTTCTATTTTAAATGTAACTTACTTACTTACTTACTTACTTACTTACTTACTTACTTACTTACTTACTTACTTACTTACTTACTTACTTACTTACTTACTTACTTACTTACTTACTTACTTACTTACTTACTTACTTACTTACTTACTTACTGTTAGATTTCTATCGCCGCTGAAGTCTTTTTTGTTTGTTTATATTTATACAACACCTTTCTTCCAATGTGAAACTCAAGTCAGCTTACAATGTTAACAAGATCACATTAAAATTCCTTAAATTACAGAGTAAAAACAATTTAATTGCAGTAATAATTAAAATACATTAAATGATTAAAACAGATTTTTTTAAAAAAAATTACAGACTTAAAAACAGATGATAACTCGGCTAAAAACCAGTATCCAGAGACTCCATTATAATAATTAAAAGTTAGTTTGTTTAAGCTGCTCTGCATACTGTATTTTAATGGGTCTGCTCAGGGATTCACCACACAGATATCTACACTGGACTAACTCTACCAATACAAAAAAGAACTATGTCAGGGTTAAATAATGGATGGGAATTATTCTGCATGGACTTAGAATCAAGGTAAAACCTGACTAATTAAATAATATGGAAATCTACACATGGAGGAGTGACAGAATCAGCAGCCAAATAGAAAGTAAATGCACCCAACAGCTAGAGTAGCTGTTACTATTTGCTAAGGCTTGTATTCTGCTAGGGCTTGTATCTACCCACAGCATACATAACTTTTAATAGGTTTTCACAATCTGTATGCTACTGGCCCCGGGGATATTTTTCTCAGACGATCCTTTACCACATCTGCCAGGGATTGTGCAACAAGACAGCTCATAAGTCTCATTGTTTGTGCCCCACTTCCTGCCTGGCTTCTAGGGTCTCTTTCCCTCACCCCTTGCTTTTGAGTGGAAAAATTAGTACATCCCACCTACCCACACACCTCAGTGATGAGCCAATCAATGCTGGTGACTACTGGGAAATTGAACAGGACAGGCATCCATTCCAAGCTCTAAAGCAGAAATTCTCAACCTACGGCCCATGGGTCAAACCCGCCCCCCAAAGCCATTTCATCAGACCCATGACACCCCCGTCAAACCCGGAAGTTGAAAAAACTGCTTGCTGCACATGCATAGAACACCGCTAAATGCATTCTGTGCATGTACAACATGCATTTTACTTCCACCTCTGGGTGGGTGGAACCATGTGACTAGCCTGATTAGCTACCCAGGAGGGGTGGTCAGGCACGTGACCCAAAAGGGTTGAGAAAACCTGCTCTAAAGCCACTTCACAAGAATCAAATTTTCTCTTCATCTATCATAGCTGACACAGAGAGCTGTCTCCCTGCCTGGGGAAATTCAGCAATTCCCTTAGACCCATGATGGTGAACCTTGGCACTTCAGGTGTTCTTCGACTTCAATTATCAGAAGCCCAAGTCAGCACTCCTGCTGATCAGGGTTTCTGGGAATTGACGTTCAAGAACACCTGGCATGCCAAGGTTCACCATCACTGCCGCACACTTTATTCCCTGAGAATTGCTACCCTACTTGATAGAGGCACCATTCAAAAGGAAGTTTATTCCATAGGAAGGGGGCCAAAAGTGAGAAGGCTCGGTTCCTTGTTGACATCTTCTCATCTCTCTCAGCATGGCCACCCTCAATAACAAGATCTGGAAGGAATGGATGAAATGGGTAGCTGTTCTTTAACAAAATAGTGGCTAAATACCTGCCATTAAAAATTCTGAACACTGGCCAATAGCATTTTAAAAAAGTCTTCACATGTTTGTGAAAGTAGAGTACTAAAGCCCTAATTTCCCTCAGACACATATGCCAAATAAACTTGGGAGATCCATATTCAGCTCTTTCTGGCCACAAAACTTACTGGATGACTTCACTGCTCCCATATCACTATAGGAAATGATAGTCATTTAATTTTGCTCAATTTAATCTTATATAAAATATTAGTCTTGGGACATTTCTTTAGTGCAGTGGAAATGTGTTAACTGTTTTCTTAAATTTGGCTTCTAGGAGAATGGAGGGATTCATTTCTTTGCATGATATATCTACTGTTAAAGAGTACAATAGAAAAGAGAAAAATAATGAAAGAAATTGTTTTTCTTTGTTTTGCTCCTAGTAGGATGTCACAAAAACATATCCTTAGGGCCTTGAGTATTAAAGAGAAACATTTTTCTCAAAGTACCCAGACTCCCACAAGGAAGTCAAAGGGGAATTTTAAAAAATCCTATGACTATAAGAACACAGTCCTTGGTGATAAAATACTCTTTATTTTTAAAGAATTCAGCCAAAAAGTAGACCAAGCTGTGATAGGAGGAAGTCAAACTATGAAAACAGTTCAGATACAGTGCATTTCCCTGGCTCAGTGTATGCTGTACAAGAAATACCACAGAAGCATGTGTGGTTTTTAACACTGAGAACAAAGTCTTCACAATAATGGCAAGAAAGAGGGTTGTGGATGGAGGTGAGGAGCACATTGGACACTATTCACACACTATCCACATAGGAGAAGACTAGATCCAATACCACACCCAAATCACATACCTGGTCTTTCAGGAGGAGTGTAGCCTCATCCAGACAAGGTTTGTTAACATACAGCCAGTAAGGGGACCTTCTCTACCACAAGATCTCCATCTTGTCAGGATTCGATTTCAACTTGTTAGCCCTAGTCCTCAAACCTATCCCAGTTGATAAAATATACTCTTGCTGGTATCAATCCACCTAAGGAGAGAAGTAACAGTGGACGGTGAGAGAAGAAACCAAGAGAATGACCCATGACATCCTCTGAATGGGAATGTCTCAAGTCCACCAGCTCAGATCCAAGAAGAGCTTTATGGCAAGAACAAACATCCTTGAGGGTATGCAACACCAAAAACAAGTTAGAAGATGGAGGAAGGAGCTCACTGGACAAGGAACAACATCAAAGGAGGATATAGCTGAGGAACTCAACCTCCCCTACATCACTTGGAGGACCTTAAATAGGCTGAGGGTTGGAATCCCTAAATGCAAGACCAAATGGGGGCTGCTGGAGGACAATAACATGTGCTGTGAATGTGGAGAGATACAGAATCCAACTCATTTGCTGGTCTGAAGGTTACTTCCAGAAACATGCACCGATGAGAATTTAAGTTGGGCCAATAACAAATCCAAGAAAATGGCTTAATTTTTGGCAATCCAGGGTTTGATCAGGACATGAAAGAAGAATAAGCCCCAGTCCAATCCATTATCACAGTCAAGCACCATTCTGGGCCCCCAACAATATCCACCCACCAAGAATGTAAAAGAGAGATAGAGTAGTGTGCCATCAGTTTATTTATAATAATATACTCAAAATGTCTATATGACCTCACCAATGTCTTCACATATAGATGTTAAAAGCATTGAGGAAATGGTCGACCCTTGTGGGACCCCACAACATTATACCTAAAGGGCTGGTGCAGCATCAGAAGCTGTACATTTGGACATAGCCACTGAGGAAAGACCAGAGCTAGCAACGTTTTAGACCACCTATCCTCAACCCCACTAGTCTGTTCAGAAGAATACCATAGTCAACAGTATCAAAAGCCACTGAGAGATCCAGAAGGATTAACAGGGGCACACGCCTGCCCCCCCATCAGCCTCTATGAAAAAGTTATACAGCAGAGAGACAAATGTTGTCTTGGTCCTATGCCACAGCCAGAAACATGATTGAAATGGATCCTGCCTATTGGTAACATCCAAACTTGCCTGCAGCTGGTTTGCCAAAACCTCTCAATTACTTTGCCCATAAATGGAAAAGTTGTCCAGTGCTACATTAGCTTTTTTTGGAATGGGCCAACTGATGGTCTTTTTCAAACAGGATGACATAATGCCCTTTTTGGAGAGATGAGTTGATAACCTGTGTGGTCCATTCTATCATTATTTTGTTGTTGTTGTTCAGTCACATAATCGAGTCCAACCTTTTGTAACCCCATGGACCACCGCACACCAGGCACACCATCCTCCACCATCCTCCTCAACCCACCCAAGCTTTGTGCCCATTGCATCAACAATACCATCTAGCCATCTCATACTCTGCCATCCCCTTCTTCTTTGGCCCTTGACCTTTCCCAGCATCAAGGCTTTCTCAAATGAATCCTCTCTTCTCATTTTACATCCAAAGTACTTTATCTTTATCTTCAATATTTGACCTTCCAAGGAGCAATCAGGGTTGATTTCTTTTCTTTCTTTTTTTGTTCAGTCTCATAGTCAATTCTGACTCTTTGCGACCCCATGGACCATTGCCCACCAACCTATTTGTTCTCTTTGCTGTCCAGGGTACTCTCAAAATTCTCTTCCAACACCACATTTCAAAGACATCTATTCTTCTGCATTCAGCTTTCCTTATAGTCCAGCTCTCACAACCATACATCACTACCAGGAATACCATTGCTTTGACTATGTGAACTTTTGTTTGAAGGTGATGTCTCTACTTTTAATTATGTTCCACAGGTTTCTCATAGCTTTTCTCCCAAGAATTAGTTGCCTTTTTATTTCATGGCTGCGATCACCATCTGCAATGATCTTGGACCCTGTCATGAAGTAAGCCCCATTTGAAACTGTGCTTTTTTTCATGATCTTTTTGTCCACCTAATTATCCTTGCTTTAGCCTCATTCGGGACTGCAGTGGCTCAAGTCACTAAGATGCTGACTGGGAGGCAGAAGGTCAGCAGTTCGATTCCTGAGTACTGCAGGACAGAATGAGCTCCCGTCTCTGCCCCAGCTCCTGCCAACCTAGCAGTTCGAAAGCAAGAAATTGCAAGTAGATAAATAGGGACCACTTCGGTGGGAAGGAAACAGTGCCTGCCACATGACCATGGAAATGTCTGCAGAAGCAGACAGCACTGGCTTTTCACCTTAGAAACAGAGATGAGCACTGACCCCTAGAGTCAGATACAACTGGCTTTCGAGCAAGAGAAACCTTTACCTTTACCTCATTCAATATGGTGATTTCAGATCAGGGGGAGAGAGAGAGAATGGAATGTAAACTATGTGGGCCTCATGGCTGGGATGAAACGAAACCTAATGTGTGATTGACATGTCATGCTGTAAGATCATTGGTTGGAATCCCTAAGGGGGATGGCCAGAAGGTGGACTTTGTGGGAGGAGATATAAACCAGAAGGTGTGGGGCCAGAGAGACACTCTCTTGGATACTATGCTTTTCAAATGCGATCATGTACCCTATTTAGCCAGAAAAGGTGTCATGGGCTATCCCTTAAACAAGCAGCTTTCTTTATTTCTTTATTTTGAAATCCTTTCTGAACTGTTGCTGGACTGTATCCTGTATCTTGCTCTGCTTTCAATATACTTTTAAAATACCTGAAGAGATTGGAGCAGTTATTTGGCTCGACGCTACCTTATCTAAACATCTCTAGATGTTTGGGTTGTCCAGTCAGGGAGTTGCAACTCAGAAGAATGATAGGGCCTACTCAAGAGTAAGGCATCATATTGTTGCAACCCTAAGAATGTAAAGTCTGTCACTGCTTCTACTTCTTTCCCATCTACTTTCCAGGAAGTAATGGGGCCTGTTGCTATTACAATAAAACCCCAGATAACACTACAACTTGGTTCCACAAGTCTTAGTGTTATCCGATTTCTAACGTTATGCGATACATGCATTGCATAACGTTAAAATCCTATGGGATTAATCGCATATTGTTAAAACTCCATAGAGATACATTGTAACAAGCACAGGCTTCAGCTAATCTTATGTGATGCATCCCATAGGGTTTTAATGTTATGCGATGCAATTTCCCCCCAGTTTGTTTAATGTTATGTGGTTTTAGCATTATCTGGTGCAAACATTATCCGAGCCCTGCATTGCGTATTATGCGCGCTACATATAAGTTAAATAAGCAGGGTGACAAAATGCAGCCTTGTCTTATTCCTTTTCCTATGCCAAACCACTCCATCATTCTGAATCCTGTCCTAACTGTTGCTTCTTGACTCATGTACAAATTTCTCATGAAACTTATAAGGTGTTCATTATATCTTTGGTCAATTTCAGAAATCAAGATGAGTACGGTCTGATGGATAAATGGTGGCTTTGCAGCATGCAAGCTCTTTGACTGTGTCATTAGGCATTCCAGGTAAAAACTGATCTGAGAAACTAAACAATTCAGTGCATTGGAATCTCTTCATGAATACCTATAGAAACAAAGAAGTCAAGGTCCCATTGAATGGCTTCAATCTTAGATTGAAAATTAGCTGCATAATGGTTGCAGGTGTTAACATCAGACTGAAGCCTATTTTCCAGTCCACAGTAGATGAGGTCACACAACACTTTTTAGCGCTCTGCCAGATGATTTACTGCCTCACTAATAAGCTTGATATTATACGCTCTTTTAGCTGCTTCTATAGCATTGGCATATTTGCTGGACAGTTTCCTAAGCACAGCTAAATTATGATCTGAGGGAGCTTTCCTCCATTTGCTCTCTAGCTTTCTCCTTCATTGCTTCATTGCTTGTAATTCATCTATAAACTAAGATGAGCGATGAGCTCTGCAATGGAGAAGTTGCTAAGGAATGATCATGCCTGGTCCATTTGGTAACTTGGGCTTTGACAAGAGCCCCAACCAGATCAAACAGAAATATCCCTAATTTTGGATCCCTGAATTAGATCCAAAAGTCTTTAGTAGGGCAGACTATCTTGAGAGGTTCATCCTTACTGTGACACTGGTGAAAATCCATCATTTTCAGACCACAGCCTAACTTTGAACGCCAGGTAAAGAGTATCATCTGTAACATGCAATTGGACCCATTGTATGTTGTGATCTCCATGAATTCCAAGGCTGACCAAAGTAACTATTATTTACACATTGATAGTCAAATCACTTTTATACCAGAGAACTATAGTGCACTTTCCTAAGTACCTCACCAAGATACACCATCCTAGTTTGGGTGTAGATTGCATGTCACCCATCAAGCCTCCTCTTACCCTACTGTATTATTTGTTTTTGTTGTTAAAATAAATTCCTTTTGCAAAATCTGATTCCTGAGGCATTACTGGCTGTTCTGGGGGACCTCTATCCAGACCTTGATGCTGCTCTTGCCTGGCCTTGGACCGGGGAGAACGAGGACAGCTGCGTCCGGGGCTGGCAGCTTTAAGAAGAACCACCGCTGCTGCCCTGCTGGACTTTGACGCTGCTCTCACCCGGCCTTGGACCGGGGAGAATGAGGACAGCTGTGTCCAGGGCTGGCGGCTTTAAGAAGAACCACAGCCCCCACCCCACCAGCTGTGTGGGTCTTTTCTCTTCACCACCAACTTAGACATTCTCTCAGCCAAGTTCGGATGAGGGGAATGAAGTAGTAGGGAAATGGACTTAGTGGACTGTGAGTGGGATAGAGTTTGAGACTTTCGTGAATTGTTCAAAGTGTCTTTGATGTGTTTTTGAAACATTTATGATGTTTTAATTTTGTAATCGGGATGGGGGATTTCTTGTAATGCTTTTGATATATGATACTTTATGTTTTGATATGTGATAGGTAATATTTTGTGATTTAATATTTGTAGTTTATTGTTATGTTATTAATATGTGATATGTGATATATTGTTAGCTGCTCTGAGTTGCTTTGGCAAATAGAGCGGCATACAAATACAAAAGCAAATACAAACAAACATTATGCTCCCTGTCAATCATGGTGTACGAGGGGAGCGTATGCTCAGAACAACTACCAGAAAGTAAGGACAGACAGTTCCATCTTGGCTGGATTCCCCCCCCCCCCTTTTGTGGTGGACTCTGACACCAAGAATAGGAAAATGGGAGGGGTGAGGAGTGAGTTTTCCAGAGCGCTGTAGTTCTCTGAAGAGCACTGTAGTTCCTGGGAAGATGCATTAAGTGGGCCAGTCAGAGAGTTTCCATGAACCCCTGGGGACACCCACCTTCACAATATACTATAGATATCAAGTGTAGCATAGTGGATAAAGTGATGGACTAGGATTCAGAAGCTAGAGGTCAAATCCTTGCTCAATCATGGAAAACTAACTGGAGGAGTGGAACTGGTAAAACCACTCATTAAATATCTCCTTCATCAATTTTGACTTGATGGCAAATAACAAGCAAATATGAACTTTATGTCCAGATATAACTTAATGGTATAACTTAATGTACTGGCTGTGGAGTGAGATGTGCAGAATCCAAATCCCTTCTGTTTCTTACAGGAAAATGCTCCCCCAGTAGCTTAGTGGTTGAAACACTCAGCTTGGAGACTGGAAGGTCAGGTTTCAATACTCGAGGGTTGCACCTGGGGACATGAAAGGCGCCTCATTTGGGCATCCTCTGAGTGTAGTTTCACCAGCATAAATCCTTTCAACCCAGTGTAATCTCTGACACAAAATTATTATTATTATTACAGGAGAGTACTAGTCAAAATCCCCAGGAATATGTGTAACTGATGGGGTTAAGTGTCATCTCACCAGAGTGACCTTGAGCAAATTGCATGGTCATGGAGTGACAGATATATCACCTCTGATTATATATAGAAAATCCTGGGAAGGTCAACAACAGTTGGAATTATCTTGATAGTGACATCATTACTGTGATTATATGACCAGCTGAAACAAAAGTCATATTCTGACTTCATCTGGAATCAAAGGGACTTCAGCCATGGTTAACTATTGCTAGTTCTCTTTGCCATGGTCAATTGACTGGTGCAATACATCTGTTGACTGATATTGCTAGTTATATTTGCAATTTTTCCCCTGGAAGAAGTAAACAAATTTTAATCCAATTGAAATTAACAAGAGTTGCAACTCAGCCCTTTAAATATGTGCACAGCAATTTCAGGCAAACAACACATTCTTTAAAAGAAACAGCAGGAGCTTCAACTTTCTAGATATACTAAGAAGTAAGTACTCTTCAAGGAATTTGATCCAAACTGCAGGAATTATTATTTTCAGTGAGACATTTATTGATGATGCATATGGAATGTCATTCTACAGCTACCCCAGCCCCAGATGCATTCTTCAAGAGGGAACTGAACTGGGTCAAGAAAGCAGAGAGCAGTGTCATCAAGAGGCTAGACCTGTGGTGGTGAACCTTGGCACTCCAGATATTTTTTGACTTCAATTCCCAGAACCCCAAGCTCCCATTTGTTGTTTTTCAGTCGCACAGTCGATTCCGACCCTCTGCGACCCCATGGACCGCTGTCCTCCAGGCACTCCTGTCCTCCACCATCCCCCTCAACTCACCCAGCTCTGTGCCCATTGCCTCTACAATACCATCTAGCCATCTCATCTTGGGCCATCCCCTTCTTCTTCTGCCCTCGACCCTTCCAAGCATCAAGGCTTTCTCAAGTGAATCCTCTCTTCTCATTTGATGTCCAAAGTACTTTACCTTCATCTTTATTATTTGACCTTCTAAGGAGCAGTCAGGGTTGATTTCTTCTAAGATTGACCTATTTGTTCTCCTCGCTGTCCAGGGGACTCTCAAAATTCTCCTCCAACACCACATCTCAAAGGCATCTATTCTTCTGTGCTCAGCTTTCCTAATGGTCCAGCTCTCACAACCATACATTGCCACAGGGAATACCATTGCTTTGACTATGCGAATTTTTGTTTTCAATGTGATGTCTCTACTTTTCACTATGTTCCCCAGGTTTCTCATCGCTTGCCTCCCAAGAATCAGTCGCCTTTTTATTTCATGGCTGCAATCACCATCTGCAGTGAGCTTAGATCCTAAGAAAGTAAAATCTGTCACTGCTTCTACTTCTTCCCCATCTATTTTCCATGCCGCCCTCGGCACTCCTGTGAGCAGAAGTAAAATGCACCCATATGGGCGTGTTTTACTTCCGCTTCCAGGAGCGATGAGGGTGGCATGGGCCGGATGAATCGCAGTAAACCCATTTGTGTGGATTCAGGGGGCTTGGGCTTCTGGGAATTGAACTCCAATTACATCTGGAGTGCCAATGTTCACCATCACGGGGCTAGACTATGTTAGATATTAAAACGTAGCTGGGTCACTGAAGACAAAATGCCCAAAGCTGAGACACCAGATTAAGATGTATCCATTCTCTCCAAGAATTGATGATCACATCAGCAGAAGAGAATTGATAGCTTCCACCATGACAGGGACAGCAGCAAGAGTGGAAAGTAACTCTGGTCACATTTCATAACAGTGGTACTAGTTGTCCAGATGAAAAATGTTCCTACCCAAAAGAAAAATTGCTGGTAATTATAGGAATGCCAAAATAGGAAATGTGATGGAATCAAACATCATCAAACAATTTGACCTTGGAGTCAAACATTCAGCCAGATGACAATTCATATAATTCTGTGAAACCAATAATTTGTTTGTTTGGTTTCTACAAATACATGGTTCATGCAACCAAGCAGGCAAGTGTATACAGCTTGCACATAGAGACAAAGAAGACAATTATTACCATAATTGACACTAAAGTCATTACTAACATCAATTATTATTATTATAATTCATGGTTCTGTGGTTTACCTAGTGTCTAAACTGGGTTTAAACACTAATAATGGTGTTTTCCATATTTTGGTGCACGTCTAGTAACATACAAAAATGATACATTCATTTTGATGTAAAGCTGTTGGAGGGTTATGTAGCCCTTTGTCCGACATCTCTGAACTTAGTCTCAAAACTCAATTTTGAAACTTGCTTTGAACAAGGAAACTTGGCATCACATTTAGCCAAGGTTTTTAGAACTTGTTTGTTTCTTATGCACATACCCCAGCTCTGTAATGCCCAGCCCAGCCTAATGAAGTCATTTCTGATTATGATGTTTTTGTTGTCTAAGAAACTCTTCAACCTGGCTGGATAGTTCAGTAGTTTAAGTACTGTATCTGGCTGAATTGCTAGAGGTTCAGAGTTTGTTTCTTCACTGAACTTTGGAGGAGAAATTTCATCCTTTGCAGTCATGAGCAAAGTGCACAGGATGACAGAGGGCTTTTGCACAACTCCATGTAATACACCAGTTATGCCCACTCCTAGACTGGGACACCTTGCTCATGGTCACACATGCTTTGGTCACCTCCAGACTTGATTATTGTAATGCGCTCTACATGGGGCTGCCCTTGGTGACCATTCAGAAACTGCAGCTGGTCCAGAATGTGGCGGCCCGGGTAGTAATGGGGTGCGGGCGGTACGCTCTTGCCTCACCACTGCTGCGGGAGCTGCACTGGTTGCCAGTATGTCTCTGGGTGCAATTCAAGGTGCTGGTTATTACCTTTAAAGCCCTATATAGTAGTGGGCCAGGATACCTAAGAGACCGCGTCACCCCAAGAACATCTGTCTGTCTCACCAGGGCGGATCGGAGAGGCTCTCTTGTTATCTCATCGGCTAGGGAGGCACGCCTCACTAGCACTAGGAGGAGGGCCTTCTCTGTGTTCGCCCCGGCCCTTTGGAACCTCCTGCCAACTGAACTGCGCATACAGACAGAGCTCCTGCCCTTTCGGAGGGGCTTAAAAACCTGGCTGGCAGGGCAAGTGTGGGGATCCAGGAACGTGGGATCCCATGTAGGGTGGCTGATATAAGGGACAGCCTCCCTTTCTGTTCTTCATCTTTTGCGCTGTTTTAGTCTTTTTCTATGAATTTTTAAAGTTTTAATATTAGTATTATTATAGACCTAGCCTATGATTTTAAACTATGTTGTAAGCCGCCCAGAGTCGGGTTTACCTGATTGGGGCGGGATAGTAAATACGAGTAAATAAATAAATAAATAAATGACCCCAGAAGAAAGGAATGGTAAACCACTTTTGTGTATATTGTACCAGGAAAACTTTGAAAAGGATTGCCATAAGTCAGAATCAACTCCAAGACATGCAATTGTTATTATTGATAAACTTTTCACCTACACCTATCTTCAGAATGTGTTAAAAGGACCACATGAACACAGGAAAAACAAGCAGAAACAGAAATCCAGTCTAATATTTAAAAATCTAAATTGCTTCTAAAATGAAAGGTCTTTATCCTAAAGATAGGATTAAGTTAGGTGCCAGGTGAGCCTTCTATAGCAGTGCATTCCATAAACTGGGCACCATAATTAAGAAGGCCTACTTAATTTTCTCCAGCAGAGACACCAAAGGGTCCAAATAGACAAGTGGCTTTAAATCTTTCAGTCTTAAAATAATGTTAATCCATACTTCCAGAGGTGAACTCTGAAACTGAGCTACCTTTGATTTGCCTCAGGTGCTTTTAGGAGAATGGTGGAATATGAATGAATGAATCTATGACATCTTTTTTCAAATAACAAGATGTAATTATGTAAATGAACATACAGAGGTTGAAACATCATTTCATCTACTCTTGCCCAAAACTCTTCAGAGCTTTACAGATCAACAGCAGCACTCAGTTTGTCCCAGAAATTGGCTAGAACACACAACAACAGGTGAAGCCTTAGCCTCCCACATTCATATCTGGTGGGTCCCAGTGATTAACCCAACTTCTCTGTTTTGCACCAAGTGAAGCTTCTGAACCACTGCCAAGGGTAGCACCAGACACAAGAAAAGGTTTCCCATAGTGTGGCTTAGTGCTATCATGCTACCTCTAGTGGGTTTAGGAACACCAAAAAATACAACTTTTAAGTTTTAAAGCAGGGTTTCGTAACTTGTGGTCAACAGTCTTCTGGTTCCATGATGGGTTTCAAAGGGCCATCTACCTTGTCTGGTCTGAATCTCACTTATTGGCTCTTATCCACTCTCTCACCTGAGTTTGACTTTCTTTGGTTCTATTATGGCTTACTCATAAGGAAATGTTTGTAACATACTATTGTAAGGCAACAGATATATGAAACCTAGTTGGGCATAAACCCCATAGTCCCAGTGAATCTTATTTCTGAACAATCATGCCATGAACTGAGCTGTATATTTAACAGCTCTGCTCTTAAATTCTCATCAGTGGGATTTAAGTGTATAATTTTTCACTGAACTGCGCCCTTGGATTGCAGCTGCTGCTGACTTGGGTGAACAAATGGCACTGGCTTTGTGAAATCTCACTTGAATGATGGCGGTGGTAGTAGAAGTCATTAGTCTCCCAGGGAGAATGTACAGGGGCATGAAGTCTTGCAGGAGAAAGAAGGAATGTTTCCTTGGGAACATAAGGCTAACCCCTGAACCACACAAAAGTTTCTTTGTGGAAGTATAAAAGGATGGTATGATACTTTTCACGTTCTTTCAAGAATTTCTATGGGCCTTTGGAGAAGGGCTGAAGGTGAAGGATAAAAGCACATTCATGGCATGCAAAGAATCTCAGGTATAACCTGCAGCATCTCCAGGGGGAAAATATCCTCTCTGGGAAAGATTCAGGGCTCTTTCAGATGGGGCATTTGTACCCTTATACATTCTACATCAAACATGGACCTTGCTGTGTTTTTTTTAGCCATCCAGATGACAGTCACTTTCTCCCAGTATGAACAAGTAGCAACAGGGATTTAGTGTGAGTCTCTGCAACTTTATATCCCTTTCCATCTCTGGGAAGAGGGGCTATCTCTAGCATGGCAAGACTTTCAGTCACTCCCACCTGCATTGCCTGCAAACTGAGGGTTTCCACAGATCTCTGAAGAAGCTGTTGGGGGCATGTACCTGTTCTAAATAAATTAGAGCAGGTACAGAGAATGGCAACAAGGATGATCGGAGGACTGGAAATCAAGCCATGTGAGGAAAGACTGAAAGAACTGGGCATGAGAATGAGAGGGGTTATGGTAGCATTCTTCAAATACCTGAAAGATAATCTTAAAGAGGAAGGGAAGGATCTGTGCAGGTTGCATAATAACAGGCTGATACTACAGGAAGCCAGATATGGGCTGCCAAGATTAGGAAAACTTCTTAACAGTAAGAGCAGTACGACAGTGGAACCAACTGCCTCCAGAGCTGGTGAGCTCTCCAACACAGGAACCATTCAAGAGAGAATTGGGCAACCATCTGTTATATTTGCCTTGGTTTGGATTCCTTCATTGAGCAGGGAGTTGGATTTGATGGCCTAAAAGTCCCCTTCCAACTTAGTTTTTCTATGATTCTGAGGATAGCAGAAAAGGGGGGGGGGGAGAAGTTGCCTCCTCTCATTTATGCTCACAGAAGATCTTCCTTTGACTTCAAAAAATCTCATTGGATCCTGGCCAGTGTAAGCTAGGAAAGTCTGAAGAATTCAATATTTATGAAATGCAATGTGAACTGACCTGATCTTAACCTCCCAGGCTAATGTGCAGTTCAGAATGTAATTATCTTTCAAATTGCACACTTCTCAAAATACACGATGCTGCCCTCAGCTCAAAAAAAATTATATATATAATGTGTGCCATTAGATTAAATATGCTTGGGAATTGGTATGTTTTGTTATAATATATTTAGAACTGTGATAAAAGACATATAAAATTGCTTACATGGTTTTTATGCAAATTACCAGGTTTTTTTTCTTGTTTTAGAAAACAATGAAACAGATTTTGAATGAACTTCTGCAAAACCAACAGTGTAAAAACAGATCAGTCCATACATACTGTACTGTAGACAAAAGTGAGCTCAGTGATGTAGTTCTTTCAATGAACTAAAGCAGCTTCCTTTATTTCCTCAATGTAGAATAGCATCATATTTTAAGATAAAAAGGTTTTTCTTTGGATCAAATTGCATTTTAAGCAGAAACCACATTACCATGTTTTGCCTCAGATGGTTTCTTCGGAGATAGTGATTCAGGAGCCAAAGTTGCAGATTAAAACTATGTTTATCTTCCAGTGGCCAACCACAAAATAAAGCATGTTAAAGGCAGGATACAGAGGTAACAACAGTTCAGACTATGTCAAATTTATTTATTTCATCAACTGAGACAGCATATTTGATCACACACTTCAAAACTTATGGCCCCTGATTTTGCTAATAGGAGAGGTCACAACAATTTTCAGATATTTAAGTCTTCCTGCCCTTCTGTCCCCAAAGGCTTCACCAGGACCAAATGAGAACCTAATTATTATTATTTATTTTTTTTGGGGGGGATAAATGTTTAATTATCAAAATACAGCCACGGCTGATGTTGTTTGTCATTAGACTTACAAGTGTAATATTACTCTACTACAGGGTTTCTTGGGACTGCAGTGGCTCAAATGGCTAAGATGCTGACTGGAAGGCGGTAGGTCAGCAGTTTGATTCCTGAGTACTGCAGGACGGAATGAGTTCCTGTCTTTGTCCCAGCTCCTGCTAATCTAGCAGTTCTAAAGCAAGAAATTGCAAATAGATAAATAGAGACCACTTAAGTGGGAAGGTAAACAGCATTCCGTTCGCTCCGGTGTCTAGTCATGCCTGCCACATGACCACAGAAACATCTGCAGAAGCAGCCAGTGCTGGCTCTTCAGCTTTGAAATAGAGATGAGCACTGAACCCTAGAGTTGGATATGACTGGCTTTCAAGCAAAGGAAACCTTTACCTTTATTTTACAGGGTTTCTCAACCTTTGGCCTCCAAGTGTTCTTGGACTTCAATTACCAGAAGCCCAAGTTAGCACACCAACTGCTCATGGCCTCTGTGAACGGAAGTCCAAGAACATCTGGGGGCTCAAGGTTGAGAAACCTTGCTCTACTGCAGTGATGGCTAACCTTGGGACTTCAGATGTTCTTGAACTTCAATTCCCAGAGTGCTGACTTGGGCTTCTGGTAACTGAAGTCAAAGAACACCTGGAGTGCCAGGGATAACCATCACTGCTCCAATGGATTTAAACCAATGTTTCCCAACCTTTGATGTTTGAACTGATTAGCCAATGTACTGACTTAGGTTTCTGGGAATTGAGGTAAAGTGATAAGACTTAGGACTTTACCAAGAATTATTTCCATCCCCAAGTGAATTTCCCCCCAATGTGTATAACCATATATTATTTGCTTAACCATGAGCAGCCATGTCAAGGTGTAATACTTTGTGTGCATTGAGTGTTAAACTAAATAAGGGGATATAGACAAAGTTGGCATGAAAATGAAACTGCTTGAAATAGTTTCCCATCATCATTGTAAAAACAATTACCCAGCTCAAATTGAACAAGGTAACTGTATCATAATACTTTGATAGTAAAACTTATTTAAGTTGGAAAATGGAACCAGGAGGTTGCATTAGCCTATACCACAATTATGGTGATTACAATATGCTACAATATATGAGTGTTATAATAGTTTGCCCCCCATTAGGTGAGAGGGGGCTTGAGCAGTCTAACTAGTCAGTGTTGGTCATCACTTGTCGATGATGTTAGGCCACGACTAAAACTCACTAAAGTGTCCTCTGTCGGATCCCTTGGGCAAGGTGAAAGGGTGGTGGTGGTGGACATGGTCTACCTAGCCAGCGGGTGATGTGATATCCAAATGGCTAAAAATCTGCATGCAGGTGGACTTGATTTCTCAGGTAAATTTGTATATGTGGAATGTTGTTGCAGAGTTGTCTACCAGTGTGCAGACTTCTCGCTGGATAATGACGCTGAGGTATAATAGTTTGCAATCTCAGACTGTGAACATTATAATTTCTTGGTGCTAAAAGTATTTGTTGCAAAAGTTAATTTTAATCAAAACTAATGACATTATTACCACAGTGGTTGCCTGTCAGATTTTATATCCCAAGCTCTTGTACTAACAGGAAGTGTAGATGCAGTAGAATTTCCTATTGAAAATATTATCTAGGATTTTGGAGCTCCAGATCCTGCAAAAAGGATTGTTTATGATTTATGAACAGCAGATAAGAGTATAAATAATGCCCTGAAAAGATTGTCTGGTCATGACTTTATAATATCATCTTTTCAACAACATGCTACACATACAGTAGTGCCCTGTATAATGAAAAAGCTCCATTCCATGGAGCTCTTCAGTATATGAATTTTTTGGTTATGTGAATCATATTCGCAATACCCCACATAACCAAAAAAAAAAAATCATTATACATGATATACCCTGTATAATGGGGGGGGGGGGAGAATAATGTTCGCAATATGAGGTATACCCCATATAATGAAAAAAAATTGTTATACAAAGTGTTCATTATATGGGGTACCACTGTATTGTTGAAGTTATGTAGCAAAGCAATAGCAGCAAATGACGAAGAATTTTCCTCCATAGATTGGCATGGTTGGGTGAGCAATTATTATAATTTTGGTGTATCATGTATAATTTGCTTAAAGGCTTTAGATTACTTAAATGTATGGTGCTTTTTACATATAAAATAAATGTTGCAGATGTATTATCTTCTTTTTTAATGTGCCTTTTTATGCTATAAGCTCTTTTGTTTTTAGAATATAAGTTAAGCTTTCTTTTTGGTATTTTATTATACTTTTTATGCACCTTGTTTCTTGTACTTACATTAATGACAGTAGCCTTCTGGAAGAATGGATTTACATTTAATCATTTGTGCCTATAGGTTTTTTTATAATTGCTGTAAAGACATTTGGATGTTTTCAGTCTTATATTTTTGTGCCTATAGAACATATTAATGTAGATGAATAGAGCATGTAGAAATAGACAAATGGATGTTGAATCACTGAAGCAACTTATACTTTGATGTATTCTGGTATTATTGGAAATGGTTGTTTGGTTTCATTCTAGATTTAACCCTATATTGGGATAAATGCCAGCTGTGATGAACTCAGACTTCTGACTTTTCCCTAGAGGTCTATAAAGTTCTGACGACAAAGTTGAATCTGAATTATGAGTAACCTCCCAAGGTTTACTAGACATACTCCAAATGGGCTTACCCGACACTCCTCTTGTACTTTGTAGCTTGTCCACACCAATGCTACCATAAAATAAGCATATTAAACTGTTATACAAATCTGTGACCTTTTGTGACCACTTTTCAGGTGACTCACTTTCTTTTATTGGGGGACAAATAAATATACTACTGGTATGTGCTACCAGTAGTCTGAATTGTGTCCAGAAACAGAGAGGCAGCCAACATTCTGTGCATGGTCAAAACTTGTTCACATGTTTTGTGCAGTACAGTACTGTATTTGTTTTTATAATGTGACTGTTCTTTCAAAATAAACTTTTCAGAGAGAGTTTGAAAGAAAAGATTGCTATGGAAACCTTTTCTTCATTTTGAAAGGCTTTCATCACCACTCTCATTCCTTTTCTCATGCCTCAAAGGCTTACAGCCATCACTTTGCTTTTACCTACAGTTACCATTCTGAGGCTATTAATCCTCTGCTCCTAAAAATAACTGTTTTCTCAGTCTAACATTTTCTTCTGCTGAAGGAGTGTGGGCAGGGCTATTACTAAATTTCTTTGTGTTTGTAAAATTACATTTCATATTTTCCCCCTAATATCAGAAGGAGGGGAACATCAAAGTTAGTTATTTTTTGGTTGGCAGATATATTCCTCCCACTTCCCAGTTTTACTTCGGAATTGTAGCAAAGCATTTGCCAGAAATAATCACTGGCGAGCTTTATTTCAGGATTTGCACTTAGCTCAGGCTAGTGCAGATGCAAATAAATTATATAAGTGGCCCTATTTGTCTGCTAAAGGATCATAAACGCCTACAACACAGGATGGCTAATTTTTGCTGCTGGGATGTAATTCAATATGTGACATTAAAGGACGTGTGTTTGACCTACCCCATATATCCGAGGTTCTCAACATTTTTTAGCTACAGGCCAGACCATGCCCTCTTAGACAGCTGAGCAGGCCAGACTGGTGCCATAAAATGTGTCTGTGGTTGTTGTAAACATGTACAATATTTGCATTCTCTGTGTCTGAAGAAGAGAATTTTGATCCACAAAATTATACACTGAAATAAATTGTTAGTCTTTACTCTCTGTCCAGCTGAACACAAAGTATCTGCAAGGTCTGGAAACTGAAGATGGGTATCCTAGAAAAGAGAATTCAGGGATTTATAATCCAAAATCCAAAACTCACACTGAAATAAATCTGTTAATCTCTGATTATCTTTGTTTTGCATGCCTTTTCTTTTCTTCTTCCCTTTTGCAATACTCTAGAGATTCACACATGCAATAATAGATGCCTAGCTGCTCTCCTGGCTAATTAACACTATTAGAAAGGATAAGAGGTGTAAATCAAGATCATGTCTCCATTCTTCTTTTGGCAGGAAGGGTGAAGGTTGACTTCCAGTTAATTCCTTCATTCCACTCAAATTGATGACACAGTCATTCTGAAAGATCACAGGCTACTGTGCTGGCAAGAGAGAATACAAGCATCCCTTCCTTTTTCTCCATTTCAACAGATGATACCCCTCAAAGCAGGTGTTGTTTACCATTCATTCAGCAAGGAAGATCACAGCAACATTCCCACAGTCCTTAATGCAAAAATAAAATAATGTAAAACATTGGAAACAAAATGGTGGTACAGCCTTAATTATGACACTTGTTTCAACACCGGTGTCCTGTTCGAAAAAGAAGCTGCCCTGATGCCTGCTTGAAAGTTTCCCTTTCAAGCAGGATGTTAGGCATATCCAAAGCATGATGCTTGCCAGCTGGACCCTATGACTGTAAAGTCTGGGTCCTGGAGGTGAGAATTCTAAAAAAGAGAATTATGAGAGTTATGATCCCAAAATGCACACCTTCAGTCATTAGGTTCCTCTATTTTTATATTTGTAGTATTTTAATAATAATAGCAAAAACTCAGCAATGCCTTTGTAAGTGATGTGAGATCACCCTCCACAGGACATAATGCATCATGACAGCATTTTTTAATACTGCATGGTGATTCCAAAAGTGCAGCACCCCAGTTCTAAATCTCAGCCAGTCGTTCCAGCTGGACTCAGGTCTACATGCAAAAAAGCCAGTCTTTCTTTAAAGTACTTTATCAGTAATTCGAACAGATATTGGCACTATCGCAGTGAAAGGGTAAGCCTGTGATTAGTAGGTTGTCTAGGGGATGCAGTGGCTCAGTGGTTAAGAAGCTTGCCTTGTTAGCTGGAAGGCCAGGAAGTCAGCAGTTTGAGACCTGGGTACTGCATGATGAATTGAGCGCCCGTCTCTGTTCCAGCTCCTGCCAACCTAGCAGTACAAGAGCAAGAAATTGCAACTAGATAAACAGGAACCACTTGGGTGGGAAAAAAATCTTGGGAACATGAAAGGAGCCTCATTTGGGCATTCCCTAAGTGGAGTTTCTCTCGCAAAAATTATTTCAACCATGAATAATTTCTGACATGAAATAATAATAATAATAATAATAATAATAATAATAATAATAATAATAATAATAATAATAATAATAATAATAATAATAATAATAATAATAATAATTATTATTATTATTATTATTATTATTATTATTATTATTATTATTATTATTATTATTATTATTATTATTATTATTATTATTATTATTATTATTATTATTAAAGTCTGAGGCTTTCCAAGGGGACTGATTATCCCTCTGAGAATGACAGTGGGAGTGAAACATTCCCTCTACTTACTTAGTTCAATTTAAACTGAAATCTCTTTATGGTTTGCAAAAGGTCTTTGTTGCCTCTGAGTAAAAGTGGCATTGAAAGATGACCAGCTTGCTTGAGAAAGTTGATGCTTTTAAGCTACACATGGATTTCCTCAGGGGCTCTTGCCAAAGGGGCTGCTTGACAAAAGACTGTTATGAAGCCTCAATGCCATGTCTCCCCTTCACTTAAAGCTTTAGTGTATATTGTAAGGATATGGTAACAATAAAGACATCAGTTTGCATAGAAAAGCATGTGATAATTTACAGTTAGAATTTAAGCAGAACAATAATGCATCTCGCATTGAGCAAGAAAGCCTGTGATCAGGTGACCTGTGTAATGGATGAGTCTGCTGTCCATGTGATATTAGCTTGAAGGGACATGATCATCTTACTTATGATTCTTTGTAATTAAATGAAACTGTTTCTAGACCCGTGGTTCCCAACATGGGGGTGCATGCCCCACAGGGGTGACAAATTGATTTTTAAGGGGGGCAAATTTGAAAATGAGGTAGATCAAGTTAATGGCCGTTTAGGCTTCCTCCACATGAATAGGAGTTCACCTTTGAATAGTTAGAATTATATGTCACGGGAGGTGGGTGGGAGGGTGGGATTAAGATTTTAGAGATGATTAGGTGGGCCATGGCCAAAAAATGGTTGGGAACCACTGATTTCTAGACAATATTTGAAATGCAGATACAATCAAAACAGGATTTACTTTATTTATTTATTTATTTATTTATTTATTTATTTATAGTTTTTTACCCAGCATTTCTCCCCCAGTGGGGAGAATTTTATGATAATAAATTACTTTAAAAATAGTTAAGTTCATTAATATATAAGTATATACAGGAAGGGAGGGGAGACCTTAAGGTGAAGCCCTTCAAAGAAAGGATTGTTCTCCCCCAAAAAATATGTGTGGTGTCCTGCAGGTATAATATCCCTGAACATGAAGGCACGACCTAAAGGCCATAAGTTCATTCGGAATGCTACAAATGCACAAACTTTGAATTGCATCTTCTCCCATAAACAATGACCTTCCCTTCTTTAATGTGTGTCTTGAGTCCTTTTCCAGGGTAGGGCAATGTTCTAGTCAAATTTCCTCCATTTGTGAAGCCCAATTCTCCTCCAAGAACTACAATAAAATATATTTTTTTATTGATACAATTTTCATAAATATCCTCAAACTCTCATTAAATATATTCTTCCTTAACAGACAATTTTTAATTTTAATATTACACATCTGTTTATCATTTATCACTGTATTCTAAACCTCTTTGCAAGACAGAAATGTTTAAGGTACAAAAATGTTTCATTGGGGTCATGTGGTTATGAGACAGTCATCTTTATCTTGAAATGGAACATCCTTTAAGGGAGGGATTCTCAATCTGTAGCCCATGGGCCAGATGTGGCACTATTTCATGTGGGGGCCCACTACCTCCACCACATCCAGAAGTGCCATGTGGTGGAGGAAAGGCAACATGGCCATCTGGCCCCGGAAGCTACCTGAGAGAACATGACCCGGGCCCCAGCTTTAAGTGGTTGAGCAGTCCTGCTTTAGGGTTTAAATTCTCCCTCACCTTTCAAATCAATTCCAATCCACCACAATTCCACTTGCCACAGATTGTGTGTGATGATGCAGGACACTCCTGGTCAGCTTCATAGAACATTTCTGATTTCTCGGTGTGAGTAATAGGATTTTTTTTAAATGAAGCACATACTTCATTAAAGTCTCTTCACTCTCATCTTTTCCCTTAGTAAAAGGAGATACAGTCAATCTGGATGCTTCTTGGTTAAAGAAAACATATATTTTTTTCAAAGGCATGCTTGTGCTCCATCCTTTTACACATTCAAGAGCTACGTTTCTGTATGTCTATTTCCAGAGAGCAAAAAGGACAGATGGAAAGGTCTAAAAAGAAACAACAAGAAGGAAGGGGTGTTCTGTAGGATTCTGAGGCATGAAAAAATATATGTAGGTTAAGTGTATGTAGAAGGTAATAATGAATCTGTTACATGACTTCAGCCTTCCTACATGATATATAATCATGTACAAGCAAAGTTCTATAAAGAATGTGGAATACTCACCGGGGGGGGGGCTTTTAACCAGGGACTGCAGTGATTCAAGTGGTTAAGTTGTTGAACTTGTAGAGTGGAAGGTCAGAGTTCGATACCTGAGTACTGCACAGCGGAATGAGCTCCTCTTTCTGTCCCAGCTCCTGCCAACCTAGCAGTTCGAAAGCAAGACATTGCAAGTAGATAAATAGGGACCACTTCGGTGAGAAGTAAACAGTGTTCCATGCACTCCAGTATCTAGGCATGCCTGCCACATGTACACCGAAACATCTGCAGTCGCAGATAGCGCTGGTTCTTTGGCTATAAACAGAGATGAGCGCTGAACCCTAGAGTTGGATATGACCGGCTTTTGAGCAAGGGTGCTCTTTCCCTTTAAGCAAAAGTCAGCTTAGATGGCAAAGAGCTGACATATAAATTAAATATACAGTATTTATCATCGTACTATTGTTACCTGAATTTCTGGGGGTGCCCCTGGTTAGGAGCCCCCCTTTCCTCTGTGTTACCAGCAGCCCAAATTTGGTAGCACTTACGGAGCTTTGGGTGCAATGAAACAATGGCTGACACACCACAATGGGGGTGTCATCACCCTGGAATATATGTATGCAGACATTAGGAGAACACTTTGCAGTGACAAATTACATTAATACAAGTTTCTCTGGTAGGGGATAGTGTCACATAGAATTGTGGTGGTGGAGCTAGCCTTGTTAGGCCTGTTTTGGCCTGCCTCTTAGAGGGAGGATTTTCACACACACACACTCTCCTCAAAAAGTTTTACCAGCAGCATGGATATGTTTGTCTGGTGCTGCTCTCTAGGCCTACTACAATAAACCTGTTTTGTTATTTAAATATTGCTTCTGGCCTTCTGCGTGATTATTAGTTAGTCCAAGATCTTAACACCTTGTCAGACAGAATGAGACTGGAGAAGATAAGAATAAAGAGAGAAAAGGAAGATTGCAAAATAGTAAAATTAAACATTGTATAAAGAAAGAAAAGCAAAGAACTGTGAGGCAAATAAACCATCCCATAGCACATGGACTTTATGCTATGAGAAATTGCTAGCATCATAGGGCAGAACCAGAAAGGGGAAAGTTCTGCATTAGACAATGGGAGAAGCTGGTTTATATGTGCATTTAAATAGAGCAGAAAGGGGCATGCACAAACATCATTGGTCCAAGGCATTACATGGGAGGGGAGGGGGTCTGCCCCTTGAAATTTATTAGCTTAAAAGAGTCTACATGGAAGGGGAGCAGCCCACCCCCAAACTTGGTTGGTCCAGGATGTCACATGGAGAGGTGTTTCACCATGTGACCACATGGAGGCTGCAATGTTGGAGAAGGAGTTGGGGTCAGCTGCAAAAGTCCATATATGGTATCACCCCCAAAACATCCTCTTAAATGGGGGAGATCCTCCAGAAGCCTGTCCCAAAGATCCTTGGTTGTTTGTCATTTTCAGCGATGTCTTTGCTGTGATCTCTGGAATGTTGATACAATGCAGATGGTAAATCTCCTTATCAAAAGAAGTATAGCAGCAGTTGTCTTCTGTCCAGGGATCCATTCCCAGGTGATGGGTTATCTCAAGAGTTCTGCTCACTCCATGGCCATCTTAATGTCCCAGGATGGCTTCTATTGTAGTTTGCCTAGCCAGATGTGGGAGACTGCAGTCATCTTTAATGGCGCCTATTAATTTTCCCTTGCCTCTCCAATCAGCCAGGTGGCTTTTCCTAGGATTGCAGCAACATATCTGGCTTTTGTTCCTAATTTGACCTTTTCAATTTGACTTTCTAAGATGTGAAGCAAATTTAAAATGTTAGTTTTTACCTCTTATATAGCGATTTATAAGGAAAACCAATACTTACCAAAAATAATATTACTTTACACATATTTCTTCTCATTAATATCAGAATAAAAATGTAACTTACTCAGCCGCTTTGAATTTGAGACCATTTCCAAATTGATGTCTATGGGTACAGCAGGCAACTGGGCTCTGTGGAACTTGGGACATGTAGTGCTTAGTGCAAATGGGTGCCTGATGATTAGTCCAAGGGAAACTAAAAAGGTACAAAGAACTTTATTTAAAATAAAAGAAAATAACTTAAAATAAATGATGGATTTCAAAATATTGGGTAACAGTATTTTTTTAGCCCTATCTTCTGAACAGGGGGTAAATATAGCAGTAAAGGTAGTAATAATTGCAGTGGTTCTGCTTGAGATATGGAAAAGTATTTTCATTGAAATGCAAAGACAGGCACACTTTGTTTCTTTGACAGGCAGCAAGACCATGTTGTGAAGGCCAGCCACAGCCACTAGTTGTGGCGATGGTGAGTGATCCTTGACCTCTATGAGTCTTCATTTGAAAAGGGGGGGGGGAGTTAGCCACTAATATTAAGTGCTTTAGCCACATTTATATTTGATAAATAAGTTTTCTTGCTTGGCAGCTCTTCTTATACAATATTCTCCAGTGTGTTACCTTTATCATGCTGAGACTTGCATAAAAATGAAATGTCATACTTTGATACCCTTCTAGTCACTCATTCAAGTTTATTTTTCTCGTCCCCTGATAGCATTCACAAATTTAATAACTGTCCTTTATCCTCATATCTCTTCTCTTCCAGCTATCTATTCAGCTCTCTCCTTTTTTGTGAAGGTTTGCAGGAAATTCCTCATCTTGCATATTCTACCGCAGGAAGAAAAGAAAGATGAAAAGGGAGAAGAGGATATTAGCTACCATTTAGTAAAAGGATGAAGAGCAATCAGGCCATATGAATGGTCAAATTGAAAGGGTGGGGGTATGGATCGTTGTTATTCTGTTGCATCACTTGCAGTTGAGTTAGCTATTTGCTGCTGAATTAATTGAGTAGTTTAAACTGAAAAGTATATTATGAGGCCTATTATCTGAACTTCAAATGTTGTGTGGGGGAAAAAATATAATTTACCCCAATCAAAAGAAATAATAAGGTTATTTGCAAGAAGCTGAGGATAACACCAGAACAATTATACAGCTGATTAAAATATATGAAGATGAATTCTTGCCTCTCTGTTTTGATGCCTGGGATAATAATTAAGAATGACTTGGCAGGCTTTCCCATGCATGATCTCTAAGTGACAATGACTTTATCATCAATGGTGAGCTTTATTATATAGTTATATACAAAAAATTTATAAAGCTGAGTACAATGAAATCATATTTTTTAAATTAAAACTGCAACTTATCTAAGACATTTACTAAAAATGTATGTGCTTGATAATTATGACCTTATAATTATAACCTTATCCTAGATCAGGGGTGCCAAAACTATGGCCTGTGGGCCAGATCCTGCCTCAAAGCCAATTCATCTGGCCCACAGCACCCTCATCACTCCCAGAAGCAGACTTAAAATGTGCTTGTATGGGCGCGTTTTACTTCTACTTCTGGGAGCGACGAGAGTGGCACGGGCTGGATGAATTGGCATCAGGGGCTGTATTTGGCCCATGAGGCATAGTTTGGGCACCCCTGGTTTAAGCAGAGAAAATGACAGCTTAAAATATATCTTATTCTGTCGCAAAACTGATTGCAAGGTGCATTTTACTTCCGCTTCTGGTGGGAGGAACCATGTGACTGGCCTGCTGAACCACATGAATGGTCTGCTGAACCACATGACTGGCCCACAGCCCAAGAAGTTTGGGCACCTCTGTCCTAGATAATTATGAAGACCTTATCCTACGGGCTCCCAATGGTTTTTGCAAACACACAATGCCTGATCATTGGCTATCTGGCTGAGTTTGACAGGCGTGGTAGTTCAGCTACATCTGGAGACCCAAGGTTGGAAACCAACAATATAGGATACTTGCCTCCTTTAAGTGGGCTGTTTCTAAGGAACCATATTATGGACCAGGGATTCTCAACCTGTGGCCCATGGGCCAGATGTAGCCCATGATGCCATTTCAGATAGATAGCAGACCTCTGTTGTCCACAGCTGTTCAACATAGAGTGGGTGTTGTTGCCTTTGACACAATCAGTTTGTTGCTTGTTGCCATACCACTTTAAGAACTAATAGCAACTCAGAGCTGGGAGACGGTGCTATCTCTCCCCCCCCCCCACACACACACACATCTTATTAGGTAGTAGATGTCAACAGCAGCTCATTTTCTGAAACTGCAAGGTGAAAACATTGTAAAGGTGATGTGTAGACATGGGCAGTTAGGCTTGAAACTATCTCACATGGAGAGAAAAAACAGACTCTACTCTCCCTCAGTGTCATTTGCCCTGAGAACTGCCTTTCTTTCTGGAGCCCTTAAGAAGCAATTCCCTTTGACTTAGGATGGTGCCCTCAGACCTGCCAAATCTGTCAGGGAACCAAGCAAAAGCTGGAAAACAAACCTGATTTCTTACCACACCATGTCATCTATAACCACTAATTTCTTCTAGGCATGCATTACTGGACCTGTTGAATACCAAATAGGAAAGAATGGTCTCATAGAAGCATTGAATTGGGTAAGACCATTCTCAGATATCATCTACTCCAGCCTTCTGCTGATGTATGAAGTTCAAAACCATGGTAGACCATGGGAATCCCAAATGAAAAAAAGTCCATTGCTTAACTATTAAGTGAGCAATCTTTTCCACTAAAATTTATTCAGACTTGTACCATAAAGAAATTATTTCTAATATTTTGGAACAGTGTAAAACTAATCTATTGTGACAGTATTTGTAGTTATAGGTATATGCTGAAAAGAGAACTAACTTATAGTATAAAGCTTGCATATATTGTTACATCAGTGATGGGATGTAGCAGGTTCTCACCAGTTCTCCAGAACCGGTAGTAACTTTTCCCAGTGTCCCAGAGAACCTGTAGCAGCTTTTGGGGGGAACCACCTTCGGGACTTACCTTTTCACTGGTTCCCCCACTGCGCATGCATGCCAAGCACTTGGTGTGCATGCACGCCTAGTACTTGGCACATATGCACGGCCTCCTTACTGTCCTCCCAAATGGGGAGGAGGAAGAGAAGCTGCTAGCCTGAAGCTCCCTAATTTTATTATTTTGTATTTTTTTCTTTGGCCCCGCCCATGACATGACATCATGATGTTAGCTCCGCCCACACTGTAATGACATCACGGTGGGGTAGTAAAAATTTTGACATCCCACCACTGTGTTACATGTATAACTATTCCCCAAATTTAATATAATTTAAATATGAGGAAGTAATAATCATTGCTGATGGTAAAGGGCATCTTTAAGGCCCTTGCTTTCTTTTCTTATGGCTCTTTATGTGTAAATTGGTCTTGACATTTAAGCTTTCCAAAGAGACGCTAGTGAATGTCTCCCAGCAGAGAGAACTGTTCTTGGTCTTCAAATGATTACCTTAGTACAGCTGAATGGTTTTACCAGTTCTACTTCCTCAGTGAGTTCTTGTGTTCAAGTGGAGATTCGAACCCTGGTCCCTAATGTCCATCATTCTATCCACATTTGGTATTAATCATACCATTTGGTTATAATTATTATTCAAGGTAAACCTATATAGATCCTTCTGCCTTTCCTTGTTGAAGTTATTTTCCAGGGCCTCAATAATCTTTGCCACCATTCAGACCCTTAGGAAATATTTTGAGACTCTTTGCTGCTGTTAGAAAGTCACTTCCCAAGTTAAAAATGTAATCTTATGACTTAAGGTGCTCCACTCCACTGTGTGTGCTGACAATTGGTTTGTATTTGGGTAGAGATGAAAAAGGGAGTCTGGTTCTATAATTTCCCCTTCTTTGATGTCTCTTTGTGAATGGTAGTCAGCACAAGAGTGGCTCCTGTAGATCATCCTTACTGCCAGAATTGGTGTCATCAATATTCAGGTTGTTCTAGGGTAAATTTTCCTGCTAGCAACATAAGCATATTGTGTAGCAATATCGGGTCAATTCCTGGCATTTTGGATCATGGATATAGAAGCACAATATCCCACATTAATAAACTGGAGGAATGTTTACAAAATCAAACATGCAACATATTTGATTATCATGCCAAGGCAACGTATTGTCAGTATTTTCTTCAACCAAGTATTTCAAAACTTATAGTATAACATTGAAATGATGGCTGGAAATGATCAGCTGCAACTTTTCACAAGAGAAAGCTAATACAGTAAAACCTCACCTAAAGAGTGCCTAACTTAGAGACTAGCTCGCTTAAAGAGCAGATTTTTCTCTGAATGGTTGCCTCGCTTAACTAAAACCAACCAAAAAACTCGCTTAACAACAAAATCAGGGTTCACAATCCCCCCCCCCAACAGAAGTCACAATTGGTCACTTACAATGGTGTTTTGCTTAAAGAGCAAACTTGCTTAAAGAGCAATCCCGTGGAACGCATTATGCTCTTTAAGCAAGGTCCCACTGTATCTATTTTCAAATACCAGGTGACTTGCTCCAAAACTGCTAATGCTTCTTCTGCTTCCAAAGCAGGAAATCATCAAAGCATAACATTGTATATAACAGAACCATGGGAATGGCTGCCAGTGGAATTAATTTTCTGCCATTTCCTATTCTTAGCATGTGTTCTTCAGATGCTAAAACATAATGTCATTTCATGTAGCTGTACAACTCCCAAGATCGGATACATTTCATGTTACTTTTACGAATTACGACAATTTTCACATTTTCATCAGGAAATGGATTTTATGCTTCTTTGACTGATCTTATGAGGCTGTTTTGAGGGTCATTGTGTGAATGTGGAATGGCCTGAGCTTAACCTTTCCTACTGTGTGTACAAATTTTGTGAAGAGATTGGAAAGACGTAGAAGGCTTGTTTCTTGAAAAAACGAATTAGTACAAACCACATGTCCCACTGCAGTGGAAAAATACTTTTGTGAAGGTAAGACACTTGGTCTTGAAGAAGTGCATGCACTCCCTGGAGGTCTTCAGCAAATCTTGTAAACAGTTTGGTCAGTCAATATAAACTGGGGTTTGGATATGTAATACCCTGTTTCTTAAAGAAGCTGACTTATTCAAGGCAGCAGCGCAGATAACCTGACTCTAACAAGCCATATTCCTAGGGTTTCTAAGTGAACAGCATTCTTCTCCCAATATCTCAGGGAGTTAAGGTCTTTCTGATGTCACAGGGGTGGAGCAGGCAATGGTTGAGAGGATAGCCATAACTATTTCTGAGCCAGTGCATTAGGAAAATTGATATGATATGAATCCATATAAATGGGCCCAAAATGTATATAAATGTATATAGCCCAAAGGCTATAGATAGAAACCCATAATTTTAATATTAATTTTGTTGGAGTCTGATTTGCTTTCTTGATGGGTACCCTTAGTTGTTCTCGGAGACTTCAGCTGGTATTCCCTACTAGACCTGGCAACTCTAAGCCTGGTACAGACAGCTAGCTAGGCATTGTAAGCTGCCAGGTTTTTTTTTTGTTTTTTGCAAATGCCCTGTTTTTACAGATTCAGGTAGGAGGCCAAATCAGATGCTTGGCTGTGTTCTGTGTGGCAGGTCACAGAGATGGATATTGAAGCTTAGAAATGGGCCACATTTTCTTGGTAAGTACTTTTCTGATTTTCCTCTTTTCATCCACCTTTTCCAGCGGGAGAAGGCTAGTTTACATATGTTTCTCCATATAATCTTTAACAGGGTTTTTTTTTTTGGGGGGGGGGAGCAGTACACATAATTAAAGGAATGGGGGAAATGTTCTTGAACAATTCCAATACTCCTGCAGAAGATGCTACCAAACTGCAGACATTTGCTGAAACAGCAGTGAACCACATGTACATACAAAACCTTTGGGGCAAAAGGAGAAAAATAAACTCTGCTTCCTAAAGCATATAATACGGTAAGGCTTACCCAGTATTGATTTTATTCACTTGACACATAATAAGCATTTTAGGGCTCCAGATTACAAGGAGCCTCTAAATATGAAGCATTATGGCCACACGCTGGGTACACATGTGCCTGGCGCGTGCTTTGCCTTGTGCCTGCAGGGAGGAGACGGACAAGCGAGGTCTTCAGAGGCGGGGCCTCGTCGCCCCTATATAAGCCTAAGGCGCCTCATGGCGGGCCTTCCTTTCCTTCTCTCTTCCAAGTTACTTGCTTGTTTCTTTCGTAGTTGCGGCCTTCTGCTCATGGTGCCTGCCCGCAACCCTCGTGCGGCGGTGCGCAGGGCTCGTCGATCCCGCTCCATGGTTTCGGCTGCCCAGCGCCGATGGCCTCTGACCGCCCCTTCGGCCTCGCTCATCGGGTCGGTGCCTGTAGAGACATCCCCCTCGATCCTTTGGGATCTCTTGACCCGCGTTGCGGTCCTTGAGCGCACGGCAGGGGTTGCCCAAGGCCCACTTGCCAGGCGCTCTGCTCGCCAAGCCGAGCAGGCGGCCCATCGCACGGCCCCCAATGTTGTGGGCCTTGCAGCGGCTATGGATCGGTGCCTTTGGCGCCTCGAGGCCCCCGTGCCTGCCTCTCCGCCATCTCTCGATCCGCTCCCCGTGGATGAGGACCCGGCGATTGAGGTGTCCCGGGAACCACCGGTTGAGCCTTCTGGGCACCCGGTGTCCGCGGGCTGGGTGGACGAGCATCAGGCGTCGCTTGGTCCTCCTCGTGAGGTAGCCACAGTGCCCTGTTTTGGTCAGTATGGTGGTCAATTTAGTTGTTCCGCACCACTCCCTGTGGCCTCGTCCACTCCTGTGTCCGCCCAGACTCAGTGGCCGTGGCCGCAGTCCGCCCTAGCCCCCCCAGCTTTCATGGCCCCACCGGTCGCCGCACCCCCTCTGTGGCTGGTGCCTTCTGGGGGACCCAGGGTGCCCTGGATTGCCCCTTATCCCCCGGCTCCCCAGGTTGCTGCAGGTGCTGGTGTCTCGGCCCTGTGCTGGCCATCCGCCACACCCAGTTTTGCTCACTACGGGGCCGTTACCCGTTCGGCTCTACCGTTCGGGGATCAGTCCCTGCCCCTTGGCAAACACTTGCTCCCAGCCACCAGGGACCGCATTTGGTGCCGTGAATACATGGACCTGTTTTCCCTCCTTAACCACAATTCAACCAAGGAGGAGAAGGAGAGGGAGGATGGTCATGAGAAGGAACTTGCTAAGTGCAGGAAACCCCCGCGCACTTGGGCCAATTGGCTACCGGCCGATCTTATTTATTCTGGCATCCTTTTGAAGGCTCACCCGTCTACAGCCATACCCTTGTTTCAATATCTCGACATTATTTATAGGGCTTACGTCGATTTTCTGGGCCAAGCGTGGCTTTCGTATGACCAGAATTTCCGCATGCGCGCCACGCTTCGCCCGGACATGCGTTGGGATGAGCAGCACATGCAACTGTGGCTTCAGTTTATGACGTCCTCGCGCCCCTCCTCGGGTGACCGGTATGACTGCGGCCATTTGGTGCAGTGCCCGGGCCCGGCCCAGTCTCCCCGCGGTGTTGTGCGGCAGGGGGTTCAACCCCACCTGCTGTGTTAGGAATTCTCTAATTCCGGGCGCTGCAACCATTAACCGTGCAAGTTCCGTCATGAGTGCTCCATCTGTGCCGGTGCCCATGCCACCAGCGCCTGTCTTAGGGGCTCCGGTGGCAGGGGCCGTCCACGCGAACAGGCCACTCCCAAGCGACCCGGACCCGATGCCCCTCCTCCTCCCAAAGGGGCCCAGCCCAATTAGGACAGCTGTCTTACTACGCTGGTTGCGTGACTATCCTAACCGCTCCGACGCAGTTTATGTCGCAGATGGCTTTTTGCATGGCTTTCGCATTCCAGCCTCCGGCGATCGTTTCCCTCGCAACACTCCCAATTTGAAATCCCTTTTGGGTCTCGAGCATGTCACCCGGGAAAAGATTGCTGCGGAGGTTCGTGAGGGTAGGGTGGCGTGGCCTTTCCCTGTGCTGCCTTTTCCCAATTTTCGAGTGTCCCCGCTTGGCCTCGTTCCTAAGAAGTCTGGAGGTTTTTGCCTCATCCACCATCTCTCCTACCCTGCTGGCTCGTCTGTCAATGAGTCCATACCCCCTGAGCTGTGCATGGTCCGTTATATGTCTTTTGACGAGGCGCTCTGTATGGTACGGGCCTGTGGGCTGGGGGCGCTTATCGCCAAGTGCGATATCAAGTCGGCATTCCGGTTACTGCCCGTACACCCCAATGACTTTGAGTTGTTGGGTTTTAAGTTCGACGGTCAGTACTTTGTCGACCGCGCCATGCCTTTTGGCTGCTCAATCACCTGCTCTGCTTTCGAGCGTTTCAGTACCTTTTTGCACTGGGCTCTAGTCAGGCGGGCGGGTATTTCATTGGTCTCGCATTACCTCGATGACTTTTTGTTTGGGGGGGCCTGGGTTCGGGCGCATGTCAGCACCTCCTCCGCTCGTTTGCCGAGCTCGCCTCCGAACTCGCCCTTCCCCTGGCCCCTGAGAAAACAGAGAGTCCGGCCACATCCCTCACTTTTCTGGGTATTAAGATTGACACGGTCTTACAAAGACCGTGCAAAACCACTTTGCGGGAATTGCAGGAGCTTCATGGCCATCTCAATTTTGCCTGCAAAGTGGTCACCCCTGGGCATGCCTTCGCGCGCCGCTTGTGTGACTCCATGGTGGGGCTTTCCAAGGGGTTTCACCGCACCCAGGTCACCCGTTTGCCTCCGGACAAGGTTCACTGCCTTGTTTCCTTCCTGCGCTCCATGCTTGGCAAGCGCAAAACCACTTTGCGGGAATTGCAGGAGCTTCATGGCCATCTCAATTTTGCCTGCAAAGTGGTCACCCCTGGGCATGCCTTCGCGCGCCGCTTGTGTGACTCCATGGTGGGGCTTTCCAAGGGGTTTCACCGCACCCAGGTCACGTGTGGCGTTTGCGATGACCTGCGCATGTGGCTTGAATTTTTGTCTGATTTTAACGGCGTTTCTTTTTGGCCCTCCTCCCTCCTTTTATCCTCCCGTTTCCAGGTTCATTCGGACTCGTCTGGCGCTCTCGGTTTCGGCCTCTATTGGGATGGTCGCCAGGCTTACGGCGCGTGGCACAGGCCCTGGCATGACTTGGGTCTGGTCCGTGACCTCACCTTTCTGGAATTGTTTCCCATCGTTGCGGTCCTCTTTCTTTGGGGGCGGGACTGGTCCAACTCTGTTGTGACTTTTTGGTGTGACAACATGTCCGTGGTCCACATCCTTAATTCTCAATCTTCCCGCTCACATAGAGTCATGTCCCTTGTCCGCCCCTTCGTCCTCGAGGCGCTGCGTTGCAATGTGGTTTTTCGTGCGTGGCACGTGCCGGGCTTGGACAACTCCACTGCTGATGCCTTGTCCCGGTTTCAGATTTCACGTTTCCGCGCCCTGGCGCTAGAGGCCTCGGACAGTCCCTCACCGGTTCCGGACTTCCTGTGGACGCTTGGTGAGGTGAAGTGAACCGGGCCATTGGGCTTTCGTTGGCTCCCCGTACCCATAGGGCCTACCAGGCCGCTCTTTCTGCCTTCATGGCTTTTCGTGCTTCGGCTTTGCTGCCTGACGCTTGGCCCGTTCCGGTCGATTATGCTCTTCAGTTCGTGGTCCATCTGCGCTCCTCTGGTTTGGTGCCTTGCTCCACTCGATGCCGTCTGTCGGCCCTCGCCTTTGTTGCCAAAGCCACCGGTCTTTCTGACACCATGGCTGACTTTCAGATTCGTCGGGCCCTGGACGGGTGGTCGCGGGAACGCGGCCCTCGTCTGGATGCCTACCTGCCCATTTCACTCCCGGTGTTGCGGTCTCTGGCAGCAGCCTGGCCAGTTCGCTGCTCCGATGACTTTGAGGCTGCACTATTCCACACCGCCTCTTCCACTGCATTTTCCGGTGCACTCCGCATCAGCGAGTTGGTGCGGCCTCAGCTACTGACCTTTCGGCCAGGTACCTGCTGTTTTCTGACCTCTCTTGGTCCGATGGGGCGGTTCACCTCCACATTCGAGGTTCCAAGACAGATCAGCAGGGCAGGGGTGTGATTGTAGTTTTGCTGGCCTGCCGGCATGTTGACATCTGTCCACATCTGGCCCTGCGTCGCTTCCTGGCTTTCCGGGGGCCCGCCCCTGGCCCCCTTTTCTGACACCGTGATGGCCGTTCCCTTACCCACTTTCAGTTTTGGCAGCTGGCCAGAGCTGTCCTTGCTGCTGTTGGCCTTCCCGGCGCCTGCTATGGGACGCACTCGTTCCGCATTGGCGCTGCGTCCACGGCCGCATCCCTGGGATACACCGAGACCGATATCCGGCGCATGGGGCGGTTGGGCTCTGGGGCTTTTCGTTCTTATGTTCGCCAGATTGTATTCTGACGCCTCCCTGCCCCTGATTTGTTGTTCTCTTTTTCAGTTGCTGCTTCCCGCGTCAGGCCGGCCCGGATTTGGGTCGTGGGACACAGCTATATTCACCGTGCGGCCCGCCTTCCAGATCGGCTCGCTTGTGGGATCCACCTGTCCCTTCAGCCCCAGGCATACATTGTTTGGCACGGCATGCCCGGCATACGTTGGCATCACCTCCTCCACCTGCTTTCCGACCTGTGGCCCTGCCCGGCGCCTGATGTGATCGCACTACACCTGAGGGGCAACAATCTGGCGGTCGAGTCTGGCATCTCGCTGGCCAGGGCTGTAGTTCGCAATTTGGACCTTATCCGGCAGCGTTGGCCGGCGGTACACTTCCTATGGTCAGATATCCTGCCTTGCAGGGTCTGGCGTGTCCCTAGTCATGGGCGAGCCATTGATCGTGCCAGACGGTCGTTCAATCGGACTGTTTTTCGCTATATGCAATGAGAGTCCGTGGGCACGGTCACGCGTCACATGCTGTCTTCGGACGGTGTTCATCTTTCTGTGCGGAGACTCAATACATTTGTCGTTGATCTGCAGCTCAGCCTTGAGGCTGAGGTGGTGGTCTGGAAGGGGGATACAGCGTGAGGGTGACGCCGCGAGTGGCAGGTAGCACTGGTAAGGAATACACTGACCCCTCTTAACCTGTCTGGATGTACTGGATGGAGCAGCAGTTGGTTTTTTGGGGCCTAGTTTGGCTGCCTCTGTCTAGTACGGCCCAGTGACATGCCGCTGCCGGGCTCAGCAGCACGGCACTCCCTCCAGCAGCTCAACTGCCATGGCCTGGAAATGGCAGGATTGCCAGCTTCCAGGGAGGGGATAATTTGGTCATATTACCCATCTGGATTTATATTCCTTACCAGTGCTACTCCCAGTCCGCAGCAGATCAGTAGTTGGCAGGCGTTTTCTGTACAGTTACAGTGTTTTACATGACATAATAATAAAGTGGCCCAATGGTTTAACCAACAAGACACGTGTCCGTCTCTTCACTCTGTGGTGGCGGGGCAATAGAATGTCTGCAGAACATTTTGCTCAAATGTTGACAACACCAATGGCAGCATTCAAGAGGCTGGTCTACAGTCACATGGAAAATAGCACCATTCACACAAAGACACTAGGCAAGCAGTATATCCCAGAAACTGACTCCATTTTTCATAAATTACACACTTCTCAACCAAACACAATTACAGGTTAATATTCCTCTTGAAAGTTGTAGTAGCAATAATTGTGTAGTATTCAGTCACACAGGATATATTTAAAGAAAGAAAATCTAAAATAGGATTATGCAGATAAAATTAGTCTATATGTCATAATCCCTTTCTTATTTCCTTCCCTTTACTGGGTCCCTTTATTGTTTCCTTTCCTGTGCAAATTGTAAGGAATTTGCTGCACTTGGATCATGTGGCACCGTGGCCCCTACTACATGCTGTCATTGACTGGAACAGCCAGCAAAGACACAAGTAGAAAGTAATTCTGTTGCTCTTGTCCTTCTGAAAAGAGTTCCAGCATTTCAGAGAAAAAATAACATCTTTATACTCCTTCACCTTTCACACCAGAAATCAATATATGAATTGGTTTCAAGCAAGGGGATAAAGGTAATGTAGAACACTGCATAGTATATCTTAGTTCTATAAAGTGCATCCGCTGCATGAACAAAGTCCTGGGTTCAACTGGCCTCTCTAGGTAGTGGCCAATGTTGAAAATGTCTGTTTAATGCACTGTGGAAAGTTATTATTGGCCAAAATAGAACTTAGATTAGATAAATGTCTACAGGATGGTGTACATATCTGTATAAATGTCTCTTGTGTGTACTGCAATTTACAATTGTCAAAAAACAACCATGACAATTGCTTTGTGTGTGGATGAGGAATGTTTAACTGATGGGGGAAAAGAGTTGGCTTCTTGGATTTTTCTCTTTCTCACCATCTCTAGGTGAATGGCACTATGTGGATGACACTCTTCTCTGTGTGAATATAGACCATCTTGACTTCTGCCGTTGGTGCTGTCAATAATCAGGTTGCCCTTTGGCAAGTAAGGCTTGGCATCTTTTTTTTCCCTGCTGGCAATATAAGCATGACATTGTGCAGCAATATTGGGCTATTTCCTAGCAATATGAATTGTGAATGCAGAAACAGAAAATCCCATATCCATAAACCAGATGGGTTTAAAAAATGAATTTAGTTATTGACACAGTTAAAGAAAACCACCTAGACTTCTGTCATTCTCTCTGAAGAAGACTAGTTCCTCCTTGCATGCAGTTTGTACACATGAGCAAAATGCTTGGAACATCTAGATTCTTGAAGCTGAGGCCACAGGGCAAAAAAACTGTGTTGAGGTCTTATCCAGCTTTGTTGACTTTCAATTGAAAATTGCATCTTTAACTGGATGCATTCTTTTCTCCTTAACAAAGGCCCAAGCCAGCTAATAATAACAACAACAACAACAGCAGCAGCAACAGCAGCAACAGCAGCTACAACAACAACAACAACAACAACAACAACAACAACAACAACAACAACAACAACAATAATAATAATAATAATAATAATAATAATAATAATAATAATAATAATAATAATAATAATAATAATAATAATAATAATAATAATAATAATAATAATATGTCAGATATTATTCTGGGTTGAAAGGATTTTTGCGGAAGAAACTCCACTCAGGGAATGCCCAAATGAGGCTCCTTTCATATCCCCAGGAGCTGGGACAGAGATGGGTGCTCAATCCATCATGCAGTACCTGGGTATCGAACTGCCGACTTGCCAGCCTTCCAGCTAATAAGGAAAGCTTCTTAACCACTGAGCCACTGCAGCCCTAGCTTCTTGAAATCAGAGCAATCAATTTTATCCTTTTATCCTTTAAAATAATATCCTTTATCATCCTTTTATCCTTTAAAATAATAATAATCGAGTACTGTCAAGTTTCCCTGCCAACCTAGCACCAGGTTACCTCACAGACGTGAGAGAGGGGAGGCAGATGGGTCATGTGTGAATTCACAGATGTAACTTGAAGAACCAAAGTTACAGGTAAGTAACCCGTTCTTCTTCTTCAAGACGTCTGTGAATCCACACGTTTGGGTTTGCGCTTGCACAGAACTCCATTTTGGTTGATGACCCTTTCCAGTTATCTAGGTAGAGAGTACTCTGAAGTAGTTTGCTATTCCCTTCATCTGGGAGTATTCTGGGATGTTCATCTTGCCCAGTTGTGTATTTAGTCAATCTTGCATTTTCCCCTTTCTCAGATAAATGAATATGCATTGTAAATTAAGACTTTCCGGCTTTAGATAATCAAAATCCAGGGATGCAATAGCTGAGCAATTGAAAAATCAATTTAGAATTACATTATTTCTCAGGGAGGGGTTAGCTAGTCTGTTTGTTTACTCTTCACTGGAGATGTTCTTATCTGTATAATGAGTCCCCATGAGAACAGTAGCTTGGGACAGTTATTTGTTTAGTATAATTTACAATGAATGAGTTTGTGCTCTACGAAAACAAAGAACATTTCAAACTTGTTAGAAACAGCATAAAAGTTTCAAATTTGTTACAAATGTTCAATGTCTAAATTAGCAACAGATTGATAGAACACTTCAGATATTCATTTAATTGAGCCTTTATTATCATATCGTTCAACAGATTAGATGGAATTGTTTTGAATCACATGGGAAGACATCCTCGGGCAGCGTAAAATGATAGTTTTATTGTTTTGGTTAGGTTTAATGATGCTATTTGCTAAGCATGATGGTTATTAATAAGGAGGAATTTTCATGTTAAGCTTTTACTCCTCAAATTGGCTAATTCTGATGCCAGTCCATACATCCCCCTCATACGCCATCACTTTGCATTGAAAGCAGATGTTGTACATAGATGGATCTTGGACTTATGTGAGGCCCGTGTGTCCTATAAGGCACCAATATGACCACACATCCCTGCTTGGCCTTCTTTGAGCATAGTGGTTCCTTTGTGACTGCCAAGGGAGGTGCCAGAGAAATGCTAGGAGGCTAGTGTGGGCGGGTGGGTGCAAAAGCATTGCTGGCAGGAGAATAGGGGGTTGTATATTGGCTGTGGTATACAGGTTCTGGTATACAGCCACAGAGCTATACTGCACATGCTGTCTGCATTGAGGCAGCAACCAAGGTGGCCACACAGGGTTTATCCCCCGAACACATTCAGGCTATTGGCAAATGCACATACAAAGTTTATATCAATGTGTCCAAATGTAGTTCTGACGGCTTATTTTCTCAGTCTCTCCACAAGGACTATGCAAGTGAGTGTGACTGGTTGGTCACTTCATTGCCTACTTGGCTGGATGCCATGCCGCTCCCAGTGGATGGGGATGGCATCTGGATCTGGATGGCTCGGTGGAACTGATCTGGTTGAAGTGGAGAGGAAAGTGTTGGTGCTGACTGCTGCCTTCCCTTGGTGCCTATTGTTGACTAACAGCATCCCAGATGTTTTGTTGTTTCAGCTTGGTGAGAATAACCTCACTATGTACATGGGAATGGACTTAATATTTTCTATCAAGGTGGAGTTGGAGTGCTCCATTAACAGCTTCCCCAGCACAGGCTGATGTATTTGGAACTCCTCGAAAGGAAGGTGTGGGAGGTGGCAAGGGATTCTCAGAAGGTGCATATTACATGACAAAGTGACAAAGGCTAAACGGTGGTGTCATGTGGATCAAACACCTTGAAATTTCACACAAGGTGGAAGCTTTTTTTACATGGATGGAGTGCACCTCTCAGAATAGGAATTCTGTTTATGGCTGCATGATGTGATGTGGAGTTCTTTGCATCTTTTTGAACACCCATCCTTCTGTGCTTGCTGTATGTGTGTGTGTGTTATGTCTCTGTACTGATTCTCAGAGAGAGAAAGAGAGAGAAACTCTTGTTTTGTAGAATGCATTGCACAAAAGAGTTCCTTACTTTACTTTAGGATGGAAGGTGAGGAATCATTCAGGGATTGGAAATACCTTGCTGGGGTACCTTGCTATGTTGAGCCAGACAAAATGAAGTAGAACACTATGTCCACTGAGCATGCTCTGCATCCCTGCTTTGAATGTAACACAAAGCTTTGCTTCAGAAAACTGAAGCTGTGGATGTGTACCTAACCTCATCCCCAACTCCGTGTTACATGATTACATGATGGCTCCGAATGTCATCATGATAATAGATTGCCCTGTGAGCCCCAACACCACAGCAGAATGAATAAGAAATTGTTCTTCTTTATTCAAAAAGCTGGCGTTCCATTCTCCTCCTAAAATTAGCCACCTTGCCTTACCTTCCTCCCATAATCACACAATAAATTCTCACATAAAGAACAGCAGTTCTTTTGGCAAGGTGCATAATGATTTCTGGTTGCAGATTATACTGCTGGATAGTCTCTTAAAAAGAATTACACTTTTGCAGTATAAAATAATTTCTACAGTATAGGTCAAGACAGAACATAATAAGTTCTTTTCCAGAAGCCATTAAAAGATAATGCAGATATTCTTAAATAGCATAATATGCAGAGAGAAAGAGTAAGATATAAATCTCTTTTGCATAACATTATGCAAAAATGTACTACAATATGTGCAGGATGCAGAAAAGAGCCACTGATATTATGTGCATTCCACCAGTTACATGACTTTACTACCCAATATCACACAATGGTGAACACAGGAATCAGTGCCTCTAAAGATGATAACAACAGAAAAATTGAAAAATAAGAAAAAATATCCACTGCTTAATATGTCTGGGTCCTCCCTCCTATGCAGATCCTGGGTGCCTTGACAGGATATTCTTCCCCACCAACCCACCCCCAAATAATTTATTCTTCAGTTTGATGGATATGCAGTCTATGTTCAAAGGATGGCTTAACTGGAGTTGCAGGGGAGGGGAGGATTCAGAAAATGCACAACCAGGATTGCAAGGTCACAATGGCTTGTTTTGTATTCCCTTTGCATATTCAGCTTACATCATTAGGGGGCCCTTTACTACGAATGAATAGAAGTGGGCACATTTCACAACTATAAGGTCCCCAATATGAAGATGGACTATTGCTAATATCCTCTATGCCCTTGTGCTCCATAATAATTAAATAAACACATGCCATTAAGTTGATTCTAACATTTGGCAACTCTTACCAGGAATTTCTAGTTATATGATAAACCTGTGCCTACACTAACTGCCAGGGGAGGAAGAAGCCAGGGCAGGTTGAGGACCTTGCCTCCCCTCCCCCTGTGCCTATACCAATTGCCAGGGGAGGAAGAAGCCAGGGCAGGATGAGGATTTCGCTGCCCCTCCCCCTGTGCCCACAGCAACATATTATATTGTAATGTAATGTATTTTTTGTAAGCCACGGCGAGTGGGCGGCAATATAAATTTGAACAACAACAACTACTACTACTACTACTACTACTACTACTACTACTACTACTACTACTAATACTAATACTAATACTAATACTAATAATAATAATAATAATAATAATAATAATAATAATAATAATAATAATAATAATAATAATAATAATAATAATAATAATAATAATAATAATAATAATAATAATAATAATACAGGAGTGCCCAAACTTGTCGGGTCATGGACCAGTCATGTGTTTCAGCAGGCCAGTCACATGGTTCAGCGGGCTCATCATGTGGTTCAGTGGGCCAGTCACATGATTCCTCCCACTGGAAGGGAAAGTAAAATGCACCTTGCAATCTGTTTTGCAACAGGATGAGATTTTAAGCTGCCATTTTCTCTACTTAAACCATACAGGCATGTTTTACTTCCACTTCTGGGAGCAACAAGGGTGGCATGGGCCGGATGAATTGGTATTGGGGTTCAGAACTTCCCATAGGCCATAGTTTGGACACTCCTGTGATAAACAGAAGTGATTTATTAGTACTTTCACTTGGGGTGCTTTGCGAGTGTGCAAGATTATTTTTTCCTTATAAAGCAGAGTGGTCTCAAATGGCTATTTGTGTCCAATTTTTCTGTAGGAAGAAATCCCCTTTTTTGGCTTGAGGACTGGATTCCAAATTTCTGAAGCATCTCAAGGGTTTCTTGCTCTCCCTCTTCCATTGGAATACACCCCAGTGTAACAGTTCCTGGACAATATAGTTAAGGAAGAGCACATGAGGCTGCAAAGTATAGTCCTTATCCATAAAACCAGCTTCTCAGGCCACAAAGCCAATATGAGGTCCTGGCAACAAATTCCTCTTTTCTTTGCACATTGATCAGAAATAATCCCATAAGAAACCTGCAAGCTAGATAGTGCAATGGTTAAACTGCTTTCCTGCAACCAAAAGGTTGTAAATTCTGGGGTCATGGCCAGGACTCATGGTTGACTCAGCCTTCCATCCTTGCAAGGTTGGTAAAATGAGTACCCAGCATGTTGGGGGCAAGATGCTAATTAACTTATACCAAGTGCCAGGGGAAGAAGAAGCCAGGGCAGGATGAGGACCTTGCCGTCCCTCCCCCTGTGCCTATACCAACTGCCAGGGGAGGAAGAAGCCAGGGCAGAATGAGGACCTTGCTGCCCCTCCCCCTGTGCCTATACCAATTGCCAGGGGAGGAAGAAGCCAGGGCAGGTTGAGGACTTCGCTACCCCTCCCCCTGTGCCCACAGCAACTTATTGTATTGTAATGTAATGTATTTTTGTAAGCCGCCCTGAGTTGCCACGGCGAGTGGGCGGCAATATAAATTTGAACTAATAAATAATAATAAAATAAATAACTTGTGAACCACCCAGAGTTGTACTAAGCACTATGGGGCAGTATATAAGTGTGATTGCTTTGCCTTGCTACATGTTTCCTCATGTAGAAGCAAGGGTTTCCTATCCTCTCCTTACCACCTCATTGCGTGCACGGCATAACTGCAGAGCTTTACATGAGATGAACCAAAAAGCCAAATATGGTCCAGATGAAAAGCAGTTTCCCATGGAGAAAAGTAGGGAAGGGATGCTGAGCCCATCCCTTGATGTTCCCAAAGGTCCACCCTATCTATTCCTCACTACTTTCACCATGCTTTTCTCATTTTATTTTTCTCCACTTAGATTTATTTTGTGGCCTCCTTATTGGGCTGGGTGCAGAAAGATTACAGAGAGATTTTATAAGGGCAAGGAAAGCTGTCAAACTATGGAGAACAGAAGAGTTGCTCCCTGACATCATTCCTCTGCTACACACTTCAGAACTGTGTTCTCGTATGCAGCTTGTGACCACAAAGTGCTGTTAAGTAAAACCATAACTTTCATTTGGCGTCAGACCAAAACGACCCACTTTCCCACTTAGTTTGCTGATAACTCTGCCTCAATCTGAGCTCAGATTTAATTTATTTGATGTTCTCAATACACCAAAACCACTGGAACCAAGCCAAAGTGTTAGAGGACTAGTCATATGGCTGTTTTATTTCTCTTCATGTGTTTACACTTGTGCCCGTATGCTTTTGTTTGTGTTTTATTTTCTTAAACCCAATTGCTTTCACTTGGAAGAATCCTCGCCTTGTTAATTCAGAGATGAAACATGAAAGGAAAGCTTTTACCTGAAGCACTGAAGCACTGCCTAGAACCCTATTGTGTTCTAAGTAAAGGTAAAGGTTTCCCTTGCTTGAAAGCCAGTCGTATCCGACTCTAGGGGTCAGTGCTCTTCTCTGTTTCTAAGCCGAAGAGCCATCGCTGTGTGCTTCTGCAGACATTTCCATGGTCACCATGCAAACAATAGGGGACTGTGTGTCACCTGTTTGCTGTCTAGTCAATAATCCTCCAGTTGGGAAAAGGGACATTTACTCAATTTGGTGCATGGATGGCAAGTGACATTTTAAAAATGTTGTTATGCAAACCACATTTCTCAGTAGGGGTATGGCCACTGCTCATCACATTAGCATTGTCATCTTTCTCATTATCTAGTTTATTTATTGGAATAGTAGCCATGTTAGTCTGTGATTCAAGCATATCAAAACAAAAGTACCGTGAAAACACTGTAGCACTTTTAAGACTAACTGTTATATTTTATGGGAGCCTCCCATGTCTGACAAAGTGGAGTTGATCCACAAAAGCTAACATTAAAATATAACAGTCTTGAAAGTGCTACAGTGTTTTTGTTTTGATACGTTTATTTATTTGCTGCTTTCCCAAATTCGATGGCCAGAGAACTCAGTGAGTTAGATATCAGAACCAGAGGTTATGAGTTCAAATCCCCACTGTGTATCCCAGAACAGCTGTGGCCCCGGGAAGGGAGTGGTCAACCACTTCTGAATACTCTCTATCTAAAAAATCCTATTAGGCTCACCATAAGCCAAAATTGACTTGACAGTAGATGATGATAGATAGATAGATAGATAGATAGATAGATAGATAGATAGATAGATAGATAGATAGATAGATTGATTGATTGATTGATTGATTGATTGATTGATTGATTGATTCACAAATTGTGCTCAGAGTGCTCAGAGTACATAAAGAATTGATATATACAACAAAAGCATATTCATTAATGTAACAAATGATGTATGGTCAGAGAATTCATTGGTTTCCATAGTTCTTGTGTTTTCCGTTGCAAAAAGGACACATCTTGATCACAACTCTGTTTAGTTGCTACATGATGATCATACTTCCTTCCTGTTTTAAACTACTGTATCTGGTTACATTCTAGTGGGGCTCCTGGAGGGAAGAACAGAATTTTGTTTGGTGCCATCCAAAACACTAACACATTCCATGGCTTTGTTAGAGAAGTGACTGCATTTCCCAGGTTGACTGTGCACAGCTCAAAACCTCATTACTTCCATTAAAAACATGACTTCCCCACTGTTTCTATGAACTGAGTATACATATCATTCAGAAATCCTGACCTTGAGTTTGCACAGCACAATAAACCAGTGATATGTTGGAAGGAAGTGTTTCTGTTACAAACTGTTAATAGACAAGGGCTGAAAAAACTTTGATATTCCAGATGTTTTAGCCTACAACTCTCATATTTAAAGCAGAGTAAAGAGCCATGGATCCTGCCAACCTAGCAGTTCGAAAGCAAGAATTGCAAGTAGATAAATAGGGACCACTTCGGTGGGAAGGTAACAGTGTTCCATGCGCTCCAGTGTCTGGTCATGCCTGCCACATGACCATGGAAAAGACTGCAGAAGCAGACAGCGCTGGCTGTCCGGCTTAGAAACAGAGATGAGCACTGACCTCTAGAGTCGGATACGACTGGCTTTCGAGCAAGGGAAACCTTTACCTTTACTAAAGAGCCATGGAAGATGTCAATCTTCTCTACTGTTGTCAGGCACATATTTTATGATACAGCTGATAATTTTGAGCATCCTTTTCCTTCAGAAAAGGATCATTACAACTTAGCCAGAAGTTCTGGTGCTTCTTCTCAACCACCTGTCTTCTGTCATAGAATGTATTAAGTAGGAATTCCTGAAAGATGACTGGTTGCCGCAGTACAAGATTTATTCCCTCTTGTATCCTGCAAGGTAGCTTGCTTTGTTTTGTGACTGGCCATCAGGATTATTATTATTTTTTTTATTTTTTATTTAATCACACTTTTATGCCACCCTCCTCAAAAAGATCCAGGGCAGCTAACAAACTCTCCAAAACACTTAGAACATAATAAAAACACACTATAAAAATCAAGATTAAAAAGATTAAGTAAAAAGATTAGGTAAAACAGAGATGGGGAGGGAGGATGCAAATATGGGCTTCCTTCTCTAGTCTGGTTGCTCAGGCACAATGTACCTGGAGGGAACTGTGTTGCTGAAATGTGTTTTCAGCTCCTATTGGTGAGCCACCTGTCATGCTGTCTCTTCCAGGCAGAAAAGATGTATTTATGTCTGAAAGGGGTGTCACAATGAAGGAAAAGATAGAGGTTCTTAAATTCTTAAACCAAATGCCACCTTATTTTCTTTCTCTTCTGAATTTTTTCTGTGTACTATGTCAAATAAAGCATGAAGTGAGTAAGGTGGTAATAAATTGTAACTATAGATATCCAAAGTACACTTGGTAGGTTCTATCTGACCTGCACCAGAAGCCAAAACACATGTCTGTATCTAGATTTTAAAAGCTACTTTTGCTCTCTATATAGGGTAGACTCATCCCACACGCTAGCAAGGTGATGCTTAAGATAATACAGGATAGACTGCAACAGCATGTGGAGAGAGAATTACCAGAAGTGCAGGCGGGGTTCAGAAGAGGCAGGGGAACCAGAGACCACATTGCCAACATAAGATGGATCATGGAAAAAACAAAGGAATATCAGAAACAAGTATACTTCTGTTTCATTGACTACACTAAGGCCTTTGATTGTGTAGACCACAACAAAATGTGGCAAGTAATTAAAGAGATGGGAATCCCAGAACACCTTATATGTCTCATGAGAAATTTGTACATGAAGCAAGAAGCAACAGTTAGGACAGAATACGGAATGACAGAGTGGTTTGGAATAGAAAAAGGAGTAAGACAAGGCTGCATTTTGTCACCCTGCTTATTCAACTTGTACACAGAGCAAATAATGTGCAATGTAGGGATGGAGGAATCACAATTTGGGATCAAAATTGCTGGGAGAAACATCAACAATTTGAGATATGCAGATGATACCACCCTAATGGCTGAAAGTGAGGAGGACCTAAAGAAGCTCCTGATTAGGTTGAAAGAAGAAAGTGAAAAAGCTGGCTTGAGACTCAATATCAAGAAAACCAAGATAATGGCAAGAGGCCCTATCAGTCCCTGAAAAATAGATGGGGAAGAAGTAGAAGCAGTGACAGATTTTACTTTCTTGGGATCAAAACTCACTGCAGATGGGGATTGCAGCCATGAAATAAAAAGGCGATTGATTTTTGGGAGGCAAGCAATGAGAAACCTGGGGAGCATAATGAAAAGTAGAGACATCATATTGAAAACAAAAATTCGTATTGTCAAAACAATGGTATTCCCTGTGGCAATGTATGGTTGTGAGAGCTGGACCATTAGGAAAGCTGAGCGCAGAAGAATAGTTGGAGGAGAGTTTTGAGAGTTCCCTGGACAGCAAGGAAAACAAATAGGTCAATCTTAGAAGAAATTAACCCAGAATGCTCCTTAGAAAGTCAAATTGTAAAGATGAAGCTAAGGTACTTTGGACACCAAATGAGAAGAGAGGATTCGCTTGAGAAAGCCTTGATGCTGGGAAAGGTGGAGGGCAAAAGAAAAAGGGGGCGGCCAAAAATGAGATGGTTGGATGGTATTGTGGAGACAATGTGCACAGAACTGAGCAAGTTGAGGGGGATGGTGGAGGACAGAAGTGCCTGGCGGGCAATGGTCCATGGGGTTGCAGAGGGTCGGAATCGACTGTGCGACTGAACAACAACAAATCGGGTAGAGATCAGGAATGCATAGTCCTTTTGATGTTATAGGACAGTGATGGTGAACTTTGGCACTCCAGGTGTGATTGGATTTCAGTTACCAGAACCCCAAGTGAGCACTCCTGCTGATCAGGGCTTCTGGGAATTGAAGCTCAAGAACATCTGGAGTGCCAAGGTTTGCCATCACTGTTATAGGACCACAGTTCCTATTTGTCCTCACTATTGACTATGTTTGCTATGATGGGTGAGGACTGCATTACATCAGCATCTGGGATCACATACTGTATTCCCCACCACTGGCATGCAGTAAAAATCCTGTCTGCAGGAAGAGTATTTATTTTCTGTAGTACTGCAATCATAAGATTTTTTTATGATGCACCAAAAAAAAAGAACGGCTGCAGGAGAGTAGAGGAGCTGTGGGGAGGTTAAATCAACATGCTTGAAAGTTATACCATACCATTTTATTAACGTCAGCAGATCTCTGCCTCTGCCTCCTGAAATGCTTTTGCCATTTTGCATAATACATTATCAACACAACCTGTTCATGTATAATTATAGGCAAGCATTTGTATGCTGTTCCGTTCCCTTGTATCTTGCCATCTACATTTTGCTCACCTCCAGGCTCGTCTATAAATGATTCACATTCAGAGCTGTCACAATGCTTTGCCACTACTTTGCAAATGTCTCATCAGTAGCTGATGAAACAACAAAAGACTTGTTCAATGGACAGATAAATTGCAGACCCAGGCAAGACACCCAGGATGCCCCACAGCAACCGTCCCCACAAATCCATTGCACGAACATTAAAAGTGATTGACAGCTGATTGGAAGAAAGTGATAGTGAGTATAAAAAGTCCATTGGATTGGCTGCAGCAGCACAGAATTGGCATAGCATAAGGCACAGATCATGCCATGAATGAGCGTTTCTGATTCTGACTGACTTGAAGCCTGTAGGAAGGGGAGGAGTGTTGTTCCTTCCCTTGCATTGGAGAAAGAGGCAGGACTGAGTGGTGAGGCTCTGGCGACACAACTTGGTTTGTGGGCATGGCTGCAGGGCTTCTTAAACCAATCCCGTCTTCCTCCTGGCCTCTTTCTGCTTGATGCAGACAGCCTGCCTGCCCACCCTGCAAGCTAAATTGCTTAGGGGTTGCTCTGCATGGGCTGGATAGGAATTTTGAGACCTGATTTCTTGGTTGACAGATTTGAGAAAGAATTCTGGGTCATGTTTTGCCTATCTCATGCTGGCATTATGAGACATTCTGGGCTTTAGGGTGTGACATCTTTAAATAGGTCCCAACAGAATGGCAGATAGTTGGGGTTAGGTGGTAGAGGTGAATCCCCCAGGGCATATTTGGATGAGGTGAATAGTGTATGCTTGACACAATTTGGGCAAATCAGTAGGGCATGCAATGGACACCATAGGACAGTGCTGCAACACAAGCAACATCCGTTCCTGGGAATAGAGTTGGAAACACTCACAGTGATGCCAAGAGATGGATGCCCAGCCTCAGTAGACTCAAGTAATTTACCATGTCTATTGGAGGAGTTCTGTTGATTGCTGTTTTACACTACGTGTTGGCAAGCAAGGGTAGATGAACTAGACAGACACCTGTGCCCAGACTTTTCCCTAGCTAGGTGTCATTAAATTTTTCATTTGGTTGCTGACAGATTGTGTACAAAAGACTTGAAGAAAAGCCAAAAAGTTTTTTCCTACTCCAATTTCCCTGAAAAGAGTGAGACACTAAATACTTCTCAGTGCTTCATGTACTGTCTTAATCCATACATATGTGATACTATTTCTGACAAAAACTTCTCTGAAGTGGTTAACAGAAGTCATCAAAGAAGTATTTGGTTTTCTACCTGAAGTTCATAGCTCAGCATATGTGAAAATATATAAGGCAAAATAACACACTCTTCCAAAAAAACAAAAAACAAACAACAGTAAACCAATGTTTTATAGATTCTAGTTCACTCACTTTAAGATATAACAGTCTCTGAGGTACTACAACTATTTGTCTCTTCTTCATCCTCATCCTCATCCTCCATCTGTCCAATATGCTTTTATAGGCTAACGTGACTACTTCTTCAAAAACTACATATTTTAAGAATCTCATTTAGTTTCAAAGTATCCAGAATCTTTATGGTGTCAAACCCTGAACAGCTATGGCATCTCTCAGCCATAAAGGCTATTGGGGGAAAAGCCACTGAAAACTGAGAAGACCATTGTATGCCTCAACATGCATGGAGTTGCGTTGTTTCCTGTTGGAGTCTCTAAATAAGAAAGAGGCTTATTTAGGAATGTGTCTCTTGAATTGCTTCATATAATGGCCACGTTTCCTTGCTTTGGAGCCATATGACTTTTCATGCTTGGATGGCCTTATGAAGTGTCATTTCCATGGTATATTGTTTATGTTCTATTATTGGCATCAATCTGCCAGACTGATGGGGATTAAGAAGACTTTAATAGCTACTTATAAACTTGGATTTGTCTTATAAAAAGTGATTCAGCATGACGGGGCAGATAACCAAGCAACAACAGCAACAAAAAGCCTAGTTTCCTTTAAAATATGTCACTGCTCTTCTAAATCTCTCCTTGTGACACTTGGTGCCGTCCTCCAGAGCCTTAAGCAGCTCTTTCTCCCACATAAGAGTTTAAAGTTGTTTTATGTTTTTTGTGGTCCTGTGGTCTATTCCCAAGTCCTTAAAATGCCCCCTTGCATAACACTGATTGTTAGCAAATAAAAATCCAATTGGTAATCAGTTGTCATTTCTATAATACAGTAAGGTGCTATGAAGCTTAAAATATATCATAAAAGCTCTAGTCATTGTATCTCAAAGTGAATATTGCAGTGCTGGAAAAGTACAGGAAAGGGCACCTAAAATTAGTAAGGGTTTTCACCAACTATTCTGTAATAGGAACTTATAATGTATGGGCTTTTTTCATTTTTACAAAAAAGGGCAAATATTGGGGGGGGGGCAATGATATAGCTGAATCTTGTGGGTTTCAGGGCAGATACAAGGCAACAGGGATCTAAACAGTACTTGGTAAGTTCTGCATTCTTGTTGATTTAGTCTGTGTTGGTTTTCTGAGAACCCTAGTAAGGAATTTTATGGGCTCCTGAGATGCCTTGCCACTAAACAGAAGGTTAAAATCTGCTGTGAAGGACGACACAATATGTGTGAACTGTACAAACCTAGTGCACTTTCTCTTTTAAAAGCAAAGCTCATACAGACACCAAGTACAAAATGGTCAATTGTTTTAAAAACAGGCAAACAGCCCTTCTACATTCCTAATCCTTGAATATCTATGTGGGAAAGGCAGCAGCTGTCATCAGTTTGTGGATTTCATGTAATATGCTTTACAGTATCATTGCCACAGTTTTGCCCGAGTTGAAAGGAAAGTGTTGCTCTTTCTTGCTTTCTCCTCTTGTTGAGAACAGAATTCTTCATCCTTTTCAATGCAAAGGAGAATAATGCCATGGTTCCTCTGCATCATGTCTGAGAGCAAAACAAGCAGGGACTAGAACAGGGGTGCCCAAACTATGGCCCATGGGCTGGATCCATCCCACACCATCATTCCACCTGGCCCTGCCACCCTTGTCACTCCTGAAAGTGGAAGTAAAACATGCCCAACATGTGCAAAATGCTACCATAAATGACCTGCAACTGTTGTAACTGCCTTTACGACAGCCATGGGTGCATTTACAACAGTGTTATGCACGGGCATGGGCGCATTTTACATCTGCTTCCAGTAGGAGGAATCACGTGACCTGACTGTTAAAACACGTGACCGTCCCACAGCCTGAACAGTTTGGGCACCCCTGGACTAGAGTCTTATATAACATGTGGTTAAAACTTGCTACCATAAGATATGGTGGTAATGGGCATCATTTTAGATGGCTTTAGAGAGGGGTTAGATTAATTCATGAAGGATAAAGCAATCATTTTGCCATTCTAGTTGTCCATAGGATCTGAAATAATTGTCATCTCAGCTATACGCTGTCTTGATAGTCAAACACAGCATGCTTCTGAAAACAGTTGCTAGGGAACTAGAGAGAGAGAGAACAATTGACATTTCCTCTTGATGAGCTTCTCACAAACAACTGGTTAGATCAGAATGGTCAACTAAATTATTGTTCAATCTGATTTAGGAGTGATACATTGTTGTTGCTCTTGTTGTTACATAGTGCTTTTCATGCAGAAGATGAGTTGTATAGGAATGTAGGATGATACAGTCCCCCCCCCCCCCAATATCTGTGGACTCAATAGCTGCAGTTTCAGTTATCCATAGGCCCAAAAATATTCAGCTAAAAATTCCTGAAATATATTTTATAGGAGATGCTCCCAATGGGCTGCTGGGCAGAGGGGTGGGACAAACTCTGTCCTGGGGGAGGGAGGAAGCATTCCCATTGGCCTTCTGGGCAGAAGGGTGGGACAAACTATGTGCTGGGGCAACGACATGGGTGCCCACAGAGAGGGCTCGGAGTGCCACCTCTGGCATGCATGCCATAGGTTTGCCACCACTGGAGCAGACTATACTGCCAGCAACTAAATGCCAAGTGTCAGGTGGCAGTTAACTAACCTGACAACCCTGAGGACTAATGGCCTTGGGTGCTGAGGTCCACAGGGAAAGGTGGAGGTCCCCAAGTGGATTAAATCCCACCTGAATCCATCTAGATGGAGGGCAGCAGCTTCATAAATACTGGTCTGGGGCTGAGGAAGACTTTGCATGGCAAAAGGGCTCAGGACCAGAAAGTGACACGCATAACTGGATCAGTGATGGGGGGTGGGGGTGTCATGCTGCAATGTAGAAGGCAGATGAAAGGTCACTGCATTATATTCTCAGGACAGTCTTCATGGCTGATCACCATGATGATTGCCAATACAGTAAAACCTCATATAACACTAAAACCTGGTTCCACAAGTCTTGGTGTTATATGATTTTTAGTGTTATCTGATGCATGTTAAAATCCTATGGGATCCATAGAGATACATTGTAACCACACAGGCTTTAGCGGTTGTTATCTGAAGCATCCCATAGGATCTTAATGTTATCTGATGCAATTCTTCCCCCCAGATTCCTTAATGTTATGCGATTTTAGTGTTATTCGATACTAATGTTATATGAGGTATTACTGTATTTAGATTCAGATACAACAGAAGAAGATATATTTTCAAGGCACATTACCAGTGCTGGCCACTAGAGCCTATTCTTTATAATGTAATGTTGTAAGCCTTCTTACAACATCCACCCTGCTATGGAGCTGTGTTAGGGACACGCCAAGCCAGGTGGAAGGAAAAGGAAGGTGGCAGCAGCAACAGCGGCAAGGACGCAGGCTGGATGGAATGGAACTGCATTAGAGAACCCCTGCATTAGACTTTATGAAGGAGGCTCTCACTGAATTACCTTTCAATGGAGCTTCTAGGAAACAGTGCAACCGAGAAGGCATTCCTTCAACTTTCCAGCCAAACCAAGTAGATTATAGCAGACAACGGTGAAAGAAAGACATCTCTTTTGGCTTCTCATTTCTCCACTCCCAGCCTCAAAAATCTGTCTGGGGGTTCCTAGAAGAATTCTGGGACTGGAAGTCCTAGAATTTTTTTTAAAAAAAACCCATCTCTAGGAATAAAGGCAATTTACCTGCTGAAATTCACTGAAGTAAAAATGCATACTATCTAAAGCCAGCCAAACTATTTTGACACATGAAGTAGAGAATCCCATAGGTCTTCTTTTTCTCCCTTTCCATGGGCTACCAAATCTCTTATCTGAGGCAGATGTCCCATTTCACCTAATGCTAGGGCAAACCCCCAATGATAAAATAATACACATCAGTGTCAGCAATAACTACCAGGAATTGCAATCTTATTACACCTAGAGTCCCACACTTTTTCCGCTCCTGCATAGATGCCTAGTCACTATGGCCCTTCATTTCCATTGCTTATCAGTTTATTACTTGTCTTGCATGGGAGGGGTCACAAGTGGATGATTTGACATTTCCAAGTATAGTATTGTTTCAATTAAGCTACATGCTGACCATCTTGTATGAAAGCAGGTCAACAAGGATCAGCTCTGATAACAGCATTTACATGAATGTTTGATAAGCATCTGACATTCCTTGGAGCTCTACAAGACAGTGTGAGAAAAAGATGAAAAGAGGACAACCTCTGAACTGTATAACTGTTTATTACATGAAAAGCATAATCTAGCAAGGGAGAAATGAACAAATAAGTCATTCTTTAGAAAGAGGAAAAACTATTATTTATTTATTTATTTATTGGAAAATATTGCATCCAAGCAGTCATCATACATCATTAGTTAAGAAATAAGTTTCGTGATGTTTAAAAATAAAGTACTATGATTTCACTTGTGCATGGACAATTATGGAGAAAGACAAATGGACAAATCTAACATAACCCCTTGTGTAACTAAGTTACCTTACAGCTGGAGTTCTCAATCTTTTTAAGCCAAGTCATGCTCCCTCAGACAGCTTTGGGGGCTGGACAGCCATTTTGTCCTTCCTCCGCCACATGGAACTTCCTGGTGTGATGGAGGCATGGGGGAGGGCACATGAAATGGTGCTGCAGTCTGCATCTGGTTGAGAATCCCTGTCTTACAGTTTCCATGTTGAAAATCCCTGCCTTACATTTTCCAACTTGTTTGTTTTCTTTAAAAAAAAAAGCATACAGACACACATCTATTTGATCGGATATCCTGACATTTTATGTCTTTAGGTACAGAGGAACACCCTGTTTGTCAATGTATCCTTTGTGCAGCTATTTGACAGTGTGGACAACACTGGCCAAATTTATCAGTTCAGTAAACCCTAGTATTTCTATTTGAGAAAGTAGTTGCTCAGTTGTGGCAGTACACCAAGAATTCACTTAGCCTCACACCAAGGGCACACAAATGGCATTTGAAACATTTGACACCAGTAAATGAAAGCAATTGCCTTTTTCAATCTGATACTGTACTTGGAATTCTTGAGGATAAAAATTACTTACAGGAGTTTTGAATAAATTGAGGGTTTTTCTGCTGACTTGGATGTCACGTCATCTTGCTGAGTATGGATGCTGGATGTCCCCAAAATTCAGAAGCTCCTTTTCATTTCTAAACAATTTTTAACTGAAGCTATAAGGGAATAAAGTTGTAGGAGTTGTTTATTACAATGCCTATGCTCTTTTGGTGATTCTTGACCACGCCTCCATTTTGAAGTAAAAAATGGTACTCTTTTGAAATGCAGAGTATGCTGTGAATTCCATCCAGTTTAAGACTGTGGCCTGAATCTAATTTGTCTGCCAAATTACAGTGAACCAAGGAATCAATGGGAAATACTTAATTGTTGATATGCCATTCAGCAGTGAAACCAATGGATCTAATCTAGTTTCAGACTACATTGGATTTAGGAGAATGTATGAGAAGCAGGTCTCTACCAAAAATGTCCCTTCATTATTACTGTCACTGTAATGAGCCATCAAATTGCTTCTGACTTGTGTCAACCCTATGAATTAATGGTCTCCAAATGCTCCAAAATAAAGAAAATAGTATGGAATAAAATATGGTCATATAAAATTATGAGAAGCAGGTCAGTAAGAATTAAGGAACATTGTTTTAAACCAGTATGAAGATGGTACTTCATACCAATGCGATTGCATCAGTACAATCATAACTATTCAAAAGAGTGTTAGAGATTTAAAGAAAGGGATGAGACCTATTTATATTTATCATGGGAGTATAAAGAAGTGTAAAATGCATGGGAAAAGGCTTTTGAGGAAATGAACAAAATATTATCTCTAAAAATATGAGTCCCAAGGTGGAAGAGCATAATGCGTTCCACGGGATTGCTCTTTAAGCGAGTTTGCTCTTTAAGCAAAACACCATTGTAAGTGACCAATTGTGACTTCTGGGGGGGGGGGGATTGAGAACCCTGATTTAGTTGTTAAGCAAGTTTTTGGTTGGTTTTAGTTGTTTAGCAACGTGACCATTCAGAGAAAATTTTGCTCTTTAAGTGAGTTAGTCTCTAAGTGAGGCACTCTTTATGCAAGATTTTACTGTATAAGAAACTGCAATGTAGATAAATAGGTTTCACTTTCATGGGAAAGGTAACAACATTCTGTGCACTCTGGTGTCTAGTCATGCCTGCCACATGATCATGGAAACATCTGTAGATGCAGACAGCACTGGCTCTTTGGGTGTAAATGTAAAGGAGCACCACTCCCTAGAGTTGGACATGACTGGTTATTGAGCAAGGGTGACCTTCATGCTGAGTCAGGAATGCTAGCTGGGAAGGGGACATGGTGGTTATCCAGGAAATAACGCCACCAAGTGCAATGAATTCCTATTTTCTCCTCCTACCGTGCTTAATTCTAAAATTTGTCTCCCCTCTGGAGAACTGAGAGGTAGCGCATCAAGCACTCTGAAACTTCACAACCCTATAAGCTAGCCTTATAGCTTCTGCTTAAAAACAACCACCACCAAAACACTCACCAACTTCCAAAACCATCTATTCTAGTATTAAACAACTGGTAACTTTAGAAATTGTCATAGTATTTGAAATATCATTTCTTATAGTTTGAACCCACTGGGTCAATCCTGACTTCAAGAACTAGAGAAAACAATCATCCTATGGCAGTCCTTTCAACTTTTCAAGATGGCAGCCAGAGCCTCTTCCTAATTTTTCCCAGGATAAACATGCTTGAGTCCTTCATCTTTTCCAAACAACAGTCATCAGGTTTTGCTCTTTACTCTTGATGTGTTTCATTTTGTTGATATCTTTCTTAAACAGTGGTCCCCAGAACGGGAGGTAACACAGCAGAATGGTGCAGTTAATTGGTGTTGCATCTTTTGATTTACCCTTGAATCACATTAGCCCTTTTAACTGGTGCATCACACTGCTGATTCATGTTTTGCTTGTGAGCCACATTTCCCTAATTCCCTAAGCAATTAAAATGCCAGCACTGTACAGAGCTGAAAATGATTTGAATGAATGGAACTGGACTGTTGTTTTAATCCCATCAGGGCTGTCCCCAGACATTTTGCTGCCAAAGGAAAAGCACCAAATTGTGCCCCCACTCACCTGAGTCAGAGCACACAAGGTGCACAAAGCTTACCAAGTTATTTTGGCACACCTGAAGCAGAAAGACTTACTGTATAAGCATTTCTTCTGGTTACTAAAAATACAGTAAGAACAGATTAAATAACTAACAATTTGCTTTTCTTTATTGATACACAAGCCGGGCAGCCTAAACTAGTCATCTCAACATGCCTAATGTGGCTACCAGTTTTGGATCCCTTAATAGTAGGGTATACTTTATGCATATCTTTAAAAGTCTGAATGGCAACTGCCTTTGAGCTTCTGCAGACAAAATCCCATTCACTCAATGAGACTCAAATGTTCAAGGAAGCAAGATTTAGTTAGTGACAGTTGCCTAACTGGCTCTTGAACATCATGTGGAGCAAAACTGTATAATATCAGTATAATCACATTTAAAGAAGAGAGCCCTGGCAGTGCCAATTAGGGAAAAGAAACCAAGTGAACTTCCAAAAGACAAAAGAGAAAGCATAAAAAAGCAATTGAATGCTAATGAGCATTTAGAAATTCCAGTTGGTGCTTGAGATGCCATTGATTAGCCTTCCTAGCAAGAGGTCCTTTACAGCTCCCAGTTTGAAGCCAATTGGTACCCCCCCCTTTTCTTTCAAAAAGAAACTCTCCAGGCTAAATTCCCATCTACACCAGGGCATATTGGGAGAAGCATGAGGCTGTGGTGGCTCAGTGGCCAAGAAGCTCGCCTTGTTAGCTGGAAGGCTGGCAAGTTGACAGTTCGAGACCCGGGTACTGCATGACGGATTGAGCATCCATCTCTGTCCCAGCTCTTGGGGACAAGAAAGGAGCCTCATGTAGGCATTCTCTGAGCAGAGTTTCTTCTGCAAAAATCCTTTCAACCTAGAATAATTTCTGACATGAAATTATTATTGGAAGAAGCAAACTCCACTCTTTAAAAAAATAATCCCGCCTCACTCTGGAATAACAAAAGTCAGCAATTTTGCATCTGAGCTTTGCAACAAGACCTTGAGTTTCTGAAGCATTTTTCTACTCTTCTTTTAACATGAAAAAAATGAATAAATGTTTGGTTTTAAGGTTGACAGTTGAATAGAAATAGATCTTTAAAAGCTATCACTTTAAAGCTCATTTCTTTGGTGGCTGGAAATGTTTCAAATGGCATCAAAATGTGGCATGCTAAAATTAACAGTGTAACCTTTTGATTTTGATTACTGCATATTTATTATTATTTTAATCAAGGCACAAAACGTGCTATTTTCCTGTTCTCTAAGGCCAAAAGTTTAAAGTGTGTGTGTGTGTGTGTGTGTGTGTGTGTGTGTGTGTGTGTGTGTGTGTGTGTGTGTGTGTGTGTGTGTGTGTGTGTGTGTGTGTGTGTGTGTGTGTGTGTGTGTGTGTGTGAGTGATTGTCTCTCAGGTGGTGGTGCAACCATATTTAAAACTGAAGCAGTTTTTGAAAATGACAGTGCTATTTTTCTTTCAGGCAAACAAAAATATTATACATATTATACATATTTTTTCATCTGCTGAGAAATGAGCTCTGCTTTATAACTATGGAAGCCAGTGGAAATGAATGGCACTTGCAATACTAACCCACCCAAGTCATGCAAAAAAGAAGGAAAGAATCTCTCGCTTCGTCATTTCTGCTAGGAATGAATTACAAACAACAATGTACCTTAGCCCTTGCTGAGAATGTGTGTTTAATGTGTATTTTTTGAGTATTTAATGTGTATTTTTGTGTATTTTTATGTATTTAATGTGTATTTTATGTGTTTTAATGTGTATTTTTATGTGTGTTTTAATGTGTTTTAATGTGTATTTTTGTGTATTTTTATGTATTTTTATGTGTATTAAATGTGTATTTTTATGTGTTTTAATGTGTATTTTTGTGTATTTTTACGTGTTTCCTAGGTAGGAAAGTCCTACATCCAGGGGGTTTCCCGGGCCAGGGGGGTTTCCCTCACTACACTTCTGGGATAATGATTCAGTATCTGGAAGCATTGGACTCCAAGAGCAAAATACTGTATTCAGCAATGAAGTCTATTCAACAATGAACCCAATTCAGTCCACATATGCCAATCCTAACTGTGCACAACAAGCCTGTTACTGTGTAATTTACCAGTTGGGAGATCACATAGTATTGCTCACATGTTTGCTCTCAGGAATCAATGAAATATTTTCTTGCCTTGGAGATATGAAGTTGTAAAGGAAAGAAATAAAGATTTGTCTGAATATAAGATTGGATCCTCTCTGAAACTGCTTCTTTCTTTCCCCTTTTAACATTTTGTGTGTCAAGGGAGTTACAGGGTTCTTGTCTTTGCACTTCTAGTGGCCTCAATTCCTAAAACTCTGTGCTTGCTTATAGTGAAAAAGGTAACAGGTAGCCTTCTCAGTAGTGAACAGTTGCTTTTCTGTGCACATTTTTCCACTGTGAGTAGAGAAATGGTTGAAAACAGATGGTTGTTGCAACTCCAGAATTTGGACAATTTACCATGCTAGCTATTGGAATTTTGGGAACAGAAGTCCAAGAATGTAACACTTCCAAGTGCTGTTGACTCTTTACAGTTTGCCATCAGATGTCTTTCTGAAGCTTGTCACCTGTAAATCTCTTAATGGAGTTTATGTGTGATTCCTTGGAAATGGCAAGTGTGTGTATTTTTGGAGACCTGGGCACAGTTCTTAACCCATTACATAAGAAACATGCCGAAGGTGACCCTGCTTTTCTTCTCATTGGGCTAGCAACCTTTGCCACTGCTTGTCAGTTTATTTTGAGATTCCTAACATTGCTGAGTACAATTTCAACAACAGCTGGCTGATTGGTTTTGCTTCTTTAGAAGAAAGTGTCACACTTTCTAAGGGTCTTGAATATGATGTCACAAAATGTATGAATACTGGAGACACTGTGAAACAACACCTGATGAAAACTTCCTATTTGGGTCAATACTTCTGAAATCCTTGAAAACTGTTGAAAGATGCAAAAGTATAAGAGGACCTAAAAGTTGAACCATGTGTTTGAGTTTGCAGAAAGTAAACAGAGAGAATTCATAAAAGGAACACTGAGGAAGTCTAAAAAGATTTTGTCAGTAAGATAATAGAAAGGTACCTTGCCTCCTACATCACTGTTGGATTTAAACATGTTGCACTTATATCTTCCCTTTCCTCTAATGGCCTTTAGGCAGCATACATAGTTCTCCTTTCCCTACTTTAACCTCATCAATAACCCTGTGAAAACTTGAAGCTGATTGGCCAAAGATTGACCAGTGGATGTCTTGCACATCACCCAATTCATAGTCCAACAATTTAACCACAACACTATACTGCCTGCCTATCAAAACAATGAAACATCAATCTTTGTTAAAATGAAATGTTTCAAAAGCAAACAAACCCACACAAAAAACCATACCACAAGTATTACAGAAACATTTCACAATTCTGCTTAAAGGATTCTTTCTGCATTTACAGTCAGTTATTGCCTTCAGTGAGAAACCTTGATGATCATGTTCATCAAATTATCAATGCTCCAATTAAAACATAGCTACCATTATGCCCCAAGTTGGCACTTGCCCCCGCTGTTCATTTTCATCTTGCTGCCTCTTGGCTTGCAAAGTAAGGATTTTGCTAATCTTTGCCTGTGGCATGAATAATACCTAGACTAATCTTTCCAAGTCAGCAGTATTGTATAGGATGACACTGGCTATGACAGAAACTCTGAGCTTACAAGAAAGAAGGGGGAAATACTGATTGCTGATGAGGCCACAGCAGAAGTTTCAAATGTCTTCATTCCCTTTAGTGATAATCCCTGGGACAATATTACTTTGCACTATGCCAGAGTTTCTCATCAAAAGTTCTAAAAATGCTATACGCATTTTAATTTAACATTTTGAGACCTATTTTATCTCCATTTTTCAGATGAGCCAGAGTAAAGATAGCAATTGGGTAGAATAGTTTTACCCAAAGGCAAGATGGCAGTCAGCAGCAGGACTCATAACAGTGACTTGTAAAAGTTGAGCCATCTGATATTCTCCAGTCATACTTCCTCTTGGAAGGAAAACTTAAATAAGTGCCTATGGATACATCATTGCAAACAGAAGTGGAAATCAAAAGGCAGCACCCAAACAATGCATTGAAGTCTTGGCCAATGTTGGTCACTACAAAAGTGTCTTCAGATCACTGCCACACCATACCTGAATTCTCACACAGACCTCCCAACATTGTATAGATTGGATTTGCCTAAAATGCAGTGTAAAGTAGACCAAAAAGTGGGGAGAGGAACAAGCAGGAAATGAATCAGAGGAAAAATAAATCCTACTTGGCCTTAAAATAATAGCTATGAATATGTAGTACACTAGTACAGTACCTCAGACTTGGTTCCACAAGTCTTAGTGTCATCCAGTTTTTAACATTGTGTGATGCATACATTGTACAACATTAAAAAACCCTTCAGAAAGGGAACAGGGGGTTGATCCACCTGCCTCTTTGGAGCCATGGGCCGGATCTGGCCCATGGGCCATAGGTTGAGAACCCCTGCAGTAGTGCTTCTCTCTCATCCTTGCCCATACACAAGTTGCCTAAATTATATTTTATACTATTCAAATGACTTCCACATGCAAAGGAAAACATTTTAGATGGCAACGTGATAAACAAAAATGCCTAAAGCTAGGGGAACTCTTCTGCCCATCATTTTGTATGACACCTCCCAGCCTCAGTTTATACATAACAAAGAGCACACAACAACTCTCTGCCCCTGCTGCAACAACTGGAAACCTCAACAGAATATTTATCAAATATACTACAATTGTAGAACTTTAAAAATTTGAGAAACGAGGTCAAAAAAGTTCACTGAGATATTTCAAATATAAATATATTGACTAAATAATTGTTTGTGAAATAGAGAATGAGTGTCATGCCCATATACTTCCTCCCCATTGTTCCTTCACTCTTGTGGTTAATTAAAGACTTCAAGGAGTCATTAAACCACAGTTTCCTATCATATGTGAACTGGGAAACTATGGTTTAATCTCAGTTTTCTATCTTGACTGCTAAACAAGTATAGAAGAAAAACAAATACAAAAGCACTAGCCATAGTACCTGGGGGGGGGGGGATAGTAAATTCAATTCATTTTGAAGCAAAATCTCCTTCAGGTACAGTCTTGAATAACAATTATCATCTTGGTCTGTGTAGGAGCTGCAATGTTTTTCATGTTTAAGCCTTAAATCACAATTTCTCAGTTCAGATGACAAGAGAAACTATAGTTTGATGTTTCCATTCCAGTGTAGAAAGAGAAGAAGAAAGAGAGATGGTGTTGCACGTGCCTCAAACTAATTATCAGCTTAATAAAACAACCCACTCTGTACAAACTATGTACAGTAAAACCTCGCATAAAGAGTGCCTCACTTAGAGAGTAACTCACTTAAAGAACATAATTTTCTCTGAATGTTCGCTTCAATTAACAACTAAAATCAACCAAAAACTCACTTAACAACTAAATCGGGGTTCGTAACCCCCCCCTCACTAGAAGTCACAATTGGTCACTTACAATGGTGTTTTGCTTAAAGAGCAAACTCCCTTAAAGAACAATCCTGTGGCTCACATTATGCTCTTTAGGCGAGGTACCACTGTATAGTAATACCTCGGATAACGTTTACCTCGGATAACGCTAAAATCGCATAATGTTAAGTAATCTGGGGAGGAGAATTGGATCAAATAACGTTAAGGTCCTATGGGATGGATCGGATAACAACCACTAAAGCCTGTGCAGTTACAATGTATCTCTATGGAGCTTTAACGTTATCCGATCCATCCCATAGGATTTTAACATGCATTGGATAACACTAAAAATTGGATAACACCAAGACTTGTGGTACCAAGTCTTAGCATTATCCAAGGTATTACTGTACAGTCAAACTTCGCATAAAGAGTGCTTCACTTAAAGAGTAACTCACTTAAAGAGCATAATTTTCTCTGAATGTTCGCTTCGCTTAACAAAGACTGAGTGGCTGTGGGTTGGGGGATCCTGTGTTATCTCAGGAACTACCACCTTAAGTTCTGAATGGGGCAGTTCTGCCCCAATCAGACCCGTAATTTGGGGGTCCTCCTGGACTCGCGACTACTGCTCAAAGAGCAGGTGGCAGTCGTGGCCAGGAGGGCCTTTGCACAACTTCGTGTGATTCACCAATTATGGCCATTCCTAGACCAGGACTCCTTGCTCATGGTCACACATGCCTTGGTCACCTCCAGACTTGATTATTGTAATGTGCTCTACATGGGGCTGCCCTTGGTGACCATTCGAAGGCTTCAGCTGGTCCAGAATGCGGCTGCACGAGTAGTGGTGGGATGCGGGCATTATGCTCAAGCTTCACCGCTGCTGAAGGAGCTGCACTGGCTCCCAGTTTGCCTCTGGGTGCAATTCAAGGTGCTGGTTATTACCTTTAAAGCCCTACATGGTAATGGACCAGGATACTTAAGAGACCACATCGTCCCAAGGACATCTGTCCATCCCACCAGAGCGGACCGGAGAGGCTCTCTGGTTGTGCCATCAGCCAGAGAGGTGCACCTTGCTGGCACAAGAAGGCGGGCCTTCTCGGTGTCCGCTCTGGCCCTTTGAAACCTCCTGCCAATAGAACTACTCATGCAGATGGAGTTGCTGCCCTTTAGAAAAGGAGTGAAAACCTGGCTGGCAGGTTTGGTCTGGGGAGTGGATGGTTCAATTTCCCCAGCCAATTGGTTGGTTTGACCCCAGTATGCCTGTGTTGTAATTTTTGGCTTTTAATACCAAGTTTTTTAAAGTTTTTAGAGTTTTTAATTTTTTAAAATGATTTTATAATTGTTGTAAATCGCCATGGGTCCCTTTTGGGAGGAGGGCGATAAACAAATTTAAATAAATAAATAAATAAATAAATAAATAAATAAAACCAATCCCCCCAACAATTGGTCATTTATAATGGTGTTTCACTTAAAGAGCAAACTCGCGTAAAGAGCAATCCTGTGGAACGCATTATGCTCTTTAAGCGAGGTACAACTGTATAGCATATTTCACCACACACACTCAGCCCAAACAGAATAGCCTCCATTGCTTTCTACCCCAAAGCCAATACAAATGGCCAAGGCTCTTGAAATTCAAAAAAGTTTGTGAAGTGTTGCACGAAGACTTAATTCTTTTTTAGAGGCCACCAATCTACTTGTGGTTGACAGGTTAATGTTTGGCAACACTGTGTTACTGGCCACATCTTTAAAGATGAGAAACAGAGATGGAGATATCATTGGAAATATATGTTCCTGATTTATTAATAAAGGACTGAAGTAGTGCTTGCTCTTATAACCCATGGTTTCTACTTCATTTTTAAGCTGAAGGGCACCATCACCTTCTTCACGCTGTGAAAATATATTAAAAAACTGCACTTCCACCTCTTTTCACTTGTCAGAAATGTTTCCACGTGTCCTCAGGGTGACAAAACCACTTAATTTCTTTTTACTGTTCTCATCCCCAAAAGCTTTTGTATGGTGACATTTTTTGACAGAGGGTTATTGATGTGTGCATCTTTATGGGAAATTTCATTCTTGATTGTAAAATCAATACTGAATAAAATGTATATATCTATCTATCACGATCATCACTGAAATGCTGATGAGCCTTTCTCAGATGTCCAAGAATTGTCATTTAATAATGAATGGCCATCCCAATTTTGTTAAAGGTTGCCTTTCCTCTCCTAGAATTCTATTGATTAAAATATGAGGAAAAAACCCATCATCTATATTTTCATCTGAAGTAAACATGCTCTTGGTAGCTGTTATGAGTTGCAAATCTTGCATAACTTTTCTTAGCTTTATCAATAAAACTGTCCAAAATAAGGGAGAGTATGATCCAGAAGGGACTGTGGCAGCTCAAGTGGTTAAGAGGTTGAACTCATTGACTGGAAGGTCGGAGTTTGATATCCAGGTACTGCACAACAGAGTGAGTTCACATCTCTGTCCCAGCTCCTGCCAACCTAGCAGTTGGAAAACAAGAAATTGCAAGTGGGAAGGTAAACAGCGTTCTGTGCACTCCAGTGTCTAGTCATGCCTGCCACATGCCCACAGAAACATTTGTAGAAACAGGCAGTGTGGTTCTTTGGCTGTAAACACAGATAAGCACTGAACCCTAGAGTTGGATACAACTGGCTTTCAAGTCAGGGCAACCTAGTGGTCCAGAATCTTTGCTGGTTTGCTTCTTTGTAGTCTTCCTGCTTACATTTAAGATTCTAGTCATGAGGTCATAAATGCTTTGTCTTAGACATTTTATTTGAGGAATTTCAATTTTCTGGAAGATTCCTTTCCTCCAGACAAGAACACAATAAATAACAATTGATTCCCCTTCATGTATCTGTAATTTGCACAAAACATTTCTTGTTTCCTTTCATTTGAAAAGCAAAGGATAAATACATACACAGAAGAAGTTCAGAATGCTAAATGATTGTCAAGAATGACACAAACAATCTACTCAGTGCTTCACATCCTTAAAAGCAGTTGTCATCCTAGAATCTGGTCAATTTGCCCAATTCAGGGAATAACACAAACTGAGTTGTTTTGTGCAAAAATTGAGCAATTTTACAAAAATTATTGTTCTTGTCACTGTAAGAACTCGTTCAAAGCTTAGAAAAATAATGTTCATACTTGCTGGCAGGGAGAAGAATCTCACAATTCCTTGTCTTTATTAGGAACAAGTTCCTCCTTGCAACTCATCAAAGGAAGTTTCTAGAAAGATTTTTTAAAAACATATCATGGAAACACCATGAGATCTTCCTTTCTGGATTAACCTTTAGTACGAAAGGAATTAGGGATCAAAATTGTTGAGACTTATTTTAATATAATGCTCTTTTATACTTCAGTGAGAGGCAGTAAGCTGATTTTTACCCACTCACTGCCTAGCCAAGAACAACCATGGCCTGTGTGGAAAGCTTTAAACAGACTGTGTGCTGTGGCAGGAAAATCAAGAGCAAATCTCAGAAAGTGGGGTTTCCCTGTAGATGGTAGCCTGTGTAAATGTGGAGAAGAACAATCACCCATATTATACAATGCACATGCGGCCCCTCAATGTGCCCCTTTGTTGGCAAGAGGAAATGCTGTTGATGTGGCCAGATATTGAGTGGATGTCATCTAGTCCTTTTAATTCCTTTTTGTTTTAGATATGCTAATTTTAGCTTTCTATGTTATTATATGCTGGTGGTGCCTCTGACACAAATAAAGAACCTGCTCATGACCAAAATGTACAGCAGCTACCTGTGTACAGTAGACACATGAGACACCTCTGTATAGGAAGCACATGGAACAGCTCTGTACAGTAAATACATCTGTGCAATAAATGCAATCTATCTTGTTGGGGAAACTGTGCTATCTTGTTCTTTTTAAAAATATGGATATTTCCCTATGTCTGGTAGTGCAGAGAAATGTGTCTAACAAACCAAAGCAGCATGGGAGGCTGTGCATTAAAACACAGAGCTGATCTGACAGCTCTACCAATTACATCTCCTTGCCCTCTGTCAACAATTAGTGGAGAAAAAAAATATATGTGGACATTGCTCAGAGATGCCGTTTTTAGAAATCATGGCATCGAGGGCACCCAAGCAGCATTAGCAGTTATAAATTATTTTCACTGCTGCCCATTTCCTCTGATATTCTGCCACTCAGAAATTGATATACTGAATCTCACCTCCATCGGGACCTTTCCTCATCCTTAGCCTGCCCTCTACGCTAGGGCAAGAGAGCTAATTGCTACAGGGGCAGGCTGATGATTTTATGAAAGATCAAAGTGACAGAAAGCCTCTGTTGGTAAATTATGTTCCACATCAAACCTCTTGCATCTCTTGAGGGTTAGCTTAACATTCCTCTTGGTTGACACTGAACAGCTATTGCTAGAACCAATGACACATTCATGGAGAAGAATGGTTACCCTCCTTTTATGGAAGGTTATAATTCTTACCAGGTAGGCTCAATCACAGAAGGGCTGATATATGGGTGTGTGCTTTGATTATGCATTATACTTGCAGCCACCTTCACCAAAGAAACTCAAAAGGTGTTTGCATTTCCACAATCTTCTGAAGTGGCAAATTGAAAGATGTTCTTGAGCCAGGAGCCTTGGCAAGCAAATGTTAGTTTCTAGCTTATTGCACTGGAATTAGATGGAAAACTGTAAGACTAAGAAGAATTATTCTATCTTGAGAATCAGGTCTTCAACAGGATAAGTGCATCCCACATTCTTGTATGAGTCTCAGAAATAGTAGCACAAGATCTGTCATATCAGTTTCTCCCAATTTCTTCCTTTTTCTATCTCCAAGTTTGTTCTGTTCCAGTTCCATGATGATGATGACAACGACAACAACAACAACAATGACAACAACAATGATAAGAACAATTTGGGAGGTGGCAGGGGAATTCTGTGTAATTTTGGTGCATTTTCCCCAAATGCATGCCTAAATCTTAAAGACTTCATGGATACAATCCCTTTAGCTAAAACATGTTTGTGTTAATTCTGAAAATGTACACAGTGGTGTCTGCACATTTTAAAGATGCTGATACATATTAGGAAATAAAATACATCTTTTTGTTGTTTCATGGAATATACTGCAAGCACAACTTGCAAAATGGTTTTCATATTCAGTCCAGGAGTTATGCATCTAAGTAAAACTGTTTTAAACTAAATCTTCAATGAACCTAATTTCTTCTATATTCTTACCTCTACTTCATCTCAACAATCCTCATGTTGCTTATCTATACTGGAGTTAAGCAACACTGAAACAATTTTGCATAGCACTTAAAATGAAATACTCTCAACATATGTAGAGTTGTTGTAGCAATAGAGAACAACAAAGTCTGCATGGCGCAGATTGCTCTCACAAATACCATTTATTTCTCTAGCAGTTATTACTTTTTTTCTGTGTGTCAACATAGCTCAAGTTGATAGGAACATTTTTGATCATCCTTGACTTCTCAGCCATGACATTTCTATCTACCTTGTTCTTGTTGGTGGAATGTGAACATTCAATTCATCACCATTCCTGGATAGGATTAGAAAATCATATTCTTTCCTCTCCTAGTGTATGAGTCTTCATTTGCTGAAATCAACTGCAAAAAATCTGGTTGACTAGAATTGGTGAAAAATTATACTGTTATACAGTACAAGCTAAGTCCATATCAACTTTTCAGCTGTGCTGCAAAATGTGACAGTTGAACAGTGATTATATGTTTACTTTCACTGCTGAAAAATGGTCAGAATTACTGCTTGTTATGATATGAAAGGTGCCAGTTATAGGAATGGTATGTTGCTTTGAAGCGAAAAGATTTAAAAAGTCTTTAAACAAAATGTATATTGCATCTCCCATGGCAAAATAAAGAGCCAGACACAATAGTGGGATGAACTAGGGCAGTGATGGCCAACCTTGACACTCCAGCTGTTCTTGGACTTTAATTCACAGAAGCCCAAGTCAGCACTCTTGCTGATCAGGGCTTCTGGGAACTGAAGTCCAAGAACATCTAGAGTGCCAAGGTTTGCCATCACTGAACTAGGATCACAACTTTATTTAACTTTTAAAGAAGTAACCTCCCTCCCAAATCTGCAGAGGACCTAATGTAATATGGATGTCAGGACCCAGGGGGCTCGCAGTGGCCCCTGCTCCCAATCATAATGAGTGAGTTCCCTGCCCTGAGAGTGTGGTGCCCGAAGGCATCTGATTTATTGGTGCTGTTTCCCTAATGTGAGACACCCGGCAATATAACTCTGGTGTCCAATGGCAGTGACCACCAGCTATGTGACCACACCCACCACACCAGTTGAAGCTCATGATATGGACCAACAAGATGAAGGCTACAGACTCACCAAAACCCTCATTGTAACTCACAGTGGCATGCATCCAATCCACACTACCTGCTGGTTGTGATCTATTTATAGGCAATCTACCCATGATCTGCCATAACACAAAAGCATTCAGTGCAGGATAGGTGAAATAGTCTTACAACCTTTTATTCAATATGCCAATAAGGTGACACTGTATCAGAAAACAAAATAAAAAAACACTGTAGCACTTTAAAGACTAACTGCTATATTTTTATTGTTAGCTTTCGTGGATCAAGTCCACTTCTTCAGACAAGGAGTAAAACTTACAGGCATGACTTATATACACCAAATGCAGGGGTTAAAGGGAGAAGGGTTTGCTCAAGCAGAATGACAGACAAGCAAGCATAACAATACAGCTTCCTACAGCTATCAGTAACAATAGATTATTCATATTAGTTTTAAATGTCTCCCTTTCAATCTCAAAGTTGTGGAGAAAACCCATTCTGGTTTCTGATTAACCTCTTACTTGCATGTCAGAAAACAAACAAAAACACTGTACTTGGTTACTTCCTGTTTTGCAAATACACCAAAATATAATATATAAAATATCTAGCAGCATATAGCACTCTGTGTATCAAATTTGATAATGTCCCAGAAACCCTTCACTATTTAATCCTCCGCGATGGATGTCTAACAGATGGATGTATTTGATTTCTGCTGTCTCTCTTTCAATCCTAGTTTTGTAATTTCTCTGTTCCAGAATTGTAACTTTCAAGTCTTGGATAGAGTATCCAGGTAGACTGAAGTGGTTTGAGACATGTTTCTCTGAGTTGCCATTCCAGATGTCTGATTTGTGTCCATTAATTCTTTTGCATAAAGATTGTCCTGTTTGTCCTACATAAAGCACAGACAATAAGCTGAGTGAGCCAAAAATTCCTATCTAGCCCCAAAGCAACTAGCTAGTCTCACACCGACCACAGAGCAAGCAGGTGGATCACCATCACTTACATACAGCCCCATGAGGAGGGAGGGGGATCATTTAAGGTAAACTTCAGCCCCCCACCCTCCTTCATTGTGGTGATCTCCTATTGGCCTCCATGGTGGCTTGACTCCTTCTTGGTGTTGCTTATTATTATTATTATTATTATTATTATTATTATTATTATTATTATTATTATTATTATTATTATTATTATTATTATTATTATTATTATTATTATTATTATTATTATTATATGCCGCCCTACTCAGTGAAAACCGACTCAGGGCGGCTAACAACACAATCAAACACAATGCAACAATTCAATAGAACAATAAAATGTCACAACACAATGAAATATCATACATCAATAATTCAAACAATAGAATATCATAAAATACAGTACAGTGAGATAAAACCCCAATATATGTCATAAAGTTACAAAAATATTACAAAACTCATAGAAACATTACAGAATCTTACAAAGAAAAAAAGTTACAAAAATGCAAATAGCTCCCTCCCAAAGTATGGTGTTTGGACAGAGGCCAGCTTTGCTACTTCATAAAGTCACCTCAGTTGGATAGTTGTTCAGTTCCATGGAATATTTGGATATCAAGCAAAATCATTAAGAGGATCTGGTCAGCAAATTCCATACAATTTAATCACCTTCCCAAAATTTCCATGACTGCATGGGAGCCATCACAACTGTCATCCATATTGCTCAGCAATACTGGAGGATCAAATTCAAGCTGGAACTCATGTATATGTTCCTTTCCTTAACAGGGTATCACCATTTCCAGGAATCAGTGGCACAGGAAGCATAAATGGAAAGAGCTAATCCCATCTGTGTTAGACAACAATTCAGGTTGCTGCAGATAAGTGGATTAAATGCTGTTGGAAGTCCCACAATATTCAGGATAACACTAGAAACAGACTAGGGAAGGAAATATAGTTAGATATGTCTTTCTCATTTTATCCAGAGAAAGGGGGAAAGTAAAATGTTCCTTTTAATTTTGTGATCCTGAACTTTGACCTATTTTTCCTGCATATAATGAAGCTGACTTGTTACAGAATATGTTGTACTTTTCATATATAGCAGGGGTTCCCAACTTAAGGCCCATGGATCCAGTCCCTGGTGCCATTTCATGTGCCCCCCCTCCAAGGGCAATTGAGAAACAAAATGGCTGTTGGGACAAAATGGCCACCCCCATCATGCAGACAGGGCAAAATGGCATTCCGGCCTTTGAAGCTGACTGAGAGAGTTGAAAAGGTTGGAAACCCCTGACATTGAGCATAAGCTGGTGGGAGAATTCCAGTTTTTTATTTCTTTATTGGCAATGCTACTGTTCGAAGAACAGGTGGCAGCCGTGGCCAAGAGGGCTTTTGCACAACTTTATGTAATACGCCAGTTACGCCCACTCCTAGACCAGGACGCCTTGCTCATGGTCACACATGCTTTGGTCACCTCCAGACTTGACTACTGTAATGTGCTCTACATGGGGCTGCCCTTGGTGACCATCCGGAGACTCCAGCTGGTCCAAAATGTGGCGGCAAGGGTAGTGATGGGGTGTGGGCGGTACACTCATGCCTCACCACTACTTCGGGAGCTGCATTGGTTACCAGTATGTCTCCAGGTGCAATTCAAGGTGCTGGTTTTGACCTTTAAAGTCCTATATGGTAGTGGGCCAGGATACCTAAGAGACCGCGTCACCCTAAGAACATCTGTCTGTCCCACCAGGGCGGATCGGAGAGGCTCCCTTGTTATCCCATCGGCGAGAGAGGCGCACCTCGCCTGCACTAGGAGGAGAGCCTTCTCCGTGTCCGCCCCAACCCTTTGGAACCTCCTGCCCACTGAGCTGCGCCTTCAGACAGAGCTCCTGCCCTTCCGGAAGGGCTTAAAAACCTGGCTGGCAGGACAAGCATGGGGACCCAGGAATGTGGGCTCTCATGTAGGGTGGCTGATTTAATGGACAGCCACCCTTTCGGGTATGAATTATATAATCTGTGTGCAGTGTGTACACTGTTTTAACTTTTTATGATTTTTAAAGTTAAACATTAAGCTTTAAATACAAATAACATTAATATAGGCTTATCCTATGTTTTAACCATGATGTAAGCCGCTCAGAGTCGGGTTTACCCGATTGGGGTGGGATAGTAAGTGCAACTAATAAATAATAAATAAATAAATAAATAAATAAATGCTACATATTGCTATGTATTCTGCATTGCTATTTCCTACCTGATCTGGCTGGTTTGTAAGTACAGTATAAACAGCTAGTGATTGAAACCTATCTTAGATTTCTCTAGCCTGGAACAGTACCACATGTACTCTGAAGCAGCAAAAGATTTTATGTTAGCTTCCTGGATGGGTGCAAGTCTCTGTCATGTGGAATGAATCCCATGGTAGTGGGATAATGGGTTTTGTTATCTTTGCAAGCTCCCTGCATCAGTATTGTTTTCTTATGAAAGAAGGTCCTGAGGGGAGACACTATCACAGCTATATCCCAGAAAATGTGGGCTGTGAGCATGCCTCACTTTGCAGCATGTCTGAAAATATTCATGCTGAGATTTTGGGTGCAGAATAGAGTGTCTTTGTGAAACAAAGAGACAAATTTGAAGAACAAAATGCTAGCTAATTCTAGAAAACTATTCTTTTTCACTAAGTGTCTGCTTAAAGTTTAAAAGAGTTTATCCTGTCTGAAAACTGTCTACTTTTGCAGCAACTTTAATAAAAAATAAATGTGAAGAAAGGGAGAAAAAGATTAAACTTCCTGCTTTACCTCTTTTTATATTCACAACTTTTTAATGCTGCCATGAATTAATTTTTCATGTACTAATCTAGTAACCCTTTTTTTCTCACTAACACAGTTAATGGCAGTTTAAATTCGAACCATTCACTTGGATATTACAATTATAATTTAAAACTAATAGCTATGAAATATGCAAGGCTTGGTGAATTGGAGAATAAATATATTGGGGAATATTGTATATGAAAAAGAGAAATATTAATTTGACAGTACAGACTTTCCCACGTGGTGTGTGTGTTTAGAACATGACCGAATGTCTGTGAAGATACAGACTGCATGTGACATAATTAATATGTTGGCAAAGCCAACAATACTGTTGTCTTGCAGGTGCATTCTAGAAACCATCTGACAATTTTCTCCCAGACATATCCACTTTGCTGGGAAATCTGACAGCTTCAAGCCCCTCCCTCTCAAAAACTGAGCAATACTTAATTCTTTGATGTGAGAAATCTGACATTAGTAGGAGGAAAAAGTGGGTAGGCAAAATATGTGTGTTTATCAGACACTTCTTCCATGACATGGAGTGAAATTTTAAATACAAAACAAGAAAAACAGAGTGGTTTGGAATAGGAAAAGGAGTAAGACAAGGCTGCATTTTGTCACCCTGCTTATTTAAATTATACACAGAGCACATAATGCGCAACACAGGGATGGACAAATCACAAGTTGGAATCTAAATTGTTGGGTGAAACATCAACAATTTGAGAGATGCAGATGATACTTCCCTAATGGCAGTGAGGAAGACCTAAAGAAACTCCTGATTAGGTTGAAAGAAAAGAGTACACCAGCTGGCTTGAGACTCTACATCAAGAAAACCAAGAAAATGGCCCTTATCAGTCCCTGGAAAATAGATGCAGAAGAAGTAGAAGCAGTGACAGACTTTACATTCTTAGGATCCAAGATCACTGTAGATGGTGATTGCAGCCATGAAATAAAAAAGGAAACTGATTCTTGGGAGAAGCCATGAGAAACCTGTGGAACATAGTGAAAAGTAGAGACATCACCTTGCATACAAAAATTCACATAATCAGAGCAATTGTATTCCTGGTGGTAATGTATGGTTGTGAGGGCTGGATCATAAGGAAACCTGGGCGCAGAAGAATAGATGCCTTTGAAATGTGCTGTTGGAAGAAAGTTTTGAGAGTATCCTGGACAGCGAGGAGAACAAATAGGTCAAGGATTCACTTGAGAAAGCCTTGATGCTGGGAAAGGTTGGGGGCAAAAAAAGAAGAGGGTAGCAGAAAATAAGATGGCTAGATGGTATTGTTGACACAATGGCACCGAGATGGGCAGGTTGAGGAAGATTGTGGAGGACAGAGGTGCCTGGCAGGCAAAGGTCCATGAGGTTGCAAAGGGTCAAAATAGACTTTGTGACTGAACAACCACAACAAAAGAAAATAGCAGAACACGATGAGAAGAGGATGTTATTATTATTATTATTATTATTATTATTATTATTATTATTATTATTATTATTATTATTATTATTATTATTATTATTATTATTATTATTATTATTATTATTATTATTATTGTTGTTGTTGTTGTTGTTGTTGTTGTTGTTGTTGTTGTTGTTGTTGTTGTTGTTGTTATTGTTATTGTTATTGTTATTGTTATTGTTATTGTTGTTGTTGTTGTTATTATTATTATTATTATTATTATTATTATTATTATTATTATTATTATTATTATTATTATTATTATTATTATTATTATTATTATTATTATTATTATTATTATTATTATTATTATTATTATTATTATTATTATTATATTTGAATTTCTATACCGCCCTACTTGGCAGAGCCAACTCAGGGCGGTTTACACACATGTATAGTTACAGTCACAACATATCAATAAATCAATAGTCAATATCAAATGAAAATAGTCAATAAATAGTCAATATCAGTATCACAGAACATCAGCATATAAATATCATTACAGTAAAAGTAATTCAATAAACAGTAACAAAAAATTCAATAAACATCAATATCAAGTAGTAGTTAAAAAATTTCCATATCTCAGTCAAAGTTACACAAAGAAACAAAACTAAGCAAAGCACCACGACAAATAACGAGCCTCTCCGTCCACCGCACAGCGTCTCTTAAAGCCCCAGCAGGACGGGATTCTGGGGGCAGATGGAACAAGTCCCAAGGCTAAACGCCACTGCAGCCACTCATCTCGGCCGCAGATGTTACTGTGCGGCGGCCACCTGCACAGCCAAGGAAGCGTTCACGGGAGAGGGCGGAGACGTCCATGGCTGCCTGCCACCCGAGTCCCACAGGTGTTGCTCCCTTGCATCCGGCCGGCCGAGGGCGAGACCGGCGAAGGCGGCGGCGGCGAAGATCCTCCAACGCCGCCCGAGTCCCGCAGGTGTTGCTCCCTCGAGTCCGGCGGGCCGAGGGCGAGACCGGCGAAGGCGGCGGCGGCGAAGATCTTTTAGCGCTGCCCGAGTCCCGCAGGTGTTGCTCCCTCGCGTCCGGCGGGCCGAGGGCGAGACCGGCGAAGGCGGCGGCGGCGAAGATATTTTAACGCCGCCCAAGTCCCGCAGGTGTTGTCATTCCTTCCCTTCTCTCCTGCTGGTGTGATTCTAGCAAGGCTTTGACCATGGTAGTTCACAATACATCCAGATCTTCCTGCTGTGACAAGTAGGATTGCTTAGCCCAGATTTTCTTGCAACATTTCAGTTGGCTGTGGAAGAGCAGCTCAGTGCCTCTCCATTTCCCTTTCTAAGTAAAAACCAAAAGAACACACACTTTCCTTAGGATTCTTCTCCTGCTGGGCTAAACTAGTTAGGGCACAGGCATTACACAGATGTCTTAGTCACAGAGTAAGTGTGCAGCTGGAAGTATATTTGAATTTTTCAAAGGTTAGAGGATGAAACCTAACTAAATAAAATTATGCTGATGACTAACTATTGTTAAGTGTCATCAGGTTGAAACCGATTTATGGCAACCGTAATGGGACTTTCAAGGTAAGTGAGATATTTAAGGAGTGATTTTACCAGTTCCACTTACCACGTGAGTTTCCATGGCTGAGCAGAGATACAAATCCAGGCAGTGGTGGACAGAATTTTTTTTTTGCTGCCACACAGTGTGTGGAGCCTATGTAGTGAGTGGAGCCTATGTCATGGGCAGAGGCTACATCATGGGCAGAGCCTACATCGTGGGCGATCTAGTCATGCCTGCCATATGGTCATATATACATCTGTAAACAGGCAGCACTGGCTTTTTGGCTATAAATGGAGATGAGCACTGCACCCTAGAGTCGGATATGACTGGCTTTTGAGCAAGGGAGACCTTGAACCACTTGCAGGGATGAAACCTGATTGGGCAGGGCAGGGAGGTCGGCTTGGCCATCCAATTTTACTATTCCCCCCCCCTGCCCGAAGGTCACCCAATTTTGCCACACACCCCTCTGCCCAGAGGCCACCAAATTTTGCTTTTCCCCCTCCTTGGGGTTGCAAACCAGTTGCTACCCACCACTGAATCCAGGCCTCCTGAGTCCTAGTTTGTCACTCTATCCTCTACACCATGCTGGGTATCTTGATGACTTATTACAGAGAAGTCTTCCTACCTTTCATGTATGACTTCTGTTTCAATTGGGGAAGAAGAAAACACCAAAGGGGTCCAACATGCATCTATGTAATACATTCCAGTTTGGGACTTTCTAGTCCCCATAAGGAAAATATTTTCTTGTATATCAGGTATGCCAGATACTAACATTTGTGTGCAAAATCTCATTTTTAGGTTTCTGCTTGTAATGATCAAGGGACATTTGGTATATTTAAAGGAATGAAGACAGATAAAGTACCTCAGATAAAGAACACTCCTGTTTCTATGTTTGTTTGTGTGTGTTTTTTTTGGTGGGGGGTGGGGGGAGGTGAATTCAGAAGTAGAGCTGGGTAAAGAAATTCTTGTTGCGGTGTTGTTGCTATCTGAATTTTATTTCACAGAGCTTAGTTGTGACACACAAAGTTTCTCCATACCCAATGTATCCATCACAACCATTCTGTGATTTTGATGGCTCAATCGGGATTTGAAACTGGATTTCCTGAACTCATAGGAAGGAATGGAAGATACAATCTAAAACAGATTAAAGCCAAATCTTCACTACTGACTTTCTGAATCATACTTACTTGACTTTACAAGTGAAATATCACCCACACCCAGCCCTCCACACCCACCTCCATACAAATGGGAAAGGATATAAAAGCTGAATTTGTTCACTGAAGAAACACCTGTGCAATTACACATTTTATATGTATAAAACACACCAACATATGGAGCTTCTTTTAAAAATGCAATGTTGGTTCAATATGCCAGTATACCATACTGTTTTCCTGACACCTCAGAATTCTTTTGAAAAAGAGAGATCCATCAAAACCTTTACAAAAAGTACCTTCTTGGTTACCATGGATATATAACAATATCTCTCTAAGAAGAGCAACTCCATGTCATTAGGAATATAATAACTGATGGTGTTGCCATGGCCCATTTAGCTGCAAAACCTTTTGTATGTTTCCTCAGTCAGTGTGACTTCATATCAGGGGAGTGTCTGTATTTTCAGGTCAGTTGGAAATATATGATCCCATGAAAGCCATCTTATGTCCAAGTGTCAAATGGCACATGATTCTGGAAGATTCCTGACCCATACCAGATCATCTGTTTCTTCTCCTCCTTTTCTAAGAAAAATGTAGGTTCAAAACACAGTTATTTAGAATGTGATATGTAGCAAAGGAGTTCCCCCCCCAACTCGGTTGTTTTTCTGATCAAAACGCCTCCATTCTGCCACCCACACAGAAAGAACTATAATCAACATCTAAAATTGTCATGCTTAGCAGAGTTGAATAAGTTCATGGTTTTAAAGAAAGGAAAAGTCCTCACATTTTCATTAATATCTTAACTCCAAACTTTATTCTTGGAGAGGATTGAGAGGAGAGTCTGCAGAACAGTAGTGTAGCATTGTTCTCAGCAGCCTGGGGCATAAGCCAAATTTGCTGCCCCCTGGTGGACGCTGGCGCCCGCTCCCACTAGGACTTCTGGGAATTGTAGTCCAAGAATCCCCATAGCCCAAAATGTGCTGCCCAGGGTGAGTTGCCCCCCTCGCCCCCGCCTTCCTACGCCACTGCAGCAGTAGATTATCTCCAATTTTGGTGTGTCTAGGTAGCTTGGGGATTGAGTTGTGCCCCCCCCATCACTAACTGAATTTCCCCCAAACCAGCTGGTAGTTGCCTAAGATTTTTGCACAGTACTATATTTTGAAAGATGAACTTGAAATGCAGATGCGCAGTGGAGTATGAGTAGTGAAAACACACATTCCAACTGTGTTCCTTTCTCTAAAATCAACAGGCAGGATGGGTACTACGTTGTGTTTCACAAAATGTCAGCAAAATGTCTTAGGTTAGCCCTGCCTTTTGTTAGTCCAATTCAGACATCAGATCTGCAATGCTAAAATGGACATACTGAAAGTCAAAGTGGAAAAAAAGGTGCTGAGCTTGATACTATTTCCTACAAGGAAGGGAAACCATAAATAAGTAAAAAAAATTCTGGGTTATAAACCAAACAAAACCTGACTCTTCAAACAGGGGTGCAAATTCCAATTTTAGTGGGTTAGACCAAGTTAACGAAGTCATGGTGATGTTCAGATGCCAATGGGAAAGGAAAACGAAGAAGAAAGACTCTCACATAGCCTTTTTCCCATCCTTGTTTCACATCACATTGTGAAAATGTATGTTCTCTTCTTCTCTTGATAGCTATATACATTTTTGCTTGTGTGGATATTTTGGCACATTTTTCCTAAGTGACACAAATTTTCCCATTCTGGTTCAAGGAATTTTGTATATTTTAGCAGTTCTCATTTTAAAATATGCATCTTCTTTCATGCACATTTTATTTTTCCAACATCTGCTCTAAGCCTTGCAAGTGTGAAAATCCTTTGCATGCGGATTTCATCTTGTAAAGCAAGGGGGTGGGGGAGACTTATCTAAGAATGGTGCAAACATTTAATCTTGTGGAATTCAATGAAATTCTCCTTCACTCTCATTTACAAGCTCCTGCTTCTCAAAAAAAAGGGGGGCATAACTGATATCTGCATGTGCATGTTTAGAGAGAATTATTATTTCCTCTGCCATAATGTCAGAATGTTAGCCATTAAATTGATTAACAGTGTGTTTAGGGGGTTAACAAAGGATGATACGAGATTGTACACAACACACAATTAATGTACAGAATCCACTAAATTGAAGGTTTGTTAGTTTTGGACTAAAGAAATGCATGGATGGGGACATGTCGGATATGCATGATGGTGTTATGAACAGCTTCATATCAAATACCGATTGACTGGAAACAAAAGGAAGGAGGGAGGGGAGAGACACCAAAAGATGATACGAAATTAGGGGAATTTATTTCAATTTTCTTTGTTCATTTCACTGTCAGAGTGACTTCAGAAAATAATGGACCTGTGTTTCTTTATAGTTGCTTCAAAATGAATGAATGGATCTTTTACCAGGCAGTGGAAATTTCCTCTTATTTGGTTGTCTCTTGCATTCATGGTATGTTCAGATCTCTACTATCCAGCAACTATTCTATACTTTTCCCTCAAGACCCACCCCCAGAAATAATGAAACAGACACAGTTGTTTGGATTTTAATTAAGACAACAGTTTATTGGCAGCAGTGGCTCAAGGGGTTAAGACACTGGCTGGAGGGCAGGAGGTCAGCAGTTTGATACCAGAGAACTACAGGACTGAATGAGCTCCCATCTCTGTTCCAGCTCCTGCCAACCTAGCAGTTTCAAAGCAAAAAATTGCAAGTAGATAAATAGGGACCACTTTGGTGGGAAGGTAAACAGCATTCCGTGCACTCCGGTGTCTAGGCATGCCTGCCACATGTCCATGGAAACATCTGCAGATGCAGACAGTGCTGGCTCTTTGGCTATAAGCAGAGATGAGCACTGAACCCTAGATTCGGATACGACTGGTTATTAAGTAAGGGTGACCTTTACCTTTACTTATTGACTATTTAACTTGCTAAACCACCTCATCCTGCAGTGAGGCCTGATTTAATGAGAATGCGTGAGCACAGGGCCAGGGGATACTACCTACCTCTGCCCCTGCCCTTAGAGCCAGTTCTCACTTCCCCCTCCAGGCCAGTGGCGTAACGTGGGGGGCGGGGGGCAGATGCCCCGGGCAGCGGCTTTCAGGGGGTGGCAAAATGTCCCCACCACTTTGGCCTCCCTCTGCCTGGGGTTAGGAAACAGGACTTCCCAGGCGGAGGGCGGCCCTTTTGCTGGCGAGCGCTACTCACCTCCGTCCACCTGGCTGGCCGTCGGGGGCTCTTCGCCACCTGCCTCTGACTCCGCCTCCGTTGCGAGTTCGATCCTGGTGGGATACCAGATTGCCTAAGCCATTCATCCTTCCGAGGCCGGTTAAATGAGTACCCAATGGGACGGAAGCGAGCAACGCTCGCCAGCAAAAGGGCCGCCCTCCGCCTGGGAAGTCCTGCATGCACGAGCGCAAGCTGCCCACCTCTGCCCGCCCAGCCATCCACCCAGCTTGCCGTCAGAGGGGGCGCTCGTCGGGGGTGGGTGGCGCCGTGGCGTGGAGCCCCTGGCGGCTGGCTGGGTGGGAGGAGGTGGGCAGCGGGCGCGCGCGCATGCAGGACTTCCCAGGCGGAGGGCAGCCCTTTTGCTGGTGAGCCCTGCTCGCCTCCGTCCCATTGGGTACTCATTTAACCGGCCTCGGAAGGATGAATGGCCCAGTGGTCAGCAAACTTGGCTCTCCAGCTGTTCTTGGACTTCAGTTCCCAGAAGCCTTGATCAGCAGGAGTGCTGACTTGGGCTTCTGGGAATTGAAGTCCAAGAACACCTGGAGAGCCAAGTTTGCAAACCCCTGGCTTAGGCAATCTGGTATCCCGCCAGGATCGAACTCGCAACGTTTTGGCTGCAGTGCAAGAAGGCTGGAAAGTCCATAGGGTTGGTGTGTGTGTGTGCGCGCGCGCGGGGCGCTCGTCGGGGGTGGATGGCGCCCCTGGCGGCTAGCTGGGTGGGCTGGCGGGCGGAGGTGTGCAGCACGCGCGCGCGCCGCTCGTCAGCAGGGGGGCCACCTTCTGCCTGGGTCCTGGGGGGCGGCGGCGGCGGCAGCGGCGAGCTGGGGGGGGAGCGAGTTTGTTCTTTGCCCCCGGCGGCTGAACTCTGCGCGACGCCACTGCTCCAGGCACCTCTGGTCAGCCCAAATTTCCGGGGTGACACTATTCAGCAACCAGCTGCCAATTTTTGTGACCCAAACTGTGTAAGGTCACTGTGTGCCACCCCTATATTCCCCCCCCCCCATTCCAGTCACTAAATCTCAGGATCTGGGTGACTGAGACATTGGTTACCATTAACCACCCAATTCCGTTACTACATCCCTATCCACGCTAACTGATACAGCAAGGGGCTAGCTTAGTTATGTCCCCTGCCCCCCACCATGCCATTGAATTAGGCATGAAGGCCCCACTGCAGGTCCTCAAGGGAATGGCATTGTCTGCTAGAGACAACTGTAAACTTTAACCCCTCTACTTGATCTTGGATGGCTGATCACAAAATATTAACCACCAGATCGCTTTACAACTGCACAGTTCATGACCTTCCAGGGCCAACCCATGGACTGAGAAGTGCAATTTGCCCCAACCATACTGGGCAATATCTCACCATACTAATTGTATACAGCTAGCTGTCATTGCTGTACTAAACCTGCGGCCCATGGGCTGCCTCCACCACACCAGGAAGTGCCACGTGGTGAAGGAAGGACAAAATGGCCATCCAGCCCCCGAAGCTGTCTGAGGGAGCGTGACTCGGGCCCTGGTTTTAAAAGGTTGAGAACTCTTGCTGTACAAGGTCCACAAATATAAGATCTAAGACACCACCACCCCTTGACCCACATATCATTCCTCCCCAGATGTAAAGCATGACATTAGGGGCCACAACTACTTCTGGCATTGAGGATCCAATGTTCATGTATGCCTTGCTAGCCCTTCACTCCAGCAAGGCCAACGCCAGCCTGCCCTGCAACCTTGCAGCAGCTGAGCTGCCCATGAGCAGTGCTCTTAAAGGATCAGCAAACGGCCTTAGGCAACAGTAACAAAGAGTGCCAAAAACTTTTATCTAAGGATGGGGTCTACACTCCCTGGTGTGTTGGTGGGCACTAATTGGAACTCATCAAGTGGCACCACTTCAGGGGAGGGGGAGACAAAACACCCCAACTCAGTTTCTTGAATTACACTTCATTTGTGTATATAACTGTGCATATGTTCTTCTTCTTGTTGTTCTGCCATATCCAAATCCAAATATTGACAATCCTCATGACGATCAGCCATTAGGACTATCCTGATAATATAATACAGTGACCTTTCATCTGCCTTCCACATCACAACATGACACCCACTGATCTAGTTCTGCAAATCATTTTCTAGTCTGAACCCTTTTGGCACACAAAGTACTCATCAGCCCCAGGCCAGTATTGATGAAGCTGCTGCCCTCCAAGATGAATTCAAGTGGTATTTAACCCACTTGGGGGCCATCACTCTTCCCTGTGGACTTTGCCACCCAAACTGTTAGTCCTCAGGGTGATCAAGTTAGTTAACTGCCACCTGACGGTGTTGAGCCGCTGGCAGTATGGTCTGTTTTACTGTATTACTATAGCAGAATAACCTGGCTTTACTTATAGAATCGGTCTTACCTACAGAATTATCTCTAATTCCTTCTCTGAGCCTTCTTAAAAATCTGCCATTCCTGAAGACTGAAGACTTCTAGATGTTTTGGATCACAGGTCCCATCATCCCCAGGCATCTGGCTGTGCATACCAGGGACAATAAGAGTTTTACTTTGACATTTCTGGAAAGTCCCAGGCTTGCGGGGAAAGCAGCTTTAAATCCTCTTTTGTCCTGTTGTGCTGCTTCACTCATTTTCTTTTTCTTTTTTTATGAACAATATACTATAAAAGAAATCTTTTGGTTTCTTTATTGATCTGATATTGATTTCAGCTGTCACTGTTCCTGAAAGATAACTTGTTCTTTAAACCTCATTTAGGAGACTTTATAGGTTGCTGGGAGTGTAAATGTGACTTTTCTAATTTTCCCTGATGACATGCAAGCAGAATGTTGTCCTTGAAAGAGGATGGGCGAAAGACGTGATGCTTGTCCTGTTTGTTTGTTCCGTCTGTCTCCCATAGACAACAAACTGGTCCCTGAGATTGTCATTGAGATGTTGTTCTGTTTTTGTTTCTATGCTACCATATTAACCTAAATTAATGCACGTAATTAAAATGCTCATTATCTTAGGCTTGAAAATTAAGTGCTTTTTGTAGAGCAGCACCTTTGGAGAGCAACATTACAGCAGAATATTTTATGAACATATTTATAAATGCAGATAAGCTACTGGGCAGGGCATTGAAGAAAAGCAGTACAAATCCAAACAGCAGGCATTTTGATTCCCCTCACCTGCATATTCCTGGCATTAGCATGCTACCTTACAGAGAGTCAAATCATTGATCCACAAAGTCCAATATTTTTGACACAGATTGGCAGCAGCTTAACAGAGTTTTAGAAAGTGTTGTGTGTTTTTTTTAATTGCCCCTTGAGATTTCAAAAAATTGAACCTGGAACACACTATGTGCATGCCATGCGACTGATGACTGAAATATCACAGATTCCAACACCAGCATCCACTATTTTTGGACATGAGTATAGAAGGTTGGGTTGGGGACATGTGATGCATGTGAAGATGAAAGGAAGCACTCAAGATGTGAGTGAAGTCAGAACTGTTAGGTTTAATGCAAAGGGTTTGACAAAAGTGAGGCATTAACTAATCAGAAAGTACATTCAGACAGAATCTTCTAGCATATTGACAAGGTACCATGATCATGCATGTCTCCAGACCTCTCTTCAAATAAAGGTAAAGAGATGATGCTGGCATTTCTGAGCTGGACTCTAATTGAGTTCTGTAGATATGTTCAAGGAATACAGTAACCTGGTGTTGCACTTATTGTTTTGGGACAATGGGACTAGAAATTCATCTCACATTGCTATATCACCAACTATCAGTGGGACTTGTCATTTCAATCTGTCATACATTTTCTTTGCCATCTTTGAAATCATATGTTACTCTCATTTCCATCTCCATCTGGAGCTAGCAGCAGAGTAGACAATATACCTTCAGGAACTTTTCTTATTTGATCTTATCTTTGTGATAGAAATTCGGAAAATCCAGCAAAATTTACCAAAGTTAAGAGGTAAGGGACTCTCCCTTTTGCGTAGTAACTTTTTGGATTGCTACTAGTGTAATACAGAATGAGGATAACAAATATAGTTAATAACCTAGGTGCATATACTAGCCATAAATGCTTGTACATACTGTGCAACATTATTTGGAATAAATACACATAGGCTCATGCTATGTGAGTAGTAACCTAAACTATGCATTGAATTATGTGTGATGCATTGCAAGCTGCTACATTTTCATTTTTACTGAATGCTCCTTGATTCAAATCCAAATTTGCATGCATGTGTAGGGATGCTGCTACCAACTCTACCATTTTTAAACCATCAGTTTTAATCCTCTGTCCATACAAGGCATAAAACAAATAGAAAAGTACACTAAAACCTCTACATATGATTTTCCCATTCCACAAGGTTATTTGTATGTCGAAAAAAATTGTACACTAGTACCCCGGATAACGTTATGACTTGGTTCCACAAGTCATGACGTTATCCGGTTTTTAGCGTTGTCCGATACATGCATCGAACAACGCTAAAAATAAAGCCCTGACTTCAGGGACAAACCACTTTAAAGGCAGGCAGGGAAAGAAAGAGACCTCCCTACCTTTTAAAGCCACCCCCATGCGACTGCAGTAGGGTCGGGGAAAGTGCGGTTCCAATGCTACTGCAGGGTTCCCTCTGCTTACCTTCCTTCTCCTTCTCCGACTCCCAGCTGATTGCAAAAGGCTTGGTTTTTTTAAACTGCAGGAAAGGGGGGGAAGATAAAGGAGTTTCTTTCCACTTGCTTTACTTCCTGATTTGAAAAAAATACAGAGATGTGATTGGTTCTCTAGATCAGTTGATCTAGAGAACCAATCACATCTCTGTATTTCCCCCTTTCCTGTTTGATTGGTTCTTTAGATCAGTTGATCTAGAGAACCAATCACATGTCTGTATTTTTTTCAAATCAGGAAGTAAAGCAAGTGGAAAGAAACACCTTTCTCTTTCCCCCCCTTCCCTGCAGTTTAAAAAAACCAAGCCTTTGGCAATCAGCTGGGAGTCGGAGAAGGAGAAGGAAGGTAAGCAGAGGGAACCCAGCAGTAGCGTCGGGGGAAAGGCAGGCGGGCGCTGGGGAGGGGGTTGGATTGGGTAGATGTTGTACCCAATCCAACTCCCCCCCACGCACACACTTGTACCGGATAACGCTAAAAATCACATTATCCAATGCAAGATTTTTCTGAAAATCTTGCAACGTTATGCGGTTTTAGCGCTATCCGCTACAAGTGTTATCCGGGGTATTACTGTATGTTGAAAACACATTGGATTACCAGAAGAGGTCACTGGATGTCACCATATATTTTATTGTATGTCGAATTTTTCCTATTAAAAATTTGTATGTCAATTTTTTTTAGCTAGGATTTCTATTTGTATGTTGAAATTTTTGTAAATTGAACCGTTTGTATATCAGGGTTCCACTGTATTTTCCATAATGTCAATGATGTTTTCCTCCTTTCAGACACCATGCGCAGGAGCAAAGTTAATTTTTTAAAAAGGAAAACATGTAATGATCCTAACCTAGGGCAGAATCCATGAAGTTATGTTAGAGCAGGGGTTTGCAACCGACAGCCTGTGGTCCAGACCCAGAACACAGCAGTGACCCCAGAAGCGGAAGTGGACACGTTTATGACAGCTGTAAATTTGCCCACGCCTTCGCAAACTTGCTCCTGCATGCGCAAATGCACCCACCGTGGTTTATAACAAGGGGAACCACATGTCTGGCCCACTAAGCTATCTGAGGGGGTGTGATCCAGCCCCCGGCGTGAAACGGTTGAGAACAAACCTGGTAGAGCAACAAAGAAACTAAAGTGTTAAGTGCATCATATTTGTTCAACACAGTATACAATTTAACCATTAGCTTTAAAAAAAATGCCAAACTCATATCTCAGCTATCCAGATACTTAGCAAGCCACCAATGACAGTTTCAACATCCATCATCTATGCCTTAATTGTATTTGCAATATGAAGATTATAATTCTGGCCCATCTCCCTGGATGATGTGAGGATTATTGTAATAAAATAATATTGATAATACTTATTGTTTCGTATGAGTCTTTAATTATTTAGAATCTATATTACATGAAGGATTATTCAGGCCTGCATTATTTGTATTTATGTGCATAACACTTTCTAAAGATACCTTCTCCAATAGGGGTGGAAAGCAAATACCTGTACAGGTATTCACCTCCCGTAGGAATTGGTCATTCTATGAAACAAAAATTCATATAGTTAAAGCAATGGTATTCCCTGTGGCAATGTATGGTTGTGAGAGCTGGACCATTAGGAAAGCTGAGCGCAGAAGAATAGATGCCTTTGAGATGTGGTGTTGGAGGAGAATTTTGAGAGTCCCCTGGACAGCGAGGAGAACAAATAGGTCAATCTTAGAAGAAATCAACCCTGACTGCTCCTTAGAAGGGCAAATAGTAAAGATGAAGCTAAGGTACTTTGGACATCAAATGAGAAGAGAGGATTCACTTGAGAAAGTCTTGATGCTAGGAAAGGTGGAGGGCAAAAGAAAAAAGGGGTGGCCAAAAATGAGATGGTTAGATGGTATTGTGGAGACAATGGGCACAGAGCTGAGCGGGTTGAGGAGGATGGTGGAGGACAGAAGTGCCTGGTGTGCAGTGGTCCATGGGGTCGCAGAGGGTCGGAGTCGACTGTGTGACTGAACAAAAAAAAATGAAATATTCCAGAGACTGGTATGTCACTGGTCCTTCAGTAAAACAACATTGGTTTCCCATGAGGCTAGCAAGCAAGGAGTGGGCCCTGCAATGCAAACAGCCATTAATTAGATGATCTTCCTGCCAGGTTCAATCAATGACCATCAAAGTTAAAAGCTCCACTGACAATGATGGTTGAACTGTACCAAATGCCAAGACATCATATTTCAGCTCCACTAATATTTGCTGGTTTGTTGCCAGCATCCTTGTTGGGCTATAAAATGCCCATCTGGCTACGTTCCACTGATGGAGATCACTTATTAAAGCATCAGGTTCAGCTCTAGAGAGTGATCAAAATATATTAAGAGACAATCCACATCAAGATTTGTCTTGTCAGATTTCTCTTTAAAGTAAAGAACTTTTCAGTTGATAGTGAAATCAATATTGCTTGCAAAAAGAGCATATCTATCAAGGAAACTCAGCACTATTATTTGCTGTCCTAAATGGTTTGACCCCCAGCATATCATCTTGGAAGGATCCTCATCCAATGTCAACCTAAGCTGGACTTCATAAGAACAAGCCAAGCAGACTCCAGCATGAGACCAGCTCCGGCAGCTCACGCAGGGAGATTGGTATGCAAGTGGGAGGTGCGGGTGCTATGCTAACAGAATTTCTACTGCAGGAAATCCCAACCTTTTTAAACTGGGAGCTGGATCATGCTCCCTCAGACAGCTTCAGGGTCCGGACGGCCATTTTGCCCTTCCTACACCACACAGAACTTCCTGGTGTGGTGGAGGTGGTAGTGGGCCATATGAAATGGTGCCATGGGGCATATATGGCCCACAGGTTGCAGGCTGAGAGTTCCTGCTCTACTGCAACTCTGTCCAGCCTACCCCAGGTCAATGTTCTATTTATTTTTGTATTTATTTAATTTATACATCCCTCCCTCAGTTAGCACATGAACTGCTCTGGGCAACATCACATAAAACTGAACTAATACAACAATACAATATGTATTTAAAAACTGACAGAAATGCAAATAAATACCGGTAAACAACCAATTGCAGCCACAAACACACACATAACAGAGAGAGAGACTGAGAGAGAGCATTTTCAGCCAGACGGATTTCTCTAACACAAATCAAGTCAGTGTGCTCAACCAGGAGCATATCCTTTACCAACTTGGCATTTAGCAGCCCTGTTGTTCCAATTAATTATAAATGATGACTGTATAACTCAGAAGAGTAGCGTGCCTTGGCGGGGCTCCATATAAAAATTTGTTTGGGGGCCCTTAGGAAGGGTAAAGATTTGTTTTGCTTATGCACGTTGGGGGGCCCCGTGGCCCGGGCCCCCCGTATAATTGATACGGCAGATACGGCGGTAGCTACGCCTCTGGTATAACTCCAAGAAGTATAAAACATAAATGAAGACAATGCAAAGGAAAATAATCATAATGGCCAAATCGCTTGAAATCTCCAAGCATTCTAGGAAGCTATCATCTGTGTAAACTGCAATATTTTCACAAATATATCCAATGAATTAAGAGAACAGCATCTCATTGGCTGGCAAATCACTTTGTGATGAAAGACGACTCCCTATTACATTTTGTTCTGTTTGTTTTTGCAATTCAAGAAGACAGAAATATAAGACTGAAAGAGCTAGAGATCAGCAAGAATATTAATTATATAATAACATTGTGTCAGAAATTATTCTTGGTTGAAAGGATTTTTGTTGGAGAAAATGAGGCTCCGAAATGAGGCCGAATGAGGCTCCTTTCATGTTCCCAAGATCTTTTCCCATCCAAGTGATTTGTATTTATCTACTTGCATTTTATTGCTTTTGAACTGCTAGGTTGGCAGGAGGTGGAATGGAGACGGGCACTCAAGCCATCATGCAGTACCTGGGTCTCGAACTGATAACTTGCTGGCCTTCCAGCTAATAAGGTGAGCTTCTTAACTACTGAGCCACCACAGCCCCTAGAACAGGGGTTCCCAACATATGGTCTGTGGGCTGGAAGTGGCCCATGATGCAATTCCATCAGGCCCATTACCTTCTCTCCCACACCCAGAAGTGGAAGTGGATTCATTTATGCATGCATGGGTGCATGCCTGTGCATGCACAAATGCACCTGTGACTGTTGTAAACATGGAAATGGGCACATTTATGACAGCAGTAAATGCACCCATTTCTGCTCCCAGGGGCATTGTCTGGCAAGCTCAGCTGACCAGGGGGCATGGTTAGGCCTGCACACAAAAAGGTTGGTCACCCCTGCCTTAGAATATTAATTAATTTATACATATAGGTTGTAAGTTACATGTGCAAATATAATAGAAACAGCACATCAGGAAAGAGCATGAGCATGAGCATGAGCATGAGCATGAGCATGAGAATAATTTCCTGTCAGAAATTATTCTGTGTTGAAAGGATTTTTGTTGGAGAAACTCCACTCAGGTGATGCCCAAATGAGGCTCCTTTCATGTCCCCCTTTCATTTTCCCACCAAGGTGATCTCTATTTATCTACTTGCAATTTCCTGCTTTCCAATTGCTATATTGGCAGGAGCTGGGACAGGGAATGGGTGCTCAAACCGTCATACAGTAACTGGGTCTCAAACTACTGACTTGTCGGCCTTCCAGCTAACAAAGCGAGTTTTTTAACTACTGAGCCACCACTACTGATGTAACCCAGATTGACAAAGTCATCTTTTAAAAATACAATTCCCAGAGGTCCCCAGATGGGACGTCCAGTGGAAGAATCTGGTGAAACCCCCATGCACAAACATCTCCTGCAGTCTCCCATTGACTGTTTTCCCAGTGAAAAGGGTTGCTAAAGAATTCTTTATATTTTTGCAAGTTCAAGAAAACACCACCTTTGCCCACCGAAACTGCCATTCACAGGAAGCCTAAGTTCTGTTGTATCATTTCCAGTCCTGCCACATTATATGTTTATTGAAGGAACTCTCAAAAAAGATTTGACTGTCACCAGCTTCCTTGTGTAGTTACAGACAGGACTATATGACTTTCCCTGAAACTTGTTAGGTGCAGAACTCTATCCTTTAGTGACATGAAACCAAATATAAGTTGGATTGCCTGTGACATTTTCCGTCTAACTTATTATTTCCTTCAGAATATAATGTCAGAGGGCCGCAGGCACTATGGAACAACTCCTGAAGCTTCTTGTTATCTCACACTGCTATCTGGGCTCACATTTGTCATAGTTCAGTTAACAAGAGCAGCACCCACCCCTGCTTTGTGACCAGTTATACACAGCACTAAAATCAGCTTAGATTGTTTCATTGCAGACCTACTCTGCCCCTCTGTTTCTCCTTGAATATGTCCTCTATCTCTTTTTCCTGTTGTTACAGGTGACATTTCCTACTCTATAGCTCCTAGCTATCCCTCAACTACAAAGGTAGCTGATGCAGCTTCCAAAAATACCAGCTCCCCAGAGCTGAAAATGGGTCTTAAGCCTGGGTAATAAATGCATTCATGATTCTCAATCCTCCTATGACATTAATGGCAGTTCACGGAGCAAAGAAGCACGTTAATGTTAATTTCTGCAGGTAATGCGTGAAAGGAGATAGGGAGAGCTTTAAAGGTCAACATCTGCTGCTGTGCAGGAGAGTTGCAAAATTTGATTGTCCAGTAAATGTCAACACCGTAGTCAAAAATCTACATGCCACCCCCTCATTTAATTTTACTTCCCAATTTGCTTCTCATCCAGTGATCATGCAGCATTTTTTTTGCATTCTTCTTCTTCTTCTTCTTCTTCTTCTTCTTCTTCTTCTTCTTCTTCTTCTTCTTCTTCTTCTTCTTCTTCTTCTTCTTCTTCTTCTTCTTCTTCTTCTTTCATCATTGTCCTTGTCTTCCTTTTTGGAAACCCTTGAATTCTAAAATGGGATTGAATGATAGCATTGCCATGGTGATAAGGCATGCATAAATTACGAAGTTGTCATTTAATCAGCATAAATGCAGGTAGTACAATGCCTGTGATTTTTGTATCAATTTTCAGGGGATGCTGAACAGCCCTTAATTATTATATACTATAAAGAACTGTAGTTCCAACTGTTGCCATGGTATTGTGTACTTCTTTTTTCTTAAAGAGAGTGCCTGGAATGTAGAGCAGATAATGAATCTAATTGATTGTCCTCTGCCCCTTGCAGAGATCCTTTATGGTTTCTCAGGCTTTTATGCAGGCTTTTGTTTTACAACAGATCAGATGCAGGACTCCATTGTGTAAAAGCAAGGGAGACTTTAAGCAGGGAGGAAGGCAAAACCATTTTTCAAAGAGTACATATGAAAAGACCAGCTTGAAAACAGCCATACTGAAGTTTTCTTCATTGGACCACCTAGTAAATAATGACTGCTATTGAGAAAGACACCACTGTGTTATGTTTAGATACTGAAATTTTCGAAACAGGAAGAAGCAAATAAACAAATAACAAAATGTGCATTTGGATCGTACATTAGATTTTTCAGGTATGTAAAAATAAACATAGGAAGCAGCTTCATAGGCCACCATACTCAATCTTGCTTTCTGTGATTGGCAGCAGAAATTACACAAGGTCACCCTGCTCTGCTTCTGACAGTTTCAAACTGAAGATGCTAGATATAGGACCTGGAGCTTTGCCACAAGAGGAATATAAGAGCCCTGGTGGCACAGTGGTTAAACTGCTATATTGCAGCCAAAACTGTTGACATTGTAAATTCAATCCTGACAAGGTTCAAGGTTGACTCAGCCTTCCACCCTTCTACGGTTGGTAAAATGAATATCCAGCATGTTGATGGCAAAATGCTAATTACCTTGTGAACTGTCCTTGTGAACCAAGTGCTATGGGGTGGTATAAAAGTGTAATTGCAATTGCTATATGTTTTTTTAAACCTTCAGAAGTGTCTTATCCCTGCTACATGCAAGGCTGATATTTATTAAGCGTAATCCATGAAGTTTGCATGGGTGCAGAGAGTCCTTCAGATATAATTAATAATAACTGAATCTATGAAAGAATTATGGAATGTTATTTATAATGTACTGGTGAAAACACAAGCCTGAAAATGTGGTTAAGATCTTGTGGGACTTTAAGATCCAAACAAATAGGTCAATCTTAAAAGTAATCAACCCCAACTGCTCCTTGGAAGGTCAAATACTGAAGATGAAGTTAAAGTACTTTGGACATCAAATGAGAAGAGAGGATTCACTTGAGAAAGCCTTGATGATGGGAAAGGTTGAGGGCAAAAGAAGAAGGGGTGGCAGAGAATGAGATGGCTAGATGGCATCATTGATGCAGTGGGCACAACGCTGGGTGGGTTGAGGAGAATGGTGGAGGATAGGGGTGCCTAGCATGCAGAGGTCCATGGGCGCATTTTACTTCCACTTCCAGGAGCGATGAGGGCTTTACGGGCTGGATGAATTGGCATCAGGGGCCACACCCGGGCCCTGGGCCTTAGTTTGGGCACCACTGTTCTAGAGATACAGTACTTCAGTTCTCAAACTGTGATATCACATGATCATTTCCATCTCTTTTTCCTCCATCCAACCATCACATTGGATTGCCACATCAATCAGCTTAACCAATTTTTTTCAACCACAATATTGTCTGGACCAGCCCCCTGAACCACATGATTGGCCCACAGCCCCCTAAACCACATGATTGGCCCACAGCCCAAAAAGTTTGGGCACCCCTGCTCTAGAAGAAAGAGCAACAGTGACAGCAGTAGTGATCAACATGCTGACAACAATCCCAAAAGGGTCGGATAAACATCTGAGTGTCAATGGCATTGATAAGATCAGGATAGAGAAGTTGTAGAAAGTAGCACTATTTACTTGTTACGTTACTCTTAGCTCCAGGGTTAAGGCCTGAGCACTAGGGTTTCAAAACTCCAGTCCAAACATCTGGTGGGTTGCATGCATCTTTGATAATGACAATAATATTTTGAAGAAGAAATGTTATTCAATTTATTCGGTTATATGTTTCTCTTCAAAGCACCATCTGGATGTTGAGAAAGGTGTTACTGTACTGACAGTATCAGACTGTTGCTGTTGACTGAAACCTTCCTTTTGTGATAGAGGCATGCATATGACTTCATCACATTGGCTGAAATCCTGTTGCTTCTTATAAGTCACATGAGAGCAGGCCCCATGAATCAATGGAGGTTTGGTGATTCAGTTCTTACTACTTTGGTGCAATTAGACAAGATCCATTTGAATAAATGAAATTTGCAGGAGATTTGACTCACCAAATCTGACTTAATTCAATGGATGTACTTTTGTTGTGACTTACTATGTTTAGCAACAGGGTTTTATCCATTATGTACAAATTACTCACACTCCAAAATGGCAAATGGAAGCCTTTAATTAGCCTTACATGCTAATGATGTAATTCCTGTTCTCTGGCAAACCAGACCCAACAGAATTTTAGCCACTGAGTACAGAGGTGGTTTATTGGGAACTTCTTCAGGGTATATGCTATGATTGTATAGGTTTCCCAAGGCTGAACAGATCAGCCTAGAAGGGAGAGTGAGAACTCCAGAACCCTGGCACTGTTGTTCCATCTCACTGAGCTATCTAGTCTGCAGTCTTTAGATCTTCTCATAAAAGGACCCCTGTATAACAAATGCTTTGTACAAAGGAAATAATCATCCAATGAAGATTTTGGAACAAATGGGTGCATCGTACAATGAAGATTTTCATTGTACAATGGACCCATTTGTTCCAAAATCCTCTTTGTTGTACGGTTTTTTCATTCCCCCCCCCCCGGATGCTTCCCACCAGGATTGGGGTGGTGAGAAAGACCCTTCCTCTCTCTGCCCCAAAAGGGACTTTGTGAATGGGTGAACGCAAAGTCCTTTAGGGGTGGCAAGAGGGACCCTTTCCCTCATTGCCCAAAAGACACTTTGAGAGCAGCAGCTTAAGGAATCTCTCCCCCACCCCACCCCAGATGATTTAGCTGGCGCTGTGTGTGCCCACGATGCTTTGGGCTGAAAGCAGTTTGGAGTGGGGAAAAATTCCATTACCATAGCTGCTTTGAGCACCGCTGCCCACACTCCCCATGCCCACTTTGGGGTCGAAGCAGCTACAGCAGTCAAACCAGAGATGGAGAGTGCGGGTGGCACTCAAAGCAGCTACAGTAAAGGAATCTCCCACACACACACACCTCCAGCTGCTTTACACACAAAGTATCAAGGGGGTGCCGGTTGGGGCCTTTGAGGGAAGTTGGCTCAGAAACCCCTCCCCCTGGGCAGTGGTCCCATAAAACAACAAAAACCATACAACAAAGAACCCAGTGGAATTGATGTTTTCCGTTGTACGGGGTTCCACTGTATGTCTAAATGTCTCAGGATTTTTTTAAAAAATATATGTTATAGATAAGGGGGAAGGGTCATAAACATTTGTGAGATGGATCATGTTATTAGAAAAGGGAATTAAAGGTAAAAGCTTCTGATTCTCCCAGCAGGAGATTTCACACTTTTCATGATTTTTCAGATTGGCCTTCTTTGTTTACTGAATGGTCTGCAGGATATAAAAAGATTTTGTTTGCAAATCTGATTTTTCAGATATGAAGGTTTGTTGGTTTCACTTCCTCTACAACAATAACAGATTTTACTTTCTAACAACAGTCTATCTGTAATCTAAAGTTTAATTCTTAATGACTCTTTTTAGAGCCATGACAGGTGGGATCTTTATGTGGAATACAATGGGAACATTTGATTTTAAACTTTTTGCAGAGAAGCACTGCAGGTGCCTCTCCAAAGTAGATTTCTACAAGAAGATTTCTGTTGTATGCAAAAGAGCAACATGTTCTCACCACAGCAACATTTGCCCTTGAAACTATAGATGTTTTAATTTTAATTTAATTTTTAGACTTGTATGCCGCCCCACTCGCAGAGCGACTCTGGGCAGCTAACAGAGATACAAAAATATACAATTATAAGTTCAACACAGTAACAATAAACATATTAAATACAGGTTCCACAGTCATAATAAACATATCATTATCACAAATCATAACCGTTTCAAAAGATAACAATAGAATATAACAAAGCTTCATGTGTTCCTCAGAAACAGGAGGTCAAAGCGTTAACTCCACAGTTTGCTTTATGTCTTCACTTCTGTAATGGTAGAGATTAAGTTGATTTTTATTTCTTTAATGAAACCATGGAATCAAGACCTGATGATGACCCAAATGGCCTCTGAGCAGAACCTCTAAAACCAGGAGGACCTTGCTAGGCAAATGATAGGCATATCCTACTGGTAAATCACTTCTAGGTGCTTTATAGTCAGGATTGTCATAGGTCAGAATCAACTTCATGACACATTATTCTTATTGACCCAACTAGAATCCATAGACAGCAGATCAGTTGCTTTTTGTTTACTTTGACAGACACAGGGCTGTAGCCAGGATTCTAGATGTAGGTGGGCAAATATTTTTCAGGGTGTACAACAAAGCCTCTTTTCAGTGCATTCCTATGGAAAACCATGCCTTGCCAGGGTGAACAAACTGCTAACTCAGGATGGTCCAAGCCCATCCTGGGGCCCCTCCTGGTGCAGCCCTGGACAGACAGACAGTCAGACATATGTTTTTCATAGTTGCTCAAGGTCACAGACCTAAGACCATTTTCCCCATCTTCTAGAATCTTTAGTGTTTGACCATGGAATACAAACACAACATTTTGAGCATTAGAAAGTATAGTTATGACCTCCAAATGTTGGCAGATTTTCTGTTATGAATACAAATCATACTTTTGAGATGTATCCTTAAATGGCTTCAGGCAGATTTGGGACACCGAATACATTTTGGATTCATCCTGCTAGCTGCGACTGCATAAAGATTTGCATGATCTTTACAAATAAAAGACAAGATGACAGGCTTCAATGGCCAAATTTACTGACTTACATTTTAGCGCCAGTGTCATGCATTCTGCATATGTTCTCTGAATAGCTGCTCCAGTCCATGTATCAAAATTCTATTTTGTGCAAGCAATGAGGCTCCAAATTTTTGGCCCGTATCTCTGCATCTTCACTAATAAAGTAATAATATTAATATTGGGAGAAATACTTTTCCAGACAACATCACCCAGATTCTACCAGACAACATGGTTGTTGGAGACCTGGTTTCTTCTTCACTTATTTTGGGTAGTCTTTTTCCCCCCTCCACAGGGCTTCTCTTGACTTCAATGTTTGTGCCTTAGCAGCTATTGCTTTCTGCTACTGATGTTCTGGCTCCTACACTTAACTAGAGAAGACTGGGGGTTATCTAGACCATGCATTATATCCATGTGACCACAGTAGCAAGATTTCCATGTATTCCTTATTCCTGATACAGTGTGCCTTTTATGTGCACACAATGTAAGTGTGCTTACACATGTTACAGGCACTGCAAAGTGGGTTTATGTGATCAAGCACACTGCTTGCATAAAATTGACAGGTCAAAACTTCTGCAATTTTATACCTCTCACAAGTTTTTGTCTCTTCTTTATGAATCCACTGCAACCAAGGAAGCAGAGAAGTTTTATCCTCCCTTTTAAATAAAATTAGATGTGTAATTCTTGTACAGACCTGCTAATTATTGATTTTCTCCAAGCTCTTATCTCTTCCAAAGTTAGCTGTGTGAGAAGTGGTACATCTGCTCACACAAACATTTTGAGGGCTAATGATTCCTTGCAACATCTGTTGTGCTGTGGCAGAACAGTTGTGGTTTTCTTTAAAGAGGCTCAAGGGACTAGACCTGCGCCACCTCAATCTTGGGTACTGTTTTTGGAAATTGTTAGGTACACACTATTAGGAGTGATCTATAGCTACCATGCTGTGTCCAAGTGTGTATACATTTCTAGCTCACCATTTCATTGTTATACTACTCCTAATCCGAGGAGTTGATATTGCTTCTTTTTCACTTAAGAGCCTTTCTTGGTTTGCATTTTTTTGTTTCACATCTTGCTAACCTGTTCCTGAATATAAAGATGACAACACACAAACATAATGTTTAAATAGAAATACAAATGGATGTGCAGCAAGGATGTAAATCCATACAAGCAAGGATGAGGAACTCAAACGTGTTCTCCTGCTAGTTGTTATTGTTATACGTAATCACATTACTTCAAATTTGTAGGGAATCTATAACTAAAATCCTGTTAAATAGCATACCATATTATTGTAAGTCAATTGAATTAGTGGGCATTTAGTGAGTCAATTCCTCCATACTTCAGTTGATTCAAATGGGCCTAATCTGTTTGTAACTACCCTACTCTAAGCAACAGGATTTCAGCCTATGAATCAATGACCTCTGATCCTCCTTGAAGATTGTGGATGCTCTTTACACTTTTGAATCATACTTGGGTGTAGCCAGAGCAACAAAAACCTCATTTTGCCAGCTAATCTTTCTCACACCAGACCATTGGACACAAAAGAAGAATGACCTCTGAAAGGTGCTGTCATGAAAAGTGCTTCTCTGGTCCTGGAAACTCAAAGCATTAGCTTCTTTTATTGCATCAATCCATCTCATATTTGGTTACCCACTTTTCCTCCTGGCTCCATTTCCCCCAACATTATTATCTCCTCAAAGAATGTGGTATTTTTGAACCACAGTCGGCATACCCTGGTAACGGCAACCTTGTATTTCCAGCTAATCTTTCTCACCCTGGGTGAGGTGAAAGGAACTGCAGAATAAACTCACCAAAAGGTGCCTTCATTTTGGCAGTTTCCTATCTGGCCAACACATGGAAGAAGAATAAGATCTCTTCTAATGAGTCTTGTCTTCTGGTGACATGCCTAAATTGTGAGGGCCTCAGCAGTGGCTCAAGTGGTTATGAGACTGAACTGCTGACTGGAAGGTCAGAGTTCAATCCTGGGCACTGCATGATGGAATGAGCTCCTGTCTCAGTCCCAGCTCCTGCCAACCTAGCAGTTCAAAATCAAGACATTGCAAGTAGATAAATAGGGACCACTTCAGTGGAAAGGTAAATAGCATTCTGTGCACTCCGGTGTCTAGTCATGTCTGCCACATGTCCACAGAAACATCTGCAGATGTAGACAGTGCAGGCTCTTTGGCTATGAAACAGAGATGAGCACTGAACCCTAGAGTCGGATATGACTGGCTTTCGAGCAAGGGCAACTCAGCTCAGTCATAGCAATATTAAAAGCCATTAATGTAGATTAGTAATATCTAAGAAAGATGAGGAGACATTTTATTTGAATTGTGTTTTTCAATTATTGTGTGACCAAGATTCACACAGCAGGGTGTCCATAATTTATTATAGCCCCTTGTCCACTGTTCTCAGTTATTTCAATGTGACCCAACACCCACAAGTTTCCAAACTGTTTCATATAAGTTGTTGTCATGTACAGCCAAGTTACATCCAACTTATGATGTCCCTATAAATAAGCAATCTATAAAATGTTGTGTCCTCAACAGTTCTGCTCATCTCTTATAAACACAAAGTTTGTGGCTTCCTTAGGGGAGTTAATCCATCTTGGAGCTGCTTTCAATCTTTCCTTGCATTATTGTCTTCTCCAAGAATCTTGCCTTTTCATGATGTTTCCAAAACAGCCACAGTTTCATTATCTTTGCTTCTAGAAATAGTTCAGGCTTAATTTGGTCTGGGACTCACTTATCTGTCTTTTTGGCAGTCCAGGATATCTGCAAAATTCTCCTTAGTCCCATATTTCTTGGTCTTAGTCTCCTTCTAGAAATAGTTCAGGCTTAATTTGGTCTGGGACTCACTTATCTGTCTTTTTGGCAGTCCAGGATATCTGCAAAATTCTCCTTAGTCCCATATTTCTTGGTCTTAGTCTCCATTGGATACAAATACTTGATGATATTTTCTAATTCTTTCATTGTTGTCCTTCCGAGTCTCAGTCTTCTGATTGTTTGGCTAAAGTTTCCGTTCAGATTAATGTGTGAACCAAGATATACAAAATCTTTCACTATCTGAATTTCTTTGTTGTTAATATTTTATGTAGTTCTTCCAAAGTCATGATTTTTGTCTTATTGATGTTCATCTGCAGTTCTGCTTTAGTATTCCAGCCTGGTCCAATCTGTGCCTGAGTTGGAACTTTCCAGTTTGATAATATGGCTACTGCTTTTTGAAGCTGGACTAGAGCTATTATTTGACATATAGAAGGATTACTATACTTTCACTGCCAGCAAAGTAGCTTTTTGCAGTACAATCAGACATAGACCTTTCTCACTGTTTGATTGCACCCTGACTGACTGAGAGACACAGCATTTTAGAAGAGGATCTATTTTCCTGCCCTTCTATTTCCTTGCAGGCAGTAAAAGAAGTATACCACTCTATCTTGAAATGTTAACAGCACTAACATTTGAGCTGGGCTGTGCACAGGGCCCCTGATAAAGTTTGCAGGCCAATTTGGCAATTTTTGAGATGGATTTCAGTTTAGTCTGTGATAGTCTAGCTGTTCTTGGACTTAAATTACCAGAAGCTCAAGTTAGCACTCCTTCTGATCAGGGCTTCAAGAACAGCTGGAGTGCCAAGGTTCACCCTCACTGGTCTAGATCCTGTCTGCTTTGATGTGTATCTGGGTCTGGTTGCATAGTCAAATTGCCTGTACTCCCTTTGACTTGCATTGGAAAAACAAAATGCCTCTATCTTTTCCTATTTTTCCCCACTGACATGTTAAATTTGGAGACACAATAGACCATGAAGAGGGGAGTAATCTTTAAAATTATAGCCTCAGTCTGCAAATTTTACAGTTGCCACTGAACAAAGTGCAGCTTCACAAAGACACACCAAGCACTTATTTCTTCTTTTTCTGCCATATGCAAATGTGAATGTAGGCGATCATCATGGCAGTCAACCATGAATACTGTCCTGAGAATATAATGCCTTTCATCTGCCTTCCACATTGCAGCATGACCCCATACCACTGATCCAGTTTCTGGTCCTGAGCCCTCTTGATACACAAAGCTCTCCTCATCCCCAGGCCAGAATTGATGAAACTGTTGCCCTCCATCAAGATATATTCAAGTAGGATTTAATCCACTTGGGGTGCATTACCCTTCTCTGAGGACTTAAGCATTCATTAGTCCTCAGGGTTGTCAGGTTAGTTAACTGCTGCCTGACACTTACCGCTGAGTCACTGGCATTATAGTCTACCATAGCAGGATAACCTGGCCAGATTTATAGCACTTATTTACATAGCGCTTTTCCACAATCTGGCTCCTTGCTCTCTTTTTTATGAGTTTAAATCATGGAATTAGTTGAAAGGCTTCACTCCAGTACCAAAGTCAGCCTATTCAGCCTCATATTAAATCAACTCACCTCAGCTTCTAAATATAAGATGAATTGATGGAGATATAAGAAAGAGACTGGGATATATTTCCATTTATAATGGGATTGAAATTTGTTAAGAAAATATAGAAGGAAGTTTTGAAGAAATTAACCAAATATTTTATATAAATTTAGAAATGTATTCCAAAATAGCTTTATTAATGAACTTTGGAAACAAACAGAAAGAAATATGAAAGAAATGCTTTTTGTAATGGAAACAGCTATGAGATTACGTACTGTTAAAAAAATGGAAAATAGAATGTGAATTTGAGCAAAATGACTGGTTTAAGGACTTATGGAACATAGCAATAAATGATAATTGGCATATGAATTAAAGTTAAATAAGGATTTAACAAAAAGAAATGGTTTTTAAGAGATTTGGGGGGAATTTATTGAGTAAAGGTAAAGGTCACCTTGCTCGAAAGCCAGTTATATCTGACTCTAGGGTTCAGTGCTCATCTCTGTTTATAGCCAAAGATCTGCAGATATTTCCATGGACATGTGGCAGGCATGCCTAGACACCGAAGTTCATGGAAACCTGTTTACCTTCCCACCAAAGTGGTACCTATTTATCTACTTGCAATTTCTTGATTTCGAACTGCTAGGTTGGCAGGAGCTGGGACAGAGACAGATGCTCATTCCGTCATGCAGTACTTGGTTTTTGAACTGCTGACCTTCTGCCTCCCAGTCAGCATCTTAACCACTTGAGCCACTGATGTCCTAGTTAAAATGAAAGAAGCAAGACCAGAACATGAATACACAACTTTCTGGAAAGAAGGGGCAAATATATGAAATTAATGTTATATATTGAGAATAAGTCAAAGGTTCATAATGTCCTGCTGGTGGCGGGTGCACATATTTGATTATATATTTGTCTTTTCCACATTATATATTGTAATTATTGTGGTTGTTATTATTATTAGTTTTTTATTAGTGTCCAAAATTAATAAAAGAAAACAAATAAATCAGCTCAGATCAAGCCAAATTGGATTTGAGTTCTGGATTTCATCAAATCTGATGTATACGCTTCCTTTTAAGCACACAGCTATGTTCAGCTTCCTAGTATGATACATAATTCTGAATATTCACAGTCTCACACCTCTAAGGAGAAAGAAAGTACATTTTCAGCATCCTTATTTTCTAATATTCCCAGCTGGTTATTTTATGAACAAGTAGCTATTCTTTTTCTTCCCCTTACAGATGTTAATCATTCTGGACATGAGGAAAATTCATTGAAGGAACTCACATCATACAAGAAGCTCATCTGTAGTTTGTTAAAAAAAATAATGACAGCTAATCTGGTTACAGTCTCTCAACTGTATGCATAACATAATTATATAATTTGGCATGAAGTTTAAGAGCTAAACATTTTTCTTCCTTCCACCAAGTTGTTCAATATAAGTGATATTATACTGTTAGAGTAATAGGGCAATTATTGGAATGTACTTGAAGGTGTATCAAATGATTCTGGTAGAGAAAATGAATGTAGGAAATTACAGTAAACAAGGAGAAATACCGTACAACATAGGAATGAGAAAAATGGTGGCTGGTTTAATGAAACAAATTATTTCAAGATTTTTTAAAATTTTAATGACAAAAATTAATAATACAAATTTCTGTGAGTCCTATGATAACTTGACATTATAGATAGTAAAAGGGTATGTTCCATTCTTCACCGTCTCTTTCCAGTAGCCAACAAATGTTGCCCATTGTTCACAAAACTGATCTTACTTCGCAAATAATTTCTTTCTATTCTTTTGTAATATATTAATGAAAATACTTATGTGTTCAAATGATCAAAATTTTGGAGCTGTTTTTCAATAGTCTTTAATAGGAATATAAAATGATTGTTTATTTATTGCTGTAATTGCTACAAAGAGTTGCAAAGACTCTCCTTGTATTACTCTTAAGTAAGAATATTATTTTATTACACAGAATTCTATTAGTGTTTCCTTAAGGTTTTTATAATTTGCCTCAATTTGGGGTAATTAGTTGCACGCTGAGGTGTATCTTGCTTTCACTGTTGTGGCTGTTATCACACACATGATCAAGAAACACCCCAGCACCTCATCAATTAGGCTTGGCGGGTTTCTCAAAACTTACTAGCACATTGATAGGCTTCTGGCCATTACTACCGTATATTATTTTAGTTTATTCAGAGAAACTTAAAAAAAAACTTAAAAGCCCAGCAGGACATTTCGCTCCCCGCCGCCGCCACCAAGACACCTGCGGCCGGGGGAAGAGGCGGCTGCCGCGCCCAGCCTGGGACACCCTCCACCTGAGTCCTGAGGTTGCGCTGGGACAGGGGGCTTAAAAGCCCAGCAGGACATTTCGCTCCCCACCGCTGCCGCCAAGACACCTGCGGCCGGGGGAAGAGGCGGCTGCCGCGCCCAGCCCGGGACACCCTCCACCTGCGTCCTGAGGCTGCGCTGGGGCAGGGGGCTTAAAAGCCGCAGCGGCGGCTGGATTGTTGGTATTGTTCTAATTTTTGTGTAAATTTGATGATTTCTGTAATTTCTTATTGTTGTTGAAATTGATACCTATTGAATTTTGATTATGTAATGATGTTGAGATGTTTTGTGGTGTTGATACAGTGCTGATTATTATTTTTTCCTATATTTACATGTTGTGTTTATAAATTTGTTGTTTCTCTGTGCTTGTGAACCGCCCTGAGTCAGCCCAATCCGAGTAGGGCGGTATAAAAATTGGAAAAATAAATAAATAAATAAATAAATAAATAAATAAATAAACTATTTTAATCCTTTCTTCCAGGCGAAGCTTTGTATATCAGGATGGTGTACAAGAGATATAAAAATACATCATAACATGACAAACAAAAATAGTAGCACAATAAAATGTTTTTAATTTGCTCAAACAGAATGTCTACTTCTCTGAATACTGCAATAAAGCCAAAAAACAACATCTTAATAAGAATTAATCAGATCCATAAACAGCAGAGCAAGCTAGGTGTAAAATGAATTTGCAAATAAGAAAGTTTTAATCTGGTTTCGGCTGTTCAACCCAGTCAAGTGTTATTGGTGAGATCATTCAGGATTCTTTTACTAGCACAGAGAAAGCCTTTGGTTTTCTATGTACAAAGCTTCCCCTGGCAAAGAAATCCAGAGAACCTGCATAGAAAAATTTGAAGAACATTGGCCGGTTCACATAAGAAGATATAATTTGATAGACTTTGGGGGGTATTAAAACTATTCTGCAAAATCATCAACAGGATGGGTTCTATTGAGATACAGTGCAGTCAAACCTCATATAATGAGCGTCTCGCTTAAAGAGTAACTCGCTTAAAGAGCAGAATTTTCTCTGAATGTTTGCTTCACTTAACAAATAAAACCAACCAAAAACTTGCTTAACAAATGTCAGGAAACGACATATTTCCTCATGTTTCCCAAGGCTTGAGGTTGTAGATTTACCTAGGCCTCAAAGAAATCCTTTGTCTCTCTGTGTCTCACAGACTACGTGTCATGAGATGGGTTGTTTTCAGCCAGTGTTCCTGCTGTTATCTCTCTAGCTAGCTGAGCTTCATGTTTTGACTCTACATGTGTGTAAACAATTATTGTTTTGAGAATGTTTTCTTCTGTTCCCTGATTAGCCAAGGTTAACCCACCTGACTGCAGAATCTCCATTTTGCAGAGAAGTTAGTTAGTTTGATTTTGGATTTCAATGGCTTAAGACCCTGGCTATGGTGTGGGACTATTCTTTTTCTTTCACTATGATTACCTAATGAATGTGGACTGTTACCTGGACTGATATCTCTTACTGACCTTTTAATATCTACATTTTTTCCATGTATGCTATAAGAACCGGAAGAATAAAGCAGCTGTTTCTCTCTGAAGATTGTTGTTCTTTTATTGCCACACACATACAAAGCTACGATACCAAAATCCTCCCTTGTTTTGCTCTATTGCTCTATTGCCAGAGCATAGTAAGAGTTCTTTTCTACGCAGCTCGGCTCTCTCAAAGGTGGAAGGTAAGGGTGAGAGTTCCAGGAATGGGACAAGGTGTCTCAGGAACTTGGGGGGGGGAGCCCTTATGATGAGACGGCCGATGTCTGACAAAAAATAAATAGGGGTTCCCAATCCCCCCCACAATTGGTCATTTATAATGGTGTTTCGCTTAAAGAGCAAACTCGCTTAAAGAGCAATCCTGTGGAACACATTATGCTCTTTAAGCGAGGTACAACTGTATAGTCACATTAAGTGGGTCCAGCCACTAAATTCAGTTGGAGTTAAATTATTAACTATTGCTACTCAATTGCCTTCACCCATGTCTTCCTGAAAGAAGCATGAGAATCAGATGCAGTGCCACAGGGACTTTTTACTCAACCAAAGCACTGAACTAGGATATTGCGCAACATTCTTCTGTTCACAGTCTCCCTAGGAGTGAAAGGCATCCCACTACTGCCCCTGAGAAATGGCTCAGTCCCCCTTTTCACCAACAGTTCTTTTCACATCTTCTTAGCAACACCAGACACTTAGCTATGGCTGGATAGCTGAGAGCTGGATTGTTTTGCTCAGTGTGGTCACAAGCATCTCAGGATAGTGTATTCAAATTCTGTTCTCTCCACTGAGGATCTTCTTGTTCCCTTTCTCCCCAGTATGACAGTTTACCGGATATCTTTCCCCTGGCTTGTTGATCAGCTACTTCTAATGGATCTTTCCACTATGTCTACTTACAGTCCAAGGATCTTGTCTAGTAACCCATGTACAATCCTAAAGCAAATCCTCTTTCTAACCTTGGGCACCTCTTCCTCCAGTTTCCCCACATCTTCCACCTTCCTCTCAGACTCTGTTTCCACCTCTATCTTATCTTCTATCAGGTTTGCCATTCTCTTTTTTATCTCCTTTAGTTCCTTCACTCCTTCTCTTTCTCTAAGCTTCTCTTCTATGCCTGCCCCCCATCCATCAACACCTGTTCTGCCAACACTACAATGTACCTCTCACTTCCACATTCTCCACTCATCATCTAATGGTGAACTATTTATATGGAACTCCAGGAGAGGGCTGTTAGGAGGCAAAGGACTGCCAACCAGTTGATGTTCCTCAAAATGCCAAACATACATTTCATTATTCTAATCAGAATTTCTAAATTTTATTTACATTAAGAAATAAAAAGACATAATAGAAATGAAGACAATGTTTCCTCTTCCCTCTGTCACTGTTTCTATCATCATCATGTTCAACTCAAACATCACAAACTGGGATCATCTATCAAGGGTTGGAGACTAGAAATTCAGAGTTTTACAATTCACACAAAATCTCCATGGGTGAATAATAAGTGTTTTTTTCCCATATGTGAAGAGGGCAACAGGAATAGTGAAAGAAGGACAGGATGATAGCTGCCACATTTGTCTCCCCACATCTGGATGTCATGTATTTAGGTAATGTCTAGAGATAACATCATATGGATTATCATAGCCTTGGTTTTTTCTGATGCATTCTTGTCCTTGAGTGTCTCTTCCAGTTATTCTATGGCTGTCCTTCCATGTTTCTGTCTTTTTCTATTTCATGGCTGTAGTCTCCATTTTGATTATCAAACCAAGGTAGTATAGAAAATATTTTGTTATTTAACCTTCTTCATTATCAGCATTAACACCCGTCACTCAAGTGGCTAAAATGCTGACTGGAAGGAAGCAGGTCAGCAGTTCAATATCTGAATACTGCCGGATGTAATGAGCTCCTGTCGTTATTACAGTTCCTGCCAACCTAGCAGTTCGAAAGCAAGAAATTGCAAGTAGATAAATAAAGGACCACTTCAGTGGGAAGGTAAACAGCATTCTGTGCACTTCGGTGTCTAGTCATGCCTGCCACATGACCATGAAAACCTCTGCAGAAGCAGAGAAAGCTGGCTCTTTGGCTATGAAACAGAGATGAGCACTGAAATCCTGAATCAGATACGACTGGCTTTCGAGCAAGAGTGACCTTTACCTTTACCACACCTTTACTATTTAGAAACATTTCTGTTTCCCTATATTCTATTCTAACAGATTGTAGGGAAATAATTATGTGGAAAATGTAATAAAGAATGAAAAGGAAGATCTCCAAGCTATTAATGAATTCCCTAAGTTTAATAATTGCAAAATAAATTGAAAAAATGTATTAAATATGAACCCTGTATCATAATTAGATTTCAGTTTAATGTATTTGTGCTGCCCTTTTGTAGCTGTTTTTTAAAAATACTTTTCACTGTTATTTTTGTTTGGTTTAGTTTGAAAAATTTAATAACATGAATATGAAAACAAAAACTTAATAAATTGGCCACCCCAAGGAGGGCCTTTTCTGTGTCCGCTCTGGCCCTATGGAACCTTCTGCCAACAGAGTTACATCTCCAGACGGAGTTGCTGCCCTTTAGGAAAGGAGTGAAGACCTGGCTGGCAGGGCATGTGTGGAGAGTGAGCCAGATGGCCAACTCGCTCACCTGGCTCATTTAAATATCCCACCTCTCTCCTCGATGTTTTTAACTTGAATTTTAATTTTTATGTATGTGTTTTAATTGTTTTTAATTGTAAAGCTGCCCTGAGTCTTCGGAGGAGGGCAGGGTACAAATGAAATAAATAAATAATAAATAAGTCTAGCAAGTCTGAAGTTTTCAAGGAGTGTTGGAGAAGCCTTAGAATTCACACTTTAGATTTATAAGTTCCAGGCATATACAGCTGCAGGGTGGCTGGGGAAGAGAATGGGGGAGTCCCCCATCAGCTTTTCCAGCCACCGCACAGCTGCAGATCGGGTCCCCCGACCTCCCTGGAGCTGGCAGGAGTGCCGGACAGCCCAAAATGGGTGAAAAAAAACCCCAACCCAAGCAGCCGATCTCACGCTGCACTCCACCTGCCTCTTTGGAAAGGGCAGTGGGGATTGCACTCATGGAATCCCCAATGCCCTTTCCAAAGAGGCAAGTGGATCGCCACCCTGTTCCCTTTCCTCTTTGAAAAGGTAACAGGGCTTTTTTAAACACACAATCAATTCATCGCATAACATTAAAAACTGGATAACGACGAGACTTGTGGAACCAAATCTCATCATTATCTGAGGTAACTAGTGTATATCAAAGCCCATCTCTCCTTTTATTTATCTTTTTTCATAATGATTGGTACTTTCATAAGGAATAAAAATTTTGAGGCACCTTAGAAGACCTACAAGTTTTGTTTGACATTTGTTTGCATGGACTATAGTCTATTTATTTAGAGGCATTTGAAGAAGAGGTTGCAATCTAGAACATTTTAATCGAAATGCAATTTATTAGTCTTTAAAGATGCTGTCAGAATCTTGGTGGTTTTTTGGTTCAAATAATAAAACACAGCTATTGCCATGGTGTTTTTGTGAATGCCCGAGTGTGGTAGAAGCAAACCTTATCATTACTATAGAGAGAGAAACAAGTGCTAGATATCACATCCTCCAGAAGACAAATTATGTGCATATCAGATATGTATGTGCTAGGATGAGAAATGAATTAAAATGAAATGCAACACACAGGACTACTCATTCAGAAATGTTCATGAGACTCGTGTGACCTTAATATTGCATCCATGCAGGAGCTCTCTGTTTCATATTAAAATAAGAATAGACATTATAAACCTTTGAAACTCTCATGTGCCATAAAAGAAACTGATTAAAATGGTAGAGTCGTCTGTTTGACCCTTTCTGCACTCAACCTTTCTCTAAATTGGTTGTTTTACATTAATATGTCAAGAACCGAATGGGCATCCAATGTATATGGTAAAAGCAGCACTCATTAAAATGACATAATTTATTTGGACATTTTAAAGGCCTTTGATAAAGTTCCTCAAAAGAAGTATGTTCAGGAAACTCAGCCTTAATGGGGGTGAGAGATAAAGCTCTCTTGTGGATTACAATGTGTCTACAAAGAGAGGAAACAAAGAGAAGAGAACAAATGTTTAATTTTCAACATGGAAGAAGGTTAATAATGGGATGCCCTCAGGATCCCAGCTGTGTCTCGCCGTGCTTAATATATGTATTTATGACCCAGAAAAGAGAGTGAACACCACGGAGGTGGCAGAAATGGCTAGAAATGGACAGTGGTGGGAAGGCGAAAACAAAGCACAATGTTGCAGAAAGACATAGAAAACACAGACCATTGTCAATAGAAAGTCAGATGTAACTCTGTTGAGAGGGAAAGCTGTAGATTTATCTCTACTTGTTTTGTATGTGAAGAGCCAGAGTTCAATTGTGGGCATATACACAGCTGCAAAATATGGATCACGATGGAATTGACTGTGTGATAATCCATAACTAATTACAATTAATGATTACTCTTTATTCTCACCCACTAGGTAAGAGCCTTGTCATGGCATGGGGGCTTGAACAGTCAAACTAGGTAGTGTTGCCCATCTCTTGTCAATGATGTTAGCCTGGGACTAAAACTCACCAAACCGTTGTCTACAGAAAAATACTTAAGATTATATCCTGATGAAGAAAAAATCTTTTGGGAAACTGGCAATACAGGAACAGTTTTGATGATGCATATGTAATTTCTCCACTCCTTCGCATTCTTGCAGTAAAAGAAACTTGAAAAATACTTCTGCCTCAAACGGTTTCTTTCTCTCATTTGCATCTGCACCGTTTGGCCCCTATTTTAATGTACAGACTTCTGGGAGCTGAAGTCCAAAAATACAAAGGTTGGGGAACACTGGTGTGACTCTAGACAAAGCATTCCCTAGTTACTTGGGAGTGATTCTGTCATAAAACTGCAAGAGGTCCCAACAGAATGGCACTTAAAATGCCTTAAAATGTCATTTAAAAGAAACTATTGAAAGTAACTAGAAAATGTTACTTTTTACAATGGAAATATTTTATCCTCACTCCATACAGGAAATATACACAAATTTGGCTTGAGTTACTGAAAGAATGGTTAACATTTGTTGGATCCTAAGCAGAACTTGTTATACATGTGACAACTGCCATCATGCCATATTTGACTGATAGAATGACTTACTTTGAGCTTCACTAGAAAAGATTTCTAACTGAAACCCTAGAGACATGATGCCAGTCAGTGTCAATACCACTCTCCCACTTCTCCTCTTTTTTTCCTGCTGTAGGATGAGGATTCTCGCAGAGGTAATGACTTCTTGGCAGCTTTTCTTGATCTGTTGAAGTAGCCTATCTCCTCAAAAACAAATCATTTTATGAACAAGCTTTACATCCACAAGATGAATGGGGAGTGAATAGGGAGGATATAAGGTTTCCTCTCTAACTTCAGGGCAAGGACTTATATAGGGAATCAACATGTGTGGTTAGATTCAGAACATGACAGATATTTTAAGGAAGGGCTATAAATGCACTGGTGTGCACATTGCTCTACTGTGCTGTTGGGACGGAGTGGGAATGTCACATGTTGCACACTTGATATTTTGCCAAAATTCACACTTTCCTTTCCTCCCTGGGTTAGTTGCTGTACAGGCAATATTGGCCAAGAAACAAGCTGTGTAGGAATTCCACCCCATTAATCATCCATATCAATGCACATTATTTGAGTGACAACTATGCACTGGAATTACATGGACAGTAAAAGTATGTGACAGGGAGAGAAGGCAGCTTAGGGAGGATATCCAGAGCATAGCAATGGCTATCCAAAGTGACCCTTGAGTTTCAGACAGGAATTCCAAGAGCTAATTGGATCAGAGTTCTAGAACTGCAGAACATGAAGGGACAAGACTCAGGAAATCCCACTCCTAGTGAAGAGAAGAGAGGGTCAAAAAACAGGATGAGATACCACACTTAGCCTGCTATTGTGGCAGCACAAGTGTTATCCTAGTAGATAATATACCTTTCCACTTAAGATTGCCTCTGTAGAAATTAAATAAAGTTGAATCCCTTTATTTTATTTTATTTAGTAAAGGTAAATGTCTCCCTTGCTCAAAAGCCAGTTGTGTCCAACTCTAGAGGTGGTGTTCATCTCCATTTACCACCAAAGAGCCAGTGCAGTCTGCATCTGCACATGTTCCTATCAGTGATGGGATGATAAAAAATTTTGTACCCCACCCTGACGTCATCACAGTGGGGGCGGAGCTAACGTCATGACGTCATGGGTGGAGCCAACGTCATGACATCATGACGTTGTAGGCGGGGCCAAAAATAAAATAAATAAAATAAAAATAAAACACACACACACACACCCCTCAACCCCCCCCCACAAAACCGTTAATAAAATAAATAAATAAAATAATAATTAAATAAAAATACACCCAAACACCCACCCACCCCAAACACAAACCCCACTTACAATGGGGACCGTTGGGGCTGGCCCCCAGCCTTGGTGCCCGGCGCCGCGCCTAGCCGGGCGGCCCACGCTCCCGGCCGCAACGCTCCATGGGCGGCCCCGACCCTCGGCGCCCCGCGGCGCGCCTAGCCGGGCGGCCCCGAGCTGCCCATGGAGAGTTGCGGCCGGGAGCGTGGGCCGCCCGGCTAGGCACACCGCCGGGCGGCGAGGCTTGGGGCGCCCGTGGAGCGTTGCGGCCGGGAGCGCTGGGCCGCCCGGCTAGGCACGGCTCCTCCTCCTAAGCCCTCCGCCACTGCCAGAGCCACTTCAAAATGGTCCGGCTCCGGCAAAAACAAGTGCGCATGCGCAGAAACAGAATCTGACGCATGCGCAATTTAAAATTGCAGCACGCATGCGTCAGATTGACTTCTGCGCATGCGCACTGAATTGGAGCCATTTTGACTCCAATTTAAAAAAAAATTTTTTCTTTTTTTCAGGCGTCCGGAACCGGACGCCTTAAAAATAGATTACCCTCTCGGAGAACCCTCCGAAATTGTTCTTACCGGTTCCAGGGAACCGTCTGGAACCGGTGACATCCCATCACTGGTTCCTATGTTCATAAGGCAAACATAACTAAATGCCAAAGTGTATGGAACTCTGCTACCTTTCTTGCCAAAGTGTTTATCTACTTGCAATTTATTGCTTTCAAACTGCTTGGTTTGCAGGAGCTGGGACAAAAGACAGACACTCACTCCATCACGCAGCACTTGGCTCTTGAACTGCTGACCTGCTGACCTTCCAGTCAGCAAGCTCAGCATCTTAACCACTAAGCCACCATGGCCCACTTATTTTATTTTTATCTTGGCATTTTATTTTCATTTAGTCTAGTCTGCAATGTAAATGTGTAGTAAGAAGTGGAATGGTGAACATTTTAACTCTGCTGCTTTTGAATCTGGAAGGTTGTTTAAAGGATGCTAACGTATAATTAATCCATGTTAAGTTATTTGAAAAATTCACTTGCAGTAATTAATAGAATACAATTCTTAAGGGGGAAAGATGGCTGGAATAAACTATATTAAAGGATGCTTGCCTAATGTCTTATAAAGAGGTGTGTCAAAACCTGGGCAAATGATACAGAACACAATTCTCAAGTGACACTGCTGCACTCCAAACCAAACATGCTGAAGCTTCCAGAACTATCGGACAGGTACTGATGAGCATCTCTTTACAAGCAAATGGTTTCTCTGCATAATGATACAGTCTGTGAAGACACCCCACCCCCACCCCAGGTATTTCTTGCTGCTTAGGGCTGGCAAAGGAGATTGAAAGCATTGTCTATCTTTCAGTAGTTTGCTTCATATCTAAGATGGATGTCTGTTTCTATGATACACATAATGTTCCTCATGTGCCTACAAGAAGTACCCTATGTTCACCAGCATAGAGTTCTTTATCACCCATAACTACCAAGCTAATAGTTAAATACAAGCCTGATATACTAACTATATACCTAGATCTTCATTATACTTCAAGAGGTAAGGGAAATCAGTCACAGAGTCCAAGTCAAATATCTTATTTATTGTTTGGTTTACTTTGCACACACACACCAAGGCACAGATATTTATTTATTTAAATTTATACCCTGCCCTTATCCAAGGACTCAGGGTGGCTTACAATTTAAAACAATTAAAAACACATCACTTATGATAAAAATTAAAGTTAAAAGTTAAAAGATTAAAAAGTTTTAAAAAACAACAGGGAGAGAGGTGGGGTATTCGAAGGAGCCAGCTGGCTGAGCTGACCATCTGGCCCACACCCCACACATGCCCCACTAGCCAGGTCTTCACCCCTTCTATCTGGAGATGCAACTCACTTGGCAGGAGGTTCCATAGGGCTGGAGTGGACACAGAAAAGGCCCTCCTTCTCATGCTCGAGAGGTGAGCCTCTCTAGCTGATTGTACAACTAGAGAGCCTCTCCAGTCCGCTCTGGTGGGATGGACAGATGTTCTCAGGGTGACGTGGTCTTTTAAGTATCCTGGCCCTCTACCATGTAGGGCTTTAAAGGTGATAACCAGCACCTTGAATTGCACCCAGAGGCATACTGGGAGCCAGTGCGGCTCTCAGAGAAGTGGTGAGGCATGAGCATAACACTCGCACCCCATCACAACCTGAGCAGCCACATTCTGGACCAGTTGAAGCCTCTGAATGGTCACCCAAGGGCAGCCCCATGTAGAGCACATTACAATAATCAAGTCTGGAGGTGATAACTTTAGTGGGGTTAGCGATGGGCCACAGCTTAGCTAAGCTTTTCTGCAGTGAGGTCTACATAGTGCAGGTCCTGGGACAAAGCCAGGTGTTTACACAAAACCCTGCTTCTACCCCCTGTTTGAGTGAAATCCAAAACCCCAAGAGTGTGTTGTTTATTAACAGCCCACTCCCAGCTGGCTGCTCAGGTTAAACTTGACAAACCGCCACCCACCAAGCCTCATGACCTTTGGTGGGAGGTGCTGTCACTGGTGCATCCTCCCATCCTCAGGATCCTCAGATCTCACATGTGGGACCTCACCATACTATGATTCTCCTACACTACCCTCCTGTTGTGACTTATTCAAAGACCCTCCTCCTGTACCCATGGAGCCTCAGCAGAGACAGTGTGGGATAGGCAAAAATCTCCCACTCCTTCGGCCAAACTGAAATACTGTAAGTGCAAAAATTCCTATCCTGCCTGAAGTGATCAGCTAGACCAGGGATTCTCAACCTGTGGCCCATGGGCCAGATGCAGCCCATGGTACCATTTCATGTCCCCCCCCCTCCACTGCCTCCACCACACCAGGAAGTGCCATGTGGTGGAGGAAGGACAAAATTGCCATCTGGCCTCTGAAGCTGTCTGAGGAAGTGTGACCAGGCCTAGCCAAAAAAAAAAAAGACAGAGGGGAGGAGGAATCACCCCTTTATTGGTATCTTGCTCCCTCCTTCCCTCTGTCAAATGGCAGACTCCCATTGGAGCTAACCATATGGTGCCACATTCTGGGAGATGTGAGGGCAGACACACACACCCCTTTCAGACAGCATATTAGGTCTTCCTCTTGTTCAACTCTAGGGGGCAGTGCTCATCTCAATTTACAGCCAAAGAGCCAGCATTGTCTGCAACCGCTGAGGATAATGTGGCCATGTGGCACACATGATTAGATGCTGGAGTGCACGGAACACTGTTACCTTTCCTACCAAAGCAATACCTGTTTATTGACTTGGAGTTTCTTGTTTTCAAACTGCAAGTTTGGCAGGACCAGGAGCTGGGACAGATTTTGGGGGCTCACTCCATCCTGTAGCACTCAGGTCTTGAACTGCTGACCTGCTGACCTTCCAGTCATAAAGCTCACCATCTTAACCACTAAGCCACAGTAGCCCCTTTTACAGGATGTTACTGGGAAAGGCAAAAGTGTTCCCCATCATTGTAAGGCAGACAAGGAAACAGGGATCCATCCAGTGCTAGATGGGGTTACACTCCCAGTAAAAACCACAGGTTTAAACCTTGAACATTGGATTTATCCCTGAGCCCAGGTTTCAGTGGTGTGTAGGAGCATGTTTTCACAATCAAAGATTGTGAGCCTGTTGCACCCATTTCTTAGCTACAATGACACGTCTTAGCTATGTCTTTTTTTCTTAACAAAAGTAATAATGTTAAAGATTTACAAAGCCCTCCCTCATGTTCAGTCAGCTCATAATGAGCTGTAATCAATTTCATCTGAATCTTTACATTTTTTTCTTTAATGCCTCCACCCACCCACCCCACGCCACCACCACAATACTTTCTTTCTCTCCTGCAGAAAGTTTATTTAGGTACTTTATTCATGATAAGCACATGCCACTGCTAGCAGTGAGCAATCCCTTGGTAGGTATAGTATGTGTTGCAGAAAAGCAAGTAAATAGCAAAAAGTAGCAGTAAATCAGTAAATAACCTAAATTTGCATAGTTGCCCCATTGTATTGTGACTGTTGTTGGTTCAGATGATTTATTGTATTTGCTGTTTGGATTGTTTTCCAGCTACCCTGGAGAATTTTTTTTAATTTTTATTGTTGATTGAATGTCTTAGAAGCATTTGCGCTCCATCTCAAGGTCACGCTGCACTAAGTACAGCCTTTCAGAACTGCTAGTTGGATGCAGATGTTCCTGCTTCAGTTGGAAGGCAACTCTATGAAGAACAGAAGAGCTGTTTTAGACCAGACAAAAGCCCAACTCGGCCAATAGGCCAACTATGAGGCAAATGGAAGCTGTTTTGGAAATACATTTTTGTAAAACTAGGATAATTGTTTAGAACTCAGACACACCAGTTGCCATGTGTGGCCAGGGAAAATGAAAAACTATTTGAATATTCTTCGTAAAATCAAGAACAAGGATTATTATTACTCTAATTACTCACAAATAGTTTGCATGCATAAAAATATAAGGAGTTAGTAGGGTCTTTGTCAGGAAAAGTTGAGTAATACCAGAACTGTATCCATATATTATTATTTATTAGTTCAAATTTATATTGCCACCCATTCGCCATAGCGACTCAGGGCGGCTTACAAACAATACATTACATTACAATATGTTGTTGGGGGTCAGGGGGAGGGGCGGTGAAGTCCCCGACCTGCAGTGATGGTATGTTCCCAGTTAGCACCGGGCTCGCCCAAAAAGTAGCAACCACCTGGGATTTTTTTTTTTTTTTTTGGAGGCATCTGGTTCAGACGCCTCACTGGGAAAAATATTTAAATTTGGAGCCAAAATGGCTCCCGGGTACTGAGCATGTGTCAAACCTTCATTTGACGCATGCACAGTTCTATTTTTTTACTCTGCATGCGTCAAATGAAAGTTTGACACATGCACAGTACCCGGCAGCCATTTTGACTGCAGGAAAAGGAAGGGCACAGGGAGCGCCTAAAGAAGCGGTGGTGGTGATGGCCTTTCCGTGCCTGGCCCAGACAGGATGCCTCGCTGTTGCGGCGGTTTGCCACGGTGGGTGTTTGCCGCTGCAATGGTTTTTCACCGTGCCACCGTGCCGCCACCTCTGCTGCTTCCAACTTAGGGTAAGTGAGGGATTTGTGTTTGGGGTGGGTGAGTGGGTGGGTTTCTTTGTGTTTGGAGTGGGTGGGTGGGTTTACAGTAATACCTCAGATAACGTTTACCTTAAAATTGCATAACATTAAGCAATCTGGGGTGGAGAATTGGATCGAATAACGTTAAGGTCCTATGGGATGGATCGGATAACAACCGCTAAAGCCTTTGCAGTTACAATGTATCTCTATGGAGCTTAAACGTTATCCGATCCAGCCCATAGGATTTTAACATGGATCGGATAACACTAAAAATTGGATAACACCAAGACTTGTGGAACCAAGTCTTAGCGTTATCCGAGGTATTACTCTATTTGTGTTTGGGGTGGGTGGGTTGATGTTTGGGTGGGTGGGTGTATTTTTATTTAATTTTTATTTTATGTCTTTATTTATTTAATTTATTTACGGGTTATGTTGTGGTTGTTTGGGTGGGTGGGTTGAGAGGTGTGTGTGTGTGTGTGTGTGTGTGTGTGTGTGTGTGTTTATTTAATTTTAATTTTATTTACTTTAATTTTTTTAAATTTATTTTTTTATTGTTTGGCCCCACCCACAACTTCATGACATCATGACATGGGGTCCACCCATGACATCATGACATTGGCTCCGCCCACACTGTGATGACATCACGTTGTAGTAGGAAAATTTTTGACATTCCATCACTGCCGACCTGCCCTGGCTTCTTCTTCCCTGGCCACTGGTGTGGGCACAGAGGGAGGGGCAGAGAAGTCCTCAACTTTGCTACCAAACCATCCAGGCTTGCCTAACAGCCCAGAAGAATCTCATTTTGCCGAGACATAACTGTGCACTCCACAGGCTGTTTTAATGGGAAAATTTGTCTGGTCGTGTACTAGTGGCAGAGAAGAAATTGCCTTCTGATCACACGTAATCCAAGCCCCATATTAGGAAATGACAGAAATATGGCTCTTGTATCTAGATCAGGGGTTCCCAACCTATGATCCACAGGCCAGACCCAGCCCATGACACCATTCCATCTAGCCTGTTGCTGCCTCCACCAGACCCAGAAGTGGAAGTGATCACATTTACATCTGCCTTAAAACGTGCCTGTGTTTGTACAAACACACTCGAAGCTGTCGTAAACACAGAAGTGGGTACATTTACGACAGCCATAAATGTGCCCACTTCTGCTTCCAGTGGACATGGTCTGGCCTGCTCAGCTGTCCTGGGGAATGGTCAGGCCTGCAGTGAAAAAAAGGTTGGCTGCCTCTGATCTAGAACCTACACCAAACCTACACCAGTTGAGAAAATATACCCTCTTGTTCGTATCACTTCACCTAAGATCAGGAGAGAAGTAGCAGTGAACACTGAGAAAACTAAGCAAGAGAATGACCCTCATCACCCTCTGAATGGATATGAGCCTCAAGTCCATTGGCTCAGATCAAGGAAGAGCTTTATGGCAAGAACAAATATTCCTGAAGGTACACAAGAGCAAAAATAAATTAGAAGATAGAGGAAGGAGCTTACTGGACAAGGAACAATATTAAAGGAGGATATGGCTGAGGATTGCAACCTCCCCTACATCACTTGTTCAAGAACCCCCTTCCTTGTTGCTGCTGGAGTCCAATGCTCTCCAGTTCCAAGAAAGTCCAACAAAACTAAGGAGAGACGGTCTCTGCCATTCCATTCTATGCCGCCCAGAGTCGCTCTGCAAGTGGGACGGCATGCAAGTCTAAATAATAATAATAATAATAATAATAATAATAATAATAATAATAATAATAATAATAATAATAATAATAATAATAATAATAATAATAATAATAATAATTCCCAATCTATCTTCTATAAGTATTTTCCCAAATATTGTTGGTTTCCCAATCTACTCCTCCATTTGCATTCTGCATTTGTGTGGTTAGGGGAAAGAGTCTTCATTTCTTTCATTTCCTTATCATTGTAATATCTTTGTAACTAACTTGCTCAAGGGCTGCAGAAATATGCAATAGCATCCTGAATTTCATAACCTTCTCAGTCATGTGAGTTTGCATCTCCTGAGTCCATATATTCCATATTAGTTACATTTTTAATTGTTGAATCTTTACTATTCCCCAATGTAGTTGTTGCATAGTTTAATTCTTGGGTGTTTGATAAATCTCTACTATTTAATAGATCTGTGTGAGTATAATATACTTAGCCTAATCTGTGTGAAAATGCACTATTACTATGGTTTAAAGATCTACAGTTGCATCTGCAAATATGTGTGAGTTAATACATGTGCTCTGGGAATTCAATGAGATATTCAAGGAGTTAACCTAATGTCTTTCTTTGAGCATCATTGTAAAAGAAAATAAATTCCAGGAGCTCACACATTCAGATCCTTGCTGGATTCAAGAGGGAGCAAAAGAGAGGAAGAAGCCATTGAGTGTTCAAACTAAAGGAGATAATTCTTGTTACATGGTTTAACCTCCCCCCTCCTCCCCCCAGAACTATTGCACATAAGATGAAATATATTTAGCAAACTGGACATGAGGTCAGCAGAATAATGAGTAATGAGGTCAGCAGAATAAACAGACAAATAATTACACTAATTGACCTATTAGGAATCAGCATCCTAATTCTGGGATTCAGAGAGCTGTAGTTCAAATACATAACTTTCCAAGCTTTGATCTAAATCCAAGTCATACTCTGAACAGAAACTCTGTATGAGCAGCTCCATACTTCCAGTTTCTATTCATGCTTCTCATGCTTTGCTTGCAATCTAGTATTCATGAACATTTGTGCCAGCTTTTTCTTTATTTTCCTTGTGGCATCCATCCATCCAACTCCTTCTTCTTGTCTCTGAAAAATTGAGGCATTTTTGAGGAAATGTATACTTGCCCTGTGTTCCTGGATGGTGCCATTTGAGTGACTTTGCAGCCCAAAGTGCTATAATAGCAGGGTTGATGTTTTCATGAGGAAAACTTTACTGTTTTAAATGTGAAATGTTTTTTTCAGTGGCAAGTTATTATTTTGGATGGGTTATCTTCACTTCCGAAGAAGGAGGAGAACGAGAAGAAGAATGAGAATGAGAATGAGATGAAAGAAAAAGCAAGAAAATTGGACTAGGACTCAGAAGATCTGAATTAAAAACCCTACTTGACCTTGAAAACTTAGAGGATGGCAATGGTAAAAACCAATCTACAGCATCCCACTTACCTCTAAAATCCTATTAGAGTTTCTACAAGTTGAAATTAACTGCAGGGCTGATGAGAACACCATGGGTCCTGGTGAAGAGTAAATATTTTTATATCATTTGACCAGGTATGTGTCTATATTTGTATCTGCATATAATATACAGTAATACCTCATATAACATTAGTATCGAATAACACTAAAATCGCATAACATTAAGGAATCTGGGGGGAAGAATTGCATCAGATAACATTAAGATCCTATGGGATGCTTCAGATAACAACCGCTAAAGCCTGTGTGGTTACAATGTATCTCTATGGATCCCATAGAGGATCAGATAACACTAAAAATCATATAACACCAAGACTTGTGGAACCAGGTTTTAGTGTTATATGAGGTTTTACTGTAGCTCAAAAATACTAAGCACATAATCTGATCATTAATTTTGTACACTTTAAAAAAAGAAAAGCAACTTCTGGAAGGTGCCTATATAGAATTTACTTTTCAGAAGTTTTCCATTCTACTTTCCATATTACGTGCCCTATTACAAAGTATTTTCATTGTATTTTTACTGTCTCAATGCTGCTGCTTTGGCCCTTCTGATGTTTTCCTTAGATGTCTTGGGAGGAAATTCTCCCCGGCATTATATAAGTGGTTGAGCTGAGGAGAATTTGGTCCAGCGTTTTCCATCAAGATTAGAAAGCAAGTGAAGCAGCAAAAGACAATTAAGCTAGCGATGCACTTGCGATCTGAAGTATTCAAGTAACGTGAATGCTGGCATAATTCAGTTCTTACTCGCTAGGCATGCAAATAAATCAACTTTAATGTCAATAAAGTCAGCAGTGACAGATTTTATCACTAAGATATAACTAAGCACTAATGACTGGGAAGAAAGCAAGCAGCTCCCAGGAGCTGAAGTGGTATTTTATTTTGTCCTATGTGAAGCCAAGGGTAACTGAAAAGCCTGGCCTTTCCCCCCTCTATTATTAACTGCAAATCATTCTTGTCGCATTAGAGAGCTGATTGTTTTTTCAAGTATTATTCACCATTAGACTGTGACTCACAATATGACCTCCTTCAGAGGTGCTAAAGTCCATTTCCAATTAGCTTCTGCTTATTACCGAGTTTCACTTTCTGCATGTTAGACTCCTTTTATCTTTCAACCCAAGAATTATACTTTTTCCCCATTTCCAAAGGGCTGTTTGACTTCTATATTCATAACTCGAGGAGAAAAGTTCTTAGATAAGTTGGGGGGGGGGTATCATAAGGTAGACAACATTCCACAACATTCAAAGCTGAACGTAGGAGACTGGATATTTTATGCAAAGTGTAAGTACCTACCCAACCCAAATTATTTCTCCCGAGTAAATCCTACTAAAATCATTGGTGCTTAAGTGAGTCGTGATGAACTCATCTCATAAAAATCATTTCGCAACTATAGTTCGGCTAACATTAGCTGTGTGTTTAATTCAGTAGAGAGAGCCCCCTGCATTCAAGGGCAATTTGCAAAAATGGTATGTATGGCAATTCTAGAGCTAGGAATAAATGAATTATTTTTGAATTAATTAGTCTAATATTTTAACTTTTGCCCCCAAAGAGATCTAAATACAATTAAGATGATGATGTAATTTAATTAAGCTGTAATTAAGTTAAAATGAAACATTAAAATTAAATGTGTTAATTAATTAAGCAAGGAAAAATCTGAATGACCAGAGGAAGAAAGGACAGAACTGATCATGGCATACAGTACAAAGCGTAAGTGGGCAGATGAGTATGAGAGTGTAAAAGAAAAAGAGGATACCATGTTAATTGGCTCCCTTGTATAGGTCAATGACAACTGATGGGGTTTAAAATGGGAAGGGTTGTACTTCATGTGAGTCTTTGCCCTGATTTTACTTTGCCTCAGAAAAAAAGGTACACCATGATTGTCAATGCTGATTCAGAGGGATTGGAAAGAAACCAAGAGATGAAAAGCGTAGGGTCAGGTTATATGAACTAAAGCAGGGGTTCCCAGCCTTCTCAAGCCAGTGGCCGGTCATGCTCTCTCAGTCAGCTTTGAGGGCTGGATGGCCATTTTACCCTGCCTGCACAATGGAGGTGGCCATTTTGTTCCAACAGCTTTGAAAGGGGTGGGCATTTTATTTTTAAAATTCCCTTGGAGTGGTGGGGGCACATGAAATGGCACCAGCAGCTGGATCCAGCCCACATGCCTTAGGTTGGGAACCCCTGAGCTAAGGTTTTTGTAGCAGGACTGACTGGAAATGTTAAGGGCAAATAAAATATTCCAGATGTTTTTTTGTTTTTTTGTTCAGTCGCACAGTCGATTCCGACCCTCTGCGACCCCATGGACCACTGTCCGCCAGGCACTCCTGTCCTCCACCATCCCCCTCAACTCGCTTAGCTCTGTGCCCATTGTCTCTACAATACCATCTAGCCATCTCATCTTGGGCCGGCCCCTTCTTATTTTGCCCTCGACCCTTCCAAGCATCAAGGCTTTCTCAAGTGAATCCTCTCTTCTCATTTGATGTCCAAAGTACTTTAGCTTCATCTTTATTATTTGACCTTCTAAGGAGCAGTCAGGGTTGATTTCTTCTAAGATTGACCTATTTGTTCTCCTTGCTGTCCAGGGGACTCTCAAAACTCTCCTCCAACATCACATCTCAAAGGCGTCTATTCTTCTGCGCTCAATTTTCCTAATGGTCCAGCTCTCACAACCATACATTGACACAGGGAATACCATTGCTTTGACTATGCAAATTTTTGTTTGCAATGTGATGTCTCTACTTTTCACTAAGTTCCCCAGGTTTCTCATCGCTTGCTTCCCAGATGTACGTGCCTCTTTTTCACCCTTCCTCTGAGACACAGTGCCAACAATATATAGCACTTGTGTGGAACGAATGGACAAGAAGTGCAAAGGTTGTTTGAGATTGCAGGGAAAACAAGTTGACATCATTGTTAATAAAGCCATGGGTATAGTGACAGGATGCCTCAAACCTACACAGTTGAGAAAATATACACCATTGTTGATATAGCTCTACTTAAGATAAGGAGAGAAGCAGCAGACGACGACAAGGGAACTAAGCAAGAGAATGACTCTTGACATCCTCTGAATGGATATGAACCTCAAGTCCACCACCTCAGATCCAGGAAGAGCTTTATGGCAAGAACAAACATTCTTTAGGATATAGAAGAGCAAAATCAAATTAGAAGATGGAGGAAGGATATCACTGGACAAGGAACAGCATTAAAGGAGGATATGGCTGAGGAACTCAACCTCCCCTTGGAGGATCCTTCATTTTGACAATCCAGGGTTTGATAGGGACATGAAAGAAGAAGTCACTACCAAGTGTGAAATCCTACATTGATTCCTACAGTAAAGCTTCTCCGCCCCTCCCCCTGCGCCCACACCAACGGCCAGGGAAGAAGAAGCCAGGGCAGGTTGAGGACTTCTCCCCCCCTCCCTCTGTGCCCATACCAACGGCCAGGGAAGAAGTAAGTAGGGCAGGTTGAGGACTTCTCCGCCCCTCCCCCTGAGCCCCCATCAACACATTGTAATGTAATGTATTGTTTGTAAGCCACCCTGAGTCACTACGGAGAGTGGGTGACAATATAAATTTGAACTAATAAATAATAATAATAATAATTAATAAAGCTCCTTTGGCTCAGTGATTAAACTGGTGTACTGCAGTCAAAACTGTGCTCACGATCCAAGTTTGATCCTGAAGGGTATCAAGGTTGACTCAGCCTTTCATCCTTCCGATGTCAGTAAAATGAGTACGCAGTTTGTTGGGTCAAATGCTAATTACTTTGTGAATCACTCAAAGAGTGCACTAAGCCCTATGGGGCTGTGTATACATTCAACTGCTATTGCTAATTAATTGCTATTACTACAGTTGGCCACCTGTGTCAATTTTGCTATTGTTACCAATAACTGACATTCACAGTCTAGTATCCTATTTAATTACTAACAATCCGTTGTTGCTTTGTCCATTATCTGTTATCACCACCTAGTTGTTGTGCTGGTTATAATTAACACAGCTGTGTAGGGACTCAACCCATGAAAGTTCATATTAAAATATAGTAGTTAGTCCTTTTGGTGGTATGCTTTCACCTCTTGTTGGTTTTGTTTTTTGTATTGCTTGATGTGCTTGCACTGACTAACATGACTACTTTTTCAAAAACTTACTAAACATGTTAGTAATAATAATTTCGTGTCAGAAATTACTCTAGGTTGAAAGGATTTTTCTGGAGAAACTCCACTCAGGGAATGATCAAATGAGTCTCCTTTCATGTCCCCAAGAGCTGGGACAGAGATGGCACCTCAATCCATCATCGAGTACCAGGATCTCAAACTGCTGACTTGCCAACCTTCCAGCTAACAAGGTGAGCTTCTTAACCACTGAGCCACCATAGATTAGTGAGACCAGCACATTCAATCCAGTCAAAGAGAGAGTCAACTCCACTTCACATTCTCATTCAATGCTTTTGTGAAAGAACTCACCAGAGAGATGTTCAGAAACCAGTTACTTTTACTATAAAATGAGATTATAAGATTTACTATAAATGTATCAGAATGTTAGCTGACCAAAACAAAACAAAGAGATGCCCAGTGCCTTCCACATCATTTTTGGTTGGTCTTGTCTTTGGGCTTCCTTGTGAAGCAGACACCTTTTTCACAAAAACAGAAAGCTTATAGGAAGAGAAATTAAAACTAACTAATCAATAGCCCTGGAGAACTTGAGTTCCGGGCTCTGTCAAGGACGTTGCTCCATCCCCTGGGTCTCACTTTGGCCAGCTGGAGTCCCAACAGAGGACAATGTGGTTCACCTGATTTATTTCTTGTTCTATTGCTTATATTTATTTGTCATGATTTATTGTGCTTTTGATGTTTATCTGATATTTTGTGATTTTTGTGATGCTTTGTGATACTTTGTTAGCCACCCTGAGTCACACTGCGAGTGGGTGGCATACAAATGGAAACAAAATTTAAAAACCTTGGTCACGAGTAATTTCTGTCAGACTCAGTCAGCTTGGATGTGTGTTGAAAGTGAAACTGGGGACCTAGAGCTACTGTACTTGGTGTTTCCAAAGCTTTTTCAGAAAGAAGGGGAGCACGAACCGAATAGATTTATTAACAGCTCTGAATTTTGACTAGGAGAAGGATGTTAGAGGATACAGGTAAGTGGCAGCTTCAGGTGGGTCACAAAGATAATGCTTTGTTGTCTAGATCAGGGATTCCCATGTGCCCCCACTACCACCACCACCGCCACACCAGGAAGTGCCATGTGGTGGAGGAAGGGCAAAATGGCCATCTGGCCCCTGAAGCTGTCTGGCCCCTGGCTTAAAAAGGTTGAGAACTCCTGGTCTAGATCAAGGTTAATGAAAATACTGTACTGGGAAGGGAAAACTGTTTCATGGAAGGTGGAAAGATAGGGCTTAGTTCTTCATATGCCCAGGTTTTGGTTAATATTCTCCCATGTGCACTAATGTTGTGTAATATGGTAGAATATGTTCAAGGGGGATAGATTTATCCCAACTAAATTTACAAAATCTTACATAAAGTAAAACAAAAAAATAGCACAGCAATAAGTAAAACATAATAAATTATGAGGAAGGAGTTCATAATATAATAACTTGGAATTAAGCTTCAGTTCACTGACAGTTTATTCCAGAGCAGTTTTCTTCTCAATGATAGAACTACTCACAGTTACATTTTATTTCAGGATTGCAGCCTTTGAGATGATGGATCCATGAATCCTTGCTACATTAACTAGAGAGAGATGTTTGTGGACTGTTGGTTTTTAAAAATATTACCTAGGCATACTGAAAACAGGCAATCCATTGAGGTGGAGATAAAATTACTACTTTAGATGATCTGAGTACATATAATGGTTCTTTTTTCTTGTTCCAGTGGAAAATGCCACCACTTGATGCTATGCAAATTATGTTTTTTATCCCAGTGGGATATGTTTTACAATGTCCAATTGCCATGTTTCAGTAATTTTGGCTGACATTCAACAAATATATGAACAGCTAATAATGCACTTAGTCCTGTTCATACACCCATCTGTCTATCACATCTGCCCATTCCCATAAAAAACTATTATTAAGTAACAGGCCATTTCTCAAACATTTACTTTGTATTCCTTCTCATTTTGTGTGAAGGTAAATAATATCTCTGTTCATAACAACTTTAAATTTTTAGACATAATCTAGGGTAAGTAAACAGTTTTCTACAAATAAAACAACAACAGACAAACCCACTATTTTATTTTAGCATTCCATTAATGACTTTTTAATCCATCAAATCTACATGTTTGCCAGCAAGCGTTCAGTTGGAACAATATGACAACATAATAAGAAGGAAACCTTTCTGTTATCCATGGAAACTACATGGAAAACATAACCTTAGAAACCACTGATTCAAAGGAGGCTGAGAATTATTTTAATTAACATAAATTAGAATCTGCTCTTCGCACTGAATTTTATAATTGTGCAGTTATGGGGAATATACAGCATTAAAATAGAGAGGATCCTATCTATCTATCTATCTATCTATCTATCTATCTATCTATCTATCTATCTATCTATCTATCTATCTATCTATCTATCTATCTATCTATCTATCTATCTACCCACCCCTGCCCCTACCTCAGAGGGAAAAAGGCATCCAAGGAAGAGGCATCTGCATCCAGGGTGAGAGGCCCCTTTCAGAACCCCCACCCCCCATCTCAGAGGGAAAAAGGCATCCAGGGGAGAGGAATCTGCATCCAGGCTGAGAAGACAGGTCCAGAGCCTACACCCACCCCTGCCCCCACCTCAGAGGGAAAAAGGCATCCAAGGAAGAGACATCTGCATCCAGGGTGAGAGGCCCCTTTCAGAACCCCCACCCCACCCCCCACCTCAGAGGGAAAAAGGCATCCAGGGAAGAACAATCTGGTAGAAGCCATCCAGGCTTCTTCGACCACCTCTGGCCACCGTCCAAACATCGGAGGTGAGGGAGGAAGCAGCGCAGCCCCAGTCATCACATGCAAACAGCTACGGATACCTGAGGCAGAAAGCAGCATGGCCCAAATGGCCAAAAAAGGAGTCGCTGAATGTATATGATAAGTAATTGATCTACAGTACTGTAGTTGACTTAATATAGTAACTGATATAGTGGAGGAGAGGAGCGCGCCGCCGACCCAGCGCCCCTTCGGCCAAACCCCCTGGCCGGAGGGTAAAGAGAAAGAGGAGGAAGAAAAGCATAGGATAAGTAATTCATTTACATTAACTTAGTTGACTTTAGAGACTTTACAAATAACTGACTCACACAATACAGTAATACCCCGGGTAACGCAAGTACCGTATAGTGTGAAAACCGCATAACGTGACAAGATTTTCGGAAAAATCTTGTATCGAATAACACAATTTTCACGTTATTTTCACATTATTTTCATGTAGGTGAGCAAAACGGGGATCCCACGTCAAGGCAATTGCCTTGACGTGCGATCCACATTGCTATAGCGTGCCCGGGAAAGAGGCGGCTTGGTCGAAATCCTCACCCCCGCGCAGGGGGAGGGAATTTTGGCCAAGCTGCCTCTTTCCCAAGCTGGGGAGACCCCGTGGAAAGGTGCCTCTCCTCTCCCGAAGTTCCAAAAGGGTAAAGATCCTTATCTTGTCGGAACCTCGGGTGGCTTGCAGGCGCACGCGCATTGGTGGGGGTTAGCACAGGGTATCCTAATTTACGGGTTAGTGTTGTGGGTGGGTGGGTTGAAGTGTGTGTGTGTGTGTGAGAGAGAGAGAGAGAGAGAGAGCTTATTTTTATTTTATTTTTTATTTTATTTTTTCTTTGGCCCCACCCATGACATCATGACGTTAGCTCCGTCCACACTGTGATAACATCACGGTGGGGGTAGTAAAAATTTTGACATCCCACCACTGTTTAAGAGATAAAGCTTCCTAATTTCAGGGCAGGTAGCCACCTTCCCTGTGTTTTTCCCTTTCCTCTCTTAGAAGCTTGTGAGAAGCTATTAAACAGCAAAAAACATGAAAAAAATTAAATACTCCAAGGCAATTCAATTATCTTTGAGGAATAGCAGCAACAAATTTAGCAACTGGCACAGAGAAATGAGGATTTTTATCTTATAATAGTGTAAGGATGAGGTCTTCAGAAAATGGTATTTCCAGTAAATCAAATGACGGTTTAATAAAATGCTCTCTTGCAATTGCATAAACATTGCAGGTACACAGAATGTGCGAAAAAGTATCCATCCTAATGTAGTCACATGGACAAACTCCCAGAGTAAGGTTGCCTGATGATCATACTTACATCTCCTTCAAAGGGACAATATACAACCTCACATATTAAAAGGATCAGCAATAGCATGGAATATGTAGATGGAAAACTATGAGAGGGCTGATTTAGGAAGAGATACCAAAGAAAGAGGGAGGACATACACTTCAAGAACTAATTTATATGCTAGCCACATCTGTTTGGTGAATTGGCTTCCTTATATATAATCTTGTTTCTCCTTAGTCCATGTTCATAATTCTTCTGATAAACCCACAATTTATAGTTTGCTATCTATTGAATTCTACCAAGAAAAAATCTCCAGAACTAAGGCAAAAATAAAAGCACTCTCAGAAAAGATGAATTCCAGACTTAATTTAAAGACTTGTCATCACACTTTCACATTAGTGGAAGACTGGGCAGACTCTGCTCATAAAATACACACTGTGGGATATTCATTAGCATCCTTAAGAATGGGGAGAGAGTGATCAAGTTTGTTTGAAACCTCAGTTATCCATAGTGCTCTGCCATGTAAAATCATGAGAACAACTTCTGTGTTAAATGCTAATAATGCTTCTGAAACTGTAATTACTTCTTTTTGTGTTGTAGAGTTTAACAATTGCTTTTGTCAGCCCTTTTGCTGAGCACAAAATATTGTTTTGTTGGTTTGACCAAGATAAAAATTCAAATAAAATGTCACTCCTCAGTAGGGAAAGTATTATACCTGTACAAGCTCCCAACCAGTCAGATTTTTGCGATTGATTGTTCTTAGATAAGTCTAAAATCTTTGATTTATGATAGTTTATCTCTATATTATTAAGTTTACAATATTTAAAAATTTCTGTTAAATTTGTTTCAGAGCAATTCCAGATTAGGGTAAAAGAGTTGCATCTCCAAAAAAAAAGAAGGAAAGAAAAAAAAGATATATTGTATTATATTGTAGTAGAAGGTCTAAAAACCCAAAACTAGGAAACAAGCTTGCTAGTGAAGTTCTCAAGGCACAATCCCTCTCTATTTTTAGGAAGCAAGCTAAGTGAAACTAAATTATATAAAGCTGCATTCTACCAGTGTGAATATTGTCCTGAGTTGTTTAAATGGGTTTAACTTAGGTATTTTTATTTGAAGCAAGTTTAGAAATGGAAATAAATAAACAAATGAAATAAATAGACTCCAGTGGGCCAATTATGATGGGTGACAAGGAGAGGGATAGATTGTTTAGAAAAAAATTAAGTAGCAAAGAGGATTTGGAAAACACAGCCGTGGCCATAGAAATGGAAAAGGTCAGTCTACATTCCAATTCCAAAGGTGGGCAATGCCAAAAAATGTTCAAATTATCATACAATTGCACTCATCTCACACCCTAGCAAGGTCATGCTCAAGATCTTACAAGCTAGGATTCAGCGGTACATGGATTGAGAATTTCCAGACGTACAAGCTGGGTTCCAAAGAGGCAGGAGAACTAGAGACCAAATTGCCAACATTTGCTGGATCATGGAGAAAGCAAGGGAGTACCAGAAACACGTCTACTTCTGGTTCATTGACTACACCAAAGCCTTTGATTGTGTGGATCACAATAAACTGTGGCAAGTCCTAAAAGAGATGGAAATACCAGACCACCACACCTGTCTTCTGAGAAATCTGTATGTGGGTCAAGAAGCAACAGTTAGGGCAGGATACAGAACAACTGATTGGTTTAGAATAAGAAAAGGAGCAAGACAAGGCTGTATATTGTCACCCTGATTATTTAACTTATATGCAGAGTACATCATGTGTATTGCAGGGGTGGAAGAAGCACAAGCTAGAATTGAGATTGCTGGGGGAAATATCAACAACCTGAGCTATGCAGATGACACTAAGGTAGAACCAGAGAGAATCCATCTTTGTCTGCCAAATGACCTAAAGGTTGAGTCAGAATGAGTCAGCTTAAACTTACCTGCCTATTGTTCAGAATGATGTCATTGAGACCTTTCCTCTTTTGACTGAGGAGGTAATAATCACCCAATAGAAAATGTGGACTTGGCTATCAGCCAATACTAATTGCCAACTTTTGATCCTTTTGACTTTCAGCCAATACCAAGTACAGTACCTAATTCTGATCCTTCCTTATATGGTGAATGTCAGGTATTTCCTGTTTACTGTGTATATAAACTATGTATTGAGAGCCCCTCAGGGTTCTCAGGTATGAGTTGCTAAACTCTCTGTGAACCATTGCGCAATAAAATATCCTGCTCTGTATGACCCTAGAATGCTGTCTTGTCTCATCTTCTGAAAATCCTACAACAACACTAATGGCTGAGAGTGGGAATAGACCTAAAGAACATCTTGATGGGGGTGAAAGAAGAGAGTGCAAAAGATGGTCTAAAACTCAACATCACAAAACCAAAATCATGGCATCCAGCCCCATCACTCCCTCGCAAATAGAAGGGAAAGGAATGGAAGCAGTGGTAGACTTTACCTTCTTGGGATCTAAGATCACTGCATATGGTGAAATCGTTTCTTTAAGGGCCATAGTAAAAAGCAAGAAGTGAAAGCCTAGTTAAAAATATTTTTGGAAGGGGAGCAAAATAAAACATAGTTTACTAATCTATGCTAGACTCCAAGGCAATACACATGGATTGGGTCTATCAGATAGCTGCAATGCATACAGAATTCTTGACCGGTCACAAGAGGAGCTGCAGAGATTTGGTGGGAAAACAATATGAGAAAGTAGTTTCCTTCTCTGTGACAGTAAGAAAAAGGCTCCATAGCTGATGCTGCTTTGGAAATGCTGAAGTGAAGTTGCGACGCACTGGTTGGCAAGGCTTCTTCTGTTGTTGTTGTTGTGCTGTATCCAGTTATGAATATTGGCTATCACCATGGTGATCAGCCATGAAGACTGTCCTGTGAATATAATGCCGTGGCCTTTCATCTGCCTTCAACATTGCAGATGCCCGTACCATTGATCCAGCTCCATGAGTCACTTTCTGGTCCTGAGACCTTTTGGCACACAAAGACCTCGTCAGCCCCAGGCCAGTAGTGATGAAGCTGCTGCCCTCCATCAAGATAGCATCATGTGGGATTTAATCCACTTGGGGACCATCACCCTTCCCTGTAGACTTCACCAAGGCCACTAGTTGTCAGGGTTGTCAGGTTAATCAACTGCCACCTGATGCTTGGTGTTGAGTCGCTGGCAGTATGGTCTACTATATTACCATAGCAGGTTAAACTGGCCAGCCTAAGGCTTGCAGCAGAACAGAATCTATGGCAGAGACATCTGAGCAAAAGCAGTACAGTAATACCTCGGATAACGTTTACCTCCGATAACGCTAAAATCGCATAACGTTAAGTAATCTGTGGGGAGAATTGCATTAATCGAATAACGTTAAACTCATATGGGATGGATCGGACAACAACCGCTAAAGCCTGTGTGGTTACAATGTATCTCTATGGAGCTTTAACATTATCCGATGCATCCCATAGGATTTTAACATGCATTGGATAACACTAAAAATCGGATAACACCAAGACTTGTGGAACCAAGTTTTAGCGTTATCCAAGGTTTTACTGTACTTGGCAAAGTTCCTTGTTTAGGCTGTAGTTCTTAGAATTCCCAAAACAAAATAAACAACATAAAAATAAAAATAAAATAAAATACCTGCCCAAGCTTTAAATAACGTTAATCAAAGGCAAACAAAAGAGGTTTTAACATTCAGAAGCAGAGAGAGAATAAAGTGGATAAACACCTAAAGCAATTGTCATTTGACCTTGTAACAGATTTCCCATGTTCTAATATAACACTGTTAAATACATCTGGCTTTTGAATCTCTAGTCTAGATGGTGATGAAAAAGAATGATTTTCTTTTAAAACAACTGGGCTGTTGCCCTTTTTGTTTTGTTTTTTAAAAATGCCCTCCTGCTAGATGAGCTCTTTCCTTGTTATCAACAATGAGATTTGACAAGCTGGAACCCTGGACTGTTTTCATTATTTTATATGGCAGCCAGTTTGCTTAGGCTTGTCAGAGCATCCTCTGCAAATGATTAACTTTATTTTATTTTCTTACAAAGGAAGAAGAAGAAGAAGAAGAAGAAGAAGAAGAAGAAGAAGAAGAAGAAGAAGAAGAAGAAGAAGAAGAAGAAGAAGAAGAAGAAGAAGAAGAAGAAGACTGACGACTATGACGACTATGATGATGACAACAACAACTATGATGGCGACACATCTTTTCACTGTGGCAAGCTTGCTAGGCTGAATGGACCTGAGAAGCCAGAAAAGCTGTTTGTAGTGCTCCAAGGGTATCCTGTCCTTCTCTCCTTCATGTACCAAGCAAACTGTTAAAAGAACAAGAGGCACTGTTAGAGAGATAACAAGACTAAAGAACTAGCAGCATGTGTTATGCTTGATAGCAGCAGCAGCCTTGGTGCCAGTCCAAACTACCAAGTATATATTGGATGCTGTGAATCGGAGATTGAGAAAACAGATGCCGGTAAAGAAATCGAATGTTTCTCAGGCTTTCCATTAAAAAATAAAAAGAGTGGGTGGCCTTCCATCTTCTGTGAAGGGTTATAAAGAGAATGGTTAAGCAGATAAATGGGCCATTTCCTTTACGAGAGGAACAGAAGAAGATACTGTTTTGTATTCACCTTTTCTTTTTCCCAATCTCCTCAAGTCTGTCAACAAAAACAGGCTGAGTCAATTTCTTTTCTCTTCAATCCTTTCATCAAATCCCTTGGAATCTCATCAGTCAATAACTTATCACCCGGTGATTCACAGTCAAAGTTGTCTGAGGGGGCAAGCTGTCTCCGCTGGAAAGTGCACATCACAATACAGAAAATTGTCTTGATTTGTGGTGGTTATTCTGGCCACAGGTGAAGTAAGATATAGAAGGGCAGAAAGCAAGTGTGGTGTAGTGGTTACAGTGTTGGATTACACCTGGAGAGATCTGTGATGAAGGATGGGGTACAAAATGTAACAAATAAAAGAGAATAAACATGATGGGTTTGGGAGATGCATCATTGCTGAATTTACTACAGGTCAGCACCAAATGAGACAACTGTCCACTTAGGTTTTCCTAAACCATACAGACTTCAGGGCAAAGGGCCCTTTTTCCTTTCTGAGGTAGCACAACTATGATTTCTGAATGTTTTCAGAAAGCATCCCAACATACAGTGCAGTCCATTTCAAGTCAGATGTAACGAAGGCATGCTCTACCATAGCCAGATCACATATCTCAAGGAACATGAATACATGGCATATTACCTGTGTAAACATACACTTAGTCACTATTGAGGGCTAGGCAATGAGGCTCAGAGATGGTTCTAGGGGTATAGTCTAAGCTCTGAGCCTGTGGAATATAATTATTCCCAGCACAAGCTGCATTCCATTTCCCTGGTCTGGTTTTCAACTGACAAGAAACACATTTGGATTAAGATGACTTAATTTTGTTTCCCCTCATACTGTTCGTTATTGGCCCCAGACACTGGCTAAGGACTGAAACAACTTTCCTGACCTCAGATGGGAAGGAGAGATAAAGTTGGGTATCATCAGTATACTGGTGACACTGAACTCCAGAACTCCTGATAACCTATCCCAGTGGTTTCATGTGCATGCTTAATAATATGTGGGTCCAAAAAGAACCCAGCAGGACCCCTCAGGCCCATGACCAAGATGGTGAACAAAAGTCCCCCAACACCATCCTCTTAGTTGACTCCTTCAGAAAGGTTTGGAGCCATTCCAAAACAATGCCTCCAAATCTCCAAATTTGCAGAAAGCCTGCAAATATTCCATGGCCAATGTTATCAAAAGTAAAAACAGAAAGATAACACTTGCCTTTCTTATTTTCTGGTATAGATAATCCACAAGGGCAACAGAGGCAGATTCTATGTCATAGTATATATATGTGGATGGAAAAATGTGAATTTCCCTTTTAATTTTCAATATTTTCCAGCAAAAAAAGCCAAAAATGTCCAATCTCAATAGACTGTTTACCTTTTAACATTATTCCAAGATATGTTAACTCTTTTAACGTATGGTGTGGTGATCTTTTTTCTGCCTCATTTCAGTAGAGCATTTAAAACTATAGATAGCTTAGTGAGTTGGAGTACTTGGCTGCAGAATTGAGAGCTGGGAGGTTGATTCTACACTGTGTGTTATAGGTAAAAAGTCAACCTATCTAGATTTGGGCAAGCTTCTTATTATTATTTCATGTCCCGATCAAACCCTGGACTGCCAAAATGAAGCCACTTTCTTGACTTTGTTGTTTGACAATCTTAAGTCCTCATCGGTGCATGTTTCTGGAAGTAATCAGCAGACCAATAAATAGCCAGATTGATTCTGTGTCTCTCCACATTCACACAATGTTGTTGTATGCCAACAGGCCCCACGTGAGCATTTTGGTCTTAAATTTAGGCACTCCAACCCTCATCCAAATCAGAATCCTCCAGGTGGCATAGGGGAGGTTGAGTTCTTCAGCTATATTCTCCTTTGATGTTATTCCTTGTCCATTGAACTCCTTCCTTCATTATCTAATTTGGGTTTGCTCTTGCACACCCTCAAGAATGTTTGTTCTTGCCATAAAGCTCTTCCTGAATCTGAGCTGGTGGACTTGTGGCTCATATCTGTTCAGAGGATGTTGAGTATCATTCTCTTCCTTGGGTTATTAAGTTTTTTATATACAGTAATGTCTCGCATAGCGAGCATCTTGCATAGCGAAAAACTTGCTTAACGAGCAGATCTTTCCCCAAAAGGTCTGCTTTGTTGAACGTGCAAAAATTCACTTAACGAGAAGCTTCACATTTGCGGGGTGTTTTGGAACACAACAGGGGACTCCCCCGCCACATTCCAAAACACCCCGCAGACTAGAGCGTGCTGGCTGGGTGTTTTGGAACGCAGAGGGGAGTTCCCCGTCCGCGTTCCAAAATGCCCAGCTGACAGGTGGCTCAGCTACAGGGTGTTTTGGAACGTGGATGGGGGCTTCCCGCTGCATTTCAAAACACCCAGCCAGCACGCTCTAGTCTGCGATGGGGGCTTGGGTGCCGGGATAAACAGGCACGTGCCCATTCAACCTGGCACCCCAGCCCCCATCGCAAAGAGTGCAATGGGGGCTTGGGTGTCGGGATAAACAGGTGCCCGCCCGTTCAAACTGGCACCCAAGCCCCCATTCCCAAATGCAGCTCAGGCGAAGATAAGCGAAACACATTTCCCTATAGGAAATGTGTTTCGCTTAACGAATAACTCGTATAACGAGCAACTGCATGGAACGCATTATGCTCGTTATGCAAGGTATGACTGTGCATGCAGATACACAACATTAGGCAGAGCAGCTTAACAAATAGTTATAGTTAACAAGTTCTCCATATATTAGACTCCCATTCTAGCCCAGCAATTATAACTCTCCAAATGTCTTGAAGTATAAGAAAAACAGTTCTTTTACTTACAGTTGCATTTATTTAGATAGAAGAGTAAACAGTTGCTTTGGTAGATAAACAGTTCTGTACAATAGCTTTCATTTAAATACACTTTGCTTGTAAGGCAAATTGGAGAGAGAGAGAGAGAGAACAGTAGAATAATAAACTGGAACGCACACGAAGATTTCAAAATACTGAATTGGATAAAACCTGAATATCAAGCAGCCTAATACAAGTCAGGTGACCCTGCAGGCGGGAAACTGGAGAACTCTTCTGATTGGCTGGTTATGTACATAATTTACATCAACCCATTGCATTGTGGGGTTGCATTTATATATTCAACATGGACAAGCTGAAGGGTGTCAACAGAGCACCAGAACAAGAGAATGGTAAATCATTTCTTGGCATGTTATACCTAAAAAAAACCTGGCAAGGGACCTTATACATCACAACCAATCTGACAACCACCCTAAGGTTGTATCTTAGCACAGTTTTAACACAGCTATATTAGTTTGATACTATTTTAACTGTCAAGATGTCTTCATTTGGAAAAAATAAGATCTGTGGTTTGGTCAGGTCCTCAAAAACTCAAATCCCCTTACTCATTACAGTGCTACCAAACTTCTAAAACTCTGTAGAGTGTATATCCCTGTGTAAGTTGCACAATTACTATGGAAAGTTATTTTTAAAATGGATGAAATTAATGACTTGTCAAAAGCATCCATAACTGAACAGTGCTGGGACCCTGAGGATTTTTCTGCCATGGTTCAATAATGGATAGCATCAGTATGTCAGCTTATTCATTTGCCTTAAAAGTAATTTTCCAAGCTCTGAAGGAATGTAAGGAATGTAGATTACTAAGAATGTAAATTAGTGTCAAGTAATCTGTATGTTGTATTAAGGGAGGAAAAGATGAAAACAAGGCCATTTGGCATTTTGGAATCAGTTTTTTTTTAATTTCCATAATTATTGTTGATTATGATAACTGATAATTTCAGTAAGTTCTGTGATATAGTTAATTGGTCGAAGTCATTTAGATGCTCTTTTATCTGAAATGTTCTTAATTAACAAAGAACATTTAAATAAATTAACATAATACTGAAGGTCAGACAAATATTAGATATGGTTTTGTGCACTGTTATGATAGGACTCCTTCAGCTGATCAGGAAATGGCAGCTAATTCTACCATGCAGCTTTAAATGCAGGAAACGATTTTTAGTTAAAATCAAAATAGCATGATTTTTCTGAAAATTTGTCCCTAGTTATTATACTCTTCTAGATACTTTTAGCATCTGTTCTGATTACGATAATATTTAATTATATGTTACATTAATTCATTCAATCTTTTCTTTCCTTCACCATAAATTTCTGTTGCATCTCCTCCAGTGAGTTTCAGTTGGTATAAATGGGTGTCTTCATATTTGACTTATTCTGAAGACAACCCTGTGGAAGACAAAGTAACTGACCGAAGATCACCCAGGGAGTTTCATGTCACAGTAGACACAAGAACCTGGAACTTCCAAATCCCAGTCCCATCACTATATGACCCCTGCTCTCCTTGTCTATATTCATATGGTGCTATTCCTTCACAAATAATGTGAGGCATACTCTATGTATTTACACGGATAAATGTGTGGAATTAAGTTAATGTGTGAAATTTAAATGAGCAAGCTATTGGCCTTAAGTATGTTCATCTGTTGATGTGGATGGATATACTGTTTAGGTCATATATATATATAGGCTTCCTTCATTCAGAGGCCCATGCCAATGCAGAACCATTAAGGGGATGAGATGGAACAGCTGGTTGTGGAGCCCAGGGATGGAACGCTTGTGTCTATAGGTTGTCCTCTCCTGCCCTAGACATGGATCAGACAGAAACAGATTTCTATTGCCTGCTAAATAATGGAGCACTTTGTTATGTGCTGTTAAGTCAGACCTGACTTATAATGATGACTTTAAGAAGACTTTCCATTTAAGGAGTGGTTTTGCAAGTTCCATCCCTGCGGTGTGAGGCAAAAAGTGACCTACTTGCCCAAGTTTATAGCATAGGTTTTCCAGTTTGGTAGAGATGCAACACAAGAGAGGTAGAAAAATTATGAGAAGGAAAGGTGGCTTCTTGAACATTGTTATGGAACAATATAGATTTGGAAATTCATCTGCCTTGTTCCCTTCAGGTCTTTAAGAAGACAAGAAAATGTTGCTCTTTAAAAAGGTTTTTAAAAACATTCTTCTCACAGTGTAAGATGAGTCAAAACTGAGTTTAATATGTGCTTTAATCAAATTTTGGGAGCATTGCCTCTTTTTGCTATTTTATTCTTATTTTATTCTTATTTTTAAATTGGGTTTAGCAATGGGTTTTGTTTATTTTGCATTAGGATTAGACTGTTGGGACCACTGTGGCAAATTACAGCCAAGAGTAGTACTTGCCATTAATTAAATATTATGCAATGTACACATTTCCCAGTCTGGTATATTTTCCAGATGGACTTCAAACCCCAAAACTATTAGTTAGTAATGTTAGTTCCATCACATGTGAAAACTATTACATTGGGGAAGGACATATGTCCTGACAAGGTATTTCATCTCTTTACCCATGTATCTTCGATAAGACAAGCTTTATATAATGGAGTTAAGGAATTGCACTGTATCCTCCATTTATAGACCTCCCAATGCGATCTTTTCCCTTAAAACCCCTGTCAATTTTCATAAACAAAACATGTATTTTGTAATTGGAAACCTTGGAGTCTGGACATATGCACTTTTATTCATTTATTTATTTATTGGATTTCTATACCGCCCTACTTGGTGCAACCAACTCAGGGCGTACAAAGTAAAATACAAAACAATAATAATGTCAAGAAAATCCCACCAGCAATACAAAATACAAAACTACAGTATAACAATAATGTCAGGGAAATCCATCCCACAATACAAAATAACAATATGGTAAAATATTACCGATACAATGTCCTCACAACTGACTGCAATCTTCTCCTCTGGGCGAGATGGCAGGGCCCAGAGGAAGGGCAGGAGTGTCCTCTCACTGCCCGCAGCTTCTGCAGATGATCTTCTCGTCTGGGATGAGATGGCGAGGCCCGGAGGGAGGCGGGAGTGTCCTCTCGCCGCCTGCAGCCAAGGTCCTTTAATCAGCCTCTGGGCCGGGATGGCGGGGCCCAGAGGGAGGGCAGGAGTGTCCTCTCGCTGCCCGCTGCTGCTGCAGATGATCTTCTCCTCCAGGACGAGATGGCGAGGCCCGGAGGGAGGCGGGAGCGTCCTCTCACCGCCCACAGCCAAGGTCCTTTAATCAGCCTCTGGGCCTGGATGGTGGGGCCCGGGGGGGGGGGAGGGCGGGAGCGTCCTTCTTTCCAGAGAACATACATAATATAACTTCTGATTTTTATGCATAGAAAATACATTTTGCAACTTCTAATACTTCCTTTAAAGGTGCTTGATTAGCTTGTGTTTTTCCCCACTTGATGGTGCAGGTAGAAATCATAACATTAACTCACTGATTTTAGCACATTATTTCCATGCTTAGGGAAAATAGTGCCTTTTCCTACCTCAGGAAAACACTAGTGTGACAAAATGTGCTTAGAAGCCAAAACTCATCAAAGGGATTGAGCCATTTGTATCCAGAAGGATTTTTACAAGGAGAATTCTTAGAATCCTTACCTTTAATTAAATCTTCATTTAAAAACTCTTACCTATTGACCAGTATTCTGAGTTGCTGGATAAAACAGAAATACAGTAATACCTCCGATAACGCTAAGACTTGGCTCCACAAGACTTGGTGTTATCCGATTTTTAGTGTTATCCGATGCATGTTAAAATCCTATGGGATGGATCGGATAACATTAAAGCTCCATAGAGATACATTGTAACCGCACAGGCTTTAGCGGTTGTTATCCGATACATCCCATAGGACCTTAACGTTATTCGATCCAGTTCTCCTCCCCAGATTACTTAATGTTATGCGATTTTAGTGTTATCCAAGGTAAACGTTATCCGAGGTATTACTGTACAGTAAATCAGATAATGCAATTTCCCTGTCATGTCCTAGTCACGTACTTACACTTTGGTTCCTTGGTTGGTCAGGCCAAATACATTGGGATATTTTGAGGTGATTAGTTTTAACAGTGCCCTGGTAACTCCGTCTTGTGTTGGTTTTCCCTACCAACAGTTGAGATAAATTTCATATTTTCTCAGTCCACTTTAAAGTAATACGACATCAAAGCACAAGGGGGAAAATAGGATGATCGGCAGTTTGATTTCATCTGTTTCATTCTTCCAAGGCTTCAAGAATCCTTTGTGCTCCTTTTTGTTGCTACATAAGATTGTGTTGTCACCTTATACTTCTCTATACTGTTTCTTAATCTTTTCCTCATTCCATATTGGCCTCCACTTACTAACTTTCTATGCACTCCTGGCTTTCTGTACCATCACCAAAAGTATCTATTTATCCATTCACCCATAATGTACTTACAACATAGAATGCCTACTTATTAGCACACTTGTTTTCACACCTTATCACACCTTATCAGAGGCAGAAGGTCAGAGGTCTCTTTTGATTTATCCCTAACCAGTATGATTGTTTATGTATAAGAGAGGCAGTAGTGTGTGTGTGTGTGTGTGTGTGTGTGTGTGTGTGTGTAGTTACTGGCTGGAAGATGAAGATGAATCATGGAGACCAACCATGATGCTTTTGTCTTGGTTTTACTTTCCCCCTATTGCTATCTCACAGCAATTTGAATCATCTGGAGGCCTATGTTGTTCATGTTGCTTCTCCAAAAGGTGTGCAGAAGGAAAATGTTATAATAGATGAGCTTGAAAATGCATTTTCACTATATAAGAAAATTGGATGGTTTAAAAGTACATGATGCCTATAATGATCATGTATCCACCCTCCCTTTGATAAAATACTCCCAACAATTATACTGTTTTTAAAAAGTATTAAACTTCTATAATTGAGTGGATGACATTGGATTTCTTATTTGCTTTTGAAAACCAGGCTTGAATTACTCCAGGGAGAGGTTTTTCCTCCCACAGAGTGAATAGGCAAAGAAGTAATAATGACATTTCTCCTCAAGAATCTTGCTCATGGATAACACTTTCTAAATGCAAAGTACATTGCAGTAGAGAAAACCTGGAAATCATGTTAATTCTGCAGTCTGGGACCCTCTTCAAACTTTGAAGCCACTGACTTCAGCAGTGTTCTGGGGCAGTGTTGATAAATGGATAAGTGCAAGATAATTCACTTTGAGAATGCTAAGCCAGGATCATTTTCTTCTCCTTGTCTAAGAAAAATCCAATTTTTAATAAAAAGTATAGTTTATTAAGATAAGATATTGTATTTCTGCATCCATGATTCAAAATACCAGGAAATAGCCAATATTGCTGCAAAATATCTTACCCAAGTTTCCATCAGGAAAAAGGATGCAAAATTTTACATAGCAAAGGTCAGCCTGAATGTTGATGATACTAATGGCAGCATTCAAACTGGTCTACAGCAGGCATTCTCAACCTTTTTAGCCCGGGGGCCAGGTCACAATCCCTAAGACAGCTTTGAGGGCTGGATGGCCATTTTGCCCTTCCTCCACCACATGGCACTTCCTGGTGTGATGGAGGTGGAGGGGGGCACATGAAATGGTGTCATGGGCTGGATATGGCCTGTGGGGTGCAGGTTGACAATCCCTGGTCTACAGGATACCCTCTTGTGCTCACTCCCATTCACCAGGAGACACAAGCAAGGGGAAAATAAGACCTATAATATGACTTCTTTTTCCATCAGTTAACTACTTTTCACCCAAGCACAAAGCAACTATCTTGGCTATTTTCAAAAAGTTCTGTAGGTATCTATTACTCGTAAAACATAGTTGATCATGAAATGCTGTGATGAAACTTCTGTTTTCCAGGGATGTAGGGAGACAGCGGCTTATATATATCCAGATGTTCAGCCACACTTATGACTGAACTGGCCCATGAACTGATTGCAGATATGTATGAAGAAAAATGACTTTAAATCCACCTTTCTGATCTTGTATTTTGTAGATTCAGAGTTTGGAGGTCTTTCCACTCTCTTCTCATCTGCATCAGGCATCTTATTTTTCTTTGAACTTGAGCTTTGCTGCTGTTCTTGCTTTTGAACCTGGATTCTATCAATGTTTCAAAAACAAAGTTATGGTTCATACATTATGGTATGAAGGAAGAAGGTAAGTATTAACTGACAATATTTGCTGCTACATTCATCATGATGAAGAGCAGCAACTAAGGAAATACAGAAAGGTGTTGAATGTGATTTAACATAAAACTTTCCATTAAAAAGACACAGCCAATCAAATGCTCTTATTTAAGTAATTTTCCTCCCTTCCCAAAGGTTCCATTCAATTCCCAATAAACTTTGCAAAGAGAGAGCCACACTACATGTATCTAGGCATGATTTAAAATGAGGCACTTTGCAACAAGCATCCATACATTTCCTTTAGCCTTAGCTCAATGTCTGGATGTGTCATGTTCCACTCTTGAACATAAAACAACACTGACCCTGAAGTAATATGGCCAAGAATACTTTCTCAATACAGATGGTTGAGACTGCTGTGCACCAGGTTGGATGGGGCAGAAACATTCAAAATTCATGTAAATCCTTTGAATAAACAAACTAATGCCTTCCAGCTGCATAAATATGTACTTGATTTCACATATAATCTAAAAGACACATTTCTTAGATAGTTTGCAGCTAGATACCTAGAGAATGTATTGGAAAGCAGCCCTGATAATTGCTTTGTGTTTGGGTAAGAAGTGGTTAACTAATGTAAAAAGGAATCAGGTTCTGGATTTTTCCCTTGCTTGGTATCTCTTTCTGAATGATACTGAGTATTCCACATTTCTTGCTCATATATGGTAATTGTCACACCTGAAGGCAAAGGTGTCAGACAAGGGTATATTATATCCTCCTGCCTGTTCAATCTCAATTCAAATCAAACTAGATTAGTTTTAGATGAAGGAAGAGTGAAAACTGGTGGAAGAAAACTCAATAATTTAAAACATGCAGATGACATAATTTTATTAGCAGAAAACAGCAATGACTTGAAATTACTCCTGATGAAAGAAGAATGAATTAAAGCAGGACTTCAATTGAACATTAGGAGGGGGGAATTGTTATTTTCCCCCCTCTAATGTTAGAAACACTGTTGGCACAGTGGTTAAACTGCTGTACTGCAGCCTGAATGTTGTGAGTTCAATCCTGACAAAGATCAAGGTTGACTCAATGTTCCAGCCTTCTGAGGTCAGTAAAATGAGTACTCAGCATATTAGGGGGGCAAAATACTAATTAATTTGTGAAGCACCCAGAGAGTAACTAAGTGCTATGGAGTGGCATATAAGTGTAATTGCTATTGTTACTGCTATTGCAGAACTACACAACTTTAATGTTAGAAATGAAGACGTTGACATTTGTTTAAATTTTAGTCTCTCTCCAAATGAAAACTGTAGCCATGAAATCAGGAGAAGACTGAGATTAAAAATTATGACAGTGATTAATGTAATCACTGGCCATGATGATCCACACCATTATGCTTCCACTTACAATGGAGAGTAAAGAAAACTGTCAGGGGGAAAATAAATTCAGTTGAAATATGGTGCTGAAGAAATGCTTTGGAATCCTTATAATTCTAACTTGTTAAAATACCATTGATAATAATAACTCAGTCCAGAATTATATGATTTCAAATGTGATCATTGAAAATGGAGATGGGAAGAAAAGGGAGAAAAATGTAAAAGGAATAAAGGAATTTTTAAGTGAAAAGCCAGCCCCTGCTGGTAAAACAAGAGATGCTGTGGCTGAATTTCTGCCTGTGCAAAATGGAGAGAGAAGACTTTGGATAGTTAGACTGGATACTTTTAAACAGTCACCAAAGCCTAGGTCTTTGTTGCTGTCCTCATTCAATGGGTGAGAAACCATAAGAAAGAAAGGGCAGGGAAATGCTTGTGAATAATTGTTCTTTCAAGTAAAGTTCTGCTGAGCATGCTCAAAAGTTATGAAATGGCTGATTTTCCTACTTTTTGTTATTATTGTTCAGTCACATAGTTGAGTCCGACCCTTTGTGACCCAATGGACCACTGCATGCCAGGCATCCCTATCCTCTACCGTAACCATCCTCCTCAACCCACCCAGTTTTGTGCCTACTGTGTCAACAATACCATCTAGCCATCTCATTCTCTGCCATCCCCTTTTTCTTTTGCCCTCAACCTTTCCCAATGGTTTAGGCATCTGGCTGTGGAGCCAGAGATTGGGAGTTTGAGTCCCCACTGTGCCTTCAAGAAAAGAGTCAACCTATGTAGTCTTGGGTAAACTGCAAACCCAAGGGTGTCCCCAGAGGAACAGAACAGTAGATCTGGGTGGACTACGTAGAATAGCAAATGACTGAGGAGCCTGGAATGCTGTGATCCACGGAGTTGTGAAGAGTCAGATTTGACTCTGTAACTGAACAACAACAAATACTTTTAAACATAACTCTCAAACTGTTTACCCAATTGTTGTCTAATATGGTGCAGAACAACATCATACTGGTTGCTCCTGCTGTGCAAAGTTTGGTCCTCACCTGAAGCTCAGTTTAAAAGATCCAATTTTTGTTTGGTATTCCCCATTTTTAGAATTGCCCTGTAGAACACTGATGTGCCACACAATATCACTTGCTGCACTCTCAGGCAGAGATAATTATTTCCAGCTATTCTTTTTTAATTAATAAAAGAAAAAAAGCAAGCATACAGATAGAGAATGGCTTTTTATTTCTTGCGAGGGCTTGTTTTGTTGCTGTGTCAACCTTGTAACATATAAGACTTCAGTTTGTCAGAGATCATAGATTATATTTAAGTATTAGTATAAGTTGATAAATCAACTTTTATGCCGCCCTCCTCAGAAGGACCCAGGGTGGCTAACAAACTTTAAAAACACTTAAAACACAATAAAAACAGTATAAAAATCAAGACTAAAAATTACAGAGATTAAAAGAAAATTAAAAACACAGAGAGGGGGAGGGTCAGATTAATAATAATAATAATAATAATAATAATAATAATAATAATAATAATAATAATAATAATAATAATAATAATAATAATAATAATAATAATAATAATAATAATAAACCAACAGACAGAAGCAACCGTCTGGCCCATACCCCACACATGCTCCGCCAGGCAGGCATTAACCCCCTTCCTAAAGGGCAGCAGCCAGCAGCTCCATCTGGAGATGCAAGTCACTTGGCAGGAAGCGCGCGTGCGCACGCACGCACGCACGCACGCACGCACACTTAATAATATCATTCTAAAAGCTCAGAGTGCCAAATAAGATCATCTTATTAAATAGATATTTTTCTAATTAGCATTTATTATTTCCTCTTTGTCTCAACAACCTTTTCTCCTGGCAGATTTTCTTTCATTAGGATTCTTATATCCTTTAATACAAAGCCTTGTATTTGATGCTTGCTTTGATTCTTGTTCAGTTTTCTTTAATGATATACTTACAATTATTTTAAAGACCTTGTAAAGATAAGAGGAAAAAATTCCACATTGCTAGAATAATTTGGACAGTACATATTCATTGCATTTAACCTCTAGACTCAATTAACAAACACCAGAGAAAACTCCATTAATAGTTATTTCCACTAGAGTCTTTACACACAGTTGTGAACAATCTAAAGCCCCTATCCAACTGGTTAAATCTTTCATCAGATCTTCAGTAATGTGGGAACATTAGTTGTCTGGATTACAATTTTCCAAATCCAGCAACCAGACATGCTGTCTGGGTAATTCTTGGATTTATTGTCCCAAAAAGTAATTTTTACAAGGTTGGGTTATTCCTACAGGGTCTCAGTCTTGCCATTTGCAGGGGGCGGGGTGTATATGAGCCCCTGAACTACCAGTAAGGCCTGATTTATGTGCAATCATTAAACCAAGCAGTAGAGAGTAGATTACAGTACTTCCATAGATAACAAAGTACCAGGAGATTTGTCCAATGGAATCACAAAACAAGTAGCAGGAGATTTAAGAGGCCAGGCTTCATATTGTTGTACCAGGAGGGGATTAAGATGCAGTTTCCAGCTACATCTACAGGTTCTGGAGTGATATCACTCATGACACTTCTGAATCATTCTCAAACTATTCATGTGGAAGTAGAACAGCCACTCTATAGCTGTTCTCACAGTCATTGTGACCCTTCAAGTAGAAATGTGTGAACTAAGAGAGTAAAGATTTTGCATTTAGTTAAAGGAGGTCAGATGTGCTATGTCACTGTCTACAGAGGACAAAGAGGCATGGATGGTGTGTGAGTTGCTACAGTGATTTGCAACATCCGAGCCATTTGCTTGAAAAGATAGAGATGTGTTATGATTACTCGGTGGCTTCAGGAACTTTGCTTCTGCTTTGTAATGTCTTTGTTAGGTTTCGAAATGCTTTTCTCTTTGCACTTTTATGATGTATTTTGTTTTTACAATGACATGACATTGTGACTTATGTATTGTTGATATATGTTACTGTATAACATCACATTGAAAACAAAAATTCGCATAGTCAAGGCAATGGTATTCCCTGTGGCAATGTATGGCTGCGAGAGTTGGACCATTAGGAAAGCTGAACGCAGAAGAATAGACGCCTTTGAGATGTGGTGTTGGAGGAGAGTTTTGAGAGTCCCCTGGACAGTGAGGAGAACAAATAGGTCAATCTTAGAAGAAATCATCCCTGACTGTTCCTTAGAAGGTCAAATAATAAAGATGAGGCTAAAGTACTTTGGACATCAAATGAGAAGAGAGGATTCACTTGAGAAAGCTTTGATGCTTGGAAGGGTCGAGGGCAAAAGAAGAAGGGGATGGCCCAAGATGAGATGGCTAGATGGTATCGTGGAGACAATGGGCACAGAGCTGAGTGAGTTGAGGGGGATGGTGGAGGACAGGAGTGCCTGGCGGACAGTGGTCCATGGGGTCGCAAAGGGTCGGAATCGACTGTGCGACTGAACAACAACAACAAAAAACATATTGGAGGATTTGAGGACCTTGAGTGGCAAAGGACTTTTTGTTACTTAATTGCCATGTTACTTAATTGTTATGTATTATTTTAGTGTTAAATTGTGTTTTATTATGTAAATTGTATCTTGTGGTATTTCATTTTGTTGATGTATATTGTGTTGAGGATATTTTTGTAAGCCACCCAGAGTCACACTTCACGAGTGGGGCGGCATATAAGTCAAACATCACCACCACCACCACCACCACCACCACCATTACCATCTCCAAATATCTGAAGAGAAATTTAACTAAACATTAGGATGAACTTCCTGAGAGTAAGAATGCTTTAATAGTAGAATGGACTACCTTAGAAAGTGATAGATTTTTATTCAATGGGTGTTTTTAAAGAAAGTTTGAATGAACATCTGTGAGAGGCACTTTAACTTGGATTTGGTTGATTTGTTTGGTTCTTCAAAGTTCTACAGTTCAATGATTATGTATAACATTTGACCATTGCTAATGTAGGCTAGGTACATTTGTAATTTGCATGAACATTCTGTACCATGTCAGTTCTTCACTTAATTCCTGAATAGGGAAATTAAGCTATCTAGATGTGAGAAGAAAACAATTTTTTACATCCTGAACAAGATGTTTTTATATAGCACATGTATTAACCATTAGATGCTATATTAGTCTCCGTCAGTGGATTTGAAACAACAGATCAGCTGACATGTACAGAAAGTAGCTACGTATAACTACTGAGTCTGCAGATGATTAGCCAATCAAGGTAGCAGAGGAAAAAACAAAATAGGCAATACCTTACTGTACTATTCTATCAGGCCTCATAATAGCTTTTCAATGTGAGCAGTCTTGGTTAAGATTAAATATTTCTTTATCAGACCTACAGTGCTGTGCAAAATTCTTAGGTCAATGAATGAAAGGGGGGGCATAACATAGACACCCTAACTTCAAACTTCAACACACTTGGAGAGGGTTGAGAGGAGCGTCAGCAGAAGAATATCTCCAATTTCAGTGTGTCTATGTGGCTCAGGATCTGACTTGTGCCCCTCATCAATCATTGAATTTTCCCCAAACTTGCTGGTGGTGGTCTAAGACTGCATGTATGTAAGTACTGTATGTTTGTTTGAACAACACCAGAGTCTAGCCTCCTCTGAATCAGCTATCTCCAAATGCATTTACATGTTTTTACATGTTTTTCATCAAACCTTCTTTAATTATCCTTTACATGTTTTTCATCAAACCTTCTTTAATTATCTGCCTCCTTAGCAGTCTGGTAGTTTGCATATCCAGTTTTGCCACACCCTTGTTTTAGTTCCTTTCAGTCAGTTCCTTTCATTCAGCTCAGTCATCTATTCAGCTTCCAGCTTATCTGCCTCCAGTATGACACATCAATGGATCAGTCCCTTTTATCATGCACACCTTGATAATATCCTCAAAACTACTGCAGTTCATTGCAGTCCCGGTGTTAAATCCTGCATGTCTCATTTCATATGTGCCGCAGGATATGGCTCCATGATCATAGTGTGTGGGTCACTTCATAACAAGCTGGGATCCACCTTAAACAAATTTATGCCAGTGGCATTTTTCCTGCTTCAGAAAAAAATGCATTCTCACATACGAGTTGCAGCCAATGACGATGCTCATCATACAAATGGACATACAGAAATGTCAATACATACTTGCACATACAGTTATGTCTCCAGTCCTGCCATGATTTATGAATCTACAATTCTCTGGATGTTTGGCTGCTGGTGGCCCAGCATGGAGCTCCATATAAGCAGGATATAATTTAGGGTTCTCCTCACTGATCCACATTATCGCTCAGTGGCTATAGTGATAACATGGGATACCTGCTTGTGCTATATTTTGAAGGAGAAAAGGCATTGTTCCTTCCATCTGTTCCAAGTGTAAAATGTAAGCCTTAGAAATAAGTTGTGAGTAAATAATATCTACTTCTCTTATGGGGTACACTAGAAAATAAATTCAATTCATTAATCATGTTCAGAGAAATGACTATAGGAAACTGCCTTATCTTGAATGCAACCATTTAGTTGATGTCACCTCCAGTTTTCCTGTTAAGTTTTATGCAGCAGTAAAGCAGGACAGTTTTTCCTGCAGCTTCAGTTTGAAATGCTTTAAAAATCCAAGGCTTTTACTCCCCACTCTAGTCCAGCAATTAAACATGCCACAACATGTTTAGAAAGTTAACAAAAGTATTCTTTACTTGCAATTAACTCTCAGAAGGCATGCCAAGAAGCTGAACAAAATGATGAGCTTAAACATACATGCTTCTGCTTGTAAGGTAAAAATAGCAATGGCTTAATACATGCAAAACATGTCAGGTGACCCTTGAGGCAGGAAGATAGAAGACTTTCCTATTGGTTAGTCAGGGATAGATTAGCATTAACAACCCAATGCATGCTGAGGTTGTACTAAAATACTCAACATTTCCAACCCTTCCTGGAGATACCAGAACTCATATCTCAGACCTTCTATGTACTAAGCATGAGATATGTCTCTTCTCTATACTAAAAAAATCTGCATTGGTTTTTCAGTGCTTCCATTTTAAAGATTGGTCTGAATGAATTTCCAGGCACATCTCTTATCTAGTGGTTCGGTAAAGGCTGAAGAAATTGATTATAGAGACTATAGATTATAGAGATTATTTAGGCTAGCCAAGTCTTGCCGAAATAGGCCTCTGAGTCTTAATGTGAATGATTCAGCTGCTGCCTTTACAGATTCTAGACCCTATCTGGTGCAGTAGATAGAGTGATCAACTAGAACTCAAGAGACTTGGGTTCAAATAAGTGGTGGGCAGCAAAACATTTTGCTACCACACCATGGGCGGAGCTTACATCATGGGCGGAGCCTACATTATGGGCGATCTACTCATGCCTGCCATATGGCCATGTATTAATCTGCAAACACAGGAAGCACTGGCTCTCTGGCTCTAAATGGAGATAAGCACTGCACCCTAGAGTCAGATATGACTGGCTTTTGAGCAAGGGAGACTTTGAACTACTGTACTTGCAGGGACAAAACCTGACATCAAATTTGAATACCAATCAGGGATCTTATGTTATTAGGTAAAGGTTGCCCTTTCTCAAAAGCCAGCTCAGTACTCATCTCTGTTTGTAGCCAAAGAGCCAGTGGACTTGATCCACAAAAGCTCACATTAAAATACAGCAGTTAGTCTTTAAGGTGAAACAACGTTTTTGTCTTTTATGTTTTGTTTACTCTTTGATATGCTTGCACAGAATAAAACTTTTTAAATGGTAGCTGTGTTAGTCTGCACAGGGCAGGGAGGTGGGTATGGCCACCCAATTTCACTACACACACACACACCACACCTGAAAGCCACCCAATTTCACCACCACCCTGCCCAAAGGCCACCCAATTTTGCTCCCTCCCATGCCCGGGGGGGGGGGGATGGTGCGGACCTGTTACTGCCCACCACTTGTTCAAATCCTTACTTAATAGTGGAAATTCGCAATAGTAAATATCTCGAATATCTTTAAAACTTTCTTAAGGTAGCTGTAAATTGGAAGCAACTGGATGGCATTAAGCAAATAATCCTTTCCATCCAGAGTTATCTCTGACATGAAATTATTATCCTCTATTTGGCTAGAGTGCTGATGATCATGGGGAAAGGTGAATTAACTTGTTATTTTGGAACACAGGGAGAGATGTGAACAAGGAAAATGCAGACAACATACTTGGTACTTAAATGAAATTCTGGAAGATTTCAGGGCATATTTTGGGAGTGCAAATGTTGACTATCACCACTGAGTTCAACTGAAAATCAATGCAAAGATTACAACATGTCATACAACCAGTGTCCACATTTAAAGGAGATCCAGGCAAGGTCAGAACTGCAACCCATGAATCCTCACTGTTCAGATGATTGGGTTCTGAATAATTGTTTGCTTTATCAGGTGAGTTTTTCCTATAAGTAAAGGTCAAGGTCACCCTTGCTTCAAAGCCAGTCATATTTGACTCTAGGGTTCAGTGCTCATCTCTGTTTACATCCAAAGAGCCAGTGTTGTCTGTGTCTGCAGATGTTTCCATGGACATGTGGGAGGCATGTCTAGACACCAGAGTGCACATAATGCTTGTTTACCTTCCCACTGAAGTGGTCCCTATTTATCTACTTGCAATTTCTTGCTTTCGAACTGCTAGGTTGGCAGGAGCTATGATGGAGACAGGAGCTCATTCTGTCCTGCAGTACTCGGGAATTGAACTGCTGACCTTCTGACCTTTGAGTCATCAAGTTCAGCATCTTAACCACTTGAGCCATGGGACTCCCTGTTTTTCCTATAGGCTGTTCTTATTTAAACATCTTGGACTTTTCCCCTTTGGAATCCTTAAATATTATTGAGGTGGGAAATCTGGAAAAGTGTTTTGGAGTCTACTTTTTAACAGATCAAATCCCCTTGGGAGGTTTTTAGGTAATGTTTAAGGTGCTACTCAAAGTGGAGAGATGGGGAAATAGATCCCTTCCCTTGTTCTCTTCCTTATAGATAGATTCAACCCAATCAAAAAGTGTTGCGGCCTCCAGCACTATTCAGAAGGCACTGGAGAGGGAGAACAAAAACAAATGCAAATTGTATTGTATTTGCAAAGCTGCGAGTTCGTTCATGAAAGCAGACCAAGTACAAAGTCAATTCACTATTTTTGTATTTCAAGTTTCTTGTTCTATTACAGTGCTTCGTGAAAATGAAGCTGCAACCCAAGTGATGAATAGTAATGGGGCAGCATGAAGTAAGGAGATCTCTAGGTTTCCAAACCTATCTATGGATTAAGGCATAAGTATTTGAACTTCATAAACCAACAGAATTCATTCAGTGGCTCCAAATAGAATATACCTTAAACAAATGCTACAGATAGCTTGCTGGTCTCAGAGGAAATAAATGATTATGGTAACTGAATAATTAGAATTGGGAATTTGTGGACATTTTTATTAACCTTCGATTAGTTTAAAATGAGAAGAGAAAATAAAGAGAAAGTTTTACTCCCAGAGGTTTCTCTGTATATTGTACAAAATCACTGTGGCTGCAGTGAGCAGACAAAACTGATGCTGTGTTAAACACTCACCATCAGGATTGTGATGTAATATAAATATCTATCTAATAAAAATCTTAGCTATACAGCAATGTGAAATATTATCATAGAATCATAGAACAATTGAGTTGTAAGGAGCAACGAGGCCATTGAGTCCAACCCTCTGATCAATGTATGAATCTAAATCAAAGATCTGGCAGATGGTTGCCTAAATTTTTCTTGTACGCTTCCAAAGTTGGAGTGCTCAAAGCACCACCACCACAGGTAATCGGTTCCATTATTGTACTGCTATGAGCTTCTGTCTCTGTCTCAGCTCCTGCCAACCTAGCAGTTCAGAAGCAAGAAATTACAAGTAGATAAATAGGGACCACATTGGTGGGAAGGTAAACAGTGCTCTGTGTCTAGTTATGCCTGCCACATGACCATGGAAATGTCTGCAGAAGGAAACAGCGTTGGTTCTTAAGCTTTGAAACAGAGATGAGCACTGAACCCTAGAGTCGGATACAACTGGCTTTTGAGCAAGGGGAACTTTTACCTTTAATAGTAAAAGTTTTCCCAACATTCAGCTTATATCTGGCTTCCTATAATTTGAGCTCATTATTATGTGTCCTGCACTTTGGGGTGATTGATCCTGCCTTTCCTCTTTATGACTTTCTCTCAAGTGTTTGAAAAGTGCTACTGTATTCCCTCTCAGCTTTCTTTTCTCAAGGCTAAACATTCCCAGTTCCTTCAGTCTTTCCTCATACAGTTTGGTTTCCAGGCCTCTGATCACCCTTGTTGCCCTCCTCTGAACTTGTTCCAGGTTTTAGTGGATCTACATCTTGTTTCTATTTTTTTTTCACTTCAACATTCTGGCTATGGGGAAAATTTTCAGATTATAAACTATCAAAAAGAGGAATGTTTTTAAAGGCCTCTGGAAAATTTCTGTTTTTATTGTCTTCTTGAAGGTCTATAGCAGTGGTTCCCAACCTTTTTTGGCCATGCCCCACATAAACATCTCTAAAATCCAGATCCCCCCCCCCCGTGACATATAATTCTTATTATTCAAAAAGTGAATTCCTATTTACGTGGAGGAAGCCTAAAAGGCTATTCACTGCTAATAACTCATTCTTGATTTGACCCCCTTAAAAAATCATTGCCCCCCTGTGTGTGTGTGGGGGTACCCCACATTGGTAACCATGGGTCTAGAAGAAGGTTGGCCAACCCTTATATAGATTAAGACTTTCTTGATTTCAGATTGTATAAATGAGAAGTTCAACAATGGGGATATTTAAAAGAAAACCTGAGATTCAAAATTAATATTTGCAAATTTTCTTTCTCTAAGTTAGTTCTTTTGTTGTAACTTATGGAAAAGCATATTTTAATTAAGTAGACTTATTAATTTTAAAACATTAAATCTTGTTTCTCCTGACTCAATGTCTTAATATTTCAAGCAAGTTGAATCAGAACAGCTTTTCTGATATGTTTTAACAGTGACATTTCTACTACCATCTTATTTAAGCTGACTTTCCCAAACTTTTAATCACATGGCACTTAGACGACACCATTAGATGCATTAATTTTCTTTCCATTTCTTCTGTTCTAGTTAAGCATTATAAGACGTTGACATTTTGTCAAAACATGATCATTAAACTTTGCTTATTGATGAAAACAATGGCTCTATCTGTCAAAGAAGGAGAGAGCTTGATGAAAACGTGTGAAAAGCCAACAGGATGTGGAATGGGGATGTTGGAATATAAAGATATGAAGAATAAATAAGGAACTGGGACTTTTACATGTGACTTAGATGCTGCTAATCAAATTCTTATTTCTTTTTCAGATCAATCAAAAACAGACATGGTGAAAGACATGCCCAGCATTCTAAAAGTTGCTTGGGGATATACTATAAATCTTTTGGTTGACATGCGAGCATTCTGAAACATTATGAAATTCCCAACTCTGTGAGATAAATCATGATTAAGAGATGTACACTGGAGTTTGAAACAGGGGCAAAAAATTTTCAAAGCTTTTCTATTTTCAACAAAGTTCTTCCTCCCCAAATGAAGGAATTGATTATTATTTGAGACTTTTTGTTAACTCTTCATAGTTAGGTCTGTGGTATTAACAGACTCCATGGGACCTTCTATGTAATGAGGATTAGAAGTAGGATCATGGTGAGGATTAGGTTCTTCTACTTCCTCTCCTAACTGAGGTCAGACATGATCATGGTCATTTGAACATTATATACAGTGATTGTAAACCATGATATTGCATTGCAAAATTGTCAAACTGGTCTCCTAGGTTTTCCAATCAATGTATTATTCTGTCTTATACACTTCTTTTTCCATTGATTTCATTTTGTGTAAACAAAAAAAGAGAAAAGAAATCACACTTATACACAGTCCTATAGCACTTAGTGCACTCTCTGGGTGGTTCATAAGTTAATTAACATTTTGTGTCTTCAGAAGAATAGAAGGCTGAATCAACTTTGAATCCTGGTCAGGATCGAACTCACAACCTTTTGTTTGCAGTACAGCAGGACATATCAACTTAAACTTTTAAATTCCTATTACATGTGCAAACATTTTAGCCTTCTGCATTTTATGTGTTTTAAACTTCCTGTCATTTCTTCATTGACCCAATATTTTTATCATTGGATAGCCTCTCATTTTAAGAAGCTGGCAAAATAAAAGGAGGGAAAGGACTAACAGTATCTGGGGAAACAAATTTTAATCCACAAAAGCTCACAGTGAAATAAATTTTTTAGAATAAGTTTGTCTTTGGTTTCCCCCCCCCCCTTTTCTTTCTCTAACATGCTAAGACAAATTAACATTGGTACTCTGAAAATTTAGCTCAGTTCAATAAAATATTTGCATCCTGCAATAAATTTACATTTCAAATGTTTCTAGCTTTTTTAAAATATAGAAGGGCTCAAGACCAGAAAGTGACTCACAAAACTGGATCAGTAGTACAGGTGTCATACTGTGATGTGGGAGGTAAATGGAAGACTGCTTCATTATATTGTTCCCAGGACAATCTTCATGGTTGATCACCATGATGATAGACAATATTTAGAATCAGATACACCACTTGAAGAAGAAGTTCCTCAACTATACATTTATTTCATGATTGTTTTAAGAGAACATCATCTTCAGATTCTGAACTATCAGCAGGTAGAAGACTCTTCATGTGCTATATTCATGTGTAATGTGCTATATTCACCGTCAATTTGCAATATCTATAGAAGAACTTCCTATGAAACACAATGTTTTCATTTTGCAGTACATCTGGAAGGGAGAGGAGGAGAACCCCAGAAAAAGTAACTTGTCTGAGCTGCAACTTTTGTCATCTCCACTTCTATCTCTACCTATTTTATCCAGAATAAGGTGGAGATCTGTACCACTTACTTTAAAATTAACTGTCTCATTTTATTCTCTAGTGATGTTTTTCCAGGGAATTCTGAATGCTAGCTTTGCCTTGGCTGAATTATCTGTCCTCATTGTTTGATAAGGAGAAGAAGGGACCATAAAAAGTAACTGAAACAAAGGGATCTTGTCCACAACACTTCAAGTGAAAATGTAATTGACATGGCTCCCTTGTAAATGTAGTTCTATGTGACTTCTACAACAGAATATGATGGGGGAACTAAAATATCCAATCTACACAGTTGAAAGTTAAAAGGTTAACTGGGTCATAACACAACTTTAACTAGGGTTTAATTCAGTGCTCTGAAAGATTTCTTCTTGGACTACAGTTTCCAGAATCTCCCACCTAGTATTGGTGGTCATTTCTGGAAGCAGTAATTTTAAAAAGGAAAATATTCAAGCTGTAATTTAATTGTGTATCTTTCTATAGAAGTAGGACAAAATCCTATTCCATTATCAGAGAGATTAGAACTGCTTGTTGGCACAGGGAGCAATGGAGGGGAAAATAGGTACAGGTGATTGCTATATTTTCCTTGAACTGGGATGACTTAGTTAAAACTGTGATTTCCCCAGCCTTCAAAGTTAGGGTTGCCAGATGCCCCCTTCAGAGAGGAATGTTCCCTCTTTCAGAACATGACATCTCATTAGTAAGTAATGAGCATCCATTATTCAGACACTGGAGCTCTACAGAAATACACAGAACTGTCCTTGACAGCTGATGGCATTTTGAGCTTGCACGACGGTGGCTCAGCATCGAAACATGTGTCTGCTTCCCCAAGCAGAGCTGCATGCTGAAATATAGATTTCACAACCACCTCAGCATTTCAGCCTTTGTGCCGAGACTCCTCTTCAAATGACCTTAGCTTGCTGTTCTATCGCCTTTCCATATGCCATAGCCATGCGGCACACCATCCTGCATATGCTGGAAGTTCCAAAATCAAGAGAGAGAAATGAGGGCCTACAGCATCACCAGCATGTGTAGGAAACACAAATATGTTCCATATCTTTTCTCAAGATGTACCAGTTCGTAGTACGCCTCGCTCAAAAGCACAAAATGTTGCACTGTAAGGAACAGGGAATGCTGGGCTGGCCATACAGAGGAGACTGAGAAGAACACGCGCACACACAAAATATCCCTCAGTTTCTCATAAACAGCTGCTCAGTGTCTCATAATATATTCTAGGCATAGTGCCCTTTCTTGCCCATCGACCTACTGCACCTGCTTCCCTCAGCTTACTTCACCTGAACAGATCGTGACATGAGTAACAAAGCAGTGTGTTCAAGAAGCTTGCCGTGAGCTTAGCATCACTCTCTCATAGCCCACACCTGCAGCCTTATAAATCCTGGCCCAGAATTAGAAAATGTATGATTAGTATGGCGTCTCATTTATCAGTTGCCCTTCTGACTGCTATCTTCAGAGCTAGACATAGAAAAGCTCAGGGCTGCTATATTTAGGCTATAGGACCCAATCTATTTACAGTTAAAAACCATTTATATCTTGTGCTTCCTCCTTAAGGAGATCAGCTGTGTACAATACTATCTGTGAAACAATACAATCACAGTAACACAAAGTATTAAGCAAATGAATTTTTAAAAAGGAAAATATTCCTATTAAAAACATAACCACCTGGGGAAATAATTGTTATGAGAGAATTGTTTCTAGGGAATCCTTAGGGTTTTGCATGTGGGTTCATCTGGCTGTAAAGTGTTTTATATTTAATCCAATCCTAATGATGATTTCTACTAGGTCTGTTGGGGGGGGGGAGATATTTGTAAGCTAAATAAATCCCCCACCATTGAGTTATTTTAAGATTTTGCATTAAACTTCATATTCCATTGACTTCAATGAGCCTTAAACATACTTTTCATTTGAAATTGTCTCAGTACCCCAACCTATTTGGAGAACTGTTAGAGAGCAAATTGGACAGTGAACAAATTGCATCCATATATTATGATAGCAACACTTTGGATTCTGTACAAATGTCCATATTTAGGAGATTCATAATCTGCACCCGATAAATTGTTTTCCAGGATGTGGTTTAGAAAGCCCTTAATGAAAATTTGTTGTGTGACATTCATGAGATGATTGCTCTTGAAGCTTGTCATTTGCACAAAAGTTTACTCTTTCCTTTCTTTCTCTTGCTGCTGAATAATATTTATGTTCCTCTGATGCCATAACAGAAGTTCCATAACAGGAATACTAAATTTTGTGAATATATATATATATATTTAAAAATTATACAAAATAATAATAAAAGGAACATATGTGTCTAGAGACCAGTTGCAAGGAGGGGGGGGATTGAATCCCTCTAATGATCCAATTAGGATCCAGTTGTAATCAAATTAGAGACTGTGGTGGTTTAGTGGTTAAATTACTGAGCTTGATTACTGGAAGATTGGCAGGTCAGTAGTTCGAGACCCGTATACTGCACAACGGAGTAAGCTCCCATCTCTGTCCCAGCTCCTGCCAACCTAGCAGTTCTAAAGCAAAAACTGCAAGTAGATAAATATGTACTACTTTGGTGGGAAGGTAAACAGAGTTCCGTGAACTCTGGTGTCTAATCATGCCTGCCACATGTCCATGGAAATATCTGCAAACACAGAAAGGGCTGGCTCTTTGACTGTAAATTGGAAGCGGCTGATATTCAACCAAGGGCAACCTTTACCTTCACCCAATAGTGTATTTTCCACAGCATTCCCCAGAATTGGTAATCCTCTCTTCCTACAGCGACACAGTATCCCCTAAGTCATATATTAAAAGATTATATTTCACTGTGTTATATTCAGTAAACTGTACCTTGGACTCTATAAAGTTGTAATTCTGCATAAAAACACAAACCAGCTATTACAGCTAGCATGCACAGTGCAAAGAAATGCACTCCAATAGAGAAATAGCTACCCTCTCCAGCAGACATAGTAGGTTAGGTCCAGTATCTGCCTCCGATATATGGAAGGGCTCCTTCCATTCACTAGATCCTTCTGATCTTGCAAAGGAATCCTGAAGCCAGAATGTGTGGAGTCAAGAAAAGAGATGTCTAGAAATTCTAAATTATCTATCATCCTTAAATATCCTGAATTATATTCACGAGAAATTTGTGAGCCTGAAGATGAAAGCATTGCAGAGGAGAAAATGCTTGCATTTAGTACTCTCTTCTGTTCCATTACTCCTTTTTTTTAAAAAAAGAGACTCCATAAACAGTTTTCTAGGTTCATAAAAACAACACCGTGCCTGCTTTCAGGCTTGCGGTTTAATGGAAGAAAAAGGAGGAGGAGAGAACAGAAAGGAAAATAAAAACAAGCAACACAGGTTTGTACATTACAATTGTAAGTATGTTTACTCAGAGGTACCCTGGTTCTAAATATGTTTGCTTGGGGCAATACTCACAGTCCTCATGACCTTCTGAGCAGAGGTGAGTAAACTGGAGCTACTAAACAAGGAGGCTTCTAAACAGGGGTGCTTTGTCTGGGATTCATGGAAGTGACAAACAGGGGAGAGATTCTATTCACTTGAGACCCATTGGTTGTCTGAGAAATTTGGAGGATTATTTGTCTGGCTTTATCTCTTTGCCTGAAGCTGTGTGCTGTGTTGTAACCACAGGGGTGCTATGAAGAGGACCTGCTGCTGAGATGACAATAATGTTGAGAGGAAGTAAGTGATTGACTTGGTTGAGAATGGATGTGTCTTGATTTTAGCAAGACTTTTGACAAGGTCATCCATAACATACTTTCCGACACTCTCCTTGCCATGCTAATAAAATGTAAGCCAGACAATGTTAGGTGGATTAGTGACAGGTTAATGAGCCATAGCCAAATAATACTTACTAAGGATTCCTCAGCATCCTGAGTAGAAAGCATTGGTAGAGTGCTGTGAGGTTACATCTTGGGATCAGTGTTCTACAAAGTCTTTAAGAATGACTTTGGATGAAGCACTGAAAAAGATATTCATACAATTTTTGAGGCCATCAAACTGGGAGGGATAGCTAATGTTTTAGAAAACAGAAGCAAATATCTAGTTATCCTAAATAGAGCCCTGGATCAGAAGGGGGGAAAAGGAGAGCATGTACAGACTGCCTGCCCTCCTACTGTGAACACCCAAACAAACTCTTGCCATATTCTGATCAGCAACTTCACCATGCAGGAGAATGAAACACTTTCCCTGCTGCTGTGCAGAGGGGGAGGGAAATGTGTTTCTTTTCCTTTCCTTTGCAAATTGTCATATCCCTGGATTGATGAGAAGGGAGGAAATTTTGCCAACATTTGCTGGATCATTAAGAAAACAAAGGAGTATCAGAAAAATGTCTGCATCTCTTTTCTTTACTACACCAATGCTTTGATAGTGTGGGTCACAACAAACTGTGGCAAGTTCTTAAAAAGATGGGAGTACCAGACCACCTCACCTGTATTCTGAGAAACCTGAATGTGGGGCAAGAGGTGACAGTTAGGACCAAATGTGGAACAGCTGATTGGTTTAGAATAGAAAAAGGAGTATGACAAGGCTGTATATTGTCACCCTGCTTGTATAACTTATATGCAGAGTAAATCACGCATAATGTACAGATGGGTGAATCACAAGCCAGAATTAAGATTGCTAGGAAAAATATCAGGAATCTGAGATATGCAGATGACACCGCCTGAATGGCAGAAAGTGAAGAAGAAGACCTAAAGAAAAGAGCCTTTTGATGAGGGTGAAAGAGGAGAGTGCAAAAATTGACTTGAAACTCAACATCAAAAAACATCCATGATCATGGCATTTTCATTTAGTTATTTATTTAGATTTATATCACCGTCCACTCACCCCATTACTCCCTGACAAAGAAAAGGGAGAGAAATGGAAGCAGGGACAAGTTTTACTTTCTTGCAATCTAAGATCACTTCAGATGGTGACTGCAGCCATTAATTAAAAAAACGCTTGCTCCTTGGGAGGCAAGCTATGGCAAACCTAGGAAGCATAGCTAAAGCAAGGGCCTTCCCAGTACAGTAGTAATATATAACTGTGAGAGCTGGACCATGAGGAAGGCTGAGTGCACAAGAATAGACGCCTTTGAACTCTGGTGTTGGAGAAAACTTTAGAGAGTCCCCTGGATTGCAAGGAGATCAATTCAGTAAATACTAAAGAAAATCAACATTGACTGCTGTTTGGAAGGACAAATACTGAAGCTGAAGCTCAAATCCTTCAGTAGGATTCGGTCAGCTGTATTTATTAATTTATTTAAACTTATATCACTGCCCCACTCCAAAGACTCTGGACGGCTCACATAAAGCATTAAACATTCAAAGTTAAAGGTTTAAAAATTAGAAATTTAAAAGACTGGAAGATTAAAAGATTAAAAGGAAGTGGGGTACTAGCGAATCAACCAACAGGCTGGGGCTACTATATTACTGATACCCCACACCCGCCCCACCGTCCAGGTCTTTAAACCTTTTCTAAAGGACAGCAACTGTGTCTGGAGACACAACTCAATTGGCAGGAGGTTCCATAGGGCCGGAGCAGACACAGTCTCTTAAGTATCCTGGCCCACTACCATATAGGGCTTTAAATGTAATTACCAGAACCTTGAATTGCACCTGGAGGCATACTGGCAACCAGTGCAGCTCCCGAAGCAGTGGTGAGGCACGTGCATAGCACCTGGATCCCAACACCACCCAAGTAGCTGCATTCTGGACCAGTTGCAGCCTCCGAATGGTCACTAAGGGGAGCCCCATGTAGAGCACATTACAATAGTCAAGTCTGGCGGTGACCAGAGCATGTGTGACCATGAGCAAGGAATCCCGATCTAGGAGTGGGTATAACTGGCATATCACTCAAAGCTGTGCAAAAGCCCTCCTGGACATGACTACCACCTGCTCTTTGAACAGAAGTTGTGAGTCCAGAAGGACCCCCTGATTACACACCGAGTCTGTTTGGGGTAAGGTAGACCCATCCAGATCCAAAGATGGTAGCTCCCAAGATAACACAGAGCCCCTGACCCACAGCCACTCAGTCTTGCCAGGATTCAGTTGTAGCCCGTTGTCACCTATCCAGACCCTAAGCCTGCCTGAATAGAACCCTTGGTTATAGACTGAATAATTGGGACCAAAATAATAATGGTTACAACCTCACCACAGTAATAATTGCATTAGAAAAAGAGAATGTATGCACACAGAATAAAATTTGTATTTCATTTTACAGAACGTATTGAAATCTGGACAAAACCAAAAAAATACTTTCCAAAACCTCTCTCCATCAAATGCTTTACCTCTGTGCAAGCACAAGAACCCTGTATTGTCTCCTGGTTTCCAGGTTACTTTATTTTGTAATTTGGGAAGATTCAGAGAAGCAGCCTGTAGAATCAGAGGCAGCTGGCTGAAACAGGTGTTACAGAAAATTATTATCGTTCTTTGATTAATCCAGTTGGGGGGGTTAACAACCCACCCTCCGGTTATGCACGACAGGTATCCAAATAATCAAATGTATAGGCTTAATAGTGGCAATCCAAGATATTGTCAGGAGAAACATCAGGAATGATTGAAATATGTGAGCCAACATCATTTACTGTTGATGGAGATAGGCTTTTCTAATTTCCTCTGAAGTACTAGCAGCTTCAGGAGGGGGGAAAATAAGTCTATTTCCACAATGCATATAAGCAAATATGCAATTGGTTAAAAGGAATATTTGGTTATCTTGCAAGGAACCATATTAGTCTTGTTGCATTAATTCCAAGATAGCTTTGAAAGTAAGAAGTTCATTCAGGCTAGTAAATAAATTATTTTTTAAAAAAAACAGTTCTAAGCTAGTCTGATCAAAGCTATTCCCTTTTATGATAGAATTTATGGCAAGAAGAAGAAAACCCATTGATCCTGAAAAGACTCTATGGAGGTCATTGGGAAGAGGTCAACACTATTACTATTTTTTAAAGCCTATAATTGTTGACTGGCTGAGTAAGTAGGGTGGGGTTGATACAACTATACTAGAGACATTGACCTTCAAGAGGTTGTGTGCAATGGCTTTGGAGGGGAAAATAAGTAAATGCATGAACACCATGAGTATCACCTTACTTTAATGGGAAATTAGAGCAATGGTCCTATATCTGCTTCACTCATTGGCATCTCCTCCTCAGGGGTTGGAATGCATATTGAGCAATGCCAGTCTGTGGGCCACTGTTCTGTTTTTTTCTGATTTGCTGGCATATTCTTGTTAAGACAGATTCAATCTCGGTTGCCTGAAATACTTCTATCGGAATTTCACCTACCCCTGGTGATTTATTTCTTGCTAGTGCTTTCAGAGCAGTTTTTACTTCATTTGCTAGAATTTACTTTTTACATCATTCTTTAACAATGTCTCTGGTTTCAATCCACAGTTCTTTTAGCTCATGACAAATTGAGTTTAGTTGAGCAAATCTGTTTCTTATGTCGATTTTAAATTCATCAGGAATGTTGTTTAGATTTTGTTTTTGTTTTTTCGGTTTTTCTCTAATGTTGGTAATCAAAAGTTCATGATGAGTGCCACAATATGTTCCTGGTCTTGTTTTGGCAAAGAGAATATAGCTTATCCATTTCCTGCTTCCAATTACATAGTCTATTTGATTTTTATAATGACCATTTGTTGAGGTCCATGTGTGCAGCCATCTGTTCTGTTGTTTGCAGCATGCATTTGTAATAAATAGGTTTTTAGCCTCAGTGACTTTAATGAATTATTCTTCTGCTTCATTTCTGTCCCCTAGACCTAATTTTCTAAAAATATTTGCATTCTAGTCACCTATGATTACAAACTTGTCTTGTTTTGGTGTGTGAACAATTTTCTCCTAGATGCTCGTGTAGAAAGTTTTCAATTTTCTTTTTCCCAGCATCAGTAGTTATAACATAGATTTGAATAATGATTATGTTGATAGGTTTTCTCTAAAATATAAGAGGTCACTAAAATGCTTCCATCAAAGAATTGCTCCGACTATGCTGGCAGCAAGGTGAACTCCAGACTCCATATTGTAGAAAACTATAAACTTCTTACAAGGGGTATAAGAATTTTGTACTAGATAAAGGTACAGTGGTACCTCGCTTAAGGAGCATAATGTGTTCCACTGGATTGCTCTGTAAGTGAGTTTGCTCTTTAAGTGAAACACCATTGTAAGTGACCAATTGTGACTTCTGGCGGTGAGGAATTGTGAAACCCGATTTATTTGTTAAGCGAGCTTTTGGTTGATTTTATTTGTTAAGCAAGATGACCATTCAGAGAAAGTTCTGCTCTTTAAGAGAGTTACTCTCTAAGCTCTTTATGTGAGGTTTTTACTATATTTTTAGTTTTGAAGGCAGAGGAAGTATATATATTTTAAATAGAGGCTCAAAAGCCTATTGCCTTTGAGGGTGGGTCCTCGTATCTAATAGGGACTGCAGTGGCTCAAGTGGCTAAGATGCTGACTGGAAGGCAGCAGGTGAGCAGTTCTATACCCAAATGCTGCAGGACCGAATGAGCTCCCGTCTTTGTCCCAGCTCCTGCCAACCTAGCAGTTCAAAACCAAGAAATTGCAAGTAGATAAATAGATACCACTTTGGTGGGAAGGTAAACAGTGTTCCGTGCACTCTGGCATCTAGTCATGCCTGCCACATGACCACGGAAATGTCTGCAGAAGCAGACAGCGCTGGCTCTTTGGCTATGAAACAGAGATGAGCACTAAAACCTAGAGTCAGATACAACTGGCTTTCAAGCAAGGGTGACCTTTACCTGATATCTAATAACTCATTTGATACCCTGTAGTAGACCCTTTTTCACAAATGCATTTTTAAACCATGTGGACTGTATGCCTTGAACATTAAGCTTTTTCCAGTCTACTTTTTGTAACCTTATGTATGATAAAGAGATCAGTGAGCTCAAAAACCTTTTGCGGGGGGCGAGGGGGGAGCTTTGCCTAGTAGTATTGCCATAATTTTAGTTGTTCTTTCCTTTTTAGAAATGTACTGCTCATAATACCTTCTGTTGCATTGTATCCCAGTTAGAAATTTATGTATCTTTATCATAGACTTGAGAATAAATGCTGTACACAAATTGGTTCCAGAGCTATTAAAGATAACCCATTTTCATTCTAATTGCACTAATTTACTTCTTTAAAACTGGACAGTCTATATATATGAAAGCTATATTCTGTAATTATTCAGATGCCTTTCAAGGTCACAGTAATCAAGCAAAATAACAGAGCATTGGGATTTTTCTTTCTAAACATTAAATAGGTTCCTGCCATTGTCTTTGCTTCACAAGGGTTTTTTAAAGGTTCCTCTAAACGTACATATACATACATTAAAGGTAAAGGTTTCCCTTGCTCGAAAGGCAGTTGTATCCGACTCTAGGGGTCAGTGCTCATCTCTGTTTCTAAGCTAAAGAGCCAGCGCTTTCTGCTTCCGCAGACGTTTCCATGGTCATGTGGCAGGCATGACTAGACACCGGAGTGCACGGAATGCTGTTACCTTCCCACTGAAGTGGTCCCTATTTATCTACTTGCAATTTCTTGCTTTCGAACTGCTAGGTTGGCATACATTAGACTCTAATTATTAGAGAAGCATATTCTGTTTCAGATCTATTCATAACTCATTCTGAAAGAAATTTTCTCCAGTTCAATAAACAAAACATAAAAGAAAGCATTAAGTTACAGGTGCATAAGTAACCAAAGTGTGCATAGTCCACCCTCTAGGCCAGTGGTGGTAAACCTTGGCACGCCAGATGTTCTTGAGCTTCAATTCCCAGAAGCCCTGATCAGATGGAGTTATGACTTGGGCTTCTAGGAACTGAGATCCAAGAACACCTGGAGTGCCATTGTCGAGTGCCAAGGTTAGCCACAACTGCTCTGTCTTCCTCTTCTACTTCCTCTTCTTCTGCCTCCTCCTAGAGATATGCCATTTGGTGTGATCCTCGTGTTTAAAGAGCATATCAACCTCTAGTGACACTATTTAGTCTAGCTCAGGGGTCAGCAACCTACAGCCCATGGCCCTAAACTGGCCTGCAGCACCAAATCATCCAGCCCCTGCCCTCACTCCAACCACTGCTGCCACCACTGCTGCTGGAAGTGGATGCAGAATCATTTGTGTTGTCTGCGGACATGTTTATGGCAGCCGCGGATGTGTTTATGGCAGTGTTTATGACAGGGGGGACAGCAGTCCAGCACCCTCAACTGTCTGAGGGAGTGAGACCCAACCTTCAACTTTAAAAGATTGCCCTCCCCTAATCTAGCTCACAGCAATAGCAATTACACTTATATACTGCCCCATAGCAATTAGTGCAATCTCTGGATGGTTCACAAGTTAATTAGCATCTTGTTCCCAACATGCTGTGTACTCATTTTCTTGATATTGGAAGGATGGCAGGCTGAGTCAACATGATTCCTGTCAGGTTTGAACTCACAAAGTCAGCAGTTTTGGCTGAGTACAGCAGTTTAACCACTGCACCACCAGGGCTCGGGTGATCATTTTAAAAAAGAGTGAACCAGACTATCCCCACAACACACCAAATAGTAAAATGAGGCCTCTCTGATTAGGCCTTGAGAGACAGTGCTCTAGTTACCTTGTCCTGTTTCAAAACCATGTGCTATACAACATAATGAGCTGTTCAGCTCTCTGCACTCACAGAATTACTACCAAAGAAATCATATGACCCAGCAGAAGGGAGAAAACTTTAAATTACCCAGAGTAATTTACCTGTTATCAATTCCAAAGTATGGAAAATAATTCTGTTCTTCATTTCTAGCAGTGTACAATTCTTGCATTTAATAAAGGTGCAGCAAAGCAGAGACCATGAAATCACAGATTCATTTGTCCTTGCTCCCAATTGCAAAGTTAAATTAAGATTTTATTTATTTATTTTTCTGGTGCAGCTATATCAAACTGCATATACTGTATAGTAAAATTGTTTCTGAGAGACAAATATATTCAGTAGCAACTAAATATTATATCTTTATTGGAAAACAACCAAGCCTGTATCCCCACCCCCTATCTTCTTCTTCTTCCTTATCCCCTCCTAGACTGAACAGGCTGATTCCAACCTAATTATTCAAACTAATGAATTCAATATATGCAGCACATGGTGACTATGACAGATGCAAACATTATTACTTGATACCACAGAGGAAGAAGGCAAAGTGTGGAGGCCACAAACAGCAATAACAGTATTCAGATTCATATTTCACAATTTGATCTTATGTGCCACCCAACTTGCCCCCAATTTATGGCGACCTTATGAATCAGAGATCTCCGAAATATCCTGTACTCAACAGCCCTGGTCAGCTCTTGTAATGTCATGCCTGTGGCTTCCTTTAAGCCAAGGAGTCAATTTAGCTCATATTTAAACTTCCTCATTTTAAACTGCCTGGTCACTCTTGGTCTTGTTTTGACAGCTGAATACAGCTTCTCTCTCTCCTGCTTCCAATTATGTAGTATATTCAATTACTATAGTTGGCCACCTGCTGATGTCCACATGTATAGTTGTCTGTTCTGATGCTTGAAGCACGTATTTGTAATAAACAAATTGCTGGCTTCTCAGAACTCAATGAGACCAAGTTTTCAAATGAAAGTGGGGGGTTTTGCTTTCTATTTTTGTGTTCCAGTCCCCTGTGATTATAAGCAGGTCTTGGTTTTTTGTATGTGATCAATCTTCTCTTGGATGCTTGCATAAATGATTTCTCTTTCATCTTTTTTACAATCTGTAGTTGGAGCATTGACTTGAATGATGGTTATGTTGATAGGTTTTGCCAGAAGTCTGATTGATATTACTCAACCAGCCCCTTCATGATAGCCTTTAACTGCCTGTGTTACAACTTGCCACAGTATTAGAGTACTCAGTTCCTTCTGGGTTTGTCATTTCCAGACTAGAACACTTCGTAGTTGCCTGACTGAAAATGGTCCATTCAATCCACTTTAGTTTCACAGTAGTTGGCATAAAAAACAGCATTTTGTTGCAGTGCCAGCTCTACTATTTGGCAGAATGAGTTGGCCACCATAGATGGCAGAAGAGTAAGAAGGGGAGAAATGAGAATTAATGAAGTATATTTGCACAGAGTTATGTTACCAGGCAACCAGGCCTGTAACTCCTAACTTGGCATCCTGTTGTCTGATTTCCTAGAAGAAATTATTCTCCCTTCAGGATTTCGATTTTTGTTTGTTTATTTGTTTATTTATTGCACATTAGAATGGAGGAGGTATAAGGCAGGGGGCAGTTTTTACTACCAGTAGGCAGATTGACATGGTTGCCTCAGATAAGAGACATTGGGAAATTGCAGCAAAGCAATACTGCTCAATTCCCGAGTACTGCAGGACGGAATGAGCTCCCGTCTCTGTCCCAGCTCCTGCCAACCTAGCAGTTCAAAAGCAAGAAATTGCAAGTAGATAAATAGGGACCACTTCGGTGGGAAGATAACAGCGTTCCGTGCGCTCCGGTGTCCAGTCATGCCTGCCACATGACCATGGAAACGTCTGCAGAAGCAGACACCGCTGGCTCTTCGGCTTAGAAACAGAGATGAGCACTGACCCCTAGAGTCGGATACGACTGGCTTTCGAGCAAGGGACACATTTAATGCTGTTCCACATGTTCTTTGTATCATACCTAATTCATTGTTGTGTGCTTCAATTGGCTGTCTAAAGCAGGGGTGCCTAAACGTTTTGGGCCATGGGCTGATCATGTGATTTGGGGAGCCAGTCACTAAGGCCCATGGGCCAGGTGCGGCCCCTGATGCCAATTCATCCAGCCCACAAAGCCCTCGTCACTCCTGGAAGCGGAAGTAAAATGCACCTGTACGAGCGTGTTTTACTTCCGCTTCCAGGAGTGACGAAGGCTTTGGGGCTGATGAATTGGTGTCGGGGGCTGCACCCGGCCCTCGACCCTTAGTTTGGGCACCACTGGTCTAAAGTAATACTTTTGAAAATGAAAGAAGCGCTTAATTTTGGGCACTACACAGAAGAGAGATTTCAGTGAAATATGGCTGAAGAAAAGTTTGGGGAGGAGAGATATTTTTCCTCAGGAAATCAGGCAAGGATTAGCCACAGGGCTGTAGCCAGGATTCTAGATTCAGGGAGGCAAAAAAAAAATTTCAGGAGGGGCAACTGTCACACTCACATATATAACATTGGCACCACGGGGTGGGGTGGGGGTTGGGCTGTTAGATCAAGAGGGTTTTCGCCTCCCCTGCCCCCCCTGGCTACGACCCTGGTGTGCCACTTTCTTCATTGAATGTACAAGGTGGCAGAGTAACACTAATTATCCATTCCTAGTTGATAATTTCAAATATTGCCTACACATTTGGAGTGACATAAGGAATTTTTCAAGGCTGATAAAACTCCCTTTCCTAGAGTGACCGTAGCTCTATTCATTGCCAGCCTGAGTTGCTGGCAATATCCCCTGTATGTATTTTAGCCTTTTCTTAGTCCCATGTGTTTCCTTAAGCATAAAACACATATATAGCAGCCAAGAATACTTTAAAAGTTGTAACTTCTTTCTCACATCTGTAATCTTAAATTACCCCAGCTAGAGCTCTTCCAATACTTCACATCTGTGACTTTCAATAGATCTAGCAACTTATACAGCACAATAAGGACTGGTTTGAAAACAGCAAACCACTACAGCCATCAACCAACATATTCCTGTAACTAACTAATGTACTTCAATATTTCTCACAAAATGACCTTTATTTTTAAAGTTTAAAAACAGATGCTGAAGTACATGTATCATACTGGGGCTGGCTTATATAAGAGACAGAATTCTTTTGCACATCTGGGTGTTTGTTTTAATCAGATATTTGAATGCTCGCTAATGAAAGGAAAGTAACTTTAGAAATAACACTCAACTTTCCCTAGTCTATTAAAGTTGCTATTATTTTACACAGGGTCTTGTGAATCAAAAGTTTCTTAATACCCTTTTAAAATTGATCACCCTCCAAAAAACTGCAAAGGCTCAGCTGAAAGAGACTGTATGGTCCACTGACCACATTAAATCCAACCATGAAGCTCTTAAATGGATTTTAAATGTATCATCCATATAATGTTTATTACAGTTCACACTAAATCCCTCTGATATTTTAGTGCATTTTACTGAACAAAAATGGAGTGTGGCTATAATTTATATGTTTGATACAAAATCCTATTACAAATGGTCTTTCAAAATATGACATTCAACGGAATGATCCCTCTATGGCATGTGAAAGAACAGACTTCCAATAAATTCTTATATCCTTGATCAAACATTATTGCCTTTGTGATGTTGTTCCTTTAGTCCGAAGCCAAAATTTTATATAGCCAAGTGGGAAATGTGCAACTTCACATAAAATATTTAAAAATACTGTACAACTAACCTAACAAACAAAGATATACTTTATTTTATCATTTCCTTATTTGTGCAAATGTTTTCTTGCTGTTATTAAATTCCTGCATAAACTGATAAAGAAAAAAAATCCAAACTGGATGTTCAAATTTTGAAAATTCCTTTCAAAACTTTAATAGCTTTAGGTATGCTATAATGATGTATACAGTGGTTTTTATTTTACCACTCTATAGTAGACATATTAACATACTATTAGCTGAAATCTCTATTGAATCACTAGGGATTTGGTCAGTTGCTTCATAAGTTTCATTGATTCATTTACAGTTTATTACCAGATTTCAGCCTTTATACGTCTATTTAGAAATAAATCTTATTTGAATTAAATAGAGGCTTAATTCCAAGGAAGTAAGTTTTAGAGGTTTAAAGAATACATAATAAATTCTGCATCCCCTGCCCACCAGTGAAATAAAAAGGCAAGACACGTTCAATGTTGGTCAAAGGCTTGGGCTGCAATTTATTTAAAACTTTATCTAATTTTAAACTTAACCCAAGGGTGCCCAAACTTTTCTGGCTGTGGGCCAGTTACATGGTTCAAAAGGCCATTCATGTGGTTCCTCCCACTGGAAGCAGAAGTAAAACATGCCTTGCGATCTTTTTTCCAACAGGATGAGATAGATTTTAGGCTGCCATTTTCTCTGCTTAAACCAGCGGTGTCCAAACTATGGGCTATGGGCCAGATCAGGCCCCTGATACAAATTTATCCAGCCCACACCACCCTCATCATCCCAGGAAGTGGAAGTAAAACACGCCTGCATGGGTGTGTTTTACTTCCACTTCCGGGAGTGATGAGGGTGGTGTGGGCCAGATGAATTGGCATTAGGAGCCTGATCTGCCCCACTGTCCCTAGTTTGGGCACCCCTTCTCTAACCTGTGGCTGTAGCTGGTAGACCTATAACCTGATACCAGAGCAGGGAAAACTAATCCTACACCTTTCTGGCCAGAATGGGTGAATTCTTGCCCCTGCACAGTGCTGATCCACGTCAGCTACTGCCCAGGCCATTTCCAACTCTGTGGACTTGAACAAATGCTAGCCAAACCTGAAATCTGTCTCATGTTGTACCCTGAATGTCCAAATGATTTGCACAAATTGTGCCAGGCAATCAGTGCCACTTCATCAATAGATGCCCTAAAAGGATTCACCACTAACCCCATCCACCTAGCATTATCCACCAAACTGAGACTCATTTATCAACCATGCTCTTCTAAAAGTAAACCACTAAAGAGACCCAGAGTAGGATAGAAGAAAAATGACCCAGCCCCTATAGCCAATCAATAAATTGGGCTAATCCCTTAAAGTACTCTGGACTACAGGGTGGGTCATCATCTTGAAATGGCCAAAGAAGCTGCAGCTCTGTGCCCTGCCCAGTCCAAACACAAGGTAACAATAGTGTGTCACCCTAAACAAAGAGCACGTCATTAGAGGCAAAGATTCACTAGAAGAGACAATAATGTTGGGAAACATTGAAAAGAAGTAGGGGGAAGAAAAACTTAATATGAGATGCAGTGACTCAATAAAGAAATCCACTACCTTGAGTTTGTAAACCTGGAGCAGATAATTGTCTTTTAAAATGAAGTGATGTATCACTTTAGTAATGCTCAAAAGTATTTCCTAAACTGCATTGTTACCTATAGGCTCTTTCTTAGAGCAGAACAAAGATTTGTTGTTCAGTTGCACAGTCAATTCTGACTCTTCATGATCCCATGGACCATGATGCATGAGGCACCCCTATCCTCCAACATCCTCCTCAACCTGTCCAGCTTTGTGCCCATTGCATCTACAATGCCATCTAGCCATCTCATTCTCTGCCTCCCCTTCTTCGTTTGCCTTCCACCTTTCCCAGCATCAAGGCCTTCTCAGGTAAACCCTCTCTTCTCATTTGATGTCCAAAGTACTTTAGCTTCATCTTCACTATTTGTCCTTCTAAGCAGCAATCAGGGTTGATTTCTTCTAAGATCGACCTATTTGTTATCCTTGCTGTCCAGGGTACTCTCAAAACTCTCCTCCAACACCACATTTCAAATGTGTCTATTCTTCTGCGTTCAGCTTTCCTTATGGTCCAGCTTTCACAATCAGTGGTGGGATTCACCAGGTTTGCCCCAGTTTGTCAGAACCAGTAACAGAAATTCTGGCTGGCCATGTCCATCCAAGTTTTGAAATAAAGTAGTCCTAATTCGGTTGCAACTCAGGGCTTTCCCCCTGGCCATGCCCACCATACCACGCCACAGAGTAGGTAGTAAAAAAAAAATTGAATCCCACCACTGCTCACAACCATACATTACAACAGGAAATACCATTGCTTTGACTATGCGGACTTTTGTTTGAAAGGTGATGTCTCTACTTTTAACTATGTTCCTCAACTTTCTCATAGCTTGCCTCCCAAGAATTAGTCGCCTTTTTATTTCATGACTGCAATCACCATCTTCAGTGATCTTGGATCCTAGGAATGTAAAGTCTGTCACTGTTTCTACCTCTTCCCCATGTTGTGGGGAAAACCTAAAGTAAAACCTCACATAAAGAGCACCCCACTTAGAGACTAACTCACTTAAAGAGCAGAATATTCTCTGAATGGTCGCCTCGCTTAACAACTAAAACCAACCAAAAACTTGCGTAACAACTAAATTGGGGTTCACAATCCCTCGCCCACCAGAAGTCACAATTGATCACTTACAATGGTGTTTCGCTTAAAGAGCACACTCGCTTAAAGAGCAATCCCATGGAACAAATTATGCTCTTTAAGATACCACTGTATTGATTTTTTCTGAATCTTTTTTGAGTACTGATGTATTATAGTATTTAGTTATTGTATTTTTCAGACCATAAGACGCACACAGTTTGTAGAGAAGGAAAACAAGAAAAAAATATTCTGAACCAAATAGTACTGGTATGCTAAAATAACAGTTCAAAAGCAAGAAATTGCAAGTAGATAAATAGGGACCACTTCAGTGAGAAGGTAACAGTGTTCTGTGCACTCCGGTGTCTAGTCATACCTGTCACACAAGCATGGAAATGTCTGCAGAAACAGACAGTGCTGGCTCTTCAGCTTTGAAACAGAGATGAGCACTGAACCCTAGAGTCGGATACAATGGCTTTCAAGCAAGGGAAACCTTTACCTTACTAAAATATTTATTAAAATAAAGCAAAATACATACATAGCCCCCAATCTAGGCTCACCCCCGATCTAGGCACTCAAATCCGAAAGGCCCCACTCGACGCCTTTGGACCATAAGGTGCACCTTGTTTTTCCCCCACTTTTTTTTTTTGGGGGGGGGGGAGTGAGTCTTATGGTCCAAAAATATGGTACCTATTTTGTGAACAATGTATCTTTAATAAATAAACCTCAATTCTTTTAAGAAATTGTTGTTTATTGAAGGGAGGGGGAGAGAGTAAAGCCAGCTTAAGCCAGGAGAGGCCACACTGGTACCATTCTCTACTTTTAAATATTTTCTGTCCTAGTTCCTGCCAACCTAGACATTTTAAAGCAAGAAATTTCAAGAAGATAAACAGGTACTGCTTCTGTCGAAAAGGCAACAGCATTCCATGTGCTCCAGCATCTAGTCATGCCTGTTACATGGCCATGGAAATGTCTGCAGACACAGACACTGCTGGTTCTTTGGCTGTAAATGGAAATGAGCACCAGTCTAAGCATCTGGTAAACTGAAGGGTCTAACAAGCCTTATCAGATATTGAGATTAAACACTTCCCCTGCTCCTCTATGAAGGAGCAGGGAAAGTTCAACTCCCCCCCCCCTCTTATTAGCTCACTGTAGTGTTACATCAGGATAATAAAAGAAATGCCTGTGGGAGTTTCTTGATCAGAGCTACAGAGAAAAAGGGAGGAAATGCTTTTGCTGTCCTAACCAATGCAGCACAACAGTGAGCAAACAGGAGAGAAAATAATAATTACGCTTTACCTGCCTCTCTGCAAAGGAGGAAATAAATTGTCAGAGGAAGCTCATCATCCACTTGACAATACCAGCCATTAAGTCACCTTTGCTGTTCAGATAGGGGGAGTGGGCTTAATGTCATTGAGTTCCTCACCCTCCTGAAGCAACTTCAGCAATGGAAAACCCAGAAAAAACACAAGGGACAGTCTGAATAGGGCCACACTTGACTTTTTATGATGAGCAAACCTCTGGATTTCTGCTACTGAAATGACTGCAGTTGCCATCCAGTGTACAGTTGTTATGACAGAGAAAATTAATAAAGCAGGTAGTAGAAGATAATGGCAAAGTTGCTTCAGAACTTATAAGACTGGATCAACAAAACAAGTCACTTTTGAAAAGAAACTACGTAGTTGCATTATTTGCTACCTTGTCAGGGCATCAGGCTTTTACCATTGGCATTACAGCAGCCTGGGAAATTAATTTGTTGTGATGCTCATTATGAACATCATTGCATTAGTTGTAACTATTACATTATTGAAAAATACTGGGGAAAGCTCTGCAGTTCCTCCTACCCAGCCCTTAAGCATTCTACCTATCCCTGACATTAAAGATAATTAAACCAATGCAATATTTACAAGATCAAAAATTAAACAACATGACAATAAGATCTTCTGCCCAAGGTGGAAAAGAAGACATCTAGCTGCACTCGGTAGCTCTTTTTATCAGCCAACCGCAGATTTTACACAGAAAATTCGTGAGACCAGTTTTAAAATTTGCTTTATAAAAGATGCATTTGTGGCTGCATTATCACAGCTCTTATGATTTTCTTATTCCCTAGGTGGTTGAAAGCATGGTAAAATATATCTACAAGTCATTACTATAACCCACTGATTCTTTATATCAAGGGATATATTTTATTTTTACTATATAGTACAACAAAATTGCATCTATAAGAAATGAATGGGTTATACGGATCATTATTTATATCTGGTGTTCCTCATTGAGGAGATAAGGAATTTGACTACATTGCACACATTACTAAAATATTGCATTTGCAGAGCAATAAGTATAAAGCTAGCCTGTGTTAGTCTGCAAACATCAAACATGACAGAAAGGTTTTACAAGCAGCCAAAGCCCATGAATTAGTTCTCACAATTTAGTGTCCCAGATAGCATTCTGTTGCACTAACATTACAGAAAAGAAAATCCCACTGAAATCAATGGGAGTATGAAATTACTGCTCTCAGTGTATATGTTGATATTGACTTGTCTCAGAGAAAAAGCAACCTCCTAACCTTGGATATTTAGGAGATAATGACTTGGGATTGTTCTTTTGTGATTTGCTTTGGAATTCAATTCAGGAGATGAAAAAAATGGAGATGTAATCAGGGACAATGGGATGGAGAGGGATTAGGAAGAAAAGCAAAAATTTAGAATATCCTTCCCTATGACATTAGAGGAAAAGCCTGATCAGCTTTCAAATATAATTATTTCATGGAGGCACCCAAGGGTTACTTTTTCTTTGGGAAGCCTATAGTGGCCTCCCTGTCCTTACACACTTCTTCACATCTTCCTGGATTAATTCACTCCCTTTGTCATTCTGTGCATTCCACCGCACAGCACTTCATCCACAATGGCAGCTAGATGAGGTAGTAGCACAACACAGGACACCTTGTGACTCTTAGTCCTTCTCATTCTCACTGTTCAGTCCAGACTCTCCTCCAACACTAATCAGTAACATTTTGTTGTTGTTGAGAGTTGAGTCTGACTTTTCGTGACCCCATGGACCACATCACACCAGCCTCCTCTGTATTCTGCCATCCTCCAGAGTGCCCAGAACCATGCCTACTGTGCCAACAATACTGTCTAACCGTCTCATCCTCTGCTGCCCCTTCTTCTTTTGCCTTCGATCTTTCCTAGAACTTGCAGATACCCTTTTTTCACTCCACTAAAAGAACTACAACTATAGCAACAAAGAATCCAAAGTAACTTTATTCTAATCAGTCACTGAAAAATGTAAGTCATTACAAAAGTAACATCAGAAAAATAAAATGGCAGTCATGTTGTGAACTACATTTATGGCTGCCACAAACACACTAGTAAAGCATTTCTGTTGTCCCTATTTCCTTATTGAGTATTAGGGGTTTTCTTCTTCTCCTCTTTTCTATGGAATGATTCACACACTCATGTACATGACCCTATTATTAGACAGAACAGCACAAAGACATCACATGACAGATGCTTGGGAAAGAGACAGAGAAATGGTGATGTCTTAGGAGAATTGCCCTCTGCCCTCTAAGGCAGGCTATCTTTGTTGCTAGAAATGAAGATTCTGCTGCCATTTCAGCTGAGTTTTGACTGAGTCCATCTTGTCTTTGGCCTCAGGCAGCAAAATCACTTGGCCCAGGCCTGACATCACTTCCTTTTTAATCACTCTAGCACTCAACTAAGACACATTCAGACTGGCCCTTGCACTTGCTAAGACGCTTGTTCCAAGCAGTGGGCAAAGGATTACACCAAAAGATAAAAAATTTAACTACAAAACAGTTTGCATACACACAAAAAGACTAATCTGAGCACAGATAACTAAGAGAAACTTGAATTGGTTTTCAAAATGACACTCCTATCTCTATCAGCATGAAGATAAAGCTGGATCAATACAAATTTAAAATGTGGGTGATTATAAGGGAAGAAAGTTCAATGTAGTGCAAAGGGAAAGCATTTAACTTTATCACATAAACTATACAAAGTAAAAAGTAGAGCAAAATAAGAGATAATGGATGAGTCCTGAATACAGCTAAGGTCTTCCAATATTAGAGATCATTTGTAATTAACCCCAAATATACAGGATGATTACTAATACCATGGGCCAACCAATACTTCCAGGGGACAGAAATAACTATGCTGTTTACCAGCAAGCATTTCCTTCAAAGACAAATGATTTATCATTCTTCAATATAAAACACTGCCCTTGTTTGCTAATTACATGATATTCAATAGCCAAACTTTTACAATAATTTCACTTTACAACTTTTGTGGATTTTTTTATACACACAAACAATTGGAAAAGATGCAAAGATTCAACTGGGATGTGCTTGTTACAACACTTGCATTTTCTTCTCCTCATCCGAAAAGTATGGACTTTCCATCCTTCATGTGTTCAAAAGAGATCTTTATAGAAAACATACAAGGGAAAACTGGAAGAATTCTTCATGTTGGTTCCATAAATCCTGCTGTTAAAGTTGGTGAGTGGAAAGTTGAAAAGCATTAGGATCACATTCTGTGCAGTTTCAGCTTATCACTTTAACCTGTATGAATGTTTCCAAAACTGCAAATAAGCAGCCAGGTTGTGGTCAGCCAAAATAAAGACCATGGGGGAAATGTAGAGGGCAGGTTAACTCCATCTCCACGATGTTTGTGTCAAAAATTATTCCCTTGAAGTGGCTGCTTGCAGTGGGAAGAAAATTAACATGGATGCCGGGGGAACGTTCTTAATAATACAAATGTCAGGGGTGTGTGGGCATGTGGCCAGAACCTCGATGAGAAATGAAAAAATTTGGCCCTCCTCCCACCTACCTTAGTCCCAAACCCAACATTACTACTGGAAACTGTAAACACATCTACACACTGTTTAATGTCACATCATCCATCATTTGGGTTTGTTTTCAGACCACAGTGACTTGATATATAGTAATGATTAACAGCCTCAGTTTAAGAGACAGGAATTCCCTGATTCAAACATACTTCCTTCTATGAACTCACTAAATAGCCTTAAGAAAGTTATTCTGGTTTTAGCCCGTGCCTCTGAAATCTGAAAGATGGGGCAACTTTACCGTGACCTACTTTACAGAGTTGTTGAAGTCAGGCATAGGGATTTTTGATTTCTTGAGCTACAAATTCCATATTTTCTACACTGGGAGTTCCACTTGACAGATACCAAAACATGGCTCTCCTAGTGATAAGGTTTTATTATTTATCCACTCTAGCTTCATTCAGAAATGAAGCTCCCAGTTAGTAGTAGGAAAGGTTCATTTCTCAATATAAAACTATAGGCCTATTTTAAGCCACCGAGCCCTCCCTGATAGGTATTTTTTCCAGATAAGTCACATTTAGGTGTCTGACTGTCATGTAGAACTCTCAATAGGGAAAGGGCATGAGATTTTTATCCCAAGAAATCTGAAAATCCTGTCTATCATGTGTATTCTGCAAGGCTATTAGACCTCACTGTATCCTAGAAAAACTGTATTTTTCAGGGTCACTGGAAGCTGGGTTGGTGCTCTGGATGGGAGTTACCTGCACATACTGCTGTGGCAACCATAGCCACTTCTTAAGAAATTAGAAATGCAGGTGGTAGGATAAAAGGTGAGATAAGTTGGCCAGTTATATAATGTGTTTTGTTAAAATGGAAAAAAGTCACAAAAAGGACAAAAAAAAACTAGATATACATAAAATCTGCATATATTGTAATATGTATAACTATTCTTTAATTTTAGTATAATTTAAATACTGTATACCTCATGAGAAATCTGTACATGAATCAAGAAACAACAGTTAGGACAGAATACGGAATGACAGAGTGGTTTGGAATAGGAAAAGGAGTAAGACAAGGCTGCATTTTGTCACCCTCCTCATTCAACTTATACACAGAGCACATAATGTGCAATTCAGGGATAGAGGAATCACAATTTGGGATCAAAATTGCTGGGAGAAACATCAACAATTTGAGATATGCAGATGATACCACCCTAATGGCAGAAAGTGAGGAGGGCTTTAAAAAGCTCCTGATTAGGTTGAAAGAAGAAAGTGCAAAAGCTGGCTTGAGACTCAATATAAAGAAAACCAAGATCATGGCAACAGGCCCTATCAGTCCCTGGAAAATAGATGGGGAAGAAGTAGAAGCAGTGACAGATTTTACTTTCTTAGGATCAAAGCTCACTGCAGATGGTGATTGCAGCCATGAAATAAAAAGGTGACTGATTCTTGGGAGGCAAGCGATGAGAAACCTGGGGAACATAGTGAAAAGTAGAGACATTGCATTGTGAACAAAAATTTGTCTAGTCAAAGCAATGGTATTCCCTGTGGCAATGTATGGTTGTGAGAGCTGGACCATAAAGAAAGCTGAGCGCAGAAGAAATGTGGTGTTGGAGGAGAGTTTTGAGAGTCCCCTGGACAGCAAGGAGAACAAATAGGTCAATCTTAGAAGAAATTAACCCTGACTGCTCCTTAGGAGGTCAAATAGTAAAGATGAAGCTAAAGTACTTTGGACATCAAATGAGAAGAGAGGATTCACTTGGGAAAGTCTTGATGCTGGGAACGGTGGAGGGCAAAAGAAGAAGGGGGCGGCCCAAAATGAGATGGCTTGATGGTATTGTAAACACAATGGGCACAAAGCTGAGCAAGTTGAGGAGGATGGTGGAGGACAAAAGTGCCTGGCGGACAGTGGTCCATGGGGTCGCAGAGGGTCGGAATCGACTGTGTGACTGAACAACAACAAAAATGAGCAAGTAATATTCATTGCTGATTGTTGAGGAGCATCTTAAAGGCCCTTGCTTTCTTTTCTTATGGTTCTTTATGTGTAAATTGGTTCTTTATGGTTCTTTATGTGCAAATTGGTGCTCTCCAAAGAGACTCTAGTGAATGTTTCCCAATGGAGGCCTGTTCTTGGTCTTTAAATGATTACCTTAGCACAGTTGAATGAGTAAAGTGACATGAAAGGGAAGAAAGAATTTTCTCCAGCTTGCGTTCATTCTCCAAATCAGGGAAAGTTTTAGGAGTCAGAGATCAGAATCCTGATGATGATGTATAACTCCCCGAGCACAAATTTCAGCAGCAAATTGCCACAAGTTAAGAAATTGATGTAGTACTCCACTCATGTGACTTGGTATATGTCAACAAATGCCAGAGATATAATAGCAATGAATATAAAAGGCAATACAAAAGTAACTGAGGATAGGGAAAGGAATTAGTTATCCAGTAAATATTCATACAGATCATTTTCATAAAGCAGACAGAATCAGTTTCATAATGATTTTAATTATTTCAGCTCACTCTGAAATTCATATGAATAAAGTATGCCACCATAAATATGTAATGTGATACTAGTTATAATAGCTTGGATTGGGAGGAAAACCAATGACAGAACTCTGGTTGTTTAGCACAGTAAATCACACTAGAATGGGCACATTGAATCAATGGAAATTTGGTGAGTCAACTGCTCCATGGGTTCCATTGATTCAGATAGCCTACTTTAGTTGCAACTTACTATACTAATATTAAGTTGCAACTATAGGAGGCCAATTTGAATCAGTAAATTGCAGAGAAGTAATGATTCAACTGGCCTAATCTAGAGGGATTTACTCCACTATGCAATAGAATTTGGGCCACTGAGTTTCATATTCGGAGTAAAATAATTGCAAACTTTGGTAACATTGTTAGACAAAAAACATTGTGTACAAGGGAAGAAAAAGATGGAAATTGTAGCCAAAGATATAATAGCAACGAACATAAAAGGCAATATAAATGTTGCTGAGGATAGGAAAAGGAATTAGTTAGTCAGTAAATATTCATACAGATCTATTTCATAAAGCACAGGCAAACAGAATCAGTTTCATAATAATTTTAATTAAAATCTTCAGCAAATGTCATTCAGCTACTGATCCATTTCAGCATCTGAGATATGGATGAGGGTTTTCACCCTGCTATACCAATTGGAAAGATTTTTAGAATTGCAGAAAATTTTAATTATTAAAAGGTTAGGTAGGTGGTTCCGCTCTGGTTTTCAACAACAGTCTCAATATGTTGTGATTGTCTTGGTACTATAAAAACCAGCAATAGCAAATTGAGCCCCTCACAGTCTGAACACAAATGTTTTTTATTAGCCATCTAATTAGAAAATTGCAATAAAATCAATCATGTTTTCTAGACTCATATGAGCCACAAATGTGCTAATGTCTACCTCAGTGCCTTTTGATTTGTTACATTTAACCTACTTATAGTTATGGGTGTAAAACCAGTTCTGCCAAACAGGGCCAAATGTGAAGAGTTGCCTATGTATGGGCCTACTGCAGTGATGGCACAGCTTGGCACTCCAGGTGTTCTTGGGCTTCAATTCCCAGAAGCCCAGTCTCTGTTAATCCACAGGAATGGGTTTGCTGTGCATGAGTAAACTGATTCCTGGGGGGGGGGGGGTCGGAATAGTAGCCGTGTTAGTCTGTGGTTTAGGCATCTCAGAAAACAAAACAAAATAAAATAAACCAAATAAAATAAAATAAAAAACACAGTAGCAGTTAGTCTTTAAAGTGCTACTGTGTTTTCTTTTTATTTTATTTGGTTTATTTTGTTTTGTTTTGTTTTCTGAGATGCTTGATTCCTGTGGATTCACAGAGTCTTGGGCTTCTTAGAATTGAAGTCCAAGAACACCTGGAGTGCCAAGGTGCACCATCACAGGCCTACTCTAACAGTAATACCACTGTTCTTTGGATACACAATGCATAATGGTCTTAATTCCCTGAATGCTGTCAAGTAGATTTGATAATAAACTATGCACAAAGGAACTCAGGAAAACTCAAGTATTGGGGATTAAATCTATATGGACAAAACAAAGGGACTACAAATGAGGATTAGGATGTTCAGTGAGAATGGAATAGTGATTGACTGTGGGGAGGGAATCTGGTAAACAGGATTTTTTTTTAAAAAAAAATAGAAGAATAGAAAGAGGGAAATGCAGGCTTGGTGGAAATCTAAACAGAAACATTCCACACAACAACATTTTGTAACTAATTCCACTTATTATGGCTAACATGCTTCCAAGCCATCATAGGATATAGTCACATAGTAGCTCTGTTATTCTGTTATTCTCAATAAACAGTTATTACTAAATAATGGGTCACATATGATATATGTTAATTGCTCATTTAGCAGTCTCCCTGGAAACTGTAGCAATGGTTCTAAATTATTTGTATTGCACAGTACCAGTGGCGTATGGTAGGGGGGCCAGGGGGAGGCCCACCCCAGGCAGCACTTTTGGGGCAATTGGTGTTCTTGGACTACAGTTCCCAGAAGCCCTAGAGGGAGAAGGTGCCAGCATCCACTAGGGGGTGGCACATTTGGCTTAAGCCCCGGGCGGCTGAAATCCATGTGACGTTACTGCACAGTACAGTCACATGACAGCACAGATGAGATTATTTGGTCTGTCATTACATAAGTGGTAAAAATGAACTGAAGTATAGGTCAATAAATAAATGTAGTCTCTATTACTTCGGTAGGCCTACTCTAGTTGTGACTTACTATTCTAAGCAACAATATTTCAACCATTATTTTCTCAACATACCCTGTTTCCCCAAAAATAGGACCTCCTCCTATAGTAAGGCACCCCCTATTTTTCCCCAACTTGGAAATATAAGCCCCCCCCAAAAAAATAATAATAATAATAATAATAATAATAATAAGGCATTCACCTAAATCTTGTCCTGGCAATCTGCTGTAAAAATAAGACATCCCCTGCAAATAAGACCTTGTGCATATTTTGGAGTTTTTAAAAATATAAGACAGTGTCTTATTTTTGGGGAAACACGGTAGTACAGTACTGGCATTTAATGAATATATTACAATGCTTGATATTTATAGTATATTTCACCAATGCAGTCAGCTAAAAAATCAAACTAGTTGTAGTACTTAAAGTTCAAATGTAGTACTTAATTAGCGCTAGGTTTTGTGCAGCATCTCTCTTTAGTATTCTCAAGGTACAGTATTTAGCTTCTGCTAGCACAGGTCCAATGCTGGTTACTATGCTGAGAAATTTTGTACTCTCACATGTTTGTTCAAATACTGTACTTCTTTATTGCTTCCAAAATCACTTAATTCTAGTTTTGTGTCCCTCCCTCCCCAGGAACCAACAGTTTTATATGTTTTTATACTATTCTAACTGCTGTTTGGATCTTTGTTTAAAGTTTTACTTCGGGATTGCTATATTGGAAATGTTTTTGTAGTTAGTAACTTATTTTTTACTTTCTTTCTTGGAAGTCAGTTTGAAAACTATGTTTCAAAGGTAGGCTGTACATCTTTCAAATAAACAAATAAATAAGTCAATAAATGACCTTTGATATCAATTAAAATTAATGAGGTTCATATATTTCATTTGTAGGGATTGTGGGACCTTAATTATTTCCAGCTTACAATAGTTTAAATTGATAGCTTCTAGTTACAAATGCTTTGCTATTTACCAACATAACAACAAAAATGTCAGACAAATTTATTTCCTTCATTGCCTGGCAGCTAAATTGAAAAGTGTTAGTTTGTTTGCCTTCTTTGGAAGTGCATACTTGATGCTACCTTCATTGAAGATATCAAAGATGCTTTCACATAAATCTTTAGGACCTCAAGTTTTTTGGGGAAGTTGTTTTTTAAATATGCAATGTGTACAGGTGCATTTTCTGGTAGACTCACAGAAAGATATTATGCATCAAAAAAGCAATTGAAGTGAGGAGTTAGCCTGACTGAGGACCTAGGATTTCCTTACTCTAGTCCTCAAATCGATTGGGCTGAAATTTACAAAATCCTCACTTAACAGCACAACCTATTGGATTAGGTTATTAAGCAGTTTTAATGCAAGTACTGTATTCCGGTATTCATCTGTTATGACTGTAATGTGCCATCAGGTCACTTCCAATATTCGGCAACTCTAATAGGGTTTATGGGGTGTGTGAAAAGTTCAAGGAGTGGTCTATTATTGCTACCACCCAGTGAATTTCAATGACTGAGCACAGATTTGAAACTAGATGCCTGAGATCTAGTCTAATCATATTGGCTTCTCATGTGCACTATGAAGGGAAATTTAATACTTGTTCCAAAACAGGCAGGGTCTGCAACAAAAGATTTCAGAATATTTGCCACAATGGAAGTGCTTTTGTTCAGCGCTCTGGCCAGTAAGCCAATCAGGCATGCCGTTCTCTAGAATCCTATAAACCAGGGGTGACCAACCTTGGTGCTCCAGCTGTTCTTTGATTTCAATTTCCAGAAGCCCTGATCAGCAGGTGTGCCAAGGTTGGCCACCACTGCTATAAACTTAAGAATGTTTTAGTTGCTTTTAGCATCTTTTGCTAACCTCAGCTCATTCTCAGCTTTTGCCTTCCTAACACCATCCCTGCAATTCTTTGTTACTTGTCTATACTCTTCCTTTGTAGCCTGGCCTTCCTTCTACTTCTTACATGTGTCCTTTTTTTTAGCTCCTCTCTGAACTTTTTGTTGAACTACACTGGTCTTTTTTTGTGTATGTCTTCCACCTTTCTTTATTTTTGGAATTGTCTGGATTTGTGCCTTTAGAATTTCCTTTTTTAGAAACCCCCACCCATCTTGGACTCCTTTGACTGAAAGGACCTCCTGCCATGCAATTTTATCTCCCATTGTTCTGAGTTTATTGTAGTTTGCTTTTCTTAAGTCCAGCATGTACATGCAATTACACTCTGCTTTTGTTTCCTTTGAGATAAAAAAACTCCCAGGATGACTGTATTGGATGCTTTCCCAGATACTGCTGCTGCTGTGGTGTCAAGTCACAAATGCATACTTTCTCCTTGAACTGTCAATGCAAATATAATAGAGTAAGTTGCTGAGGGTTTTTTCATGTTTCCTCTGAGCCTGATCCCAACAAGATCTTCAACACTTAGTACAACTCTGCTGGGCAGCAAATGGAAGATGAAACAGCAGAGGCAACATGAGGCTGACTGATTGACTTGATTTGATTTGATTTGATTTTGACTTAGAAAGTATGTAATCAATGCCCTCTGGCTGTCATCTGGGTTGTTACATTTCCCATAGACCTATATATCAGGGAGCATTAGGTGCTCCCTAGTGCTGGTGTTAGTGTTTGGAAGCAATGACATAAAGTGTTCATCACTCCATAGTGAGACCAAGGACCCTAGCCGAACGGCTTGTCATATCAGTTGGAAAGTTCCTCAGGCCATTCAGATTCCTTAAGACAGTGATAGTGAACCTTGGCAGTCCAGCTGTTCTTGGACTTCAATTCCCAGAAGCCCAGGTTTCTGTGAAACTACATGAATGGGTTTACTAGCACTCCAGCTATTCTTGGACTTAAATTCCCAGAAGCCCAAATCTCTGTGAATCCACATGAATGGGCTTACCTTGTGTATGTGCAATAAATCCATTCATATGGTTTCACAAAGACTTGGGCTTCTGACAATTGTCCAAGAGCAGCTGGAGTGCCAAGGTTCACCATCATAGCCTTAAGATTTTATCTCAACTGGACCGTCTGAATTGTTCTCCACCTCCAAAGTGAGGGTCTGCTACTTTCTATCCAAGCTTCACAAGAAAGCAATTCTTCAAAGACAATGGATTCATTAATAACCTACATCCCATGCAGATAATTCTCTAGTCCTCATTTTTCCTCTTCTTCCTCTGTCTTCTGCTGCTTCTGTTTCCTCTTTGCTAAATTTGTCTAGTATATATTTTTTGCCTGATCTAGTTTTTCCCCTCACTCTTTGTAAGTTCAAAGATTTGTCCTTTTAAAATATCAGGGCCAATCATCTTTGAACTACTTATAGATTATCTCTGAGAGCAGCTTCTTCACCTTTGTACCCATCCTTATCAAATTTAACTGACCTTGAAAGCTGAGTCATGTCGATCTGTTTAATCAAGAATTGGCAAAAATTATAAATGACGTGAATCCTGAATGTATTAATTCTATCCGATTGACATTTCTTTCACCTTGCTATGCAGAAGAGCACTGGCACTTGAAAACAACCCTGAAGAAATTTTACAAACAACGGGCAGCCTTTGTTAACTCTGTTCATTCTGCTACATTGTGTGCAGAGGAATAATATTGACTTGCTTACTGAGAGTACAAAGAAAGCACTCTTTCTGCTTTGTTTTTTTTTAACAGAAATTTCTCTTTAACTCTTTCTGTTTGTTTTTGGATGCAGAGAATTCTAAGTTCATACTGAATGTGTATTTCATTCCAGTTTGCTCTAGAAATCCTTTTAGGCAATTGCTGTGGACCTATGGTGACACATCAAAATACAGTATGTGGCAGTGGTCACTAGTTTGAATATCCTTAAAAGAAAACTGGACATTTTTGAGGAGGATCAGGTTATCCAATGTCTGTTAGTCCAGAGGCAATATTATCCATCTGCAGCTAATGACTGCTAAAGTCATATCCTTCTTGTGAGATTCCCATAGGTATCTGTTTGGTTGGATAAAGGACCACCCTTTGTTTAACATGGAACAATTTTTATTATATTCTGAACACTAGTAATAAACTGTTAATAAAAGAGATACACTCCAAGTATACCATCCAAGACTCCGAAGAGAAGGAATGGGATGATGATAATGATTATAATGATTCCCATGAGAAGTAAGATACTGGTAAGGCTGATGCAAGAATTCTAAGAGACCAAAGTAGCTTCTAGAGTTTCATGGGAACACAAGCTGTGTTTGTTAAGAGCCTACTGTTAATTCAGGTCTGGATTATGAGCTTTCCATAGGCAATTGTGTCTACCATGTGAACAGAATACTGAACAAATAAGTCTTTGGCTCTACTTCAGTTCATAGTCTGTTGGCTGTGCCATAATTAAATGAGTTGTTCATCCAGTTATTGTGCTGTTGATCATAGTAAGAACCATTGCTCTGATAAGTGGAACATACAGAGAAATCCTAGGCTCATACTGAAAATGTTCTTCACAATGGTGTGTGTGCATGCATGTGTGTGTGTGCCCATGTGTGCGTGCACCCATGTGTGCACGTGCCTCTCTCTCTCTCTCTCTCTGTGCACATGTGCATAAAACTATGCTTTAGGATATTCAGCATGGCATAGTGGATAGAATGATGGACTAGGTAGGACTCAGGAGACCTGTCCTGCTTGGACATGAAGACTCAGGGTGGCACTGATAAAACTTCATAGTGTTTCACTTACTGTGAAATTTGGTGAAGAAATGTGTTTTATGAATTTTGTTATTCTTTTTAGTTAGCAGAGTATAAGGCAGGAAAAAAACCTAACAACACAACAACTTGCCACGGCAAGTGGGCAGCAATATAAATTTGAACTAATAAATAAATAAATAAATAAAATGGAGAGATTACTCCACTCTCATAGATTAGTCCAGTCAATCCCCTGCTTGCAAACAAACTAGAACTTTAAGTGGTAGAAATCACTATAGAAGCATTTAAAGTAGAAAATGTATATTTGCCTATATTATTCAGACGGAGGAAAGGAGCATGTTGGCTGCTTGGAGGATAATCAGAGGAAGAAGAGAGCGCTGGGACTTGCCTCAAATGCCATAGACAGGAAAAGAACTTTGCAAAACGAGTTAGTGGCAAAGGACAATCACATTAGTCTATAAAGCCCTCTCCCACTGAGAGCCAGTGTTAGCACATGGAAGATTGCTATTATCCCAACATCATTTACCTGCACTATGAGTCAGTTCCAACTTGATAGCATTTAATACAAATATATACCTATATCTATATAACTTTGATGCATGAAGTGCTTCTGAAGGCAAGTCAACAGGGAAAGAATGAATGATCTGTCCTTTGCAAAATGCTTGATTTGATGGAGCCTATACAGGAAATATGTGACTTGTTGTTTCATTAAATGATCTCACACTGGCTCCCTTAATACTGCAGCTTTAACAAGCAGTTTCAACAGTGTCTTCTCCACAACTTATTGGACTTCAAGTGAGGAACCTGTGCTTTTATTAATGGTTTGTACTTTTTGATCACACTCTGTTCAAAAATGATGCAGATGTTTTTGCAACTGCACAACAAGCCTTCTCTTCAAGGTTCATTAGCTCGCTCTCTCTCTGTCCAAACATAAATGAACACACACACACACACACACACACACACACACACACACACACTTCAACCTGATTAACTGTTGGGCAGTTACTATGGGAAAGAATTCATCTTTCTTTTGTTAGACATTCTTGCTCTGACAAAGCTAAAGCCTAATCTATTCAAATATTCCCTATTGTTTAAAAATAAAGCTTGTCAAAATGAGTGTTGTCTGTTTAAGAAGATTATTTCTATCAGACCATATTTTTATTCAAGTAATAAATGCTAATTCGAGCACAGTTAAGCCTGATTAATCAAAACAGATTAATGGGGACCTCTTTGTTTTCATTCTTCTCATACACACAACAGAAACTAGTTATGTTGTCTCTGTTTCACAAAAACAACAGTCCAATATTTTTGATTAATGTAAAAATTGAAATCAGAGGTCAGAATCCTACTGAAAAATACCGTACTTTTAAGGAAGACTGCAAGTATTTTTCACACTTTTCTAATCTTCTGTCATGTGCCCAGATGTGCAACTGGACACACAAGTGAATGCATAACCTTAGTCAGTTCAAGCAAGCAACAGCCAGACAGAATGATTGCATATACCAACAACATAATCTGGTCTTTATATTGTGTAAACCCAATCAAAATCTAGCCAAAGCCTTAAAAAGCCATATGGACCATCATTACACCTGTATTTTTGCAGCATTTCAAATTAAGCAGGTAGCTGTGAGCATCATGTGAAAAATTCTTGCCTAAATTTTATTATATCCCCCCAATTTCCATTCACAGGCCTGCCGTATCTTTACTTTTTATTAAAGAGTGTGGTTTTCTTTCTTCTTTCCATTAGTAATTTTGTATTAATGTTGAGAGGCTTGGGCCTTGGAATGCAGGTTTTGAATCTGTTGACTGGATTTCAGGATTTGGATCTGAAATCTGTAGGGATGTTGTAAATCTAAGATTTGGGCCTCATTCTCGTGGCACCAGGATATGCAAAACTGGACATACTCAGAAACACCATTACTGTACTTTGTATGCTCTAGAAATGTGACCACTACCAGAATTCATGCATTGGCCTATAAATTCATCACCACTGGATATCTGCATTGTCTCTCTGTCTCACATTAACTCTGTTTTGCAACTATTACTGAAGGATTCCACCCCTTGTGACATCATGAGGCTCTGCCTTCCAGGACATCCTAAACAGCTGCAACTAAGTTGTGGCCCTATCAAACTTCCAGTTTAAGCCAAAAGAAGAAGAAGCTGTTTGAGACCTAAAATAGGGATGGTAGGGCAAATCCTTAAATAGCCAGTTGCACCACAATCTCAGAGTAGGGTTGCCATATTACCTGTCTTTTACTGAGGTTTTTACACATGATATTAAGTGCTTCTGAAGACTACCAGTGGGCCCAAGTTTAAAGCTTTAACTTTTTTATTTTATTTTATTTTCTTAAAAAACTTAAGTCCAGTGTTTCCCAACCCTCAATTTTTGGAACTTCAATTTCCAGAAGCCTAAGTCAATTCTCCAAAGTACTGATCAACCAATGTACTGATTTAGGATTCTGGGAATAGAAATCCCCCTGTGGCACATGTGCCTCATGATGGGAACCACAGCTCTAGACATTATAGATTCAGATATATGAGGCAAAATATACATTCATTGTTTTGACCAATTATTGTTCAGGAAACAAGCCATTCTGAGTGATTAACCAGTCAGTGAAGACCTCCACCATTTCATTAGATGCATAAACCAAAGACCCATTTTTCTAAAGGAAAATGTTGCATTTGTGGGAAAGCTTTGACCTAACTGGTTTGCAAACATCTGAAATCCATTTCCACACTTGCCTGAAAGCAATGCATAGAAAGCAGGAAACCACGTGAATGAATACTGTCTGAGGGATTTATAGGAACCATAATCCAAAAGAAGGAATTTTTCCAAGCTCAAGTATTACATATCTTACTGGGCTTCATAAAAAACAAGTTCCATTTTATCTTCCACTGATGTCAGAGATGTAAGGTTAGCCAGGTGTTATTCTGAAGAATAGACAAGTAGGGAAAAATAAAAAAAGGTGAAGAGGCAGAGGGAAGAGTATATAAATTATTAGAAACTACTTTTTCTGCTGCTCCGTTTACATACAAAACACAGTCAAGCAGTATTATAAAAACATTGACTGGTATATAATAGATACAAGTTTTAACCAAAAACCCAAGTATCTATTAAGTAACAAAGTAATATATATACTGTTACTAATATTGCTGTCTTTTGCATCTCTGATGGTATTTTAGAGATCTGAAATTGGTTATAATATTTTATGAAATTCCTTGGCACTGTTTCCAGTACCCCAAATGCTATAGGAACCAAAGAAGTGTTTTCAGTTCATAATCCATTTATTTCTATTGCCAGATCTCTGTATTTTGTTAATTTTTACAACACTTTATCTTCAAATCTGGCATCGCCTGGAATTGCATTATCTATTTTCCAGACATCTCTTGCTTTCTATTACTCAAGGTGTCTGTCAGTTTGGATCTGAAAATCCCACAAGATCTCAACTTAATCATTTCCTATTACTTCTCTGCTTGATGTTCCCATTAATTCTTGGATGATGTCATATTACATTTTTTTACATAGTGACCAGTGTATTAATTTTGCAACTCTAGTGTGTCTTTCTTTTTAGTCTGTCTGTGCAATCTTTGAAAATTTATAAATGACATGTGACACAGTTTTATATATTTTCTTGACAGTCAAGATTTGCTGTTTGTGCTAATTCCTTGAATTGCATAGATTCATTACATTTGTTTGGAGTGCTTTCTCTTGTGCAGCAAAACTCAAACCTTTATTTGTGTTCTCAGTGGCCCCTAGTTGTAGCCATACCCAAAGCAATAAAAGCAAAACAATCCCATAGTGCTTAGTGTACTTTCTGGGCGGTTCACAGGTTAATTAGCATTTTGCCCTCAACATGCTGGATATTCATTTTACTGGCCTCAGAAGAATAGAAGGCTGAGTCAACCTTGATCCCTGGTCAGGATTGAACACACAACCTTTTGGTTGCAGGACAGCAGTTTAACCACTGCACCACCAGGGGTCCTAGTTGTTATTGTGTTTTACATCAATATTCCTTAGGTGTTGTCTGTGCAATAGTTTATTTTTACAGTTGTTTAACTTATCTTCAAATTGTTAAGAAATTATTTCTTATACAGTATTTGCTTTTTTCAATTGTTTTCTAAATGTTTTCCATTTCCACCTCCTTACGTATTTTTTTCCTGCCTTTACTGATATAATCATTTAGGCTTCTTTTTATTTCCTCTACTACCTATTGTATGTGCATCCATGGCCTCCAATTTTTATTTTATTTTTCCAGTTGTCCACATTGTTTTTGGGGTGTAGTGCATGACAAATGTTCATTAATTTCTTGGTTTTCAATCCATTTTTTTCATACAGTGGTCCTTTTCATATTATTATACAGGAAGGTCAGTAGTTCGATTCCGAAGTACTGCAGGACGGAATGAGCTCCCGTCTCTGTCCCAGCTCCTGCCAACCTAGCAGTTCGAAAGCAAGAAATTGCAAGTAGATAAATTGCGACCACTTCGGTGGGAAGGTAACAGCATTCCATGCGCTCCGGTGTCTAGTCATGCCTGCCACATGACCGTGGAAACGTCTGCAGAAGCAGACTGCGCTGGCTCTTCAGCTTAGAAACAGAGATGAGCACTGACCCCTAGAGTCAGATACGACTGGCTTTCAAGCAAGGGAAACCTATACCTTTACTTGGTCTACCAGATGTTCAGACCAGAGTTTTGGAACCCCATTGCTCAGCTCCGAGCCCTCAACCTAAGAGTCAATGAGGTATCACCTGATAGTGTTGCTGGTACCTAAGAGTGCTATTTTTTTTGTAACTGTTCTGTTATGATCTTATCGATGTGAATTGCACTCAGATATCTTTCAGCTCTTTTGGGACTGATCCTTTCACTCCTATTGCTACTGGTATCACTGTTGCTCTTTCCTCCCATAGATGCTGTACTTCAGTTTGCAAATTCTGATAACTCATGATCTTCCCCATCTCTTTAACTTCCACTCAATCATCACCAGGGATCGCTACTAGCCAGAGAGGGATGTAACTCTCCTCCCAACTAGCAGGAATAGAGATGGAAGGAGAGTCATGCTAGGGGAGGAATCTGGGAACCTGAAGGAGACAGAAGAGAAGGCCATGTTGGGGGACACTGACAAATAAATTACACTGCAGTTGCCATTTCTTTTCTCTACAACTTAAGATGGCAGTGTGTGACTCATGGGGGTTCCTATTTTGTTCTCATCATTGTAGAAGAGAGGTGCCATTACTACTGATTATATTTTTTTAAAGGCAGCCACCTGATCAGAATATCACCAGAAACTCCTATAGATGGCAAAATGTATTTTTGTTTGTTTGTTTATATGACCCAGCAATATACACAGGTACAGTGGAACCTCACTATGTGATTTTTTTCATTATACAAATTTTTTTATAACAAAAATCCCTATTGAAAACTCACACAACAAAAATTTTCATTGTGTGAGTTTTCCCATAGAACTTTTTGTTATATGAGTTTTCCCATAGAATGTGTTACTATCGCATAGCAAAAATTTTCATTATGCAAAGCACCATGAGTTTTCCAATCTCTTTTCATTATATGAGTTTTTCACTATATGAAGCATTCGTTATACAAGGTTCCACTGTATTACCAAACCTTACATTTTATCAATGACAACAGAACAACTGTGAGGAACAATTTGCTTTCCAGATGTTTTAGGCTATAATTCCCACATATTTCTACCATTGGCCAAAGTATTTTGGCATCACTCTGGATCAACCCCTTATCTCTTTTGTTTTTAATGATCCTAAAGTAATATAATCTCAAAAAAGTTATCTATACTCTATGCCATACCAGGTCTCTTTTACTTCCGGGGGGGGGGGGACAATAAAATCTAAAAACATTCCTGTGAAAAGATTGGATAAGCTTCAATCAACATTAATTTCCAAAAGGGAAAGTGTATTTAGGAAAAAAAACTAATCACAACACTGAAGGCTATTTTACAGAAAGTGCTGTGCTTGATATTTAGCATATATTCTGACTTGTTGACAAGTTTTTAAATTGTCTGTATTTTGTTTTATTGCTTTCTCTGAACCATTCCTGGTGGCCGTGGAATATATCAGCAATCAGAAAGAATTGTTTAAAAAAGCTGGAATACTTGAAAAGGTTAGCCCTGCAGTGTCTCCTTGTGCCTGAAGAGTAGGGGGCAGAACAGATTCACAGATAATTACTTGATGACTTCTCAGTAGCACACAAGATCATTTTCCAATCACTCCTTCCTTCATAATAAAAGCTTGTTCCTGTTCCATCCCTCTACTACAACTAAACTGTAGTCAACGGTAAGTTGATTCTCTTCAAAGAGAAGTTGTGTTAAATGATCCAAACCATCACTGTATGGCAGTGGGAGCACGTGTGGAGTCAGAAGCATGTGTTTAGGTATTCAAATGATAAACATGATTTTAAACAAGCCTTATTGAAAGCTGAGGATATAATCTCACTTTTCCATTTTTGCATAATCATATTCCAAATTCACAGCTTGTGCAAACATAGTTGTAATTACTCTTTCTGCTTCATTGTCTGTGGCTCCCCCCCCCTCCCCAAGCTTATTGATGTTGTTTGTTTGCACTGGGTGCTGTGTGTGCAAACATAAATTTCCACCAAATAAAAGAGCAGCCTCCTTCATAATTAGCTATACAGCTGCATACACAGTCGCTTCCAGCTTCGTGCGTTGCAAGCTTTCTTTGCCCAACAGGGAATACATTTTCTAAGGGTAACTCACCCACAAAGACACTCTATGCATTAGGATTCAAAAGTACAAGAAAAGCAATTTCATGGCAGTCTTAGCATTCATTCACCAAGATAGTTACCACATAGAAGAAGAAGAAGAAGAAGAAGAAGAAGAAGAAGAAGAAGAAGAAGAAGAAGAAGAAGAAGAAGAAGAAGAAGAAGAAGAAGAAGAAGAAGAAGAAGAAGAAGAAGAAGAAGAAGAAGAAGAAGAAGAAGAAGAAGAAGAAGAAGAAGAAGAAGAAGAAGAAGAAGAAGAAGAAGAAGAAGAAGAAGAAGAAGAAGAAGAAGAAAGGATGGTGTAAATTGAATGCTGTAGTTTTCATTTAGCTCCTCATGAATTTGTCACTGCTATTTCTTCATACCAGGACATAAGGTTGGGTTTATACATGGTGATAGCTCCCACACCATTGCAGCAAAGCAATGGTTCAGTAATGTTTGGTCTTGAGCCATCTGAAAAAGTAGGAGTCACTCTTTTCCATCCAGAAATCAGACAAACATAGACTTTTCAGTTCGGAAGACAAGAAAATTATTCCTGTCTCTATTTAGTCTAGAAAACACATTCTCACAGGTAAGATGTCAGGAAGTTCACTTCTGCCTAACTGAGATGGTGTGCCATGGCTTCTCAGAGTTTTTCAAAACAAAGGTAAGCTCTGTTCTCCAAGTGAGTGGCCTGAAAGCCTAGAAAAGATAGAAGTAAGGCCAGAAACATCTCTAAAAGAGAGCCCATAATTACAACTTGAAAGCACTGAGGTAATGTTGAAGAGAAGTGGTAAAGACAGACTTTCCATTTTTATAAAATCAGACTTCAAAGTAATTTCCTACTTAAGCCTGGAAGACTAGTCACCAAAGAAACTGAGCCAATCAGCCTAATCATGAAGAGAGAGAAGCTCTTGTTTAGACATTTAGATTCTCATATTTATTTTTAAAAATCCTTCTTCCAGTCACAGGTTATCCCAAACCTCTTTTCCTAGCCAAGCTGCTGTCACTCAGAAATTTTAAGAATTAGTTATGTAGGAATGCCAAAGGATGGACGGTGATAAATAACCTGACTCCCTAAAGGGGACAATGGCTATGGGTGGATGAGCCCCTTTAGGTGGTGTGATGGTTCCCCTCACTGGAAACCATCACATTAGGCCCAATGACAAAATGAGCAGAGGAGGAACCACTTTACTAATCTGATTCCCAATGGTCATGGACACGAAAGAGGCTATGCCAGATGGACTGGCTGTGAAGGCGCACCTTATCAATATCTTCAAGGCTGCAACAGTCCATTGCAGTCCCAGTGTCAAATCTTGCATGTCTCATTTCATAAATGCTGCGTGAGATGGCTCTGTGATCATAGTCACTTCATGGCAAGCTGGGATCCACCTTAAACAAATTCACACTAATGGCATTTTTCCTGTTTGTCACATCCGTCAACTGTGAAAAGGATTGTCAGGAAAAATGCATACACAGACACAAGTAGCATCTGATGATGAGTTATGTAGGATTGGAAGGAAGGTCAGCATAATGGGCAGATTAAACATCCTCTGGGAAATCTGACGAGACCGTCTCTTTCTCTTTCTCTTTCTCTTTCCAGGTCCACACATTTTCAAAACAAGCTGACCAATTCATTTGCCTCACAGTTTCCCTGTTTCTTTCTTTATCCAATGTTCATTTTTTTTCTTTTGTCTTATTCTCTAAGTAAACTTCTCTAATTGCAACAAGCTGTTTGTGGCTCCTTTCTTAGTTAAGGACTCATTATGTGGTCTTTGATTCCTGCTTCATCCCTGCCTGTGGAATGTTCCCTTAAATTTAAAAGGTTACAATTTTTCAGGTAACAACATCACCTGAGCTACTGTGATTCTCAGAATTTATTCCCACTCACCTCAGTGGGGCTTAGCCCCCAAATAAGAGGGTAGAAAAATGCAATGCTAACAAATTCAGTTAATTTGAGATGGAGGAAATGATTCTTGAAATAGTTTTAATCATTTAAGTGATTTGGATCTAGAACAGATTAGATAACAATATTCATAAATGTTTATTTCAAATATACCCCATTTTCCCCATGCCTTACCATATTTAACTATTTTTATCTTAAAACTTTTTTAAAATCTCATTTAACACATTAAACAAACTCATGAAATGGTTAACAAAGGGGAGAAAACTAATTCAACATTCATTGGTCACTATTCTAAAACTCCACTTTAGAGAAAGAATTACCATCATAGAATCACTGAGTTAGAAGGGACATTTAGGGCATCAATGGAGGAATCCAAATCAAAGCACATCTGACAGATGATTGTCCAATTCTTTCTTGAAAGCTTCCAGTACTGGAGCACTCACTAACTACTTCTTGAGGTAGTTGGTTCCACAGCCGTATTGATCTAACCATTAAGAGATTTTTTCTGATTTTCAGCCAATATCTGGCTTCCTTCAGTTTGATCCCATTTTACATGTCCTATACTCTGATCTTTCCCCTCCTCTTTATGACTGAGATCTCTTCTATCTGTTCCTTAAATATCCTTGGATGCAGTTCATCCTGCCTCAAGAACTGAACTCATTGAAAGTAATATGATATTCATTGACTATTTGTTTAATAAACTGTAATCCTGCACCCTCCGTTTTGTACTTCACATTTGCATTGAAGACCATATAGAGTAAAACCCCAGGTTATAAAGTAGGTCCATTCCAACAGCCTCCGTTGCACCCAAAACAATTGTAAACTGAAATATTCATATGGATGCATTGAAAAATATTTTTTAAAATGGTCCTGAATTTATCATTGTCAACCGAAAAAAATATATTAACAATTTGTAAACTGGGATGGCATTTCCATAGGATTTGCCATTGTAAACCACATCAAGCTTAAACTGAGGTGGTTATAACCCAGGATTTTACTGTACAGTACTCCCTTTTGGGACAGGACTGAACTGAAGTAGGAATTGAGCACATGCCTTTCCTTTATCATCTGTTATCATTTCCCCATCCTCACAGAATAGCTAAACTACTGCCTCTTTTCTCTGTGTCTTTGGTTATGCACATACCCGAAGATTTTTTGTTGCTTTTAGCATCTTTTGCTAACCTCAGCTCATTCCCAGTTTTTGCCTTCCTAATACCATCTCTGCAATTCTTTGCTACTTGTTTATACTCTTCCTTTGTAGCCTGGTCTTCTTTCCACTTCCTATATGAGTCTTTTATTTTGTGTTTAGCTCTTCTCTGAGCTTTCTGTGGAGCCACATTGACTATTTATTAATTCAATAGTTCTTTATTACTATTTTTAAGAATGTGCCTAGTATTTCTCAGTGTACTTCAATATGCAGAGCGTATACATTTTTCTATGCTTGCCAGTTCTTTCAGCTAGAAACTTCATATTTAATGTAGGGTCAGTTTTCATCTTCTTCCTGGTTTCAGCAGTAGCTAAAGGTTCAGTCTGATGTTATGATGTTATGTTTGTTTAACACTGAAACAATTTGTCACAGCACATGTTTTACTTCATCTGCTTATTGTGCATCTACCATGCTTGGTTTTGTGATTGTTCATGGAAGGTAAATATGGTCTTAACAGGGAAATTTAATTGGTAAGGAAAGTGTCTCAGAAGAAATCCAATTGTGATAAATAAATCAGGTTAATCATAGCAAATACATATTTCCCATAATTATTTATTTATTTATATTTATTTATTGCATTTGTAATGTCTAGCTTCACCCTCATTCGGCTGTTATTCATACAGAATTGTTTTTACACATCCCTAAGAACATAGTCAGGGCTGGGCAAAGTTCTTGACTTGAGACCCAGACTTGTTAGCTGTTGAGGAAACTGATGCCAGAGAGCTCTGAATCCTCACCAGGTGAAAATGCTTCAACCAGAAATGTGTCACATGCATAGAAATATTCTGTTATTCACCATGATCAATGTTCCTCTAGAAGCAAGAATGGTATGTTGATTGCTTTGGCTTTAGAGTTAGTGCAAGTACAGTATTTAGAAGGCTAACTGAAACCACATGTTAGTCATGACCTAACTACTATTACTATAAGTAAAGGTCACCCTTGCTCGAAAGCCATTCATATCTGACTCTAGGGTTCGGTACTCATCTGTGCCTGTAGACGTTTCTGTGGACATATGGCAGGCATGTCTCAACACAGAAAGCTGTTTACCTTCACACCAAAGTGATCCCTATTTATCTACTTGCAATTTCTTGCTCTCGAACTACTAGGGATTGGCAGGAGCTGGGACAGAGAAGGGAGCTCACTCCGTAATGCAGTACACGGGAATCAAACTCTGATCTTCCAATCAGCAAGTTCAGTATCTTAACCACATGAGCCACTGCAGTCCCATGCTATTACTGTACCCAGTGCAAAATACAAGCTGTGCCCCATAACTCAGGATCCACCACACTGGGCTCTCTAAAATTGTGTTGGTCAGTTGCATAGTCGAGTCTTACCCTTTGCAACCCCATGGACCATTGCACGCCAGGTACCCCTATCCTCCACCATCCTCCTCAGTCCACTCAGCTCTGTGCCCATTGCATCAACAATACCATCTGGCCATCTCATTTTTGGCCACCCCTTCCTCTTTTGCCCTCAACCTTTCCTGGCATCAAGGCTTTCTCAAGTGAATTCTCTCTTCTGATTTGATGTCCAAAGTACTTTAGCTTCATCTTCAATATCTGACCTTCCAAGGAGCAGTCTGGGTTGATTTCTTTTAAGATGGACCTATTTGTTCTCCTAGCTGTCCAGGGTACTCTCAAAATTCTCCTCCAACACCACATTTCAAAGGTATCTCACAACCATACATTATCACTAGGAATACCACTGCTTTGACTATGCGGACTTTTGTTTGCAAGGTGACGTCTCTACTTTTAACTATGTTCTCATAGCTTGTCTCCCAAGAATCGGTCGCCTTTTTATTTTATGGTTGAAATCTCCATCTGCAGTGATCTTGGTCTCTAAGAATGTAAAGTCTGTCACTGCTTTTACTTCTTCCCCATCTATTTTCCAGGGACTGATAGGGCCTGTTGCCATTATCTTGGTTTTGTTGATATTGAGTCTCAAACCAGCTTTTGCACTCTCTTCTTTCAAACTAAGCAGCAGCTTCTTTAGGTCTTCTTCACTTCACTTCACTCTAATATTGTAGTCAATCATTTTTGGAAAAGAACCCTCCCTCCCCCAGTAAATGTACTATCCCCAGTAAATTCAAAGGAGTGGTTTGTTCCAATGGGTAGCTTTTCACAACAAAATGACGTTAAGGTCTTGGCTCAGGTTAATAGTCTTGGTGAAAAGCTGACTTCTTGTATTTAGAGGAGAGAGAAAAGGGTAATTCAGCTAGTGCTTAAACTAGTTAAAATGTTTATGTGAAATTACCTCCTCTACATCCTTAAAAGACTTGATTTCACCAGAGGCTAGCATTTACAACTTAGCAGGGCTAGAAGCTGTTATTACCCAGTGTAAAAGTCTAACTCCAAAAGACTCACCTCAACAAATCAATACACTTGAATCTCAGCAGATCAATGACACTGGTTTCATCACATTAAAACTAGTGAGAAATTACCTCACAAATCACAACCAAGTTCTGAAATCTCAAAAAGATAAAAATTATGGAAGGTTTGGCAAGTAGAAACAAAATATGCATGCACCATATCCCATTTTGCAAAGATATGTCCGTATTGACACAGCTTTCAAAATAAATGACTACAGTGTTCAACAATTTCTTCCATACACATTTAGTTCACTATGCCCAGCTCCAATATGAGTGCAGTAAGATTTTGCATTTATGCTTGGAACAAGGGGTGCTATTTTTTTAGTGCAGTATTCCTCAGTAACCAGGATGGCCCACCTCCTCTTGCTCTTTCATCATCAAGCAGCAGCACTGCAGTGGCTTAGTGGTTAAGATGCTGAGCTTGGTAACTGGAAGGTCGGGGTTTGATTGATATCGAAATGCTGCATGACGGATCTTGAGGACATGAAAGGAGCCTCATTTGGGCATACCCTGATTGTGCATGCGTGGCACACACACACACACACACACACACACACACACACACACACACACACACACACACACACACACACACACACACATACACACACACACACACACACACACACTTGATAATTACATTCCAGAATTCAGTTTGGAAAATTTGGTAGTAGCCTTAGATTTTCACTTTATTTAAATGTATCATTGTTGTGGAGAAATGATTAAATAAGGAATATAGATTCAAGGGAACATCACTTTATTGAAGCCAATGAAAGCATTTTGAAATTGTGCCCTTGCTGCCTTTGACTCATAACAGCATAACATTCCCTTTCTAAAATGTCCTTTTTTGATGGGCAGCACTACAGCACTGTTGTTAGCAGCTGTGTACTGATGTTATGCAGAACTGTTAATTACACATGCTCTTATGGTCTGAATTTAATTACATTCCATTGACTTCCTGAAAGAAAGCAACCTAAATGAGCTAAATTTATGTAAGAGCAGTGACATTTTCAGACACCCAGACAGTGTTATCATATGATACTAAAGGAACTTTAGATGTTCTGTGTTGATTCTGTATGTAATCTTTGAGAATTCTTGGTGGACAAGTGAGGTCTCAGAAGTCTGTGGAAATCTTTTCCCCATCTTTTAAAAGAAAAGATTGGGAAGGATCTGGACAGCTATAGATTTTATTAATCTCTCCAAGAAGCTCATGTTGCAATTCTTCTTTATCCTTAACAACCTTACGATTACCAAGAGTCAGCATAGATTTATCATCATATAACATGTTGTATTGTCTTCACTGTTTTTAAAAAATAGAACTTCAGACCTTGTAGGCTAGGGGAATGCTATGGGTGTTGTGCACCTTGATTTCAGCAAATCTTTCAGTAAGATACTTTATGAAATGTTTGCCAGTAAGTTGGCAAAAATTGGAGGGTAGTGAACAAGGCTGATGAAATATATCTAAATATCAATGATTTCTTTCCATCTTAGAGAAGAGTTACAAGTGGGGAAGATCAACATCTTCTCAATTTACTTATTTGAAGGCATGGAGAGATATTCAGGAACATTGTGGATGACTCAGAATTGGGATGAGTAATTAATAAAATCCAGCATCTTCTTCTAACCCTAATTTTGAAATTAACATTTGTATTATTATATATACTTTTATTTTCAATAAAATATGCTTCTCTCATTATTTTAATTTGCCATCCACTTCAAGGTTAGTTTTACATGTTCACAAACACCACACTATACCATGATTACTTGCAGGTGAGATAACTGCAAGGGTTGATTTTTAATAAATTTATAAAGATCTCAAACTGCTGTTATACCTAGGATGTTTGAATGTACTTTAAACTGTTCAATTAAGTTCTTGATTTCCTCTCAGACCATATGGGAAAACAGGAAGCCCTATTCATCAATACAGCCAGACTGTCCTGGAATCCTGTTTACCTTGAGGCAAAGGTGTAAATTGCTTTAGGAGCCAGTAACAGATTAACATATTAACAAAACTGGGTGGGGGAAACTGAAATTCCTGATGTCCTGCAAACCATGAATGGAGTTCTTAAATTGCTCTTTATACATACATTAATAAAAGGTCTTTTTTAGTATTTCCTTTGCTCTGTGATATTTTGATCCATACATGATTATTAACATGCTCTGTTCTATATTTTTTAAGTACGACAATACTCAAAGGTATTTCCCTTCAACAAAGAATGCTTGGACACCACAAGGACATTGTGCACTGTCATCCAGAAACCAGTTAACATAATCCCCTGGCTGTCTCCCACCCTGCCAAGGTATTTCCTGAAAGAGAACCACCCAGAGATTTCATATGGGAGAGCCTTGAGTGCCACAAAGATTATTTGTTTTCCTGTATCTCCTTGTCTTTGTGTCTGGGTTCTGCCATTAACACATGTACAAAGGACAGTTAATTTGTTTGCCTATGGACTACTGTGAGAAGGAAATACAGAGTAAAAAGCCAAAATCAGTTCTTAAAGATTCTCCAATATTGATTGGTCAAAAACAGTCCTTGCTTCGGACATGCCTTATCCCTGATTGGTTCACAGCATCCGGCACAACATGCTCATTGGAGCAGCCCAAAAAATCCACATTACTGCCACACGTTACTGCCATTAACTGATGTATTGACATGTAGCCCCACCCTTTTCCCTTATCATTTTCTGGACCTTACAATCTTTTCCTATGGTCATTATTTGCATAAAAACTTGTCATTGTATCTTGAATTTAAGGTGCTAACAAACCATTGTAACTAAAGGTTGAATATTTATTTATGAATGAAACCCCGACTGCTGGTATTTTGTAAACTTTAATGTAGCAATAGGTAATTGGATAGATGTAAAGATTAGCAGAAAAGTATAACAGGTCTTGCGTTTGGAGGACAAGGGAGCTCTCCCATCAAATTTCTTAGGGAAGCTCAGCACATAGATTTTTCTAGCAGACAAAAATGGGTTAGATATAGCTTTTTATCCAGCAGTGGGGGCCCTCTGTTGCTTAGATGCTATTAGTCTTGTTTTTTGTCTGAAATTAAAATCTCTGTGGTTCTTGGGGGGCTCTGCAAGCAGATGAACTTTTTAATTTTAAAACGCATCTCCACATTAAAAAGGGATAGTGATTTTTAGGTAACATTCTTTAGATGATCCAAATCCTGAGGCTTTAAGGAAAGAGTAAACTGAAGACACAGTAGCTGCTTAATGAAATATTTCATAGAGTTGTGGAGCAAACTGAGTAAATTCCATTATTGTGCAGATTATCTTTTGCATTCTCAAATTTTATTTTTTTTCTTTCTTCTTGGCTTAGTTTCCTAAACTTAACTTGTTATAAAATAGAAATAGAGCATGTGTGTGATTCTGGAAAATGCTGGTTGTATGGGCTTTGAACTCATAGAACAAATGCACTAGGATCTCTTTCCTGCCCTATTTATCCCCCCTTCTTATTTTCTTCTTGCAGCAGTGCAAATACCACAGCTTACTTTCCTTTGTGTCATGGGGTGCTTAAGAAACTAGCCTTACTTTGTATAACAGGTTTCTTCATCTGTTGGAGTATCTTCCAGTTTTCTCTCTTTGGAATTTATGAAGGGGTGTGAATTTTAGGGCTGGAATGCCCAGGAAAGGGGAACTCGTTGATCTGAAAATGTTAAGGTTCACCTAAGGACTGGAAGGAGCCATACAGCTGCACAATTCATTTCTTCTGTCCCACATAAAAGTGCAAGCATATCTCCTCTCATACATGAAAAGATACATGTCTTAACATAAAACATTACATTCAATGTGTAAGGTCTACCATGTCACCAAAATGGATCACTGCTTATTCTCCATTCCTACTCCAGGCCATAGCCATCTGTGTTTTTCCATTTGCAGGATTGGGCTTTTTTCTTTACAGAGATCTGGAAATGCACAACTAACATCATAGGCTTAGACAAGGAAAAAGTCAGAATGTTCCTTAAAAAGTAAGGGTCAAGGCAGCTCCATCTTTGCATTAGGCACAGATAGAGGCAGAGAATTCTGCAAATGCCTAGCATCTGGCTTCCCACCTGTAAAAAAAATTATCCTATTTTTGCATTGCTTTGAAAATTCAGTTGCCTGGCATACTTACATGATTATTTTTATGCATTTTTGTGCACGCCTCTTCAGAACATATGTTTTTGCTTACACTATTCCTAAGTGCATGATCTCTTCAGGTAATTTTGCCTGATTAGTACAGTACATTGTTCTGTGATCTATATTGTAGTACTGTATTATGAATTACAGCACACAATTGCATTACAGTTTACATAAAGATTCAGGACATGGGGTTGAGTAAATTCAGACCCACTTCATTTCACTTTCAGGACATATTGCCCATGTGCATGAGCTCTGAGGATGACAGCTACTAACACTTTCTGCACCTGTTATTTAGTGGCATGGGTAGTGTGTCTTTTTCTCACACTTCTCTGGTAATATCAGGTGGCCACTGTTCGCATGTGGCAAGTTCTCACACTAGTGTTGCCACAGCTTCTAGAAGAAACAATGTTGACATGGAACAGGCGAGGTGAGGCAAATCAACTCATGTGGCAAGATGCTAGCAGTAGCAAATTATACCAGCCCTTCTACTCTGCTCTCCCTATTGATGATCCTCTCCTATCTTCTTGTCACCATCTCTTGCAACAATAGTTCTGAGCTCTTTACTCTTCCCTTACATATTTTCTTGTTTGCTGACAGCTTTACCCTGTGCTTCCCTCATATGCTGAAGCATGGGCTTTTCAAAACAGTGTGTACATTTTATAGCAGAACTCTCATGGGGTACACAGAAAGAGCCTCCTTTTTAAAAAAAATTAACACAGTCAGTTGTATCCCGGACTATGGCAACTTTGTGCTAGCTAATCTTTCTCACACTAGTTCAGGCGAAAGAAACTACGAAATGAATTCACCAAAAGGTAGCTTCATTTTGGCAGTTTTACATCTGACCTAGACATGGAGGAGGAGAAGAAGAGGAAGCAACCCTGGAAAGGGTCACCATATGTCAGAGTTAAGTTGATGACACATAAAAATTATTATGTCCAGGTCCTGCCAACCTAGCAGTTCAAAAGCATGAAATTGTAAGTAGATAACACTTTGGTACCTTTGAAAGGTAACAACGTTCCATGCCTGCCACATGACCATGGAAATGTCTGTAGATGCAGATGGTGCTGGCTCTTTGGCTGTAAATGGAGATGAGCACTGGCCCATAAAGACTGGCTTTAGAGCAAGGGAGACTGTTTTTTTATAGGAAAGAAACATACTAAAATATGGTCATTTTTTTAAAAAAAAATTCAAATATGATTTTTCCTTACCAGAGAAAGACATCTTTATGCTCTCCAAAGAGAATTGCTTCATAGCCTTAAATTAAGATGAAGGATGATATGACAAACTGTTCATGCAGTGAACCTAAACATGCTTACACCTAAGCAATAATTCAGTGGTCTAGGACTGTGTTTCCCAAATGCTGGTGTTTGGACTTTAATTCCCAGAAGCTTAAGTCAATTTCCCAAAGCACTGATCAGTCAATATACTGGCTTAGGCTTCTGGGAACTGAAGTCCAAACACCAGCATTTGGGAAACACTGGTCTAGGATTTACTTTGCCCAGAAAGACCCAAGTTTAGAGTTGGAAGTAAAATAATGCAATAACGAGTTTTAGAGAGAGAAATCTGGCTTAGCTTTAGGCAATGTCCAGTGTCGAAAGGTTGTACAAACAACTTGTTTCTGCTGAAGGACTGTCTTTACAGATAAGCAATTATAAATACTGCACTATATTTTCTTGCACATGTATTTATGGAGATCTTTGAACAACATTTCCATGAGTGTCAGACTGAAGCTGACCGTCATTCTGAAGTTTATCTAAGCACTGTCATGCATAGTAAGAAACAGTATGGTGTGTTCACAGTTATTCAACAGATTTTCTTTTTAAGGGTTAAGCTTGGGAAAACAGTTCTTTGAAGATGTTCGTGTTTTGTCATTTTAAATATCTTGGAAGTAAAATATCTAAATTCAAAGTATCACGATTTAGAACAGACTACCAGAAGAAGAGTCCTCTGAGGTCATTAAAGCTTTGATTTTCCAGTTAGCTTATTTTATAGCGGGTGCTTTAGAAGACATCAGGCCCATAATGAGACAGATCAATCAGTTTGTTTTTATTAGTCCACTGTGTACAATGTAGTTGACAACGGTATTCATTGGATCTGATTGTTTGGGAATTTGCATTATACACCATGTTACTTTTAACCTTGAAAACTTTAGCAACACAAGTGGTGGCTTTTTAAATTTATACTTGAATTATATATCTGTATTAGAAATTGAAATTTTAAGTTGGAGTTTGAATTTTTGCCCTTGGGAGCAGTACAACTGCTGGGATTATTTTAAAGTGTCATGCCTATGAATATTTCTGAGATGTTCATATTTTATTAAAAGACCTTGACGTGTTACAATACAGGCTTAAATCTGAGCACATTGAAAGAGTTATTCCATTCTGACTAAGAACATTAGGAATGCCTTCCTATTGATTAGTTAGATTGGTTTCCCTGTGTTTGAAACAATAGTCAGCCATTCCTGAGTGACGCAAAGGTCAAGCTCCACCCCAGAAGATGCAGATGTTTTTAATTGCAAAAAAATTGCAGCAATGTTGACTTGTGCAGACCACAGTTTTGTTGTGATTGGACTCTCGTTGTCACCTTTTGATCCATAGAACTCAGGGCTGCCATATCACAAATTTACCCATGCCTGCACCCTCTTCTACCCTCTCTAAAAAAGGTGCCATCTGTCAGTAATATTTAAAATTGTATTTGAAAACTGTTAAAACTATTGCATCATACTTTCATTGTTGTGAGATACCTTGGCATTTCTTGTTTAGACAAAGTTAATGGCGTTAAGGCTTTATCCACCTGAACAGGAGTTTACTTTTTGAATAATAAGAATTATATGTCACAGGGTCAGAGGCTGGAGCATCAGAATTTTAGAGAAGCTTGGGGGGGGGGCATGGCCAAAAGAAAGTTTGGGAACTACTGATCTAAACAAAAAAGAAACCCCACGTGTTGAATGTCTGACTGTCCTGACACCTGAACAAGAGCCTTGCAGAAGGAGTGGGGGAAAGAGGTTTCAATAATAAGGTTTCCCCCCTTCTGGTTCCCCTGTTCCAAAGTTGTGGGGCTTCTGCTCAGCAGCTGGAGCCAATCAGCCACCAAGGGGTGGAAGGAGGTGGCCGAGCAGATGCCCGAGGAGCGGCAAGAGATGGACGCATGGAAGGAAAGGAAGGCTCTGTCTGAACCCAAGAGAGCACGCATGGATGTAGCCCTGCCTCAGGCACAACAAGAGGGAGTTTGTGATGCAGAGTGTACCTAGGCCAGAACTTTGCCTCGGTACACACACACAAATATTCTACCCTGAGGCGGAAGAGGCTAGGGCCGGGTGGGAAACTGCCCAGAAGCCTGATATGCCATCATGGCCCTGGGTTAGAAGCGGGTGGCATTATGGATTAGCTCTCAGATTTCTGTGTGTATAAATTCATTTAGCAAAGAAGCCCCCCTACATGTGAATGTACACAAATATAAACAAGTTTTTAAGTCTTGTGAATCACAGTTTTAGAAGAGTGCTGTCTGTTTCTCATTTTGTCTTGGGGAGCAATGCATGTTTGTCCAAAACACTGCGCTCATTAAAAAGAATGATTTTAACAATATTCTACATTTGGGAACTATCTTGAGTTCCTTGCAAAGGACTGTCAATTCTCTACAGATGGTTGTGTGTCTTCTCCATATTCCCAACATCAATGGCAGTGCTGAACCCCTTAGAGATTCCACACAAGGCGAACACCAATTGTAACTTGAAATCCACATGGGTTACTCTGGGCAGCCCAAAGCACTCTGCCCCATGGGGGGGGGGGGGAGGGGATGAATAGGCTTTGAAAAACCAAAAGAGCTTCAGCTGCTTTTTTTTCCATGTGCTTTTGGCACATGGTAGGCATGTGGTCTAAGCTTTGTACTGAGGCTAAATTGGCAGTAGGTGATCACTAAAAGATGAAAATGACTGCAACTGAATTATTTTTAATTTTCTTTATCCTGCCCTCATGACACAAATGTTACTGGATGTCCCTGTCCATGAGTAAGGATTATGTCTGGAAGATAACCTATTGTTTCTGAAACTTTAACAATTAGTCAAAGTGTGCCACGGGTAGTTACACTTAGACTGGGTTCAATTGGCAATTAGACATTTGAAGTAATCAACATTTTATTTTCTCAACAGTGCCCTGGATGAGGGTATTCTTTGGTCATATGAAATCTATTCTGAACTGAGGCAGCCTACTGTACTTGCAATAGCCCTGGGGTTTGCATACTGGCTGCATTAAAACACAATTAATTTTACAATGACCAGGCAGAATGTTGGTAAGAAACTGATTATTGTATTTGTCAAATTTATTTCAAACTTCTGGTGCTCATTCTTTAGTGATGTATTAAATGGTTCCATATGTCAACCCATCTTTAAACCCCAATAACCACATCTATATGCTAGTCCTTACTTAAAGACTCCAACAACCAATGTTTCCTGACAATGGCAAGAAATAGTAAAGAGAGGAGACAAAGAAAGAACCGTTCTAGTTTTCACGGAAGCCCTTCAATCACACACATTTGTTGTGTGAAGCTTCAATATTGGCCTTTGTCTTCCTTTATAGTATAATTCCCATGATAGGCAGTGCAAGCTTGAGGATTGAGGTGTCTATTGTTGAGCTCCTATTCCTATTCCTTGGCAGAGGAATGTATAACCAGGGGATTTCCAGATGCCACAAGGACTAAAGCATAATCTTAACCCCATGTGGCAGTGTCTAGATGACATCACATTTAGCAAGCACAAAAGAGAAAACATTTTTAGAAGTGTTGTGTCTGGCACAGCTCTCCTTGACAGGCATAGGCATATAGCATGTAAAATCTAAAACCTGCTGGAGTAGAGCTAAAAGCTGTTATCCAAGCTGTCGTATCTGTATTACAGTGTGTAAAGATATTTCCTGACAAGAAAATTGCAAAAAGCTTTCTGGCGAGTAAAACAAAGCTTCTCTCTTTCCCAGCGGCCAATCAACAGATGCAGTTCTGGTCACAGATGGTACATTTATAGCCTATTCTCTCCTCTCACCTTTGGCACAATGATTTCCTTATCCGTACTAAAAGGCATAAGCAAAACAAAATTGAAATCTTGCTTCCCACTTACATTTTACATACCCAATTTCTAATGTAAAAAAAAATCCTGTTTTAATTGTGCAACATTAATCATTCTATTTTCATATTGATTCACAGTACAGGTCTATATCTTTGGTGCTGGTGTAGTTAGAGAAGATATAGTAACAGTATGACTTGTGGTGCTTTCAAATGTCTTTTAAAACAATCTGTACAACTTAAATTTCTACAAGTCTCAGGTGTAGTTCATTCCTTCTTTGATATTAAGAATGATTTCTGGAGATTTGAAAAGGAGGCTTAATTTACAACTAAGCTTGAGCCATTCTGAGCAAAAAAAAAAAAAGGGAAAAAAAGATAAATGTTTCTAACATTTGCAGCCAAGCAAACTGAAGTGTAAAAGCAATCATCTAGACTCCTATGGTCAAAACCAGATGTTGCTGCCTGTAATAAGCAGCTGAATACATAAATGATCACAAAGATTTTAGGTCTTTTTGATACATAGATGCTTCAGTGTCAGCCTTTTTCTTTCTTTCTTTGACACTTTTTGGAAACAGGAAAATTACATTAGTCCCATAACGTCATCAGTAAGAAAGTACTACCTAGAGACTAAATGCTATGAGAAAGATGGGACTTAATCTGGCTGGCAGGACAAGTGTGGGGACCAAGGAATGTGGGATCCCACACAGGGTGGCTAATTTAAGGGACAGCCTCCCTTTTTGTTTGGTTTTATCCTGTGGGGCTGTTTTATTTCCTGTTTTTTATGAACTTTTAAAGTTTTTAAAGTTTTTAATTATTAGTACTCCATTGGTTTAGCTTATGATCGCATTTTATCTTGTAAGCCGCCCAGAGTCGGGTATACCTGATTGGGGCGGGATAGCAAATGTGAGTAAATAAAATAAATAAATAAATAAATAAATAAATTTACTAATTTACTGCAATGCTGACTTATTTGTGTATGTGCAATCAATCAATCACTTTATTACAGTCAATGACCAGCACAGTAAAATGGAGATAAACTTTTAAAATTTAAATGCTTAAAATATAGTTAAAATATATTATTTAAAAACATATCCATTCAAAATTTAAAAACTGAGTAAAATCCATTTTTAAGATTTGTGCTACAATATAACTGCTACAACATTTGAACCAGCGGGTGCAGACAGCACTTCTTTCTGACCAGTAAGAAAATACAGAATGCAGCTATGCAATGAGGCCACATATCACCTCACTTGGCTTATTATTATTAATTGATTTTTGGGATGTATTTGGATATGTTTTGTGATGCTATTCTTGCTATGTGATATTTGTAATTTGCTATGTGATATATGTAATTGTTTTTTATGCTATGGAATTTTGCTATGTAATTGTAACTGTTTCCTCTGTGAGCCGCCCAGAGTCGCTGTGCGAATGGGACGGCATCATAGTCGAAATATACAATACAATACAATTTGTCTTCTCAATAGCAATAACCTTATCAATGGCAGACAGCAATAACAAAAGAATTAAAATCAGTAGAATAAAATACAGTACATAAAAAGCTAGGCTAGTTTCAAAAGGAATGTAAGCTGGAGAAAATACATTAATACAATTCATATAACACATATACTGTACATAATCAAGTAAGTAAATCTCCCTTGCAGGATACCCCCATTTGATTGATATATTGGGTTCTTGTAGCCAACAATAACAAGAAACAAGATGCTAATCTATCCTAGTTTAATTGTTAAACTTTACTATGGCTGCTGCTAACAGCAAAGATGATGATGATGATGATGATGGTGATGATAATGATGATGATGATGATGATGTGTTGTCAAGTTGATCCCACTTATGGTAACATCTTAAAAACCTTTCAAGGTTTTCTACATACAAAGTACATCGAAAGTGCATTCCCCGTTCCTCCTTCTGGTGATGCTTTGGGTTTGCCCTGGTTTGGGGCTGCAATTCTGCGAGTGGTGTTGCCACTATTGTCCATTTTGATGGGATCATAAGAGCTCGAAATGTACAAATAGGTTCTAATTCACCATGCCATTCATTTTGGAAAGTACCTGATTGGGCTTGGTTTTATTTTTCAGCATGATAATGATCCCAAGTACACTGTTAATGCAATGGAATCATATTTAGCTGGAAAAACAGCTGATAAACCACTGAGAGTCATGGACTTCCTATGACAGAGTCCAGGTCTGAATACTATAAAGTATAAAGGCAGTATGGGGTCAGTTGTTCAGAGAACTAAATAAAAGACATCCTAAATCTAAAGAAGAATTGTAGGACGTGCTGAAGGAAGTCTGGTATAATATACTATCAGATTACTTCAGAAAACTTCAGGACAGTCTCTCCAAAAGAATTCAAAATGAAGGTCCCACTAAATACTGACTTTTGCCTGAAGAAGCCATTTGGTTCTGAGAATTGTGTTTGTTTGAATTGTGAGTACATATTTCCTATATTTCCAGTAATTATGGATGGCCATTAAAAGCTTCCTAAAAAGCAAAGCTGGGGGTGGCCTAAGACTTTTGCAAATTACTGTATATCTGCATAATCACCTGCCAATTTTTGTGGCAGGTAACAAATGGCCATCCAATGACATGGCTTAATTTCCAAAAGGCACAGAATTATAGTCTGTGTTGGGCATTCCCAGGTATCTCCAGTCTAATGCCCCAGGCCAAGCTCCTGCAATCTGACTTTTAAAAGTCCATTGGGGTTGAGGTGGGGACAAAGGCATCCAAGGGTAGTGTTGCTCCTGATTTGTGACCAAGGACTGCCACGGGATTGGTGCTGCTTGGCTCCTAATGACCCCAGTCCCAGCATGTGCCGTGCATGTGTTTAGTATAACAGATAACTCACCTGGTCCATGAGTTCTGGCTGCCATCTGAGATATACCTGGATCTCTGTCAAGTAGAATCTTAAGGAATACGGACTTGTTCACCTTCCCTAGCTGGTGAAGCTGACCTACTGGGCACAACATGTACAGCAATGTTGGGAAAAGAGTTGCTTCATGGAGCTTTGCTTACCTGTTCCCTGGTGTGCTCTCAAGTGGCATGATGTCTTCTGAGCAAGGTGGAGAGAAAGCTGTGGGTCCTGTAGCTCCATATTGTATGGAAGGTGACCCACCCCCCACTATATCCTCACAACAACTCTTTTGTGGGAGGCCAGGGTGAGAGAGTGTAACTCAGGGGTGCCCAAACTATGGCCCATGGGCCAGATCCAGCCCCCAACACTAATTCATCTGGTAGGCGAAGCCCTCATTCCTGGAAGAGGAAATAAAACATGCCCATATGGGCACATTTTACTTCCACTTCTGGGAGCAATGAGAGCTTTGTGGGCCAGATGAATTGGCATCATGGGCCATAGTGACCGGCCCCCTGAACCACGTGACCAGCCAAAGTGACTTTCCTCTCCTCACCTCACCTTGAAAGACTGCTCAGACATGGTTTCTCTGAAGCAGGAATTAGATGCCTAACCTGTTGGCAGTGCTTTAGCAGAGGGTTTCTCACATCCAGAATGTATTAAACTTGATGACCTTTGGGCACCCACCAATTCTCCCATTACATGATTGTATCATTCTGTTTGTTTTATGGATGGGAAACATTGTAATATAAATATGTTAAATATGATTCAGCCAAGAAAATAAGCACTTTACAGCCATAGGCTCAGGGGTGAGCACTTTCTATTTCAATAGCAGAGTTGACCATACCTTTAATTAATGTTTCTCAGCTTTAGTGTTATGCCCCTTAATTGTAAATCTGTAAATTTCAAAGTCATGCTCTAACTATGAATATTTCAAATTATAATGCTGTGGCTAAAATCTGTTTTGCTTTAGTGCAGTAAATCACAACTAGAGCAGCACAACTGAACTGATGGAGATTTGATGAGTCAACTGTGCTGTATCCATCAATACCCAATGGGATAAAAGAGGAAGCAAAGATCCACTGATGTAAGATCCACTGATTCAAGTGTGACTTACTAGAGTGTGAATTAGGCAACAGTTTTTACCTCTCTGGGCTGTAACTCCTTGCCCAAATTAAAGATACAAATAGAAAAAAGAGAAAAAGGAGAGAAGAACATTAGGTTAGAAACTAATAAATGCAATGGCATTAGTGCTTGAACTTGACACTTGTAATGGTAAACTCGGCTAATGTTAAGTAGAAATAAAAAAGGAAGTGGTGCAGTAGGAATTTTGTGTAGTGTATAAGTTGTTTAAGAAGGGAAATAATTCTAATTTACAACCACACAAAATGCTTCTGTTTCTGCCCTCTAACATCCAAAAATTATAAACTGAACATTCCATTGAGATTATTTTTTTACACATTTTTCATTTCCCCCCATAATGTTCAAAATGACTAATCAAATTGAAATGTCTTATGAGAAGCTCTGCTATCATTAAATGAGATTGTTCCATAAGGAGTTTGCAAAATGGGAGGGGTATTGTCACCCGCCCATTGAAATGAGAGAGGATGTTGCTATAGAGCTGGTTTGGTTTTTAGAAAGAATTTTTTAAAAAATCAAATCTGCCTGTTCAGCATCTTTAGCAGGCCTGTTCAAAGTGAGATAGATGTTTCCTCCATTATGGGTAAGGATCTTTGTGATTTCATTGGGTGCACACATTCAGTGGCAGATGGGTTGCCTCTTGTATAGTAATTGTAAAATAAGGTTGTGTTTATATGACAGAGTCAATCTGTGAAAGTGGAAAACTAAAGTGGAAAAGAAGAAAGACAAGGGAGGGAGGAAGAAAAAGATAAAGACAAAGTGGCTCACAACAACTAAAATCATGCAGCATCACAAATTAAACCATCATACTAAACTATATATTTTTTAAAAAAAAATTAAACATAGGACAACCTTAAAAACAATTGTTAATAAGTTCCTGATGTTATGACATTATTGTTCCTTATTGAGTCAATAGCACAGACACAGAACCTTGATGGATCAACAGCATCTTGGTTTATAACATGATCATGTTTCTGTCTTGTCTTCATGTTGTGATGGGCACCTTTGCTTTAAAGTGACTTCCCATGATGAAATCAAATCTTTTTTCTTTGATCACCACTTCTTCTGAGATATGTCTGTCCACCTAGAGACAATTAAAAGTACAATTCCTGAGGCTTCAGCTGGCATATTTTATTATTTATTTATTACATTTATTTTCCTACTCTGGGCTGCTAATAATACAAAACTCATACATTAAAACAGTCAGACATTTTAAAAAATACACATATGTATACCAGAAACAAACAAAAAAACCCTATCAGTGAAGCCTGATACTATTGGCACAGTTAGAAGGACCCCTTCAAAAAGGCTTTTCCAATCTCCTCCTGTTAGACAGAATCAATAATTCAGCCCCAGCTTCTGCCCATTGTGAGTTTATGCACATTTTGCAGATGTTGATATTTCAATGTTTGCTATAAATGTGCAAATTTTACTGTATTCCAATGCCTGCTGGGCTAATATAAGATGTTGCCTATATTTTTCCCTGCCCGTTTCACCTTCCTTAATGCTACTGAAAATATTGTTAAGATGACACTTTGACCTGAAATAGGGACGGACTATGTATATTTTTGATGAAATATTTCTCCAGACTAGTAAAATATCTACTTCGAAGTAAATAAATGACCTTACTTATATTCTTGTGTTTATCTCTTAATGCTGTAATGTATTGGGAATCCTATGGAAAGATCTGAAAGTAGGCCTCAGTTTTGGAGATTTAAAAATGGTTCCTACGGAGCAAGTGTGGGGACCTAGGAATGTGGGATCCCATGCAGGTTGGCTGATTTAAGGGATTTAAGGGACAGCCACCCCTTTCTGCCCTTGTTTTTATCTGTTGTGTTGTTGTAATTTTTCTTATGAATTTTTAAGGTTTTAACCTGTGATTTTAATCTATGATGTAAGCTGCCCAGAGTCGGGTCTACCCGATTGGGGCGGGATAGTAAATATGAGTAAATAAATAAATAAATAATAAATTTTTCTTTCTTAGAAAGGGTTAATCAACTGGAATGGGGTATGTTGTGAAGTTCTGCTTCTCCAGATGACCAGAAGGAGGGAGTTTTTCTCCTCAGGTGCAAGGGGTAAGGGATTTTTTTTAAGATAGCCAAAACAGCTTTGAGCCTGGGAAAGTACTTTGAAGATACATGGGAAGTGGGGAGTGATTGACACTATAAACCAGAGTTTCACAACATTTCCCTGCCGTTGGCCGGACTACACCCCTTAAGACAGGTGAGCTGGCCAGACACATGGTTCCCCTGCCATAAATGCTGTCATAAAACATGCCCACAGCTGTTGTAAATGCATTTATGACAGCCTTGGGTGTATTTACAGCATGTTCTTGGCTGTACTGTATTTGCCATTTCCACTGCTTCTGGTGGCAGCAGCAGTAGGAGCAAGGGCAGTGCATTTTTGGATGTTTTTGCCACTTCTGACACTGGTGGCAGCAGGAGCAAGAGTGGCAGGTCACATGAAATGGCGCCACGAGCCAGCCCATGAGCCATAGGTTGAGACCTCTTGCTTTAAACTATAATCTAATTGGATTAGTTTGAAGAAAAGGCAGGAGTAGGTATGGAAGATGGGAATTATTAGTGTAGGAGTAGGATGATAAAACATAACGCTTGGCCTGAGAAAAAGGCATGCTGTGCAAATGTACAAAACTATAGTCATTATGTAGAGAATAGCTAAAGGCAGGAAATGCTTATTAGGTAGTTAGTTCTTCTTTATTTTAAAAATGGGTAAAAGGAAGAAACTAAGGACTGTTCTCTGTTCTTTTTAAATGCTTGCCATTTTTGTACTTGTGACTTTTAATTTTTTATATAATAAATCATTTCAACTTTTTAAAGAAGATTCATGGGTTGGTGGGAGAGTTTCCAGTCCTTTTGAACCATATGGCCATTGCTATCTTTGCTTGATTGTTCTACCTGAGCTGGTTGCTGTTTAAACAGGAACAATCATGAATTGAAAAATCTACCATAGATTTCCCTAGCCCTGGACAAGAACTTCAGACAAGAACTCTGAAGCAGCAAAGGTCTTCAGTCGGCTTCCTGAATGAGTGCTGGTCCCTTGCAGGGTGGAATCAGTCCTGTGGTAGTGGGAATCAGGTATTGGATTCATTACATCCTATATTATAGAAAGTATGGAGGTCAGTTATACGTATGGAATATGATCTTCATCATAACACTGTATGTACTGCGCCGCTTAATGAAAATTTTACCAACAAGAAGTTTTTCTATGGTACCATTAAACACTAGGAGAAGTTTCTTGAGATCTTATTTTTCACAGTATAGCAGTACTGTATTTGAAATATAATGCAAAGAATTGGCTCTTGTGTACTAAATCTAATTGCAACATGACAAAGAGTCCAGTATCTCTTTATCTGCCAGTAGCATTTCTGAGCAGTTCTTCCAAACAGTATGAGTATGAGTGGCATACAAGAGCCTTGCCAGTGTTTTGCATGAAACAGTACATGGCAAAATCAGCTAGTAATTAGACTCCAGACCCTAGGTCTCCATGTTTCTTTTCTCCTCAAACATCTTCACACTTTGAAGCTTCTCTCTTGTCCTCTTAACCACAGAGACTGGTTGACTATCTTTGCCACCATTTCTCATTCCAGATTTCTTTTTATAGCTCTTAAACCTTGCAGAGCTCCATATGTCTCATTAGCCTAATTGTAGACTTCAAGAAAAAAAAATATTGCTGAATCCACTCTGCTCATTTCACTACAGATCCCCACTGTTCTTAGATTACATTAGTTGACCTCAAGAGTCTTTCCCCAGGTTTATGTACAGTGCTATAGCTACTGTCATCAATCATCAAACAGCATAAAAATCCAGCATTCACCAGCAAGGGAATACATGATTTCTTCAACCCAGTAGGAGCAAACTTTAGAATTGATTTCATGATAATTGAGTTTTAAAAGCACGATGTAATTTAACTGGAATATTTTTTTAACAAGCTGCCTTTACTGGAATACTTTATTCGCCAGGTCCAGGGTTAGGGAGTTGACTAATAGACACTGATGATGATAAATCAGTGTAGCACTGTTAATTTTCAGAGAGTTGCTTTGGATTTGGCTTCTCAGCCCTTAGCCAATACAATTGTGAGAATTAAATTCCTCTGAAACTAAGAAATTTAGGAGTAGAAAAAATTAGAGTGGCTGTTTCCTTATAGTTTATTTTTAAAAGGTTTAAAAAAGTAATATAGAAGAAGAAGCTTGTGAGACTTTGAGTTTGACACAATGGTTCACTTTTAACTTGGCAAAATGGAAGACAACCTTAGAACCAACAAGTGCTTGCCCAGAATATTGTGGCCATTGTTGTAGCAGACTGTGTCATCTTGTCATTTGTAGAAGCAGTGGTATTCTTGGAGTACTCCTATGACTGCTGCTCTACATGTTACTGTTATACATACAGCCTAAGCAGCAGGCAAGCAGACTGAGGCAAGCCTGGGCTGTGGATACATTATGACATTTCTTATGCCTTCTTTGTAGACAGCATCCTGTGACAGCATCCATTGCGACATCTTGTCTTTCAACCTATATCTTGTTTTATCATGCTTCAGCACATGAAAGGGTGAAAGTTAGATATGAGGTCCTCTGCTGTCAAGCTTTCTGCATTCATGATAATATCTGGATTGGATTTCTGATGATGGGCTACGATGGTGCTATGTTCCACTCTGAGCCTTTCTCTAATAACCTATGAACATAGAACATTGGCTGTATCAAGGTGATTGAGAAAAGGTTTGATTTGAAAGTATGAGTGAGGAAGCATTTCAACCCCAACCCCTCACTGTCACAGTTTCCCTGTGAAGAAGACCATTTGAAGAGGAGATGGTCTGCTATGCCAATAGCTTCGTCACATAATCTAGAACCTTGATTTTCTGGATCCCTGTTCAGATTGAGAGATTCCAAGTGTAGCACATGCTTACCCTTTCAGATAGTTGGTCTCCATTACCAGATAGCAACAGGTGGGGGAGGAGTGACTATAATGTTCTCACTGCTCATATTATCAAATTAACTCCACTTTGGGGGTTATTTTCCTCACATACTAACCAGGATTTTAAAGAAAAACTGGATTAACACCATAAATGCAGTAAATTTAACAAAATCAAAACATTTTTATGCCTCTTCCAATTTTTGACCCCATGTATTTATTTATTTATGTATTTATTTATATTATTTATATTACTTATATTATTTTATTCATATTATTTGTATTCTATCATTCTCTCACAGGATGTCCAAGGAGACTCACAACAATTAAAACTATATAATGATCACATTTTAAAAAATACCATAACATTATATTAAAATCATATTTAAAAAATTAAACATGTGTCAATCTGAAAACAAAAATTAAATATTAAAACCAGATCCCTCAGAAAATAGCAGCTTAGCTTCTTTGATAGATTTTGCACAATTTATTCTTTTATTCCCCATGCTTGCAACATCACTATTCTTTTTTTGACAGGTAGATGGCACAGTTGACTGCTTATCCTCCCCCCACTTTACTGTGCCTCCGGTCATAATTTAATTACCTTTATTTCTCCCCTTCTTTCTCTAGTTCTTAATCTAAAGCACCAACAGCTTTGGCAATCAGCAATCAGTGCATTAAAATAAGACATCATCTTCCATTAGGGGAAATTCTTACAAGTCCACCAGGGTTAACTTTCTTTCTAGCACTAATTTGCAGGAGAAAAATCTCAACAAGATACAAGAAATGGATATGCCTTTAGCATCCCATTAAGTAACATGAAGCCCCAAACATTATATTTCACCTTGTTGTCTCTGCTTAACTTAAATAAACAAAGGCACTCAGCTGATACATTGGCAAGACCCCAGATCTGTGCTCATCAGGAATATTTCAGTTTATTGACAAATATTAATAATAAACACACACCATGTTAGTGCTGTCATGTCATCTGTCTGGATAAGTTTCAGAATTCAACAACCTTTGCGCTTACATTTGTATATTAGACAAATTTAAATTCACCTCAGACAACAATGTTACAAATTGTTTACAAATTATCATTCCCTTTAAAATATGCTGCTGAGGTTGTACTGTTTGAAGAACAAAATGTGTATCTTATTTAGAGGCAAAAGAGTGAGGGAGAAGACTTGGAAGGTGTCTTGGAATTCATGCCAAGAAGCACTCATGGAAATAATGTCCAGGAAAGTTAGTCTGTTGTGGCAAAAACAATATGTGGCTCTATAGCACCTCAAGCAGGGGCCACAGTGGCTTAGAGGTTAAGATATAGAGCTTGCCAACTGGAAGGTCAGCAAGTCAGCAGTTCAAGACCTGAGTGCTGCACGATGGAGTGAGTGCCCATCATCTGTACCTGCTCCTGCTAAACTAGCAGTTCAAAAGCAAGAAATTGCAAGTAAATGAATAGGTACTACTTCAGTGGGAAAGATAACACCATTCCATTCATTCGGATGTCTATTGGCTCAAGTGGCTAAGACCAGCATCTGACTGGAAGGCGGGAGGTCGGCAGTTCTATTCCCGAATATTGCTGGAAGGAATGAGCTCCTGTCCCAGTTCCTGCCAACCTAGCAGTTTGAAAGCAAGAAATTACAAGTAGATAAATAGAGACCACTTCGATGGGAAGGTAAACAGCATTCCGTGTCTAGTCATGCCTGTCACATGACCCTGGAAACATCTGCAGAAGCAGACAGCGCTGGCTCTTTAGCTTTGAAACAGAGATGAGCACTGAACCCTAGAGTCAGATACAAGTGACTTTCAAGCAAGGAAAACCTTTACCTTTACCTTTACCTTTACCTTTACCTTTACCTTTACCAGTCATGCCTGCCACATGAAAATGTAACTGTCTGCATTTTCTTTGGCTGTAAATGGAAATGAGCACCACCTCCTAGAGTTGGACATGACTGGCTTTTGAGCAAGGGAGACCTTTACCTTTACCTATAGCACCTTAAAGACTAACAAATCCTACTAATGACAAATCGTTGTGAAATTTAGCCTATTTACACATGTGGCAAAGTGGGCTGTAGTCCATAAAAGCTTATGATGAATAAAAAGTCTTAGTCTTCAGGGTGCCATATGACTCCCTCTTATTTAAGAAAACAGAAGTCTTACAGCCATGGTCCAAGATATAAGTGCCTCCTACATTCCAGGTTCATGCTTTCACTCATTAGGAGTTAGGAGTGGACAATGAAATGTATCTAGGATAATGATTTTTAAGCCATTCAAATATATTTAATTCATTGGTTGAAAACCTGTCTTAGTTATTCAAAGAGTGTAAGTTTTAGTTGTGAAATGTTGTAGGTTTAAAAAACCCTTCTGTAGGCATGGTCTGTTATGTGTTGAGTCACATCAGTATGCAACAGATAATGGGCAAAACCCTGCTGCATAACTTTGTGCCCAATGCTACTCAGATCAGGCACTGGATATATCTGACTTCCACGAATTATGAGCTTCCTAGCTCCATTGCCATTCCTACCATGCTTTCATTTCCAAGACTCTCTTGAGCGACCTCTTGCCCTGGGGAAGCCTTCAGGAGCCTCAGTTTGAAGCTGAATCTTTAAAGGTCAAAAGTCACCATTAGATCACCATGGCTCAGATTGGGAAGACTGCTCCCACTGATCCTGTAAAAATTTTTACATGCAGAAACACACATAGAGAGATGTTCAAGGCTGTTAAGGCCCAAAATTATGTAGCAACCACATAGATGATTCCATCCTTAACAAAAATTTCCTTCTTTGCCATATTCACGTTACCTTCTGCTATACAGCATATATACTGCAATGTCATATTGAAATATGTATTGGTGATGACAGAGGTGCTGTTGGACAGGGAAGACACATTTTTAGTATTTCCTAGGCAATGTGGAATGCCGGGATGAGCACCTGAAGGTCATAATTTACCCATATCTTCCTGTTTGTTTCCTCAAAGCATTAATTCATGGTTCCACTCCCAGCTTTTGAATCCATATTCAAACAAACACAAAGACATATTCGTCATTTCTATCAGTGCTGAGACCTTTTTTCAAGGAAGTCTCCAGAAAGGTCTCTTGGTGGAAAACTTCCCATGTAGGGGAACCCTCCCTTGCAGACAAGTCCACTATGAGACATTATTTTTTAATTTATTATTTGATTTACGTTGCCACCCAACTCAGAAGACTCTGAGCAGCACACAAACGAAACCGATCACAATTTTAAAACTATAAAACCTCAAAAAAAAATGTCTGGCCACGATGGTGTCACTTTGATGAACCTCAAGCAGGCAAGAAACAGTATTTAAATTTTCTGTGAGGTTCTGGAGCAGTGTTTTCTCAGAGTATGATGGGAACTAAAAGGATAGCTCCTAGGACTAGGTTGTCAGTGCTCTGGGAAGCGTGCTCCCAAAAATTGCAAAAATGAGTATAGACATGGGTTGTGAGTCCTGCCATACTAGGACCATAGCTGCTGCCTAAGCCTGATTAATATTGCTGAATTTGCAGCTCTTCTTGCTTTCTGGGGGGGAAAACCCTCCTCTTTATCTTTTATTTATAAAAAGTCAGCAATGTTTATTCAACATATTATTACTGAGTAAGCAGCAGTTCCAGCTATAAATCTGATTTGGAGCATCCAATCTTTCCTCTCAGCCTATCATTCAAATATTTCATTTATAAAGTCAGCACAGCTTGTCTTTGTGGGTTGCGTTCAGGATCTATGTTTTACAGAAAGCAATGATTATTGGCTCTAATGCCCCTTTAAAAATTGACATGCTTGCCTATGAACAGCAAATGTAGTTTGCTTCAGCATTTATTGCATTACTTTTTGCCCCCTTTACAGTTTTGAGATGTGATAAATATTATTCTGGCCTGGTTACATTGTTGTAAGTCTAATCAACATTAATGCTGGTGAGAAAATACAACCTTGCAAATTTATAATACTTTGAATCACATCATTTTGCTAAAACAGGGTATTTACATTCAAGGAAACACTGACTTTGTTTCTACTTACTAGGAAGTTAAGCTTATTCAGTTTAGAAGGATTTTCTTCTGGTTGAGCATGTTTAGGTCTGAATTGTTCATTTTGTTGAAGGCAAGGCTGACTAAAAGATACAGCTAGAGTTACACAAGACCACAAGGTTCTAGTCCTCCACACTAAATCACTGAACATGCCAGGAAGCCACAGACCAATCTCTATCTCCAATCTGATCTCTCTGTTGTGAGGGTAAAGCTGAATAGTAAAAAAGCCAAATACTCTGCGCTGAGTTAAATGGAGGCAGAACGGGAGAAATGTAACTAGTAACTAAGTATGGAAGTAACATAAGGGCTTTCCTGACATCTGTATGTTAAGTGGAATTTCAACAAGGTAGCCTAAATCCAGATAGAGTTGTACTGATATACCCACCACATCAGCAAGTCCCTGGATTGATCCTGGTGGCTCCAGAAAATGTTGATGGTGTGTGTGTAAAGACTACAGCAACTGTCATTTGAATGTTTATCAGCTGAGTAAAGATGGCAGAGGTGAAAATGAATGGACATGCCCCTTGAATAAAGCTTTCAACCCATCCATACCTTCATTCAGAGACAATTTCTAAGCCACATTTCTCAATACACTCCAAGGTATCCTTCTCCTGCTCCACTCAGGAGTAAGACATCCTTTAAACCAGGGGTTTGCAGCCTATGGCCCACAGGCCAGACCCGGCCCATGGCACTGTTTCATGTGGCCCACGTCATTGCTGTCCCCACTGGAAGCAGATGTATTTATGTAATTTACATAATTTATGTAATTTATGTAATTTATGGCAGTGTAAATGTGTCCACATTTACAACAGCAATGGACATGTTTTACGACAGTGTTTATGGTAGGTGAACCACCAGTCTGGCCCACTCAGCTATCTGAGGGGATGTGGTCCGGCCCACAACGTGAAAAGGTTGAGAGTTCCTGCTTTAAACATTCAGTTTGAAAGTCTTTAGAGGAGACTGTAAGTATATTCAACTGAACATCCAAAAGTCTGTTTACTTTCTAGGCAGAAGGAGAGCATGGGTTTTTTGTGCATTCCCATGCTTCTACCACAGCAAGAGTTACCTATGCTGTCAGGCATAGACAAAGGTTGGAAATAACCAACTAATAATAATATAGCTACCTCTAAGTCATTATTTTTTGAGTAACCAGTTATACATCTAAGAATTTGCAGTTATTTTTATATCTATGGCTGAAATCCAGTAGTAAGTCACAACTAGAGAAAATCCAATTAATCAAGAGAACTTATAGAGAAGTTGACTCACCATATGCCCACTGATTCAATGGGCCTACTGCAGTCATGACTTAACACTGGATTTCAGCCAAATGAGTGCTATTTATGTTGATTAGATGTAACAAGTAACACCTAGTTACTTTCAAAAGTTGTCTTTAAAGAGAATTTTGAGGTGCATTGAGAGATATTTTGTCAGTAATTAATGTTTTATGCCATTCTTTTTTCATTCCTAAGTGGCAAGGGATATATTATTTGCTGCTTGTCTTTTAAATTTTTAAAATCTTTCAAGTGGTCCATATCAGAATTGGCCTCTAGAGGAAACTGGATAATATTTCTTTCTATCTCCCTGGCCTTTGGTAATGACAATGTAATGCATTAATGACATGCAACATAGTTTTGGGGGGAAATTTAAGGACACTTTTTTATACAATGAATCATTTGTTTATGAGAGGAAAAGTCCATTTGAATCTTTATAATTTGCACACACAAAAAGTAGAAGCCCTCAGCAAGGGGGGGGGCACTTTCAGAGGGAAAAGAACCAAACAGATTGAATCAGCTTTTGCATAATGTAGGGAGCAAAAATATTTCATTTATTTATTTATTTATTCATTCAGATTTGTATTGCCGCCCACTCGCCGAGGCGACTCAGAGCGACTCATTCATTTTATATGGGACCAAATCCCACAGCATTTAGGCTTGTAGTCAAGCACTAACATAAGACATCTCTTTCCAAAGGGAACAGTTTAGTTCTAGGGATCTGAATAGGGCTTTCTAAAATGGGGTCTTGTATGAAATCAGGCAGCACTAGTCTTCCCATTAGGCAAAATGATGCAGCTGTCTCAGGCAACAAAATTTAAATGTGATGGAATGGTATGATTTGTTAGTTATTTAATTTTAAAAAAAAATTATACTAGCAGAGATGTTCCTGGGAGATTTTCCTGTCTCATGCGTCTACATAGCTTACTCTACTAAGCCCCTTGGCAAAGATGTAGGGGAGGGGTACCATATGCTATTTATCCTCAGGTAGCAAAATATTTTGGATGGCATCTGGACAGAGAATCTACGTGAGCTCTTTGCTGCAAGCTTTCAGACTCCCGTCATTGAAAGCAATGGGGAAGACAACAAGTATTATGTCAGGAGGACAGAATGACTCCTTCTGTTCTCGCTTCTCCCTCACTTACTTCTAATCACAGCTAGAATGATTCTGCAGTTATTTCTTTGCAGCAGTATTCCAGCATTTTGGAGATTTGACAATGTAATTGCCATGTTGTATTCATTTTATGTGCCAAGCCAAGCATACACTCAGCTTTCTAAATAGCTACTGAAGTAATCAACAAGGACATTTACACTATGTGCAAAGTATGGGAAATGAGACCTATTCCCTCTGAATCTATATTGCAAGAGGTCACCTTTTTGGTGACAGTTGACTGTTAAGTTCTGTTATTCCTCATATCATGAAAGGTCAGCAGGGAAAAGGTTTGGCATAGATACCAATAACCTTTCCCTTCACCCCCAAGACCAAGGCAATCTATGGTTACTAAAGCTGGCTGTACTACTTATTTCCCTGCACCATTTGCTAGAAGAAAGGTAAATATATTCAGAAGGGTGACCAGCCCCAGAAATTCTGCATCCTTGTTTGTATTGTCTTTGGTGGATTAGAAACATTAGCAAGGCACTGTTGGGTTTAGCTATGACCATAAAATCGCTTTCACAGTGTTGTTTTGATTTTGCATTCCAAACAATTGCACAGCCAGGCTACAAACAAGCATGCAACAGTCAGCTTGCAAAATATGTACCCTATTGCTTTGGTTGTGCTTATGGAATCAGTGTCTCAAGTAGGATGCTGGTCAATGATTTTTAGAGCTTCTAATTTTGCATCTGTTGATTTCATAGTCGTATGCAGAGTTGCAGATAAAGAATTCTGATCACACACAAAAAATGAGAAGAGACTTATATGTATCCCAGGTAGTTAAGTACAGTATTTGCTTTCTCCATGCCTCCCCCAACCCCCAAGGATTTTTATATTTCTCAGTTAAAACATATTAATTCCACTTTGTTATAACACCATCCTGAAGTATGCTGGGATTTGTAGTTTGACAAAGTTCTCAGACTTTTATGTTGTAATTCAGGGGGATGGACTAGACCTTTCTAACATAGTCTTCTAAGACTATCACCAAGCTTCAAAATCCAGCATTCCATGACATGGGGTTTTGGTACATAAAGTAAAATCAAACTGCAACAAATGTGTACTGTAGATACACTTTATGTCTCTCTTCATCTCTGTTTCTAGGATTAATATTTCTTCTAACAATAGACAGAAGAAACACAAACACATATTGACTAGAAATCTTCACTTCTTGACAACTATACCTTTAAGCACAGTTCAGCGGAGTGGAGTGAACCAGCTGCATGTTGGTGATTATTTTATTGGTAGGAAAGACCAATCCAAGCATAATAAAAAGTCAAATATCTAAGGGATATTCAGAATGAACCCAATGAACTTTCTACTGCCTTCATATTCATGGAACTAGAGAAGGACATAAGAAGATATGGAAATGGCAAAGCATTTGGACAGAGCAAATTAAACATTTTGGACAAAATCCAAAAGAATGACTCCTTCAATTCTTTAATAACTGCTTTGCAATCAAATAAAACCCAAAAATAAGGTAAAAGACAGAACTAATTGCTATACTGAAATCAGGCAAAGAACCATCACATCCCAAAATCTTCAGGCAAATTTTCTTACAATGCAACATATAAAGTGTTTGAATAAATTCTGTTAAATCATCTAGCCCCTAAAATCGAACCTCTTCTATTTCCAGAACAGGAAGGCTTTAGGCCACCTTTTGGTGAACTCATTCTGTAGTTCCTTTCACCTGACCCAGTGTGACAAAGATTAGCTGGCATAAGGTGACCATTGCCCAGGGTATGCCCAAATGTGGTTCAAAAATACCACAATCTTCAAGGAAGCTCTTTCTATGTACCCCAGAAAAATCACTTAATAAACTTTGAATCAAAGCAGGAAGTTCAAAAGCTATTCAAGCTATTGGGTGTCAGTCGCTGTCTATTGAAACATACCAAAAGGGCCTAAAACCAACACACACACCCCCCCCCAAGCTTTTGTCCTCATTCTTACCAACCATATTCACTCAGTGTATGTTTAACTTTCTCAGCCAATGACTGAACACTGGAAGAACTTCTTTTATTGGTATTATTTTATTTTTATTTTTCAGAACCTTAAACAGAGCTTGAGGCAAAACAACTCATAAATAAATTCTATCCACTGAGCCATTCCTTCTTGGAGTATAAAGGCACAGAAAATTAATGAAGAATAACTGGAAGGTGACTGATCATGATCTTTTCTGTATGCTCACCTACCAAGATATACAGATTGTCTTTACCTAAGCAGTTGTAACATTTGACCTAGTATACCTCCAGAGACCCACAAAGGGCTCCTAAAACACCAGCATCTCACAATCTCTCAAATTTATCTTTTAAAAAGTTTCAAAAAGTTATTTTGTTCTCTCTAGGATGTGGGAGCAATTATTCCATGTATTGAAGTTCACCCAGCATTTCTGAAACCCCATACCCAGATCCATTTTAAAGTTAACCTTGTAAGAAGGGGTAGTTACAGGAGTAGGGGCATTCTTCCACAAGAATAGGTGTGTGTAGGCACTGAAGATAGAGGTCAGGTGGAATATGAATGAGAAACATGCTATGGGGAGAAATAGTTTTAGCAGTTGAAAAATTAAGGAACCTTCTTCCCGTAGGTAGGAAATTTGATAAAGCCTGCAGTGAAAACAGTAATTCCAGGAGATATCATACTTCAGCCTTTTAATAATGCAGACATAGACATCACTAAAAAAAAAATCAGACTATACTTATTAATTAAAATGGAACCATTCCAGTTTTATATATAGGGACTTACATCACTTTTAGAGCTGGAACACAAAGAGATTCAAGCTGAGGACTCTCCAGAGTTTTTAAAACTGCTGAATTTGCTTGCTTTGAGTCTTGGCAGTAGTGGTCTACAAATGAATGGCATGATCTATATCTCTTTGTAGAGATTTTTAAAGAGGCTGCAACTATACATATCACAGTAATATGAGTGCAATGTCCGCATAGGGAAGGACTATAGCTCAATGCTACAATGAGAACTTTGCTTCCTAAAAACTGAAGACTCAAGCTAACCATCTCCACGTAGAACAGTGAAAGGCCCTTGCCTGAACCTTTGGACAACACTGTCAGTCAACAGAATTGAGTTTGATGGACCAGTGGTAGAAATGTCCAGAAGCCCTACCCCTCCACAACACTCTGCTGAGCTGTATGTGCCCAAATAAAAAGCATGTACCCTTTAGGAGATGTTAGAATTTGCCATATTGCCTTTACATTTTTTAGATCTATCTACACTTTTTTTTAAAATCCCATGAAAGAGGCCCAACTCTGTGGGCCATTCCCTGTGTCTCATCACTCAGCTATGACCTTATCTAGACGATGAGTTCCTAATAACATTGATCCATGCACTAGTAATCTCAATGATAGACTACTGCAATGTTTTCTTTTGGGGTATGCATTGACGCTGCTGCAGAGACTTCAACAGGTCCAGAATACAGCAGGTATTAGCAGGTTTTCTCACATCTCCCCAACCCAGGCTGCTTTGAACTCTATACCTTTTTGCTACCACATCAGTTTTGAGGTGTTGATTCTAACCTATAAAAGCCATCCTCAGTTTGGAACCTTGCTATTTGTTGGATTGCTTCCATCCTTTTTCATCATTTATGCCAGGAAAAATTGATATGAATAGTAGCCAACAATGATCAAGATGGCACAAAAGATTTGTCGTCGTCGCCCCCTACAGTTTCATAGAATCCCTAAGACTCCCCTTCAATCTAGAGAAGACTTTGAGAGGTATGGAACGAGGGAGGGAACTCTAGTGCCTGGAAAAAAATCAACCCTGCTGGTCTGGGTCCTGGTGCCAGTATCAGTGAGGGTAATTTTCAGACAGGAGAGTTTTGTCCCCTATTCCATAACTCCCATAGTTTTCCCCAGATCAATGAGGAGCCCCAGAACCTGGAAGAGAGGAAGAAGAAGCATTTAATGCTCCCCAAATGGCCACAGCATGGCCACATAATGTAAATTCTGTCATAACTTACAAAATAGGATTTCAGCCCCCATGTATTATGTTCAGCTGGTGCCTCTATGCAACACAAACAATAACTCCTTCCTTTGATTAATTGTGTGAAAGTGTTCTGCATCTAAAAGAAGCCAAGAGGTTGTTCTGCATGCCACATCCCTGAGAGCATGAGGTTTCTGGGATACGCCCACAAATCCATGCATGAAGCATGCACATCATAGAGTTGCATCACAACGACTCCATGCAAACTCAGAGGTGAGACAGGAAATGTTGCCCACTAGTCCTTTCAACACATGAGCCATCTTTCAATGAAGGATGGTAACTTCTTCAGTCCAAGTCAGGCCAGTATGTTTATCATCACTACATATATTCTTGGGTTACCGTTCTGGGCTTTCCCCTAACACAGTGGTGGCAGACCTATGGCACCTGTGCCAGAAGGGGCATTCAACTGCAACCAACTGCCAGAGGAAGAAGAAGCCAGGGCAGGATGAGGACCTTGCCGCCCCTCCCCCTGTGCCTACACCAACTGCCAGGGGAGGAAGAAGCCAGGGCAGGATGAGGACCTTACCACCCCTCCCCCTGTGTCCACCCCAACATATTGTATTGTAATGTAATGTATTACTGTATCTGTAAGCCACCCTGAGTCGCCACGGCGAGTGGGTGGCAATATAAATTTGAACTAATAAATAATAATAACAATTCAGAGCCAACTCTGTGGGCACATGTGCCATCACCCCAACACAGAGTTCACCCTGCCCCTCTGCCCAACAGCACAATGGGAGTGCTTCCTTCCTGGGGGGGCCCAGGCCAGCACAAAGTTTACCCTCTGTGTTGCAATAAATAAGTGGATTATGGGTTGCAGTTTGGGCACTCAGTCTCTAAAAAGTTCACCATCACTGCCCTAACATCTCAGTAGGGGTTTGCACAGGTGATGCTGGATATTTCAAGAAGACAAATAATTCAACAACAACTGTTCAGACTAGGAGTAAATCTTCATAATCCAAATAACCAGCTGACCATTCATCTATCTTACCTGTTCTGATTGGCAGTAGCCAAGAACTCTTTCGGGTTTCTGCCTTTCACAGCCTTGTGGTGCTAGGAAGGCCCAGGACCCTTGGCTTGAAAAGTGCGTGCATGCTCCCTCACTCAACTGTGGTGCCTCTAACAGTCGTGAATGCTCTCAATTGCAGCCTGCCCACCCCATTCCCTCATTCGATTTCGAAAAACTTTTGCCTTCAAAATTGCCATGAAAGTAAAAAAAAAACAAAAAAAACAGAGGATATGAAAAGTTTAACGCACTGGTGCATTTCTGTATTGGTTGGAAATGGCAGGTTCTGTCCCTCAATTGGCTCTACACATGATGAAGCTTTTCATTTCAGGATTGCTGGTAGTGTGAGGGAAACAAATTGAATACATGTGTCAAAACAGGAACCTTAATCTCTCTTCTGCTCTTTCCCTTTCTGACAAAAGAAATAAAATATTCCTTCCCTGACTCTTTGTTGCAGTCATTAGGATTAGCAGATTTAAACAGAGGCTTTTTCTGTCTATCATTTTCCATCCACCAGTTCACACAATGGAACTGTTCTCCCATCCGTGGTTCCTAGGCATCACCTTTCCACAATTATTAACACTGGGGACCGGTGCATCATTTACGCCTTTTGTTATCACACAAAACTGAGGAGGGGAGGGGAGGAAAACAATCTGTTTTATGGGTCTGGTGACATTTTATCCTCAAACAAACAAAACCCAGCTGAAAACAAAAGAAAAAACACTGCGAAATACACTTGTGACACAGAGATTTTTCTACATTAGCCAAGTTCATTTTCTTCCCATAACCATGTCTTCAAGCCAGTTGGAAACAAGGCATCATCTGTATGCTTTATGTCACAAATTGGTGTGCCTTCTGGTTCTGAATGAGTGTGAATATGCCATTCAGTTATCAATGTGTTCTTAAATTAAACTGGACTTGCAGCAATGCCATTTTCCTGGTATTTTCTTTTTCACCCTTTCAAAGGGAGAGACTTCTAGCCAAATTATCCATCTGGCCTGCTCACTGCTGCTTATTTTAAAAGAACTACATAAACAAAAGTGTACTTCAAACTCCCAGATTATTACTTTTGCTTTTGATGTAGGAGTTGAGCATCAATATCTTTTTTTAAGTACCACATTCATCATGAAAGGCCTCTTCATTTTATCTAATATCTATCTCCATACATTCAACTAACCTCGCTGACTGACTGCTTGTGTTAATAGCGAGGGAGGAGGTTAGAATAAAATGGAGGCTTTAAAAAAATCATAAGCAGAGGTTTTCAAAGCTGCACAGGAGATTTAACCACACGCCTTCCATTAAAATGAATGGGCCTATTGTGATGGAGGGAGAAAAGAGGTACAGAGACAGACAAAATGATCCCTTCACATTTTCTTTTGCATTCTGCCTGCTCTAAAAGATAATGACTGTGGAATATGTTTGACAGAATGGTGAGCATCTCTAAGAGCACATCCAAAACTCGCTCGAAGGGACTCACTTTACCTGATGGCTGGAGAATACATTTGCATTATGTCACATGAAATTACAGAGCAGCTGTTGCTGAGGGAGGAATTAAATGGGCACCATCTTGCAAAGAGACATGCTGTAGATGAGTCATGGGGCAAACCTCATTAGCATTTTGCAAAGATAGAAAATGGTGCAATAAAAGATGAACAAGAAATATATGGACCTTGCACAGGGAAATAATTATTTACCTATTAAATGGAGGCTGCGACATTGATTTTTTACAAGTCACAGCAACCAGTTCCTAACACATTCACCATTTCCATTGGTTGTTGTTCAGTCGAACAGTCAAGTCCAACCCTTAGCAAGCCCATGGACCAAAGCATACCAGGCTCCTTTGTTATCCACCGTACTCTGGAGTTCGCCCAAATCCATGTCAACAATGATGTCTAACCACCTTGTCCTCTGCTGTTCCCTTCTCCTTTTGCCTTCAATTTTTCCTAGCATCAGGGCCTTCTGTAATGAGTCCTTCTCATCTCAGTTAGTGGCCAAATTATTTGAGTTTCAGGTACAGTTTCTGTCCTTCCAAAGAGCAGGCAGGGTTGATTTCATTGAGGACTGACAGTCCAGGGAACTCTCAAAAGTCTTCTCCAGCACCACAGCTCAAAGGTGTCTATTCTTCTATGCTCAGCATTCCTTGTGATCCAGCGACCACAGCCACACATTACTACTGGAAAAAACATCATTTTAACTATGCAGACTTCTGCTTTTTATTATGCTGCCTCAGTTTCCCATAGCTTGTCTCCCCAAGAAGTAAGGATCTTTTTATTTCATGGCCGCAGTCCCCGTCTACAGTGATCTTAGATCCCAAGAATGTAAAGACTTCCATTGTTTCAATTTCTTCTCCTTCTAGATGACAGGGAGTAATGAATATGAAACAGGGACAGGAAAACAGTGTGTACTGCTTGCTCCTTGGAGAAAACTGTGATGAATAAAATATTCCAGTGTGGAGTAGCTTAATTGGCATGGTCTAGACTGAGCAGAAAGAAGGATGTGCTCCTTTGTACCAGAAATGAACAGAGTTCAAGTTACAATCTCTTCTAATAAAGCGGGAACTAGTGCAAGAGACATATTTAGAATAGAAGATTTTGAGCCCTAATTTTATTTTAGTTTATATTAGTTTGTGAAATAAAACTAAATGCTAGAGGTCTGCCTGCAAACCTATCTATATTGTTACGATATGCTATCGAATTACTTCTCACTTATAGTGACTCTAAAAGGATGTAATTGGTTTGTGAGATGTTAAAGGAGTGGTTTATCACTACTTCCATTAGATTTCCATATTTAAGTTGGAATTTTAACCCGTGTCTCCTGAGTCTCAGTCTAACACCTTATCCACAGCGGTGGGATGTCAAAAAATTTACTACCCCACCGTGATGTCATCATAGTGGGCAGAACAAACCTGATGACATCATGGGCGGGGCCAAAGAAAAAAATAATAAAATAATAAAATAATAAAATAATAAAATAAAAATAAGCACAAACACACACATACGTCAACCCACACACACACACAACACAAGCCCATAAATAAATTAAATAAATAAAATAAAAATTACATTAAAATACATTAAATTACATTAAAACACATTAAATTACATTAAAATTACATTAAAATACACCCACCCACCCCAACATAAATCAACCCACCCACCCCAAACACAAACCCGTCACTTACCTATTAGTATAAGTGCCTGGGCAGCACCGTGTTGCAAGATGGATATGGTCATCGTACTGGTTCTCTAGGATAATATGCCTTAATGTAAATGTAAAACAGCTGTACCTCCTTAAGAGTTCTCCAATTGGAACAGCAATTGGAACAGCACAGGTGTAGCTTATTGATGAGGTAACTCCAAGACTTTGCTTAAAAACCCCAAGCCAGGCCACCAGGCCTGCCAGCCACCAGGCCTTTTTAGGAACTGTGGTAGTACGTCAATATAGGTAAAGGTATTAAATACACATTAAAATAAACACAGACACACCACATCCAAAGGTGAGTCACTTACCCTGGGGAGCAGGCTATAGGGAGCTTCAGGCTAGCAGCTTCTCTTTCTCCTCCCCACTTGGAAGGACAGCAAGGAGGCTGTGCATATGCGCCAACCAGTGAAAAGGTAAGCCCCAAAGGTAGTTTCCCCAAAAAACTGCTACCGGTTCTCCAGGACACTGGGGAAAGTTACTGCTGGTTCTGTTGAACTGGTGCAAACCTGTTGCATCCCATCACTGCTTATCCACTACATTGTGCTGACTCTCAGACCTAGATTTATGAACATAAGTGTTATCCTATATTAGGTGAAAACCTTGCAAAATCCTACAATCTGTTCCCACAATAGACAACCAATTGTCTATTGGAAGTTAAAAAGCAGGGCAAAAGTGCAACAACCAACTCTTCCTTCTTTTACCAGCATACATACAAAAAGTATGTACGTATGTGTTTCAGATGCCTCTACATGAGAACTAACAAAATGTCAACCTCCATTCTTTGTAAACACCAAATTGCAGACAGTAGCCTCTGATAATCAGGTATGGCAATGGCTATAGAAATACATATATCATATGTATTTTAGAATTTTTTAATTGAATATTTTTAGATCTATTGATAACTGAAACTGTGGGTGTAAATCCAGTATGATTAGTGTCCATCAAAATCCCCTTATGTGAATAAATCTAGTCCCCTATCTCAATTGGCAGCCATTGTGGCATTCTTTGGCTGCAAATTGCAAAGTTTTGTTATATACGGAATAAAGAAGCACTTCTGCTTATCTGCTCTGAATTTCCTGCCTTCAGCTTCTCTGGAAGATCACAGTTTCGAATACAATGAGAAGCAGAAACATTCTATAATTTAGCTTTCAAAGATAATGCTTGCTTGAGTCCAAATGACCTCAGTGCTGAAAAGTAACTTGTCATGTCTGGTGTTGGTGGGGATACTTTGCCATCACTTTTGCAACATTTAGATGCTTTTTAGGATCAGAATGTTCTCTATAAAATATAATCAATTTCTAGTAAGACACTAAAAATGTTTTGCTTGCATTTATTCAGGGAAAGGCTCTAGTTTGATAGAAATAATGTGTTATCTTTATATAGCAGTTCAAAAACATATTAAAATTGTGGAGTATACAAAATTATTACCAGATATAAATGCAACTATATATGCAAGCTATTTACTATGTAGTAAAATCCCTTCTTAATTTTCAGATGTACAACTGCCCTCTTAGGGCGAGACAAAATATAAGTAGCTTTAATCCTTGAGAGATTTATCTGATAATGAAACCAGAAAAGTGCTATTGCTTTATGTCTGGAGTTATCTTTCATCAGCAATTGAACACTAAAATTAGTTTAATGGTTAAGGAAAGATCAATAGAAAATATAGGAGGGTGTACAAGAACAACAAACTATTTCATTATTCTAGCTAGTTTCTTCTATTAAAGAACTCATTCATTCTGTGACTCATTCAGAGAATAAAGTTCATCTCATCATGCATTTGTGTAAGGTCATTTCAATTTGATAGTTGTCATATTCTTCCAATAGCATTTGTAAAAATTTAATTGCTATTGCTTGCTTGGCTGGCTGCAGTTTTGTTTGCTATGTTGTTTGTTTGCTTTGCTCTTGCCATCAGTAACAGAAGAGTTTATATCTATGGCTATTCTTGGTGGCTGCCATTGTATTCTACCAGCAAAATGTGGCTGTTGATCCACGTCGGAATGTTTGGAAGGAAAATGGCAGCCCCTTTGGAACTTCACATACTTGCAGATATTCTGGAAAAATAAAATAGCAGTTACCGAAAGCTTCTACTGAAAAAGATTCTGTTGCCACATCCAAACTCAAAAAGGTGTGCAATTAGTGAATGGTGAAAACACTTTATAGGATAAGATTTGTTGCTCAATACATTCATTCTAGAAGGAATCAAAACTGAACCGAACAGGTCTCAATAGCTTCCTGTTCCATTCATTCCAAAATGTTTATAAATGAACATTTATAATATAGAGAAAACAGTATTATCTCATTGAAAGAGCACATATTTTGTGTGCAAAAAGTCTCAAATAAATTTGAAGCAGCACCCTAACTAGTAGAGTCATGGAAACACATGATTTGGATCCCCAGAGAGTATATCTGCTATTCAGAGCAGATGGAATTAGGGTAGGAGAATCAACCATCTGTTTCAGTATATGTCTGTATATGTCAGTATACTCTATAAATACTCTTGATGTTCATAGAGTACCATCACACTCATACAAAGCAGTATAGGAATGTATGCATTCAGCTGATAGTGGAATTAATTGTATTGGTGGCATCGTAGACATGTTTTTGTCTGCTTTTTTTTTTACAACAAATAGCTAGTAAATCATTTAACTTGATATAAACAGAGCTGAAAATATGAGAGGCCTTTAGTGTAATCAGGCGTATTGTTGTTTTTTTCTCTGGAGTGTTTTACTCTTGCACATATCTGATTTAGAATACAGTATTTCCAATCAGGTAGAAACTTGATTAACAAAGGTAAAGAGATCATAATTGTATGCTCAGTATACAAATTAGTTGAGTCATAGGGATCTGGTATTGCTGTATAGCATATAGACATCAACTAATCAACAATGGTTCTTGGGTTGACATACCATATGCATTTTGCTAGTTTTTAAGTAAGGCCTTCTGCCTGAACCCAGATCTCCTACTCTTATTGTTCCAATCTAAAACACTTTCTTCAGTGACATCAAGGGGTACACAGAAGAGCATCCTCAAAGATCATGGTATTTTTGAATCAAAATTGGGCGTACCCTGGTAACAACAACCTTGTGTTGCCAGCTAATCTTTCTCACACTAGGTCAGGCAAAAGGAACTGCTGAATTAACTCACCTAAAGGTGCCTTCATTTTGGCAGTTTCACATCTGGCCTAGACACGAAAGAAGTCCCAGCAAAACTGAGCAACAGGAAAGGTTCCTTTCAAGAGCCCCATGAATTGTCTGTAATTGTCAGGTTCCCTGCAATTTCATAAGAAGACTTTACTATCAACCACAACACATCTTGGACTGAAAGTGCACTTGACAATATGCTGACAAAAGAGGATTTTGCACTAAGGAGATCTAAGCCCTTAGTGTTTACATGATTCAGCTCCAGAACTTCCAACAGTGAAAGAAAAAACTGACAATCTCCAATAGATAAAGCAGAAACAATTCATGGTCAAGACAACGTCCTGATCAAAAGGTACAGAGAACTTGAAATATACCACCTCTGCCTGTGAACCCTCTTTAGAAAGAGCTCTTTCAAGTTTGGTGATGCTCTGAAAAATGGAGGGAGAGTAGGATCCCTGCTCACTTATTTGCACTCTGATGACTCATTGGCTGAAGAGCTTCTCTGTTCTTTCAACAGTCCTTGGCCCTAACCCTCCTAGAGAGTTTTTTGGATAGATAGGTAGGTGGGTGGCATGTGCATATTGTCTCTAGGCAACAAATTTGCCTTCATCACACTTTTTCTTCACAAGAATCCATGAGATAGGTCTGGCTGAAAGAAAGTGACTAGTCCAAGGTCATCAGAATTAGGTGGTTCAGTGGAAGAATTTGAACCTGGATCTTTCAAGTCCCAATCCAGCACTTTAACTAGTACATCACATTGTCAGTTTGACAGGACAGAAAATCGTGGTGGGAATGGGAGAGTCGTGGACTTCTTGCTTTTCTGCATTATAATCATATCATCATTCTTCCCAACACCAATATTTCAGAGGTCTTGCAGAAGAATCTCTACGGACATAAAGTCTAATGGCTGGAGGAAGGTTAATTAGGACCAGCAGAGGTGAAATGAGACAGGATATTGGCCCCTGGTTCTTTTTGCAAGAACTGAAAAGGTTTAAGCTATATTGATCTATGGATACATCATTTGGAGATGCTAGAGACATCAATGGCCAACCACTCCATTCTTTCATCTTTAAACAGAATTTAATATAAGCATTATATTACAGATGGTGTTCCAAAGATTTATCCTTATTAGAATAACATAGCCCCTATCTGTGCCCATTTATTACACCATCTGCTTATACAATTGTTATTAAAGCATTTGTTATCCATTGTTTAGTTGGTAACACAGTGAATGGTTGAACTGTACAATCCACTACCACAAGATGAAGTGATGACCAATAATATGCCTGTTTATTTTAAAGGATTACCAGTAAGTAAATGTATGACAAATAAGGCTATCAATATCCTGATGTCAGATGGCTATAGATTCCTCCAGTTTCAGAGCCAACATACATCTCTATAACTATTGCTGAGGACACTAGAGATATTCCCATACATTGCAGATTTGCAATCTTCATGTTGATATTTTTCTTCCACTGCAAGCAGTTGTAGAGGTGCTGTGGTCAAACTGCTATACTGCAGAAAAAATGTTGTCAGTTTGATCCTGACAGGAAGATCAAGGTTGACTCAGCCTTCCATCCTTCTGAGGTCAGTAAAATGAATACCCAGCATGTTGTTTGGGGGGGGAAATGCTAATTACCTGTAAACCACCCAGAGAGTGCACTAAGTGCTATAGGGTGGTATAGAAGTATAATTGCTAACAGTAAGTAAAATAATAGTTGACCTTGCACACTACCTGAAATGTTCTGTTTCTCTATATTCCTCCCACTATTATTCTGTCACAGTCATGAGCATGATACAGTTGTTGTGGATGAAGTTGTGAGAGAGAAATTTTGATTCATATTATTTGACATAAGTGCAGCCATGTTTATTAAAAGTAGAATCAAAGTGATATAAAGAGAATCATCATGTGGGTAAGAATGTTCTTTGTGTTTAGGTCACTGTGACCTGAAAGAAAAGAGGAACCTCAGCAGGTCACACGTGCCTCATACTGACCACAACACATGTCTCACGTGTATCTTGCTAACTGTAAAATGTGACATGACCTAGTCAGTGGTGGAATGTCAATTTTTTTACTACCCCACCATGATGTCATCAGTGTGGACGGAGCCAATGTCATGATGTCATGACATTGTGGGCAGAGCCAAAGAAAAAATAATAAAATAATAAAATAATAAAATAAAATAAAAATAAGCACACACACACACACACACACACACACACACACACACACACACACACACACACACACACACACACACACACACACACACCTCAACCCACCCACCCACCCACAACACAAGGACAGCAAGGAGGCCGTGCATACTCGCCAAGCACTGTAGACATGCATGCACACCAAGTGCTTGGTGCACATGCGCAGTGGGGGAACCAGTGAAAAGGTAAGCCCCAAAGGTGGTTCCCCCAAAAGCTGCTACCGGTTCTCTGGGACACTGGGAAAAGTTACTACCGGTTCTGGCAAACTGGTGAGAACCTGTTACATCCCATCACTGGACCTAGTGTACTAGGAAAAAGGCAGTTTTAGAAGGTATATAAGGGAGAAGAAAAGACAGGCAATCGGGCATTGCAAACACAGGATCTTTGGGAAACCTGTCTTTGCTTTGTTCCAAATTTCTATATTATTGGCCAATCTTAATATTACTTGCATATTGTACTTTATAGAATGTGTTCTGATTTTATTTGACTTATGTATGCAATAAATTAATTAATAATATTTTAAGATATTGTGCCTAGAGTCCTTTTGTGTGTAGCAGCTGGGGAAAATAGAAATAAAATTTCCCCAACAAAGGATATCCAGTTTTCCTGAATTGCCATTGAAAGGAGGAGGAAGATATCAAAGTGATCCTTCAAAGAGAACTTTAGCTGTATATTTAATGCTAAGTGTGTATTCACTAATTATATCAATTGCTACACAGGTTAGTCATCATTTAGTTCAGCCCTAACCAAACACAAACACATCATATAGAGCACACCATATGTCAGCTGTATAGCTCAGTGAGTTAGGTATCTGCTAACCTCAGAGGTTGGTGATTCAGCTTTCCACTGTGCGTTCCAAAAGAGCCAGCCTGTGTAGCATTGGGCAGGCTGTACAGTCCCCACTAAATCGCTTGTGAGTCTCTCTACCTAGAAAACCCTGAAAAGGATTGCCAGTCAGAACTGAACTGACAGTTGTTGTTGTTGTTGTTGTTGTTGTTGCCGCCAGTGGCGGCAGCGTTGAAGGAAGGAAGGAAAGAAGTGGCAGGCAGGCAAGCAAGCAAGCAGAATGTCTGTTGCCTATGCAGTTTGCAGAGTGCCTATCGAGGAACGATGGAAATGCTAACACCAACTGTGCTTCCAGGAGAAGTGTTCGCTTTGACAGGAATAGAAGCTGGCCAAATAAACATTTCATTGTCGGGTATTTCTGCCATATGGCAAGGCCTCAACAACTTGTGAGTAGGCAAGGTGCCATTCCAACAGACGGGCAAGCATATAGCAAGCCAAATACATTTTGTCTACATGGGCAGCAGATGTGCGTATTTATTGATAGCACCATTCCCAACCTGTGAAAGCTGAAACATCTGTTGTCTTGACCTGCTGTACATGATTGGAGAGTTGTTGTATGCTACCAACACTGTATAAAATAGTTTATCTGGATTCTACTTTCCCCTTAAAAAAATGTGCTATTTCTCAAATTCATCTGGTGTGCAGTGATGCCATATTTCTGTGATGTTCAACTGCTGTGCTTCGACCATTATAATATACAAATATATTTCTCCTGGTGTCATTTGCAAGGCAAAAGGATAATTCTTATCACTGTTATTAGACCAAATATATTCAGAGGACATATTATGGAGTTGATTTCACTCTCAGAAAGTCTGTTTTCCATTTTCTACCAATATTTGCCATTTTTGTGCAAATAGCCACTTGCTGGTACATTGTCCTCAAATGTCATGAAGTCAAGGTAGAAGATGAAAAATGGAGGAGTGGGCACCCCCATAGTTGCCATTATTGCTGCAATTTGCAAAGGCAGAAAATAAAACACCATGTGGGGGAGGCAAACTCTGCTTATGTTGTAATTAAACCTGAGCCCCATACAGGGCTGTTCCTACAATTAGTCAGTGAGACAATCAACTGAAGCTACTGGTGCTAGGAGTCTCAGAAGAAGCAAGAAAGAGAGGGAGACTGCTTATGCTAACACAATATTGTGCACATTTGGCAAATAGGATTGCTCTTGTTTTCTAATTGGTCAATGTGGATGACAGCACACTTAGGGCAGAAAAATGTGCATTAGCTGCAGTAGCAAATGGGAACCTTATGGTGTAATTTGACCCCTGCAGGCAATAAGTTGTTCCTTCTGGGTAACTGATGGCCACGATGCCATTATTGGAGAACAAAAATGTGTCCCTTACATTGTTTTACAACCCTGTTTTTTACATACTCTTGGTTGAATTTTGACAGATTCAGTTCCTGTGGTTTGAAATAATTCTATTAGTATTATGTCTATTTGTGGTGATTTATTTCTTCCTATTTATTTCAGAGAAGCTTTCCCTTTACTTTCTAGAACTGCAGGTTCTTGATCAGAGAATTCCTCTTCCTAAGAGTCTACCAGCCTTTCATCGTTTCTGTATAGGTCTTTTGTCAGTAACGTGGCATGGATTTCAGCCGCCCCAGGCTTAAGCATCCTGTAGGATGCTTGTGCCCACTCCCACTAGGGCTTCTGGGAATTGTAGTCCAAGAACACCCATAGCCCAAAAAGTGCCGCCTGAGGTGCCCCCCTCCCCGGCCTCCCCTACGCCACTGTATTTTGTACATTTTATTTAATTTCTCCTAGTCAAATTGTGTGTTTTCCTCTTGGTCTTTCAGTATTCCTAATCTAGGTATACATTTCCCTTTGATTTCTCAGTCTTCTAGAAGGTATCTCTTGTTGTTCCTTCTATGTTGATCTCTTCTATTTCTTTGTGCTGGTTTTCAGTGACTATCATGTAGACAAAATTTGTTTTGTCTTCATATGAAATACTGCATTCAAGATTCTGACCTACTTTTGTTACTTCTTACTTTTGCTTCTCACATGTCCTTTACAGTTTTCAGTATTTCTTCCACCATACATCCTGTTTTTTTCTTTATTTTTAACACATGACTTGTCTTTTTACATTCTTCCCTAATATTTCTCATTTCAATCTGCAGTTCTTCTGGTTCATGCTCAACTGAGCTTAGTAATGAAAATATTTTATGTGGACTTTAAATTTACAAGAAATGTTGTTTAAATTCTATTTTGGCACTAGGGTTCCTTTAGTATTCTACTTCAGCTTTACTCTAAGGTCAGATATTAACCATTCATGATCAGAGTCACAATCTGTTCCTGGTCTTGTTTTGGCAGAAAGAATACAGATTCTCCATCTCCTGCTTCCAATTACAGTCTATTTCATTTCTATTTTTGACTATCTGGTGATATGTGTACAGACACCTATTCAGTTGTTTGAAGCATGTATTTGCAATAAACGTGTTGTTGGCTTTTGCAGAACTTTACAAGTCATTATCCTACTTTGTTTCTGACCCTTCAACCAATTTTTGCAATGAAATTTGATACTGCTTTATTTCCTACTTTCATGTTCCAGTCAGCTATGACTATAAGCATATCTTCTTTGGGTCTGTAAACAATTTCTTCCTGGATATTGCATAAAAGCTTTCAATTTCTTCATCTTCTTCATCATCATCTGTAGTTGGAGCATAGACTTGAGTGATGGTTATGTTGATAGGTTTTGCCTGATACATGATGGTTATTATCTGTCATACCATTATAGATCCTAACTGCCTATGCTAAATCTTGTATCCGAGCCACTCCATGTCTTTTACAGCATCTGAAGATCAGCTGTCAGAGGCTGATATTATATAGACACAAGCTATTATCTAATTGTAGGTAACACCTCAAACATTTCCCAGAAGAATTAGTTATATGTTGTGGAATTCCCCATTTTGCTAAATGATGTGGAAGGACTCCTGAGTTAACATTCTGAAGGAAGAGAAATCAAAACCAATATTCACCGATTCTGCTTCGAAGATGGCTCTGATTGACAGAATTTTCTCTGAAGGAATTGAAGGGATAGGCACTCTTTTCCAACTGGACTTAGAGGGATATTCAAAAGCAGAGCTCCCTTCTCCCAGCCTCAAGGAATTTCAATGCAGGCTGGTTGGCTGGTTTTTCATTGTTTGACTTTAACTTGGACCAGCTCTTAAATCTTCACACATTCACATCGTGTGACTCTTCATCGCACAAGAGTGCCTTCTAGCTATTCACACTAATTAGCCAAGGTCATTTAAATACATCTTGCATGAAGCACCTTAAGCTCCATGTGCCATGTGGTATATTTATCAAATGACTAATCAATATGCTATACCACAGTTTCTAGAAGGCCTTGAGCTACACACAGAATGCAACATGAATTCCAATACAGGCAGGTTTCCTCCTGCATGAAGCGGAATTAAAGTGCACACTGTAATCATTTTTCATGATACAAAGGCCATGAATAGGAAACTGTAACGTGGTGTGTACAACAATCTTTTTTTTAAAGTAAATCTTAACTGTGTGTTCTTCCTCTCGCCCTCCCCCACCTTGCCTTTAACAAACAGGTATTAAGCTTGCTTCGATGTCACTTTCTTTCTTCCCACATATTACCTCCACTCTATTGGTAAAGTAATTTATTCCATCCTCTGTGGAGATCCTGGATCTCATTTGCCAGCATATTTATCTTTCCTGCCACTGCACTGTCATTCAGCTGCAGTCTCCACAGAATACCAGACCTGTGCAGAATTTCAATTAGGATTGATTCAACTAAATCCTGGCCATAGAATTGACACTGACAGGGTGACCCCAAGAGAATTTAATATGCTGAGGCTTTTTCTTAAAAAAAATAAAACAAAACAACAACAACAACAAAAATGTAGCAACACCCTCTTTCATTTAGTCATTCTATATACTTGTTTTAATCTGGTTCACAATAGACTTTTTGCATGGTTCTGTATTGTGTGCATAAACAGATTTCAAGCTTTTTGACAACCTCCAGAAACCCATTACCATCTTTAAAAAAAAAAAAAACCCTCTTCTCCCTTCTTTTGAGGTCTAATCAATTTAAACTCAGATGGTTTGTAATGAACAGAAGAATGATTTCCACAAAGGCTGAGATGCCTTGAGTTTTCGTTTCTGTATCTGTATACATTTTAAAATCAATACAATGTAGGGTAATAGAGATAAAATTGCTCCAGTACTGCCCTCTTGATTTGAAAGACTTTCAGCAATGTTCATCATAATCATTGGTAGACTTCATTTGCTCATCAGTTAAATGGCTTAATAGAATTGTCCATGTATGCCCCAAGTTTATTAGGATAGCTTAGTGTTTTAATGGCCACAAGCTTCAAAATCAGATGAAGCACATCTGGTTTATTTTGGAAAAAGAAGAAGCTCAGACCAGGATAGAACCAGCATCTAAAGCCAGATACAGATGCTGAAGGTGGCATGTAATTAGAGATGAAAACACATTAATATTGGAGAGATGTAATTGAGGCAGTCTTTGGGGTTCATGAAATCAGGCTTCAAAGGAATCCTATGCTTAAGTTATGAAAACTAATAATTAAACAAAGAAAGTTAATTTGCATCCTTCTGGAAGTGTCCTGCTGTGACATTCAGATGCCTTCATTAGTTAAAGATTTTCCTCTTCCTGTCATTGGGTACAGTGGCACCCCATATAATGAACGCTTCGTATAATGAAAAATCCATACAACAAAACGTTTTGGCACTATTGCTGATGCACTGTATAACAAAAAAAGTTTGTTATACAAATCACCATTGGCAATACCCCATACAACAACAACAAAAAAATTGTTGTACAGGGTATCACTAATGGTGATTCATATAATGAACATTTTCTTCTTGTTATACTGTGCATCACCCATAGGGATCCATATAACGAAAAAAACAATATAGTAAAGAGCTCTGCGGAATTGATCTTTTTTGTTATACAGGGTTCTACTGTATATTTAACATCTGTTTGGAACTTAAGTTTGGAAGTTTGCCTTCTAATCTCAGTTTTCAAAGTAATAGTCATGATAGTTTGTGTAAGCATAAACTACACACATACATATACAGTATATCACTTATACACACACACACATGTATTCCTTATCCTCAGTGTAGGAATAGTGGTAGGGATTATTAGAATTACAGAACATCTTTAAATTTATTTTTCCTAGCGATAGAATCTTGACTAGCCAGGGGGTAGAGTTTCTCAGAGTAATAATCGGATTCAGTATGACCCAGAAAATGAGAACACAGCAGCAGAGAAAATTCACCTAGTACAAAACCAAATAGTAGAAATAGAGGGAAAGAAAGATAGCCTTGATATCAGACTTTCATATAGAGCTCAGTAACAAAAAATAAGACAAGAAGATACAATGCACTTTCTCTCCATTTGGAATCAGGTGCAGCATTAAGAAATCGGTCAATGGGACTATAATACAGTAATGTAAAAAACGGAAAGTATGTTTGATACTGTAGGTAAAAATAAAGGTCTCCCTTGTTCAAAAGCCAGTCATGTCTGACTCTAGGGGACGGTGTTTATCTCCATTTACAGCCAAAGAGCCAACACTGTCTGTGTCCACAGACATTTCTATGGTCATGTGGCAGGCATAACCTAGAAGCCAGAGTGCACAGAATGCTGTTACCTCTCCTATCAAAGTGGTACCTATTTATCAACTTGTAATTTCTTGCTTTCAAACTGCTAGGTTGGCAGAAGTTGGGATAGGCTATGGGCGCTCATTCCATCACTCAATACTCCAGTCTTGAACTGCTGACTTGCCAACCTTCTGGTCGTCAAGCTCAGTATCTTATCTGCTAAAGTTACCATGGCCTTCTTGATACTATAAGACAGGTACATATAAGACAGAACTTCACTTCCCTACTCCTAAAATAAATCCTGGGGTATCCCTGCTATATTAAAGGCTAACAAATCATTTGATTCGTGTCTGATTTTCTCCTTATGTGTTCCGACCCCTTCTTTAGATTTTATTTCATTACCAGAGGAAACTAATTAGATAGCACAAGTGGGTTACTGCCCATATTCAAGGTTGTATTACTTCAAATCAACATAGTTCTCAGGCACATATCTTGTTTCTGAGCCACCTTGAAGGAAAATGTAGTTATCATTCATGCATTTAACTCTAAGTAATCTAGTATCACAGCAGGAGTTGTCAAATCTCTGATTAGTTTCCATTCTGCCTCTTTGGGAAACACAAAATATTCAATTTTCAGGAATTTTAGAATGCCAACCAAGTCCTTTTCTATTAAACAACTAGAAAACTCTCTCAACACCCAGTATAGGCAGTGATGATCACCTCCTACCTCCAGATCAATGGTAATGTAAGACAAGTATGCATTAATCTTATTTTCCAAGTGTAGTTATTTAATATGCAAGACATGAATGGCCACTTCCTATTTGCATACTATGAGGACAGGAACATGAGCTGAGCAGTTAAAAAGTGAATAAAGGTGGCTTATTTAATTGATTTTAATTTGGCTGGGCATTGAAGCAGCTCCCCAAAAAATGTGAACACATCCAGGCATTCCCTGGACAAATACAGCACCTGTATGTTCAGTCTTCCATTCACAATGCACCAATGTGAGCTTTTATTAATGGCATTGGATGAGTGACTGTATGGCTTTGTTAATGGTTTCCAAGCAGCCATCATTAACAAACAAGCTCCTGTCAGGGCCAAAGTCAACCATAATCTCTAGTAACAAAGAAAAACTGATGTAAAACCTCTGCCAAACACATGACTGTGATATATTTTGTATTCAAGAAATACATAGAGACAGTCAATAGTGTTGCCCAAAAATATGTAACAGGAGGCTTGGGACTGAGGGACATTGTAGACCAGGGGTTTGCAACCTATGGCCCATGGGCGGGACCCAGCCCACAGTGCCATTTCAAGTGGACCTCTGCCACAAGAAGTGGTGGAAGTGGCAAAAACAGCAAAAATGCACCACCCTCGCTCCTGCTGCCACCATACCATTACCACCACCACTGCCGGAAGTGGTGAAAACAACCCAAAATGTGCTGTAAATGCACCTGCGGCTGTCGTAAACACATTTACAACAGCTGCAGATGCATTTTACAGCAGCGTTTATGGCGGGGGAAACACATGTCTGAGGGGCATGGTCCAGTCTGTGGCAGGAAAATGTTGAGAATCCCTGTTGTAGACAGTATAAAGACACTATATTAGTCAGCGCTGACCTCCAAATGTTGTCCATTGTCACAGAACCAGATGATGATAGAGATAATAACTGTGGAAGTATTTATTTATTTATTTATTTAGTCAGATTTATATTGCCGCCCACTCGCCGAGGTGACTCAGGGCAGCTTACAGTCAAAACAGCAACAGTACAATAAAAATTATAAAATATAACCTCACAAAATACAAAATTCAACCAAATCAGAACACAGACTAACTCCCCTCAGGCCATTGTTGTTGGCCCAGAGGAGTGGGCAAGGTCCTCAGTCGCCTGCCAGGCCGTGGAGTCTTCTCCCTCAGGCTGTTGTTGTGGGCCCAGAGGAGGGGGCGATGTACTTGTGAAGTCCTCCATTAATAAACCATCTAATGCAGTGTTCCCCAATGTTTGGTTTTTGGACTTCAATTCCGAGAACCCTGTCAATTCCCCAAAGAATTGATCAGCCAATGTACTAACATGCTTTTGGGGATTGAAATCACCCTGTGGGGCGTCAGCCACACATTGGGAACCACTGATCTAATGCAACTTTTTTCTTTAACACAATGGGCCATTTTTATAAGCAAAAACTAAATTTTCTAATGGGGGATTTCAATTGCCACGACAGTGTCTGATGATAAAAATGGAGAAGTGATGCTAAAATGGACAAAAACATCTGATCTAGCATTTGCTTGCTTGGTTGTGTTTTTTTTTTAATTGCCCTGCTTTTTTCCTAGAAAAAAGGACCCAGGTGGGTTTTAATCATTAAAAAGAAACCATTAAAAGCTGAAAATAGTAAGTTATTTGAATATATTAAGAAGAATTAAATACCATATTAAAAATATTCACCATTGCAAATTTCCTTATAAGGTTGCAGCGATAACCCAGACTTGATATTTGCTATTGAGCCTATAGTTCAATAGCACACAAATTCAGTCTTCACTCAAATTCAAAATAACACAGCACCAGTCCATAAAAGGATTTTGTCCATTTATTAATTATACAGTGGTGCTTCAGACATAAAAGAAACAAACAAAAATGTTGTCTGAGTACTGCTGCTCCCATATATTTTCTCTCTCTTGCTATTGCTTCATCTACTAGTATGGACATGATTTTTAATAGAAAGGTATATTTTTGAGACCTAGATCTTGCTGCCTTTATTTACTTGTGTTTTTAATTGTTGCAGATCTGCTGCTTTGTTATGCTTATATCTGAGTAGAAAATGGAGAAACGTTGAAGGGACCTGCACGATCCAATTATACTCTATACCTGCTTACTCCAGACTTCTGAGCAAATCTAGTCTTTATGGGCAGGACTGCATAAAGCTGATATTTTTTACTATGTTGTTCGCCACCTGGATAAACTGGATATGTGCTACACATCCATGAATTTATTGCCAAAGGCAAGTTGTGTTGTCTGGTATAAAATATAGTCATTCCTCTTTATGTCAACTTTAACAAATGTTTATCATTCTTATGTGCACCAGCTGAAAGTTTGGAAATACAGTATGAATGTTGTTGGATAGGAAAAATTCTGTCCACTGCAGGGTTCTTCCTTTTGCAGTTTTATTTACAACCTCACATGCTGCCTATAGTGAGACTTTATTGAGACTTTGAGTGCCAGGTAATGAGAAAGGAGTGGACTCTGGGAAGCTTTTCTCCCTTGTGGGTCTCAGTACTTCTGCTGTGCCACTAAAGGGAATTTTAACAGAAAATTAAAACTGTGTAACCCTTCCTACATAAAATTGTACACAGCAGCCAACTGCCAGATGGACCATTATTATTACTTATCATGGTTTTAAAAAACATGGACACTATTGGAGTGACTAGAGAGTCAATATTTGCAGGAGAGGTCACTTGGCTCTAATGTATAGTGCAGATGGTACACTCACTCTGAAAACATAGGTGTGCAGTTCGAATGTGCTCCTAGATACCCTAGATACCCTGGTTTTGGTGGTGGCCAGGAGTGTCATTGCACAATTAAAACTATTGTGCCAGCTGTGCCCTTTGCTAGCCTGATATGGCCATGGTGGCACATGGCTTAGTTACATCCTGGCTGGATTACAGTAATACAGACTATGTGGAGCTGCCTTTTGGAAACTGTTTGGAAACTCCATCTGGTCCAAAACATTGCCTTTCTCTTAGTTCCACAATCCTCACAGGTTAATTGATGGGACCATGGGATAAAGCCTTCTCTGTCACTGTTCCCAGGCTTGGGAATCCCCTTCCATGAGGCCACGTTGGTCCCAATTTTGCTGTCCTTCCACAGGTAGATTGAGACCTTTCTCTTTAGCTAAGTTTTTCCTTAGTGATTGAGCTACATAATTGGGGGTTAAAACAGGGGTACCCAAACTTTTCAGGCTGTGGACCAGTCACGTGGGTCAATGGGCCAGTCACGTGCTTCCTCCCACCAGAAGTGGAAGAAAAATGGCCTGCAAATGTGCAGAACGCTGCCATAAATGCACAGTGGCTGTTGTAAACACGTGTGTGGGTGCATTTTACTTCTGCTTCCGGGAACAGCATGGGTGGTGCAGGCCAAATGAATAGGTGTTGGGGGGTGGATCTAGCCTGCAGACCATAGTTTGGGTATCCCTGATTTAAAATTTTAAATAATGGGATTATTAATATTAATATTAAAAAAAGTTTTGTTCTTAACTTATTTCTATAATGCTTTCATTTAACATTTTAATATAATGTATACTAATTTAAAAAATATTTTTAATGTATTTGAGCAATATATTGTTGCTAGTTATCTTTTTAATGTTATCTGTTATGTAGAAAGACAGGGTAAAAATGTTTTGAATAATAATATATAGATAGAAGTTCTTCCACCAAAAATCCTTTCAACTAGGGATGGGATGTAACAGGTTCTCACCAGTTCATCAGAATTGGTAGTAACTTTTCCCAGTGTCCTGGAGAACCGGTAGCAGCTTTTGGGGGGAACCACCTTCGGGGCTTACCTTTTCACTTGGTGTGCATGCATGCCTACAGTGCTTGACGCATATGCACGGTCTCCTTGCTGTCCTTGTGTTGTGGGTGGGTGGGTGGGTTGATGTGTGTGTGTGTGTGTGTGTGTGTCAGTGATGGGATGATAAAAATTCTACTACCACGCCACACACACACACACACACATACACCCCTCAGCCCACCCACCCACCCAGACAGCTACATCACAAACCCGTAAATAACTTAAAGAAAGAAAGAAAGAAAATAAAAATTAAATAAAAATACAACCACCCACCCAAAACACAAATAAATTACCCACCCACCCCAAATAAAAACCCCTCACTTGCTAACCTTCCTTGGGACAACGAACCCCCATGGTCCAGGGCCACCCGGCAAGGCGTGCCGCCCCTGACTGTGTCCTCCTCCTCCTCCGAAGGCCGCGGCCACAGAAGCCACCGCCTTCAGCCGCTGCCCGCCGCCGGAGCTGCCACTGCCTGCAGCCCTGTGGCCTCCTCCTTGGGCCGGTCCCTTTGGCCCGGCTCCGGCTGCGACCACGACCAGGGGCGGTGGGCAGCAGTGGCTCTGGTGGTGGCTCCAGCCGCCGAGCCTCCCTGGGCCATCTGCTGCAGACAAGCCCCCATGCCCAGGGGATGCCCGGTGGGGCACACTGCCACCGGCTGCAGCCTCCGCTGGGCGCCGCAGCCAGAGCCGGGCCAAAAAGGCACCGGCCCAAGGAGGAGTAGGAGGCCACAGGTGCCCGGCGGAGGAGGCGGCTGCAGGCGGCAGCGGTGCGCCCCGGCGGGCATCCCCAGGGCATTGGGGCTTGTCGGCAGCGGACGGCCCAGGCAGGCCTCAACGTGCCCTGGGGGAGGTGCCCTCCTCTGAGGGCTGCTGCTGCTGCTGCTGCTGCTGCTGCTGCTGCTGCTGCTGCTGCTGCTGCCGCCACCGCCGCCGCCGCCCTGAAAGGTTCCAGCTCCAAAATAAAACTTTTTTAAAATCGGAGCAAAATGGCTCCAATTGACTGCGCATGCGCAGAAACTCAATCTGACACATGCACAATGCATCAGATTGAGTTTCTGTGCATGCACAGTCAATTGGACCCATTTTTGCTCCAATTTTTTTAAAAAAATTCTTTCGGTGAGGCGTCCGGAAGCGGACGGCTCAAAAGTTGTCTACGCTCCTGGAGAACCCTCCGGGATTGGTCCTATCGGTTCCAGGGAACCGTATGGAACCGGGGACATCCCATCACTGGTGTGTGTGTGTGTGCTTATTTTTATTTTATTTTATTATTTTATTATTATTTTCTTTGGCTCCTCCCATGTCATGACATCATGACGTTAGTTCTGCCCACACTGTGATGACATCATGGTGGGATAGTAAAAAATTTGACACCCCACCACTGCTTTCAACCCAGAACTAATGGCCTTGGGAGGCAAAGTATGCAGGGAAGGGTGATGGTCCCCAAGTGGATTAAATCCCACTTGAATCCATCTTGATAGAGGGCAGCAGATTCATCAATACTGGCCTGGGGGCAACAAGGACTTTGTGTGCCAAAAGGGCTCAGGACTAGAAAGTGACTCATTGAACTGGATCAGTGGTAAAGGTGCCAAGCTGTGATGCAGAAGGCAAATGGAAGACTACTGCATTATATTGTTTCCAGGACAATCTTCATGAGTGATCATCATTTATGATAGCCAATATTCAGAATCAGATATGGCATTTGAAGAAGAAGACCCTCAATTGTGATTTTTTTCCCCACCACCACTACCCCAGTTTTAATTTATTTCTCAAAAACCAGCCTATTGCTGAAAGTCAGCAGTCATCTATAAACATGTATCATACTACAACAGTTATTTGCTTCACCATTGATTTTTTGTGCCAAAAGTGTATGAAGAACTACTACAACAATAATAATGACAACAACAATGTGCTATCAAATCAGTTTCAACTTACAATGATCTCATTTTTCTAGCTAACAACTGAGAAGTGGTTTACCAATCCCTTTTTCTGGTAGAGCTCTAAAATGATGCATTCTACCTCAAGCAACACAGTTGATAGAACAAATAACTCCATCAACTTGCAAACATCAGGTAATGTCATCTGGCCCTTTACATGGAAGGCATAGTGGGGATACAGACCCCCCACAACCCTATATCCAAGTGCTCCAACTCACTGAACTATAACAACCAAATCAAATTAGAAGATAGAGAAAGGAGCTAACTGAACAAAAAATAACATTAAAGGATGATATGGCTAAGGAACTCAGTCTCCCCTATGTTACTTGGGCAACTCTTAATAGGCTAAGGGTTGAAGTTCCTAAATTCAAGACCAACATGCTCAAGTCGGGGCTGCTGGCAGACAGCAAAATGCTGTCTGAATGCGGAGAGATACAGAATCCAGCTTGTTTGCTAGGTAAAGGTAAAGGTTTCCCTTGCTCGAAAGCCAGTCGTATCCGACTCTAGGGGTCAGTGCTCATCTCTGTTTCTAAGCCAAAGAGCCAGCGCTGTCTGCTTCTGCAGATGTTTCCATGGTCATGTGGCAGGCATGACTAGACACCGGAGCGCATGGAACGCTGTTACCTTCCCATTGAAGTGGTCCCTATTTATCTACTTGCAATTTCTTGCTTTCGAACTGCAAGGTTGGCAGGAGCTGGGACAGAGATGTGAGCTCATTCCGTCCTGCAGTACTCGGGAATCGAACTGCTGACCTTCTGCCTCCCAGTCAGCATCTTAGTGACTTGAGCCACTGTAGTCTGCTGATAATTAGCCAATGACAAAGCAAAGAAGGTGGCTTCATTTTGGCAGCTTAAAGTTTTACCTGGACATGAAAGAATAATAATATATATAACAGTACTTCCTGGCTGCCCTAAATTATCCATTGTTTTAATATCCTCAACAATTACATTAAGCATAAGGATGAGAGGTAGTGGCACACAAAAAAGCAGGTAACTGGAGACTTAGATTACTGTAAAGAGATTAGGAAGGTGAAGCCAAGGTGAGGGGAAAGAGAGATTATAGTGAGAAAAATGTGTTTTTTAAAAACATTTTTGTTTCCTAAAAATATTGTTATCATTTTAAAGATAGATTGCTTGAAAATATCTTATCAGCAGGTGAATCATGTTGTGTGGGTCTTTGTGCAGTTTGAAGCTTCCACTTTGCAATATGATTGTCAGAAAGGTGAGCTGTAACCTGCAATTAGAGGATTATTACACAACACTTGCATTCAGTACCTGTAGGGGTATAAGTTATTTTCTTGCCCTAATTCATAGGAGCTATCAGCACTGATGCTGTAAAACACAGCAATGGCTTGTTGTGGATTTAACAGTGCGGTGTATTAAAAATTGCATAGCTACCCAGTTTGTAGGTTTTCTGGAAGCAGCGGATACCTCTGTATTTGTAATTTGTCCTGCAGCTTATATTCCTGTTCTGATTCAAATGTCCTGAACCATTGTAGGGGGATACCAAGGACAGATGTACAAATAGCAAGACTCATGGTTAGGTGGCTTGCGTCCTCTTTAACCATACTCATTACAGTAGCTTTTGCTATGAGGTAACAATTTCCCTTCAATCAGTGGAATAAAACCTTCCTTCTTTTAGATACAGAACAAAGCTAGAGCTCAATCTCCTCAAAGCTATGGAAATATATAATTAAAAATCTAACTCAGGAAGACAATAGGAGACAAAACCTGAGGCAGATTTAAATTTGAGAAAGAAGATGTATTCATTCTTTTAAACATAGGTTACATGGCTTAACAACCATTAGGGTCATGATAAGTGAAGAAAAATTGATGGCACATAGAAACATTGTAGATTCATAGGATAAAACTTTAGTAGACAAAAATTGAATGAGAAGAAGAAGAAGAAGAAGAAGAAGAAGAAGAAGAAGAAGAAGAAGAAGAAGAAGAAGAAGAAGAAGAAGAAGAAGAAGAAGAAGAAGAAGAAGAAGAAGGGAAGGAAGGAAGGAAGGAAGGAAGGAAGGAAGGAAGGAAGGAAGGAAGGAAGGAAGGAAGGAAGGAAGGAAGGAAGGAAGGAAGGAAGGAAGGAAGGAAGGAAGGAAGGAAGGAAGGAAGGAAGGAAGGAAGGAAGGAAGGAAGAAAGAAAGAAAGAAAGAAAGAAAGAAAGAAAGAAAGAAAGAAAGAAAGAAAGAAAGAAAGAAAGAAAGAAAGAAAGAAAGAAAGAAAGATGTTGGATGACATCTGTTTTGAATGTGTGACTTGAAGATTTTCTGTTTATCTGCAATTGTATAATCTTATGACTTTACAATTGCTTTTTCCCAGTAATATAAATCAACAGGATTCTATGCTTTGTTTTGTCATTGAAATGATAACACTGTGCATATTTATGCATTTATAATTGGTGTACATGGTTTACATGATGTCAGGAAACGACACATTTCCTCATGTTTCCCAAGGCTTGAGGCAGTAGATTATTCAGCTAGGCTTCATAGAAATCCTTTGGCCCTCTCTGCCTCATAGACTCATGTCACAAGACTGCCTGTTTTCCAGTATTTCTTATCTTTCTAGCTAGCTGAGTTTCATGTTTTGTCTCCACATGTATGTAAACAACTATTGTTTTGAGAATATTTTTCTCTGTTACCTGATTGGCTAAAGCTAACCCACCTGACCGCAGATTCTCCATCTTGCAGAGAAGTTAGTTAGTTCATTCCTGGATCTCAATGGCTTAAGAGCCTGGCTATTGTGTGGGATTTTCTTTTCCTTTCTTTTCAAAATGGTTACCTAGATTACTTGTGGACTGTTTGCTCGACTGATTTATGCTACTGACTTTTATGCTTTATGAACCTGATCAATATACCTGATCAATAAACCTTCGTTTGCCTGAGCAACGTGTCTTCATTGGACTAAAAGGGTAAGAGAAGCATTGCATTCACACACAAAGCCTCTGAACGCGCTACCTGTTTAAACCTCCTTGTGGATGAGAAGCAGCTAAGGGCTGTAAAGCTTTATTGCCAGCCAGCCCGCCCTCTGGGGGCTTTGGTTAAGGAGGTTTCCAGAGCAGAGGGGGCCGGCTGGTACATGACACATGATTTGTGCATTCTGTCATTAACTTAAGTGTTTATGTTCATATTTTTCAAGGGCATGTTCTACTGTCCATATTTGTAAAAGTGGGTACATTGTTTTGCACCCATTTTATTTTTCAAAAATATCCAGAGGATCCATAAATGTGCACATTGCTCTGTTTTGTGTTGTAACAGGACTCAAAGGGTCCAAAAATTCAAATTTTGCCACAGCTGTTGATTCCAATGAAATTCATTTATATACCTGTGGGAGACATAGGTGATAATTTGTTTAAGCCTTGTCTAATCTAACAATTACGGTAGTGCAAGGGCTACCTGAGGAGGAGGAGGAGGAGGAGGAGGAGGAGGAGGAGGAGGGATGGGATCATCTTGGTTTCTTGGTTCCAGGTCCAACGAATTGTTACAAGCTTTATATCTGGAGTGGAATTATGGAATTTTTACCCTATAAAATGCTTTTCACTCTATGGAATATATAATATACTGAGTGTGATCCATTTCTTTTTAACTTTCTGGCATGGGTTAATATGCCTTGTGGAAATTTTAAGAAGGAACTCATTAGAATTTAATAAAAACAAAAATATTCTTTTTGTATGATGACCTGATTAAAGTAAGAAATGAAAAGATACAGCCCAAGGCAACTATTACAGTCTTATCGTCAGTAACTAACTTGAAATCATCCTGCTCTAGATTCAAGATCTGAAATGCTGGGAAACATTATCAAGACAAAGAGTCAAAATCATGCTCGGCGTAAGAAGGACAAAGTTAAAAAGAAAAAAGTGCCACCTTACAATTCCACAAGATTCCATTTTTCCCAATATGTGGTATGATAATTTTGTTGTGAAAAAAACTCCTCACATTGGAGATTTGAAAAAGGAAAATATTTTAATGAATAGATTCAGAGGAGTCAAAGATGACAAAAAGATATTGTGGTGGGCATAAGGTTTGACAGAAAATGTGTGGTTTCTTTCTTTGATTGATTAGATAGCTTCCACATGGATGAAATACATGCTGAATTATTTAAAGATAATTACACCGCTGTGCTGTTGCTAAAATATTAAGACACAGTTGTCCCATAGGATGGATTGTGACAGGCACTAGCACATCAAGTAATGAATAGCTGAAGGGTAATGGAGGAAAAAGCTATCATAAGGCCCCAGAAGCAAGAAACTGGGATTTCTATAAGAAAATTTAAACACGGAGATAAAAATGGTCAGTTACTTTTCCTCCTTTCAAATTGGATGTACAAACCCTTTTGCCCTTGGTAAAAGAGGGCAATGTGTGACCTATCAGTTCTAGTTAAGGATGGAATGAAATAGGAGGGAAATTTTTGAGTATTGCTAAATCAAAAAAGAAAGTACATAATGTAAATATTAGGACATGCATGTCTATGAAGTCCACCTCTATGGCCTTGCTCTTTCCTCATCTCAGTGTTAGGCTTCCCCCTCCCCACAATTCTGTTCCACTGAGGTACCAAAAAGGGAGGTAGAAAAAAAGGATTAGCCTTTGGGCTTGGATTCCATGAGCACCTTCTCACTGGATGTGAGCTACCTACCCTGAGTGTATATATTGTGTTAGGCATGTTTATGGTGCAAACATCGCTGTGGGGAAATAGTGGGGTTTTCCCAAGGTGTATATCTATTCAGTTTCTCGTCCACTTGCTCCCTCCAACTCTGCTGCCAACACTCCTTCTCTACCTCTCTTAGTGGTCTTCATTTTACCCTGTCCTTTCATGAGGTTCTTCAGCATGGTTCACTTGCTTTTAATCTGTATGTATTTGAGCGAAAGAGTGATTCTTGCTCTCCGTAGAGGACCTGCCCTCCTGGAATCATCCCTGAAGAAATTTAACAGACAGACACTAAGTGAAAAAAAGAACAAACAAATCTGCTCACGGTGTGATTTGAGTCAGCCTTCCCTTTTGATGGTGGGAAAATGCTAATGAACTATTCAGAGAGTGCTTCAGACAGTATCTTGGAGTCATTATTCAGCGAGGAGTCTGCACATTGGTAGACATCTCCATGACCGACCCATGACATCCTGCATATGCAAATAGACTTGAGAATTCAACTCCATTTGCATGTGGGATTTTTAACCATATGGTTATCACATCACCCGCTGGCTAGGCAGACCATGACATGTGCCCTCCACTTTCACCTTGCCCAAAGTATTCAATGGAGGACAGGACACTGTAAAGGAATTTGAATGACATAGCCATGTAAATAAGTTACAGGTGTTTTAGAATGATTTACTTTAATCATTCCATTTAAGCTGTGAAGAAATAGAACCTGCATTGACTTACATTGTAATTAGAATTTTCCATAGAGAATCATGATGATGGTGGTGGTGGTGGTGGTGGAAAAATCTGCACTTGATCTTTTCTACTCAACTAAACAAAAGTATTAATGTCCCTGATGTTCATGCATTAGCCTTGTCCAAAATTTCTACAACTCAATTTCATTTGGAAAAGGTGCATGAAAATGTTATCTGATCCAAACGTATAGGTTACTTGAGACAGTTTTTATTTCTTTGCAAATCTTAGCAATGCATCATTGTGGGATGTTTTTTTCCATGCACAAAAACATCTTGTCACTGTGAACTTAATCATCTAATATTTGCTCTTGTCTCTTGGTACAAGCTGACATGGCTTGATGAAATGTGACATTCTTGTCGGTTTTCGTTAGATGTGAGTAGAAATGGACAAATATCCATGTACGTTTGTATGCATTATTCATTATTTCTGTCTGCCACTGTTTACAGTAACATCCTACTCCTAAATAAAGAATAGTGAGGAAGATACCTCATCATCAACAGAGAGGGAGTCAGAATGATGATCTTTTCTAATTGCTTCATTGCTGACCCTCTGAATCTCAGTCTTCAGATTCCTTGGCTGCAGTCTCCATTGGGATTGATTGAACCAAAGTACTGTATACAAATTCTTTCATTATTTAAGTTTTTTCATTGTCAACATTAAAGTGGTGTAGTTCCTCTGTAATAATAATTTTTGTCTTCCACATGTTAAACAGCAGCCCTGCTGTCACACTTTCTTCTTTCACTAAACCATCCAATCGGTATTAGCGACGGGCAGTGTGTAAAAAGGGAACGGCGGTACACACTGCCCATCGCTACTACTGATTGGATGGTTTCGTGAGGTTCTCGGATTGGCCACGGTGGGGTTGGCCCTGGCCCTGGCGGAGTTTTTCTTTTCTTCTTTCACTTTGTTTAAAAGTCATTTCAACTCATTTCTGCCAGTAAGATGGTGTCATGATGTTTCTTCCACCAATTTTCACTCTTCCTTCATCTGTATTTAGTCTGGCTTTCCATTTGATCTATTATGAGTACAGATTAAATAGATAAGGAGATAAAATGCACCTTTGTCTGACATCTTTGTATATAGGAAATCATTCTGTGTCACCACAAACTGCTGCCTAAGAAATGTCCAGTCATTGCTTTTTTTAAAAATTATAACAATATCACTGTTGATAACCATAAAGAATTCTTCTAGACCTAACAGCAGGGTTAAGCAAAGAAGGGTTAAGCAAAGAAGTGAAAAAGCAGCAAAGGCAAACCTTCCCCATCCCAACATGTCATTTATAACTGCAGAGAGTGACGGTATAAAGAGGAGATGGTCTGCTATGCATGGAAGCTCTCCCCATGATCCAGGACCAAGAAAATCAGGATTGCCAGTTATGTGGAGAGTCTCTTTTAGAGGAGATACCCCTCTTCAACGTCTCATGTTGCACACACAAAGAACAAGCAGAGAGAGATCACATATTCATTTCTGAATAAAGTTTTGAGTTTGCACTCTTCTCTTGGTCCTCATCTCTAATAAGCCAAAAGGCTAGAGTGGAAGCTTGTTTAAGCTTAATTAAACTATGGTCTGTAACATCTTTAAACTATGAGTGACAGCATTCTCTGATTCCGGTACAGTAGCTACAGCTTAGACTCACAGCTGTCCAAGTTTAGTTGCTATGAAGAACAATTAGTTAGTTTAAAATTGGGATGTGGAGAAGAAGAGAGCAATTTTGAGAATTAATTTTGGGGTTTCTCAAAGCTTCTAACAATGGGAAATAAAGCTTCTCCCCATATATATATTATGTGTTGTGCAACTTTAAAAGCACATAACACATAATGCATAGGAAGCACAGTATTTTAAACCAACAACAAAGAGGATGAGACAGAGGCGTAGCTACCGCCGTATCTGCCGTATCAATTATACGGGGGCCACGGGCCACGGGGGCCCCCAACGTGCGTAAGCAAAACAAATCTTTACCCTTCCTAAGGGCCCCCAAACAAATTTTTATACGGGGCCCCGCCAAGGCACGCTACTCTTCTGGGATGAGAGGAAACAAGCTGAACTTTCACCCCAGCAAATTATGCCAGATTAAAATTTCTATTTGCCCTCACCACAGTGAATTATTCTTATTCCACTCTGCATTTACAGGGTTAGAAAGATGATAAGTGTTTTAAACTGAGGAATGGGGAAAATGAAGCTAATACAGTAGATAGAACTGCTGTTGCCAGAGAAAGTGAGTGACAGCTCATACCTATCTGCTACCCAATAAGGACCAAGATACTAGGAGAAGTTCTTAATGAGGTCACCACACAGTGGATATATTCTATTTCAGCTCTTTTGGCAGCCATTTCGCAGAGGTGTAAGGCAAAGGAGAAGATGTGAGTTGCTGTTAAGACAGCCTTTTTAAAATTCTGTAATATTTTACATTTTCTTTATTCTCTCACTCAGATTCATATATGAAACTTTACAATGATTACAGTATTAGGATTAAGTGTGTGTGAGGCTGTGGAAGAACCATTATTCTGTGGGCTTTGAGTGAATAGGTCACACAATTAGGATGCAGAGTAGCCTCCATGGGACATAGCCATTTGATCCCAGCCCAGCCCCCATCCATACACACACACATCCATTGAATGTTTGGGGCTTTTATTGTTTTTAGTGGAGATCCTGAAATGCAGAGAAAATATCATAGATGAAGTTGGAGTATCTCCTAAAGCATATAGGGTGGACCATGCCTAATCAGTATGCCCATTATTAAGGTACAGAGTAGTTGGGTGGTTTCTGTGCATCCTGCTATCCTTTTCTAGTAACATGATTATCCCGCATACAGTAATACCTCATATAACATTAGTATCGAATAACACGAAAATCGCATAACATCAAGGAATCTGGGGGGAAGAATTGCATCAGATAACATTAAGATCCTATGGGATGCTTCAGATAACAACCGCGAAAGCCTGTGTGGTTACAATGTATCTCTATGGATCCCATAGAGGATCAGATAACACTAAAAATCATATAACACGAAGACTTGTGGAACCAGGTTTTAGTGTTATATGAGGTTTTACTGTATCTTAATTTATTTTGGATCTTAAAATATTATTCTGTTCTAAATATCCTCCCTGAAAGCAATAGGCCTGTTTTATCAAAACGAACAGGGAGATTGTTTTGAATGTACTTTCACTTAGCAAGTAAATTTAACAAAGGTTTTCTTTATATGCGGAAAGCAGGGACATAATCAAAATTTATTTCAAGTGGATATTAGAATCCTAGGCTGATATTTTCTTGGTAGTGTCAAAGATAAAAAGGATTAATTAATGAAACCTGTGGTAGAAAGATAAAGGACAGCAGGATTTTTGATAATTTTCCTGGAATAAGGAAGAACAGAAGCAACCTGGATTTCTGTTACCTCTTCTGTGTTTGAACATTTATAGAACTTCAAATAAAGGCAGCATGCAGTATAACAAAAACATGAGCTGTTCTGAGATTTTTTTTTCTTCACACCTTTCAAAAATGAAATTGAAATATAAAAATGTTGTGATTGCAAATATCTTCAACTTCAAATAAATCATAAACAAAAGGGATGTATACAAAACATGACAAAGGTTGTTCATTTTTTCTGCATTCTTTGTCATAACCGTTGTAAACTATCTGAATAAGGTACCAGTTTCACTCCATGCATTGTTGTACCTCATATGCACATGAGTATTCCAGATCAACACTACCTAAGATCCACCAAACCAAATGCACCTGAACAAGTATTGTAGAGACAATGGGCACAGAGCTGAGCGAGTTGAGGAGGATGTTGGAGGACAGAAGTGCCTGGCGGACAGTGGTCCATGGGGTCACAAAGGGTCGGAATCGACCGTACAACTGAACAACAACAAAAGGATTAATACAGTTTCTTAGGAGCACACAATATCTCATTTAGAGTAGGCCACAGCTCCAAAAAAATTAGATGGGCAAACTCTTACCTACTGATGTCAGGTAGTTTAGAAATTAACTCTATCATTTCCCCCACAAGATCAGAAATATTTCTGACCAAACCTCCCTACTCCAGGAACTCCTTCCTCCATCCTAATGACCAATGAGACTTGTTATCCTTATATTGTTCAAACCCAAACCAAAGGAGCAAAGGAGCAAGGATGAAGATTTCTTTCACACACACACATGCAGGGGAACTCTCATTGCTGCCTGGAGAGGCAAGCTGGACTGAAAGGCAGTGGGCAGGATAACTAATAATAAATTTTGTGTCAGAAATTACTCTGGGTTGAAAGGAGTTTTTCTGAAGAAACTCTGCTAAGGGGATGCCCGAATGAGGCTCCTTTCATGTCCCCAAGATCCGTCATGCAGCACTCAAGTATCAAACCCTGACCTTCCAAGCTCAGTGTCTTAACCACTAAGCCACTGCAGTGCTGTGGCAGGATAACTTAAAGGGAACAGTTGGTTTGCCAACTCAGGAATCCTCTTCTAGTTTAATTTCCACTTTAGACAGAAAACAATATGGACACTCACCATGAATGCCTCATCTTTTGGGTATGTTTTGTGTGTTTACCAAGATACTTCTGGCCATGATCTTTGGAGCTGTTAGTAGGATTTTTCCCTACAACACCATCTATTGCTCTCTATTATCCAGCCTGATGCAGACCTGATCGTTTCTCTTTGTAATTTTTAGTGATCTAATAAAGATTTGCACCCACAGATTGCATGGCTTTTTTCTTTCCTTTTGATAGAGGCAACATCACATTGATAATGATACAAATCAGCCAGGCCTGTGCCCAACTGCTGTGCTCATTTTCTTGCCATTCAAGTTGTCCTGCCATTCCCTGTGTTGCATTCATCATCGTACAATTTTGCTATTTCATGTGACTGTGTTGCTAAATGTTTGGCCCCATGGTATGGGCAGCAGTACAAACCAGTTATATACAATGTTACGAGCACTGTTTGTACAGAAACATGTGTGCCACAGTAGGACTGCTGTTATGGTGCTGGTGGATTATATAAACTTTCTGTTCTGTTCCTTGGATTCTTTCACAAATGGGTGTGGCCTGGCTTCTTTTATTAGACTGGCACTGCTGCTTTGCAACTGTTCTCCTGGTATAGGGCCAAACTACTAGAAAAACTGGAAGTTGCCTTATACCAAAATTAACAGAGATAACTAAAAGCTGAATCTGGCATCTTCTGCATGGCAAGCTACCAAGTTACTGATCTTCTTTCAAATAATATTGTTGCTGCCATCACTGCTGCCTGTGTTTTGGTGACAAGATTGCTAAAAATTCATATCTGATGGAAAGCCTACAGCACATGTTTGCAGGCAAATATTCCATCGCATATTGTTTCCCAATCTTTGGTTTTTGGACTTCAGTTCCCAGAAACCTAAGTCATCTCCCGAAATCACTGATCAGCCAATGTACTGACTTAGGCTTCTGGGAATTGATGTCCACCAGTGTTCTGCAGAACATAGTTTGGGAAACACTGATATATGCCATTGTATATGTTGAGGGATGAAGTGGAGGGATGCTGTGAGCCCATCAGGGAAGCATGCATTTATTCCTTATTTAGTTGAATGATTTGTATTGGAGGGGGAGGACAGCTGACTTAATAAAACAAAGGCAAGAATGGAGTAATGAGTTATGCATGACAGTGATGAAACAGCATTGGTGTGCAAAAGACTATGATATGTATTCAGTAACATTGTCATGACATTCCCACTAGTTATCATGTTTCTTGCAAGGTTAACATGATCACTTTGCTGAATAACGATAATGACTAACCAGTGAAAATTAAATTACAGTGACTCTTGTGTGAGCTGTTGTACATGCTGCATTGCCTCTTTTGTCTACTATTTCATCCTCAACTCTGCTGCAGAAAAAAATACAAGCTTCAGAGATGTTAGCTCCACCCTATTGGTGCCCATTTAGTTTGGACTTGGAGATAATATTGCACTGCTTGATTGCCCTTCTATGTATTCTTCCTTAGACCTTAACCCTACTGAAATAAATAGGACTTATTTCTGGTAAGCATCCATTGTATGCAATTCACAGTACAATCACTCTAAAATAGTCTTGGTATAATCAATAGATTAAATTGCACTGAACAATTTCTTGCTCCTGTAGTTTTACATTATTTCATAAGAGAGCGTCCTAATGATCCTTCTCTTATGATAACCAATATTATTCCTAAATTAATCCAAAATTAAGAATTCATTTCTGCTTCTTTTTAAGGATGACTAAATCATACCTGCCAAACTTCTAAAATACTGACTTGAACAATAATGATTAATTGGAAGAAGAAATCAAACCGATATGGAAGAGTGAGTTCTCATTATTCATTTTTAAAATAGATTTATTTAGGCAGCATGAAATGAAGGCAGTTTGAATTTCTCATTCAAATAAAATACTAATTCCTCAAACAGCTCTAATCAATAGGGGACATACTTGCTTCAAGTAGTGGATGATAAAGTCTGACAAATCATATTAGTCTTAACTAGATAGAGTTCTGGGAGTTTCTCCATCCTGGCTATTCTGCCACGGTTAATGCTCTTGATAAATTTATATACTTATTTGCAGCATTCAATGCCAGAGGGTGTTGTAATGAATGCCTACAGAAACCAATAAATCTATCTCACCTAATTATTCCATGGATTTCATTTATAAGCTAATTGTATTTATTGGCTCAGCCCAGAAAAACACCTTGACTCTTCTGTTTCCTGTATCATCAATTGACCTCTTCCTTTCCTTGCAAGAACTCTACAATGTCACTTCTTATAATCAGCGGTGTAGTTAGAAAAGTGGAACATACTTAATGAATCCTTCTGTCTGTTGATAACTCAGTACTCCATGTGGTTTGTCTTTAACTAGTCTGTTGAAATATTAACACATTTAATTCAGTACCTAGTGGTAGATGATAAATGGCAATGATCAAAGCTTGGAGGATGTATCTCAGGAGCTGTAATAAATATTACACAGCCCATGTATACATCATTTTTAACAGCTTGAGGACCAATATCCTGGAGAGGATTTAGTATCCTGGGAAGAAGAAAAGTGACTAGATTAGCAACTGGAAAGTTTACCCTTTGGAGTACAGTCTCTTAGAATTCCACAACCAGCATATGGGCCAAGGAATTTTTGAAAGAAGTTCTGGACTTCTTTTTCCATGTCTAGGCCAAACATGAAACTGCCAAAATGAAAGCACTTTTTGGTGAGGTCATTCTGCAGTTCCTTTTGCTTGACCTATTGCGAGAAAGATTTCCAGGGTACGGTTGATTGAGGACCACAATCCTCAAGGAAGCTGTTTCTGCGTACCCCAGTTTGGGGCTCAAGTATAGAGAGAGAGCAATGATGGTGAACCTTGGCATTCCAGATGTTCTGGAACTTCAATTCACAGAAGCCCTGAACAGCAGGAGTGCTGACTTGGGCTTTTGGTAATTGAAGTCCAAGAACACCTGGAGTGCCAAGGTTCACCATCACTGATATAGAGAATGTCTATGGACTTCCTGTGGAAAGACATATTTCACAGATGAGAACATGTAAGCATATAGCCTAGAAGGAGTCTAGGAGAGAGAAAACTGATTGTGACCTGTCTTCTGTATCAGTAGCTGCACCTTTTCGACATATTTTAGAACACTGTTTTAATTTCTTTAATCTAAGCCCAACCATGCATATTGGGCAGGTCAAATACCTTTAAATGTATTGAACTGAAAACAACCCCTTCGGACCTCACAAATGGGAATTTTTGAGTTGGCGCCTGATTAAGGCTATAGTCTTAAACACACCTACTTGTAAATATATCCCATTTAACTCAGTGTTAACATATTTCTTGGTGGACATATATTGAATGGCACTGTTAAGTTAGCTGAACCTTGTTGCCACTGAAAACCAAACCTTATGTAACTTGCTCCATTTATTTCAGTGGGACTTAAATCCATCAAAATGTCAAACTGGATGTGAAAAGAAATGCAAAGTCCTGTGATCACTATGATCTTTCTTTATGGTAAGCAAAGCAAGGTAAGGCTTCCCCTCATGACTGAGCTGAAGCACAATGTCTCAATAAGATTCTGAGGTAGGTTACCCAGTTACTGACAGTGGTAGCCTAAACCATTGTGACAGGTTCTAAGATTAATATAATTGTCTGTGAATGGCCTTAGGAGACTCCTGTGGTGGCAGAGCAGATGGAAGTACTTTAGACTGCTGTCTTAATTGGAGAACTGATCCACTCATAGCCTCGTCAGTCAGATTCAGAAGTAGTGAGAAAAATATGAGCTGCTTTTGTGTAAGTAATATAGCTTACTTAAATATGGTGAGGATCAAAGGATGAGGTAAGGGAAGATAAGGGAAGGGAAAGGAAGTCTCGTTCTCATAACATCACTGTCATTCAAAAAATTATCCTCATGATTATAGGTTATTAGTCTACCCATGAGTCTAACAGTGCAATTGATAACAAAGATCCAGATGGACTTGCTTAACTGAAGCCTTTATATCTTTGTTTTACCATCACTTAGCAAAAGATCTCAGATCGACAAAACAGGTAACCACTAATGAGACAGGGAGGATGGAGAGGTCCACTTCGATTCCCAGCTTAAGTGTGGCGAAATGTTTATATCTAAAAAGTGTTCTATAGTATAGAGCCATGATGGTGAACCTTGGCATGCCAGGTGTTCTTGGACATCAATTACTAGAAGTCCAAGTCAGCATTCTTGCAGATTAAAGCTTCTGGGAATTGAAGTTCAAGAACATATGGAGTGCCAAAGTTCACCATCACTGGTATAGAGTCTATACACTGGAACTTTGGTTGATTCTTTTCTTAATTAGCAGGTTTAAAATAAAACAACAACAGCAACAAAGCAGCAAAAAAGAGAAAGATAGAAGTTCTCAGAATACACCCCATCTTCCTAGCTAGCGCTTAAACTACTAAAAAAGAAAAAACTCTAGAAGCATCTTAAATAGAAAAAGTATCTTTATCTACAGTTCAATTAGTAGATATGAAGAAAAGAATAAAAGGAAAGGAGATGATCTTACAGTCATGTGGCTGGCAGAAATCCATCCCAACTGCATGAATTATGGTCAGAAACTTGTCTGCAACTAACAAAAAAAAACCAATAGAAGCAAAAACAAACAGAAAGCGGAGAAACAGAAGCATAGGTCTTGCCTCAAATGCCAGAGGTTTGGGAAAGGAACTCGGTGGCAGGAGACAGACACTTTAGCATAAGAAAGCTCTCCTCTGCTTGTATCCATTGTTAGAAAGCATGCAAGATTGTTCATTCCCAACAAACTTAGTGGGTTTGAGCCACTCCCAGGTGTCAGAAGTTTAACTCTTTACTGTGCCTCTTAGGAGAAGAGTCGACCAATGCAGCCTTGGGCAAGCTGTATGGTCCCAGAGTGCCACCATAAAGGGTCTAGTAAACCACTTCTGAGTACAGTACCTTGTACTGTATTTAGAAAACCTGGATAGAGTTATATAAGTCAGAATCAACAATTATTCCTCTTGTTGTTGAACTGTACTATGCAGTGACGGGCAGCAGCTGGTTCGCACCAGTTCGCCAGAACCGGTTGTAGCTTTCCCCAGTGTCCTGGAGAACTGGTAGTGGCTTTTGGGGGGGACCACATCAGGGGCTTACCTTTTCGCTGGTTCCCCCACTACGCATGTGTGCCAAGTGTTCGGCACGCATTTGAGCCTATAGCGCTTAGCACTGTAGGCGCTCTGCCTGCCGAGCCAAGCAGCCATTTGTTGCTTGAAGTGTGGCAGCGCAGAGCTATGGGCGGCCACACACAACCACGGAGGAACCGGTAGCTGCTGCTGAGGCCCTCGGCGGCCTCCTTGCTGTCTTCCCAAGAGGGGAGAAAGAAGAGCACCTGATAGCCTGAAGCTCCCTACAGCCTGCTCCCCAGGGTAAGTGACTTGTTGTTGGGTGTGGAGTGGGTTTGTATATTTTAATGTGTATTTAATGTGTATTTATTTTTAATGTGTATTTTATGTGGTTTTTATGTGTATTTTTATGTCTATTTAATTTGTATTTTTATGTGTACTTATTTTTATGGGGGTTTTTTAACTTTGGCTCTGTCCACAACGTTGGCTCCGCCCATGACATCATGACGTTGGCTCCACCCATGACAGTGGCTCCGCCCACAGTGTGGTAGTAAATTTTTTGGCTGCCCACCACTGGTACTATGTATGGCCTGATGAAGAGCTCACTGCTGGTGACAACTTTACAGTTTAACTTTGCTGACTCTAAACTTTGCTAAAAGAAGGATAATAGGTTATAACATAGCATTAGAGAGAGATGCCTGCTTGCCTTGGTTTTCTCTTTTGTATTCATTAGTCATCATCATATTTTAATAAAGTTATGTTATTCATCATATAAATGACTTGTATCCTTCTTAACTATCTTTGAATCAGATGGATGGAAGCTCTGAGTATATAAGGGGTCTGATTAAGAAAATTGCAGAAAGAGGATAACATTTCTTAACCCTCCATCATATCATTGCAAGTAAAAACAAAACCAATCTCTACCCCTCCCAGTGGATCAAAGAGTCGAACTGTCAGTGGCAGATAGCCTAATATTAGAAGTTGAATCATATGTTTTTCAATAGAAAAGAAATTCCTTCTTCTGATGTATCAGAAAACAAAATAAAATAAAATAAACAAAATAAAAAACATTGTAGCACTTTAAAGACTAACTGCTATATTTTTATTGTTAGCTTTCATGGATCAAGTCCACTTCTTCAGACAAGGAGTAAAACTTACAGGCATGGTTTTTATGCACCAAATTCAGGGGTCAAAGGGAGAAGGGTGTGTTCAAGCAAAATGACAGACAAGCAACTACAACAATACAGCTTCCCACAGCCATCAGCAAAAATAGATTATTCAGATTAGCTCTAAATGTCTCCCTTTCAATCTCAAAGTATGTAAGAAAGCTCATTCTGATCTCTGATCAACCTTTGACCTGCAAACAAAAACACTGTACCTGGTTACTTCCTGTTTTGCAAAAGAGAATTGGCAGGAAGGTTGTAATATAATACATAAAATATCTAGCTGCATATAGCAATCTGTGTATCAAATTTGATAATGTCCCAGAAACCCTTCGCTAATATTTAATCCCATGCAATGGGTGTCTAACAGATGGATGTATTCGATTTCTGCTCTCTCTCTTTCAATCCTAGTTCTGTAATTTCTCTATTCCAGAATTGTAACTTTCAGGTCTTGGATAGAGTGTCCAGTTAGATTGAAGTGGTTTGAGACAGGTTTCTCTGTGTTGCCATTCCAGATGTCTGATTTGTGTTCATTAATTCTTTTGCATAAAGATTGTCCTGTTTGTCCTAAATAAAGCACAAATGGACATTTTTGGCAAGAGATGTCATAAATCACATTGGCAGAAGCACAAGTAAAACTGCCTTTAATTTTGTGTGTGGTGCCGATGGGTCCAGTAATACTGTTTCCAGAGCGAATGTGGTGGCATCGTTGACATCTGCATTTGCAGCACGGTCTAGTTCCCATCTCTGTTCAACTTCTGTATAGTCTGTTGTGTGTCAATAGTTGTTTGAGATTGGAGGGTTGTCTATAAGTGAGTAGGGGGTCTGTCACCAAGGGCTTTGAAAAGCGAAGCGCTCTTGTCCAAGATGGGTTGGAGATTCCTCATTATACGTGTGAGGGGTTTACAGTTGAGGGCTGTAGTTTGAGAAAGGCATTTTGTAAGTCCTTGAGCTTGGCATCCCTGTCGTGTGGGTCTGAGCAGATGTGATTTTACCTGAGGGCTTGGCTGAAGACAATGGATTTTGTTGTGCTGGATGGAAGCTGGAGGCAAGTGGGTAGGTACATTTGTCCATGGGTTCGTGATATAGTGTGGTACTAAGATGTCCATTTTGTAGTTTCATAGTGGTGTCCAGGAAATTTACTTGTTCTGTAGACTGGTCCAAACTGAGTTTGATATTTGGATGAAAATTTTTAAAGTCTTGGTGAAATTTCTCCAGGGTTTCTTTTCCATGTGTCCAGATCAAAAATATGTCATCAATGCATCTCAAATAGACAAGTGGTTTATAGACACAGCAGTTAAGAAAATTGTTTTCTAGATCAGCCATGAATATATTAACATACTGTGGAGCCATGCAAGTACCCATGGATTTGGAGGTAGGTTTCATTGTCGAAGGTGAAGTAATTGTGTGCAAGTACAAAGTTGCACAGGGAGATGACTGTATGGGCTTCATTTTTGTTTTGAATGGTGTTCCTTATGGCTTGTAATCCATCTTTGTGTGGAATGTTGGTGTACAGAGCTTCCATGCCCATTGTAGCTAAGATGGTGTTATCTGGGAGGTCATGTGTGTGTTGAAGTTTTCTTAGAAAGTCTGTGGTGTCTCTTATGTAGCTGGGTACATTGGTGGCATATGGTTTGAGAATGAAGTCCATATACCTAGATACTCCAATGGTGATCGTGTTGATGCTTGAAACAATGGGTCTCCCAGGGTTTCCATGCTTGTGAATTTTAGGTAGTGGATAAAAGGTAGCTGGTTGAGGTTCCTGTGGTGTCTCGGTCAAGATTTGATCACATACATTTCCAGGAACAGTTTTTAGAAGGTTCTGTAATTCTTTTTTATATTTGGTGGTTGGGTCCATAGTTAGAGGCTGGTAAAATGTAGAATTGAAAAGTTGTCTGTCAACTTCCTGTGTGTAGCTTGATTTGTCCATGACAATTACAACACCACCCTTGTCTGCCTCTTTGATGATGATGTTGGGATTACTTCTGCGGTTGTTTATGGCCTGGCGTTCTGCTTGGCTGAGATTGTAGATTGGACCACTTCCCTTGCTAATGATCTCTGCTTGGGCACGGTGGCAGAAGCATTCAATGTAGAAGTCCAATTCCTTGTTCTTCTGATGGTGATTTCTCTGTAAAGTCAACAGTAGGAAGCCATTCTGTGGAATAAGAAAAAAAGACAAAAAGGAGCTTGTGTATTCACCCCAATTTCACCTTTCAACAGATAGATTCATTTGGCATCTGAGGACCAAAATATAGTTCCCAAATATTCTGGCATTAAAGGCCAGAATTATGGAAGTGGGAAAAGATATATAGTTGTGACACTAAGGGGTTTTCATACATTTTGCTGTTTGCTTAATTTGCTTTGTTTTGTGGTTAGTTTTTACAAAGCACAGTCTGATTCAATGCCATGAATGTGTTCCAAAAGTATGCCTCTCAAATACTAATTGGATTTTAGCTCTAATGATAATACATTATCAGTAACACATGGTTTGTCTTTCATGTGAACAACGAATTGAGAAATATACAAGATTGCTACAGTAATACGTCAGATAACGTTTGCATCAGATAACGCTAAAACCGCATAACGTTAAGCAATGGGGGGGAATTGCATTGAATAACGTTAAAATCCTATGGGATGCATCGGATAACATTCACTAAAGCCTGTGCTGGTTACAATGTATCTCTATGGAGTTTTAACGTTATCCGATGCATCCCATAGGATTTTAACATTTTCCAATGCATGCATTGGATAACATTAAAATCAGATAACACTAAGACTTGTGGAACCAAAATCTTGTTATCCAAGATTTTACTGTATTTGTTTTTAGCAGTTGTTTTCCAAACAGGACCTTATGGCATAGCCCTCTCCCCCATTTTCCTCACTGGATGTGAAACAAACAAAATGACAGGAGAGGAGGATTAGGCAAAAGTTCCTAAACTCTGACACAAAACTTTTCTTACTGGATTGTTCTTAACATCCATGAAGTTTGCACTAAAGTCTGAAATAGCTTTGAAAAGGATGTTGATCAATAGGTTCCAAACAGATAGTAACTTAAGTCTGACAGCCATATAAATTATTAGATTGAACCTTGCAGTAGAAATCTATATAGCCAACAGGTTCATTGAAGGCAAATGATGGAATGATATAGGTTTAAACAAAAGAGAGGGAGAAGAAGCGAGGGGGAGAAAGTGAGCCTATCTGCTAGGGTGACATATACTAGATAGAAATTGTGGGAAACCATGGAAGAATAATTGATTTGTTCGATGGCTCATAATGACTTAGCTATAGTCTCTTATTGTAGTGCCAAATAAATAATGAGTTTTTGTGGTGCAGGAAACGGGACCATTCCAGTCACTGCTCCATTTTTAATTTAAGAATAGATCCTAAACTAGAGTAAATCTTCACAGCTACAGTAAAGTGATTGAGTTATGTTGATTTGCACCTCCAGGGAAGATCTGGTTCTTTAGACTACAGCAAGTGAAGCAATTAGTGTTAAGTTGAAAAATCAATATGAGAACAAAGCAACCCTGGCATTGGCTTCTCCTTAATGTTGTGTCAGCACTTTCACTGTAAAACTTTGACTCTCTTTCCTGCAGGGCTTACAACTTGTCTCTAAAATCTTCTGTTAAATTTTCAAACCTGACCCAAGCTTTTATTATAGCTTTCTCAATAATGAGGCCAGGGAGGATCAAAAAGCAATCCCTCCGTCTCTTCTGTGGTAACATGAAGAGTGTGGGCATGGATGGTGGAGAAGAGGTTAACAGATATTGTAATATCCCCTTTGATGCAGTCAGATACATCTGATACCAAAAGAAGTCCATATTATAATTGCATGTAATCTAGAGTAGTGTTTCTCAATCTTTGTTTTTTGGACTTCAATTCCCAGAAGCCTAAGTGAATTCCCCAAAGCACTGATCAGCCAATGTACTGACTTAGATTTCTGGGAATTGAAGTCCACCAGTGTTCTGTGGAACATAGTTTGTGAAATGCTGATCTAGAGTTTCATAGGTTACTTCTGGAATAAAGTAATTATGAGAACCATAATTCTAAGCCCCTTCAAAATAGTTATAACGTTATATCACAGGTTGTGTGGTTTTTGAAAAGTAACACTCATTTCTCAGATATAACTGGAAAAGTTGTGTTTACTTAATTTGAAAGAAAACATCTTAATGCTATAAGCTCCTGGCCTGTGATACAAACACAATTTCTCCACATCTACTGTATCATAACATCCATGCTGTGGTGGGATGTCAAAAATTTTACTACCCCAACATGACGTCATCACAGTGTGGGCAGAGCTAATGTCATGATGTCATGGGCGGAGCCAACATCATGATGTCATGACGTTGTGGGCAGGGGCAAAGAAAATAATAAATAATAATAATAAATAAAATAAAAATAAGCACACACACACCCCTCAACCCACCCACCCACCCACAACACAAACCTGTAAATACATTAAATAAATAAAATAAATAAATAAAATAAAAATACATTAAAATACACCCACCCACCCAAACACCCCAAACACAAACCAACCAGAGATTTTAAACCAGAGCTTAAAGCTTATTCTGGCTAATCTTTCTCACAGTAGGTCAGATGGAAGGAAATACAGAATGAACTCACCACAAGATGGCTTCATTTTGGCACTTTTCAACTTTTCAGCAGTTAAAGAAGTTAGGTACTAAGTCTTTGCCTAACCAGTTATCTAGGATAATATGCCTTAATGTAAATATAAAACAGCTGTACCTCCTTAAGGGTTCTCCAATTGGAACAGCAATTGGAACAGCACAGGTGTAGCTTATTGATGAGGTAACTCCAAGACTTTGCTTAAAAACCCCAAGCCAGGCCACCAGGACTACCAGCCGCCAGGGCTTTTTAGGAACTGTGGTATATGTATTAAATACACAGTAAAATACACACAGACACACCACATCCAAAGGTGAGTCTCTTACCCTGAGGAGCAGGCTATAGGGAGCTTCAGGCTAGCAGCTTCTCTTCCTCCTCCCCGCTTGGGAGGACAGCAAGGAGGCTGTGCATACGCACCAAGCACTGTAGGCATGCATGCACCCCAAGTGTTTGATGTGCATGCACAGTGAAAAGGTAAGCCCCCAAGGTGGTTCCCCCCAAAAGCTGCTACTGGTTCTCTGGGACACTGGGGAAAGTTACTACCGGTTCTGGCGAACTGGTGCAAACCTGTTACATCCCATCACTGGATCCATGGCAGAACAAAACAGGACACTTGAAACATGTGATATCTCCCTCCACAATTCAATCATGCTGTTCCTCTGTTATTGTACATGCAATTAGAAAATTACCATTTACACCACAAGGTTAGTGACATTTATCTTTCATTCTGTTAAATTTTTAGTCTAACGTAGCTGCTGCTGCTGCTTCTTCTTCTTCTTCTTCTTCTTCTTCTTCTTCTTCTGAATCCAAATATTGGCAGTCATCATGGCGAACAGTCATGAAAACTGTCCTGAGAATACAAGGCAGTGGCCTTTCATCTGCCTTCCACATTGCAGTGTGACACCTGTACCATTGATCCAGTTCCTCAAGTCATTTTCTGGTCATGAGCCCTTTTGACACACAAAGTCATGATCAGCCCCAGGCCAGTATTGAGGAAGCTGCTGCCCTCCATCAAGATGGATTCAATTGGGATTTAATCTACATTACTTGGGGACCATCACCCTTCCCTGTGTATTTTGGCACCCAAGCCATTAGTCCTCAGGGTTGTAAGGTTAGTTAACCACCACCTGACAGTCGACATTGACTCACTGGCAGTATGGTCTTCTCTCTTACCATAGCAGGATAAAAGTAGCTGCACTTTCATTATTGGGTACACTTTCCTTATTGGAGAGAGAAACTCCAATTCCAAGCTCATGTTTATTGCCTCCCTGGTCCCATCCTTTTCCACATCATAAGTGATATCAGTATGGAGACAACTGGACTACACAATTTCCCTAATAGCTGGTGATTAGGAAAATGTAATGATCTAATTGAAATCCCTCAACAAGTTATAACTGTGTTTGTACCATAATATGTCATAACTGAAGAACAGTTTACTAGTTCTTCTGTTTCCAAATAACTGCATCACAGTGTCTTAAGCATTGTTTTTATAATATAAGGTCATATCTACAAACAAAAATGCTTGCATTCATTCCTGAGGATCAAAGAAGTGAAGATATAAATGTCATCTCTCAAACACATGTAGTCAGTTCAAGGGCCAATTGACTTATTAGGGTGAGTAATCATCTAAACCAGGGTTCCTTAAACTTGGCTCTCCAGGTATTCTTGGACTTCAGTTACCAGAAACCCAAGTCAGCACACCTTCTGATCAGGGCATCTGGGAATTGAAGTATATCTGGAAAACCAATTTTTAGGAATCCAGATCTAGACAAACAAACCTCTATCAATTGCTCTCTTCACTATAGGAGAGTTCTCATCAGTGTTTGATGATCATCCATATTTTCAAAGCAACAAATATTTAGAAAACATGTTGGAAAACAGCCCTGAGAAGCGCTTTGTGTCGAATGACTGACAAATGGTTAATTTGAATGCTGTAGGCATTCAAGAGAAAATTGAACAACCATCTGTCAGACCTACATTTCCACCCCCAGCATGAAATAAGGAGACAAGACACCAATAGCTATGGTTAAAGGTTTGGGCCATGTTTATTGAATGTAAATTCTTAAGTAAGGGAGTATGGTGGGCAGTGCATATCCTGACGTGAGGGACAGGGGAATGCCTTCCCTTCCCTGCACTGGACGGACGAAACCCAGCCCCCCTGGTTAATGCACAGGCAAGTTACAAGCAGGCCAGTCTACCAGGGTAGGTGTGGCCGCTGCTGTTTCCACTTCCCCTTGTTAATGTTTTCGCAGGCCACATGCTCCATCCCCATCAAGGAACGGAGATTGGGGTCCGAGAATGGCGTCCTGAGACCGGCAGCAGGTATGCGGAAGCCGTACTAGAAGCCCTCAGCTAGGTACAGGGTGTCAGCCACTTTAGGCTAGGAATGCAACAATGGCAACAGAACCAGCAAATTAATTGGGCTGGGGCCCTTTGGGTTGAGTCATTTTAGTGGTCCCAAGGTCATGGTTGCAGGGTCTGCTGGCTGGCTCCCTGGTGCATGCAGAGGCAGGGTGGGTGCCGGAGCAGATCAAGCACTCATGATGGAAACAACATGCTTGTAGGCTGCACTGGCTAGATGAAGAGAACTGCCAGCATAAAAGGTGGGGTTGAACTGCCTGCCCCGCTGGCTGAAGGGGAAGCTGAACAATCGGGGGCCACTGAACGAAGTAGTCACAGTCATACTGGTCACCCAGAGCTGGGCGGACTGGCATCATGAACAGTAACCACAGTTGCTGATTACGCTCATCCTAGCACATGTCGCGCCGGATAGCGGCACACATCCTAAAATTCTGGTCATATAAAAGCCGTCTAACAGCCAACAGTGCAGAGTCAGGGAATCTAGCTCCGACTGCAAGAGCAAGATGAGCAACAGTTGTCAAAGATCTGCTGAGGCAAAATGGCACTGGGTGTTTTGCACCTGCCCCTTTTATAGGGCAACCATACCCAAGCCACATGCCTGCCTGGTGTCCCTCAAGATAGGGAGGAGGGCAAAGTGCACACCAGTAGGCAATTGTGACAGGCGCGCATATAGTAGCGCCTCAGTTTCTTCTTTTTCTCCTTTTTGAAGATAAGGAAAACATTAGCCTTTCTTCTTCTTAATAGCAGTTATAACATGTTATGATGAAAGCTTTGGCAAAAGCTTAAAATATGTCAATTGCTTGCACTTCATTCCCAGTGCTGCACAAATTCTTAAAGTTGAGGTTAGGAAACCATAATTGTGTATGGTAACTGAAATTGCTAAGGTTTAACACAACTACAGTAATACCTTGCATAACGACTGCATCGGATAACACTAGAATCAGATAACGATGCAAAATTTCTTTTTAAAAAATGATCTAGTAGCAGCAGGGTGGCTGGAAATCTGAACGGGGGTTCCCTGTTTGGCTTCACAGCCACCCCGCAGCTGCGCAGGCAGGGGTGGGGTGGCTGGAAAGCTGATGGGGGTGCTGGCCCCAAGGGAGCCAGATGCTTGAACCCCGGGCAGATGCCTTCCCGAAGTCTCCCTCAGCACCTGCGATCAATCACTGGGGCTGGGGGGGGGCCCTTCGGTGAGCCATCCATGCGGGCACACATTTGGTCCCCGAAGTCTCCCTCAGCCCCTGCAATCAATCGCTGGGGTGGCGGGGGGGGGATTGGGAAGCCATCCGCATGCCCATGGATGGGAGCAGGGCTTTTTTTTAATGTTGTTCAATCAATGCATCAGACAATGCTAAAAATCGGATAACGTCATGACTTGTGGAACCAAGTCATAATGTTATCCGATGTACTAGTGTACCACAGTTTCTATTTCTTGCATTTCATTTTCCATTTGCCTCACCATTTAAATCTTCATATGTTCATTACCGATAGATCTATGCACCTGTCCTCTCAGAACAACATCCTAATATTTATACAGTCAAACCTTGCATAATGAGCGTTTCGCTTAGCGAAAAACTCGCATAATGAGCATTTCTATGGGGAAAACTCACAAAGTGAAAATTTTTCGCTTTGCGAGTTTTCCCCCTTGAAACGCTCGTTATGCGAGTTTTTCCATAGGGAAAGTCCAACTCGCATAGCGAAAAATTTGTTATGCGAGTCTGACTCGCATAGTGAAAAACTCACATAGCGAGCAGCCTCACAGAACGAATTAAATTCGTTATGCGAGGTATGACTGTATATTTATTTATTTATTTATTTAATATTACTATTTATAAACTACATACATCTGAAAGTTTCAAAATGATATGCAACAATGCAAGGCATATAATATGCAGAAAGCACAACACAGTATACACAATATACAAATTAACTTACAAGATTTATTTGATCTGTGAAATCACATTATCATGTAAGAAAGCTTGCACTGAGAAGTACTTTTTCAGATTTTTCCTAAAGCAAAAACTTTATTGAGGCCAGGTCACATTTCTAAGGGAATGGCATTCTGTATACTAGGTGTCACAGAACCAAGTGCTCTGGACAAATGCACCATGGAGCCTTTGACACCACCAAGAGAACCCCTACAGATCATTTTAAGGATTGAATGGATGCTAAATGGAAAAAAGCAGTCTTTAAGTAACTACATCCCACATTAATTCAGGCTTTGTACAATAACAACAAAATGCATCTGATGAAATGGATTGCAGTCAACAAAACATTTACACCATCCTAAATAGCAGAGGGTTAGATGTAATTGTTAGCTTACATTGGAGTAGACCCATTGAGTCAATAAAGTTTACATAAGTAATTACCTAACAGTCCCATTCATTCAACGGGTCTATGTTAGTTGATTTAGCCTTTAGTGTTTCAGATGCCACAAGATTTTTCACTGACTAGTGTAGTGACATTTCTGGAATTGGCTATATGTGAGACATCTTGGCTGAACCAAAAATCATTGCTCAGGGAACCTGGAAGAAGCTAATCATCACTTTAATGAAGTGTATTCAAGGCTTCATTCTAATATTTTCCATACTGCATTTGAACAATTGCCAGTAAGTTGAGCTCAACTGAAATGATCTGTAAAATTTCTCAAGGGAGATAAGTAAGGAGACAAATCATCTGCACGCAATTATTACTTGTTTTATTGTCTTTTTAATTAAGAAGCCCACTTATGGAAAGAAGAGAAATAATATACAAACACTGCTCATCTTTTCTTTCCTATCCCTTAACAAGAAGAAGGAAAGCTGTCTCCTTTATTCCTTTTCAGACAATGCTAATTTATAAATACAAAGTGAAAAAACTCATAAGGTTCAGTCCCAAATCAAGATGAACAGAGAGCCATTTGTAAATAAACCTAACCTCTGTTCTAAAACCTCCTCTTGATCTAAGGATCATGTCACCATTCTAATTAAACTATTCTGAAACTATGCATGTAATCATACTAAAAAGATGTTGTTAAGAAAATGAATCTGTCGGGGAATATGATACAGTTGGAATATGTATCACCACTTTATTTTAGCTTTTGCCAAAACTTTCATAATAGCATGTTGTACTTGCCAATTTAGCAAATGAAAAAAGAAAAACACCAACTGTTTTTAGTATTTTCTGTGAAACAGATGTCAACAAGGAGAGGAATTCCATAACTGGTGTTAGAAAATATCCCCAAAATATAGAAATATTTTTACAGAAATTGATAAATAGTGAGGTTTTTTTTATTTAACTCAGTTTATAAGAAGCATCAAAGTCTGTAGATCAGGAGGAAAAGGACAGGAAGAAAGAAAATGCTTGGCAGTCACATCAGTTCCAACAGTAATTGATATTTTATTCCAGTTATACGCTATAGCACCAAATTTGAAGTGTGAAATAATTTTACCAGCTAGGAGATTCTGGGGCATGTCATAAGAAAGATGACTTCCCCAGCTTTGCTTTTAATCCAACAGAAGAAATGTCATGGAAAGTTCAGAATAGCTCTAGACCACCCTGAAACTTTGTTCTTCACATATTTCCCAAGCAGGAAGTTGTTATAGGCAGAAATGCAACTCATTTTCTCCTACAATTGTATGTGACTCTACACAGCATTTTCTTCCACATAGTTATGAAGAAGGGATTGGATCACAGCCATGGTTTTAAATGAGTTTCCAGAGATTTGTACTTAAAAATATGAGGGTGTTCACCTGATTATACATAGGGCTTAAATTTGTGGTGGGGAATGAGAGAGACATATGTGAGCCCTCCTAAGTCCCCATCAGTCAGCTGTTAAGACTCTTGTTCATTGTTTTCCAGGGCCAAGGCTAGTTGGCTGGTTGAACAAGGCTCACATAATTAGGAATATTATTTTATCAGGAACTTGCTTTCAGGCAAATGTGTGAACCTGCAGGTTGACCTCACCTATTCTAGATTTGTTCCCATGACATTTTTTGTGTGTTTCCTACCAGTGGGATGCAGTATCCAGAAGACTTAACAAAGTGTCCCTTGGCCACAACGTTTCTCTCATTCCTTCTTTCCCAGGTAGAAAATATCATTGTTAATAGAGTGTCACTTTAGGCTATTGTGTCAAGTTCTGAGGCAAATTCAGGAATCCATGTACAGTAATACCTCAGATAACGTTTACCTCGGATAACACTAAAATCGCATAACGTTAAGTAATCTGGGGAGGAGAAATGGATCGAATAACATTAAGGTCCTATGGGATGGATCGGATAACAACCGCTAAAGCCTGTGCAGTTACAATGTATCTCTATGGAGCTTTAACGTTATCCGATACATCCCATAGGATTTTAACATGCATCGGATAACACTAAAAATCGGATAACACCAAGACTTGTGGTACCAAGTCTTAGCGTTATCTGAGGTATTACTGTATTCTGGTCAAATGCCAGAAGAACAGCCCTGATAGCTGCAGGATTAGACTCACAGTGTGCTTCAGCTGCCAGGGCCCTCATTAACCCTGCCTAAGAGTCCTGGAGAAACAACTGTATAAGAACTGGCTCCAGAAGCTGCCTCTGGAAGAAAGGTTTTTTCTTGTTTGTTGTGGTGTTTTGTGTCATTTGGCTTTCTGTAGACCCTGCCTCTTGGACCTCTTTTTCCTCCTCCTTCTTCTTGGACTCTGTTCCTGTTTTCACTTTTGCTCCTATCTCATCTCTAAGCTACCCTGCCTCTGTTCATACTGATTCCTCAGTTGCCTGATTTCTGGCCTGCCTGGACTGTGTTTTGTTTACTGGACTGTATTTGCTTTGTTCCCTTGTCAACTTCTGGTTTTGACTTGGATTTGGACATGGAGAAGATTGCCCTAGTTGGCTTGGTTCCTTGTGCCTGTGTTGTTAGTTGGCTTCTCACACCCCAAACTCTGCCATGTTGAAAGAGAGATCATGAATTTCCAGTCTCCAGATGTGGTTAGCAGGTACTCTATATTCCTTGGATACCTTGGAGTCATTATTTAGCGAAGAGTCTGCATATTGGTATACATCTTCATGATGATATTCCTCACATGCAAATGGACTTGAGTTCATTTGCATGTGCGGAACATCATCACGGAGATGTCTACCAATATGCAGAGTCCATTTGTATGCAGGATTTTTTAGCCATTTGGATATCATGTCACCCACTGACTAGGTGGACCATGATGTGTGCCCCCTGCTTTTACCTTGCCCAAGGGATCTGATGGAGGACACTTTGGTGAGTTTTAGTCCCAGCCTAACATCATTGACAAGAGATAGGTAACCCTGCCTAGTTAGACTGCTTAAGCCCCAGTGCTCCAACGAGGCTCTCACCTAGAGGGGGGACTCTATGTTCAGTGTGCCTAATTTTTCCTTAGGTCTCTGTACCTCTTCCCCAGCAGAAAAGAGCTCTTATCACCAATCAGAGCTTTATTATGTTCTGTAATGGAAAAAAATATATATAGAAATTGCTTGGGCAAACATTGACCCATTATGGAGTAAGTGAACATTTTATTAGATTATGTAAAAGGTAATATAGCAACCGCAGAAGTGTTAAACCAAATCAAGGAATATTGGAACGCTTTGTAGTTTCTCTGTGTGTGTTTGTTTGTCATGGTGTTTCAATATGTAACTGATTTGTATGAGAGGGGATGTGAGTGTGTAGATCCCAGATTTTCTTTCATGAGGGCACAGACATGAATCCAATCATGCAGACTTTTCACAACATGTTTTTTCAACTGCTCTGGAGTCTTGTTTCAATGAGCCAAAAATCAAACACCATACCGTGTGCTTCAATTAAAAGAACCAATGCTTCAAGAGATGTTTTTCATCTCTACCCACTCTGCCCACTCAGGTTGCCTAATTATGGCTGTGAGCATCCTCTGCCTCTTGACAGAATGGCCTGGCTTATTTTCTGTCTGTTGCTCAATTGTTACAGATAACTCTGTCACTGCTAACACGCAAGGAAGCATGGATTAGAATTCCACAAAGGAAGAGTGAAAGAATAAAACATGAAATGCAGAAAGAACACCTCCAGGTCCCTCCGCGATGATGCACTTGCCAGAGAACGTGGGGGAGATCTAGGCGTGGGTGAGGGAAGCTGCTCACCTTACACTCCAGCAAGAGCAGAGAGCATAATAGAGGTGATGCCCTCAATCTCCAACAGAAAGGCTTTCAACTGCATCTTTCACAAGCACCCTCTGTGGAACAAGTATCAAGTGGAAGTCTCAAAAACATCCAAGTGCTGATTCAGTGGCAAGAATGGATTGAACAATCAGAGCATGGCATGTTTGGGGGCACAAAAAAGTGGAATTTAATCAGAAAGGATGGCAGCTCAGAGGTAAAGCAGTGGCATGAAAGCTTTTTTTTTTTGGTTCTTGTTCAGAGGACTCTGAGTGCATAGAAATAGTTTTGAAGAATTGTGTGTGTGTGACTGAGTTAGTGTATCTTTCTCTCTCTTTCTCAGTATTTCTTTTCAGAGCTTGGAAATCTGATGGATATTGTTATCATTTATTGCTTACAGTTTATAGCAGGAGTTCTCAACCTTTTTAAGCCAGGGGCCAGGTCACACTCCCTTAGACAGCTTTGGGGGCCAGACAGCCATTTTGCCCTTCCTCCACCACATGTCACTTCCTGGTGTGGTGGAGGCAGGGGGGGGGCACATGAAATGGTGCCGTGGGCCGCAGTTTCAGAATCCATGGTTTAGTTTTATTGCTTGTGTTTTGTTGTTTAATGTTTGTTTAATAGTATTATCTCTGATTGTGTATTGCATTATAAATGTCTTACTTGTTGTATGAGTGGGAGAAGATCCCAGATGGGTAGGATATAAATATAAATAAAAATAATAAATAAAATTAGCTACAAGTAGATTGTGCTGAGGTATAATCAGATGAAAATGGCCAAGGGCTTCTGTAACATAGGCCAGCAACCTGTATCTTTCCATTCTTTTTAATTAAAAAGTTTAAAATGATATTATTTTAGATGTTTTGAGGAATAAATAATCAATTAAACCACATTGTGTCCTTTGGTACTGTAACTAAAGTTGCTTACTTTTAGAACTACTCAAACTTTCTAGAAACACAGAAGTTTGCTTTCTACACTTTAGGATCTGGGGTGAAATTTCATGTAGACAAGCTGTAGAGGTCCTCAGATGAAGTCTTGACAACTGACTTTTAAAATGAAATGTCTTGGGTATTTTTGAATCACAATCGGGCATACTCCGGGTAAGGGCAACTTTGTGCCAGGTTATATTTCTCACAATAGGTCAGGCAAAAGGAACTACAGAATGAATTCACCAATGAAGTGGCTTCATTTTGGCAGTTTCGCATCTGGCCTAGACATGGAAGAAGACTGACTTTTTAAACAGAGGAGGAATGATCAACTCTATAATTGTCTGGCTGAAGATTTCTTGTACTGGCTGACAGTTGGATAAGATGATGTTGGGGTCCTTTCCAATTCTACAAAATCAAAATCACCAAAATCATCTTGTTCATCTCTCACTGCAGGGTATTTAGAGTCAGAGCAAGAATGACAGAATGATCTTCTGTTTAAAAACACCCAAGTTAGTTCATCCTAAAAGTCAGTTATAGCTTCATCAGAGGATCTCTGTGGAGAAAGTTGACATGGAACTTGAACCTACATGTGAAATATAGAAACATTGGGTTCAAAATACCTCCCTATCGACTATGCTGCTGAGTTCTCTATGGCTATTGCTAGGTCAGAAGGAACGAAGACGCCACAACAGCTCATGAAGTTTAAATAAATCAAATTACAGAGTGCACATAGCCTTTAAGCCTTCACCCCTAATCTCCAATATGAGCATGTCTTAGGGCTTCAGGAAGTTGCTGGCTCTTACAAAATTGCATCAGGAATATGGAAAGGGCCTAGCAAACCTTCAGTTCAACAAGGATTAAATGAAGACTACACATTCCAAAATCTGTACTGCTACAACATCCCCATTTCGTTGTGGAACATCAACAGTTGGTGGAAAATCTTGAAATCATCAGTGTCTCAGCTTAGTATGTTAATTTCCCCATTAGACCATAAACCTATGAATAACTGAATTTAGATTTCCACATACAATTCCTCCTTTGGATCAGCATGCAAAAAGCAGATTCAGTCCTGTATTCTTTTTACATGATACTTCTCTCATTCACTGGTTCACTTTGCAAAGTGTATTGTAAACCATAATATCTGTGCTTCACTGGATCTGCTTATAAGTCCCTTCTAGGACAGAGTGATCAGCTTTGATAATAATACCTGTTTAGCCAGGCAACTAAATCCAAACCTACTAAGGCAAATGAATGCACATAAAAATGCATACAAATAGAGAAATTGACAAAGTTAGGTCTCTGTTTCTCAGGCAAAGATCAGCACCCCATAACTAATAAAAGTCATATTTGTCCACTGAATTTACATTTCATGTCTCAGGGATGCTTGAAGATTTCATTCAGACTGCATTTTAAGGAAATGGATCTGATTGTCAGTTATATGACTAATAGTACTGATGAGAATACAATCCACACTTTTTTACACTGTGAGCTACAAGTCTCACTTGGGCTTTTCAAGAAAAAACACCTACCTATGTTTTCGGGTTAAAATAAACAAAATATATTTTAGAACACATATACTATGAAAAAGCATGTTCAATAATTGTGTGTGGGAGGCAAAGAGACAATATATAGAGTGATGTAGAAACAAGACAGCCCATAAGCAGGACATAAACACAAATAGCCTCTTCTTAGAATAATGGAATAACTGAGTTGGATGGAGTCTTTCAGGCCATCTGGGATGGTGGAGAACAGATCCTTCCCTTCCTGTTTATGATTATCTTTCAGGTATTTGAAGAATGCTACCGTATTCCCTCTCATTTTCTTTTTCTCGAGGGTAAACAGGCCCAGTTGTTTCAGTCTTTCATCACATGGCTTGGTTTCCAATCCTCTGATCATCGTTGTTGCCCTTTTCTGTACATGCTCTAATTTGTTTGCATCTGTCTTAAAGGGGTGGTGAACAGAGGCACTCTGCTTCTGATGTCAAATGTAATATACAGCCCTTAAGACACATATCCATTTAATACTCCCATCATCTCATGGACACACATCTGCAAAAATGATACCAACCAGAAATACAGCAAAATGTTATCTGAATTCTGCATTCTCCCCTCATCACCCATGGCTCCTTTTATCCTAAGAGCTAGCACACTACCCATCTGTCTCCTGTTTGCTTGCTGTGCTGCCTCTAATTCAAAAGCCTACCCTTGCTAATTAATGGGAGTGTTTGTGCTGAAACATTCTGTAATGGATGCCACCGCTAAAATATGATCATTGTCCACCCTGTCTTTTGGTGAAATGTGCAATTATCTTGTAGGAAGCAAGTGAAATCATCAAAACACACCTCCTAAAGGAGATAACAAGCCTTAATTCAGAATGTTTACAACCAAGAAGAATCATATTAACTGCAGATGTTAATTTTACATAACAAGACAAGGGTGTCACCAGCTACTTGTTCTTTTTTAAAAGTGAAGTGTTTTAAATAATTATTTTAACTGCAGGTGTTGGTATTGGCTCAGCAGGAACAAAAGTATCATTTGTAACAATCCCATCTTCATCAGCTGTGTTTATACAAAGCTATTTTTCCTCCAGCCAATCAGTTCTGGCAACGTCTTACTCTGTCTTCTTGGTCAGCAAACTCAAAGGCATGCATTTACTTATAGCAGGGGTTCTCAATGTTTTCCCACTGCAGGCCAGACCATGCCCCCTCAGACAGCAGAGCAGGCTGGACACGTGGTTCCCCCCTGTCATAAACACTGCTGTAAAATGCATCTGTGGCTGTCGTAAACATGTTTACAACAGTTGTGGGTCCATTAGCGGTGCATTTTTGGCTGCTTTTGCTGCTTCCACCACTTCTGGTCTTTGAGAGGAAGGTGGAGAGATAACATTAAAGAAATATTACAAGACCGCCAAACAACACCTGTGGAGGCTGCTAGAAGTGCCAAAACAAGAACCTTGCCTCTCCCTCGACACCTGATGGGGTAAAGGAGGAAGCATAAAGAATCAGAAGTTGTTATATTTTTAAGCCACCAGGAGCCTTGGCAGCTAGAACAAATAAATAATCCTACAATGAATGTAAGAAAAACCAGATTTGGGCAGGGGAAACCAATGCACTCCAGCTGCAGTCACATAAGTCACTTCAGTGTTGCTGCTGCTTGATGAAAATATCAACTCAGTGTGGCATCCAGAACAAGACAAGTGGCTGTTCCATTAGTTAGAGATGCCAAAATATACAGGTCCTACAGAGATATTGGTTGAATCCAGCTATTTCAGCATACCACCTCTCATCCTCTTTGAGATAACCCCAGAAGATCCCAGTGTCATACAATGTGGCTTTTCTATAGCAGTTTTTATGACTTATGCAAAGCATAGTTGCAAGCAACGTCTATTTCTGTGTAAAATGAGTGTATTTTCTCTTTATGGAGCTAGGCACACACAGAGAAACAGACCATAATCACAACAGGATAGACTGTGGAGTGACACAGCATCACTGCTTTCAGCTATTCACATGTTTAGATAATAACTACCACAATTTTTCAACACCACAGAAATGTAAAACTTTGACCAAAATGCACCATTTTTTCATAAGGCCAAAAGAAAAAAAATTAAACTTCATTTAAAAAGCACTTCAGAAAGGTTTTCCTTGTGGGGTAAAATCAGAAGAGTTTTCTCTTTTATTGCAAAAAGTACTAAAAAAAGTCCCAAAACCTTGTATTTTGTCCAGAAAAAGTATTTTGAACAAACATTGTTGTATTTTGCCCAAAATAAAAGGGTTATGCACAGAATACAAGGTCTTTTTTCTAATGCTGTTACTGATATAAAAAGTGTTAACAATTAATAGTTAACAATTTTGCACACTGAAAAGTTTTTTGACAGCAAGAGGATCCTAAGGATAAGAAATTATTATAGATGTTTCCCAGAGTGGGAAAATTTCCCAGCTGGGTGGTATAGACATCTATTAAACAAATAACTAAAATATGCAAGTATTTTACCTCCTTACATGGGATGGAAGGGACTAACATCTTGCCTTTTAATGATCAGGCCATTTAATTAAATAAATATATTTATATACCAGGAGATCCTCCCATTCTGGGTGGTTTCCAAGTAAACCCAAAACATAAACATAGCATATCATTAAAATGGCATTGTAAACATAACAAAAACTTCACCCCCACCCCCCATCCCGCAGTAACATGGTAAAATTTGTTAATGGCTAAACTGATGGAAATTGTTGTCCATGCAGAAACATCTGGTTGCTGTTGTAGAAACCTGATAGATATTATGAAGAAAATGTACCTCTCATGAAACATCTCTAAAACAAAGATCACCTATATTAGGCTGTTAGCCCTTCAGGGTGGTGTGAAGTCTCCAAAGATGATCAATTATGTATTGATCTAATTGTAAGGATTTAACCTATCTCTGCTTGGAAGGGTTAAACCTTCTCTGCCCACTAACACATCATGTCATCGTCCCCACTTAGCCAGAAGACTGTACCCAACACTGTGAGCCCACACACCACTTCAGTGTGACCCTGGCACTTTCTACCTGGCTCTTGTGCCAGCGTGAACATGAAGAGTTACCGCCTGGCTAAACCAACCAGACCAGGTAGAGCATAGGTAACATGCTTTATTAAAGTATGGTAGCTTTGGCATAGGCACCAGATATTCCCCATATCAGTTTAGCCCTTGATTCATCAGAAACAACGATTCTGGGTTCCAAACACCTTTATTAATGCACAATAAGTAAGCTTAAAAAGATTATAACAGAAGAACATGATTTGCAAACTAGCCATCCCACACATGAAAATAAAAACCCTTTCTAGCTCCCAGGCTTCAGCCTGGCTATTGCTAATTAGTGAACTCCTTCTGAAGGATTCGAACCAATTACTACATAGCATTAGATATCTATTAAACCAAGTTCTGTTCTCACAGAACACAACATTATGTCTATTCTTTATCTGTCCCAGCTACCACTTTGAAGGCCAAACAGCTTCCTTCTGGTGTGAACAAAATTCAGAAATCTACTTTACTGTTTTAAAAAGTAAGCCCCCCCCCCCCAATTTTATTCCATTACACTGATTATAATTTCTCCAACCTAGGCCATATACATTCATTCTGTGTAGTGTCTGGAATGATCATTAAAGGTGCAGTGATGGTTGTAGTAGCCAGAGATGATGGGCTTTATGAAAGACTGCCATTTCCTCCAACAAACACTTGAATGGTTAAAATTATATACACTTGTGCTAATAAATTGAGCTGGCTTTCTGCATGGGAAAAGAATGTTAATTGTCATGAGAAAGGACCAATTAGTGTATTTACTTCTGAAATTTCAGGTTCAAGCACAGCTGCAAGAATATGTAGGGGACTCTTGGCAGATGATGACCGATATGCTGGAATAGGTTCCTGGCAAAAGAAGATAGTTCATGATGACCCCAGTATTCTTGACTGATAATATCACCCACACCTGCTGGGATGTTGTGCCAGCCTAGTGTTCTTGGCTGGTAACTAGCTGGTAACAGGCTTGATGTAACTCACACCTGCAAGGACGTTGTGCCAATTAGTCCATTACAGATGCCATTTGTTTTGGTTTGGAGATATCTGTACATCTCTCAGACAAGAGGCACAGAGGCAATGGGGATGAGACAACACGTTAGCCAGGGTATAAAAGGAGAACTTGACCACTGAAGCTGGAGCTCTGCACTGACCAGAAGGCATCAGGTGCTGTGTCCCATAAGCCAGTGGTCTCCCTGCTACCACTGAGCTCCCAGTAGCAGAGGAGGGTGAGGAAGCTCTTGCTTGGTATGCATTTGCTTGTTCTTACTCTTGCTTATAGTATACAGTAAAACCTCGGATAATGCTAAAACTTGCTTCCACAAGTCTTAGTGTTATCCGATTTTTAATGTATGCATTGGATAACATTAAAATTCTATGGGATGCATCAGATAACGTTAAAACTCCATAGAGATACATTGTAGCTGACACAGGCTTTAGCGAATGTTAACCGATGTATCCCATAGGATTTAATGTTATGCGATGCAATTTCTTTTTCCAGATTACTTAACATTATGGGGTTTAAGCATTATCTGATGCAAATGTTATCCAAAATATTACTGTATCTTTGTTCTGTTTCAGTTATGCTGTGTCTGAAGATCTATCCAATAAAGCTTTGTTTTCTCAACTACTGAGTGTTAATTGTTTCCGGAATTCTAAAAGAATCCAAGAGCAGCAGACCTGGCCAGTCTGTGTGGCAAGACAATGGTAAGAATACAGCATAAGGTAAAGGTAAAGGTAAAGGTCACCCTTGCTAAAAATTTAGTTGTATCCAACTCTAGGGTTTGGTGCTCATCTCTGTTTCATAACCGAAGAGCTTCTGCAGACATTTTTGTGGTCATTTAGCAGGCATGACTAGACATCGGAGTGCACAGAATGCTGTTTACCTTCCCACCAAAGTGGTACCTATTTATCTACTTGCAATTTCTTGCTTTCAAACAGCTAAGTTGGCAGGAGCTGAGACAAAGATAGGAGCTCATTCTGTCCTGCAGTATTTGGGTATTGAACTGCTGACCTGCCGCCTTCCAGTCAGTGTCTTAGCCACTTAAGCATTTAATTCTACAATTCATGCCTTGCATTTCTTTCAGACACAATTAAAATAATTTGGCATTTTAGATATTAAATTATAGAGTTGTTTGGCTTATCTTTTTATAAAGTACGTAAAGAAAAAAATAGACTGAGATCACAGAGAGAGAGTGTTTTGAAAACTTGAATTATTACTGGGATAAACAATTCTAAGACAATCTTATCAAAGAGTAAACAAAAAAAGCAAAACACAAAAATTCGGTGGCACTTTAAAGACTAACTGCAGTATTTTAATGTTAACTTTCATGGCTCACATCCACTTCATCAGGCTTAGGAGTAAGACTCCATGGCATCAATTTATACACATCAGGTCCAGCGGTAACAGATAAGTATACTCTTATATGCTTGAAACACAGACTAACACAGCTACTATTCCCCCCAAAAAATTCAGTTTTTTAAATATGTACACAATAATTTCATAGCTAGCAGTGTTGAGATTAATTATAAGATGAAAGCTGCCTTTGATTCTTGCAAATATTTTTTTAATTAGGAATATGTTTCTTTATAGTTTAAAACTGTCATGCCAATCACAGTAGTAATCTGTAGCTACTTAACTATCACACTAGAATTAATGATGAACTTTATTGTTAAACTATATTTAACATTAGGAAAACTAGAAACTGTACTGTCTGTAGCAATTGCGTGTCCTCTTATCTTCCTAAGGAAATGGATTGCTTCTTAAAATAGGCCTCTTGATTTAAAAATGGTCCAATAATTAAATAAAGCATGAGATTAAAAGCTATTTTTTCCTCTTTATCAGAGAGCTGTTGGTTTTCACATACTTTAGGAAAATGAGCTGCCAACCACTGAAAGGCAAATATCCTAGCTGAAAAGGTGTCTTGTATCTTTTAGGTTGCTAAGGATGTTTATCAGAGGTAGATGGTAATCAAGAAAATTTAAGGAACCATTTGATAATTTAAAGCTCAGATGTGAATTGTGAATGTACAGTTGTTTCTCTTTTCACCTTTCAATAACTCTTGAATAAGAGTAAAATAATTGATCAGGAAAAAGCATATCTTCATATCATCTTGAACATACCCCAATTTCATTTGATTCACACCTAAGCAGGGTGAGGACTGGTTAGTATTTAGGGGGAGGTTACAAGGGAATACCATCAATCTCCAAAAGGTATGAAAACCCTTGGGAGTGGTGCCTGTCAGAAATGAGACTACAGGGGCAGGTGGATCAACATTCTGATTCAGTATAAGGCTTCTGCCAATCTTCTTATGACTTAAGTAAAGGTAAAGGTCTCCCTTGCTTGAAAGCCAGTCATGTCAGACTCTAGGGGGTGGTCCTCATCTCTGTTTACAGCCAAAGAACCAGTGCTGTCTGCATCTGCAGACATTTCCAAGATCATGTGGCAGGCATAACTAGACACCAAAGCACATGGAAAACTGTTACCTTTCCCATTGAAGTGGTACCTATTTATCTACTTGCAATTTCTTGTTTTCAAACTGCTAGATCAGGGGTTCACAACCTAAGGCCCATAGGACAGATCCAGCCCATGGCACCATTTTATGTGGGCCCCCAGCCCTCCAAGGGCATTTGAGAAACAAAATGGCTACCTCTTTGAAGTTGTTGGGGCAGAATGCCCCCCCCCCCCATCATGCAGGCAGGGTAAAATGACTGTCTGGCCCTCAAAGCTGACTGAGAGGGCATGACCCGGCACCCGGCTTGAAAAGTTTGGGAACCCCTGTGCTAGATTGTCAGGATTCCTATGATTTAGGAAAGTCCAAATTTTCCTTATGATCCTAAGAGCAAGGAACATTCATCATGCCCAATCTGGTTTTTGCTCCTGCACAGTATTCCATTTCAAATGCTAGATCTTCTTTTGAAACCTTCCCATTTTCAAAAGTATTTTTATTGTTATTTTAAAAATATATGCCTAAAGTGCTTCCAGGTCAGGAATGGCATGCTGACATTTTTTGTGAAGGCCAGTATGATGTATCTTCCCTATCCTATCTTCAGAACCTGAATGGATTGTCAGCCAAAACCTTCTTCAATAATTTTGATGAGATATTGGCCACATGGCATCTGAGCAAGGAGGGTAAATCAGAATGGCTAGATTGGGTTGAGAGGGATATATTGTGGGCCAAATGGTATGGCACAGATGACCTGTCATTAGAGTTGAAATCAAATAAATGTTTCAGAGGTATGATTTAGTCATATTATCATGCTTGTAGAATCAGAATTGCAAATCAAGTCCCAAATTAACTCCCAAAGATTAATAACAAAACAAAGCAAACTAATTTGCAAATCATATGAGGTGAGAAAAGCTCTATTTGCATCTAGCAGATGCTTTTGGCATCTAATGTTGTCTGCTAATGATAGGTTGTCTATTACATGTAGTTCAGTCCAGAGCCCCATTCTTTAACATCTGAGGAGAAACAGAAAGCTGCCACTTCTGTGGGATTAAGACTATGCTAGATTTTTTTTAAAAAAATGCTTTGCAGTTTTTGTATCCTGGGAAAGCAATCCTAAATTTACACATCACCAGACTTGAATCCATGGTCAAGAGTATCTGCACTAAAGTGGACTATAAGCACCTCTGTCATTTACACTGATTAAAATGTACATGTCATCTTAAAACTGGATTTTCCTAGGGAGGGGGAGAAGTATTCTGTCATATTATTTCTTTTCTTCTTAAATACTGTACTTACAAATTCACAGACACGACAAATTTGCACAGACCAAGTTTGTGGGTCCACCTTTGTTATTCAAAGATGAGGTGCCTTCAGAAGTTCAGAATGCCTTTTATCAGCTCCTACCGGTATTCCAGTTGTGACCCTTTTTGGAGACAGATATCTTGGCTACAGTTGTCCAGACACTGGTAATCTCAGGACTAGACTACTGCAATATAATGTTTGGGGCCTGCCCTCCAGGCTAGTCTGGTATAGTTGGTATAGTTGGTATAGTTGGTATAGAAGTGGCCTAATTATTAGCATATAACACCATTGCTGAAGGAATTGCACTGGCTTCTCTTCTCAACCTAACATTTAAGGTTTTATTATGAGTTTATAGAACCCTAAGTAGTTTGGACCCTGATGACCTTAAAGGCTGCCTCCTTCCATATTAGTCCTGGCAATTGCCATAAGTGGTCCATTTGGTAGCACCATATTCTTTTTTGAACCAAACAGTAGTTTATACTTGTGGCACCAACAATGTGGAATACCTTTCTATCTCAATTTCAGTGTACACCTGTGAAATTTAGATTAAAAACAGAGGTTGGGAGTTTGATTCCTCACTGTGTCTCCTAGGGGTAGACTCAACCTGTATGTTCTTGAGCAAGCTGTACAATCACGGAGTACCCCAAGGAAGAAGGGGCTGGTAAACTGCTTCTGAGTAATTTATACCTAGAAAAGTCTAGAAAAAGTTGAAATAATTTTGGTGATGCACATTATTTCCACTGGAAACATGCTTGTATATGCAGGTTTGCCCTACATACTCCATATATCATATTTGCATCATTGATTAAGAATAAGTATTATTTCTTAATACGTATTTTGTATGTTTTGTTGTGTATATGGGTTCTGTGTAGATGCGTATTTTTGAGATCACTCAATCACCAGATCATCATAAGTCAGAGGCATCTTGATATCACATAACATCAACAACAATAAAACCAAATGTGGGTATTATAAAATTATATTTTGAATATTGTTGTAGACAATTTTAGAATTTTTTTGCTCACATTTTTTAAAAGAAATAAGTAACAAATAAATTTAATTTTTACTGAGCAGGAAATTCTAGTTGCATTTGTTTGTCTTTGTGCTTCTGTGCATTAATTCAATAACATAAAAACTGGGCATTCGGTCGAGTTTTTTTTTTAAATCAAAACACAAACCTTGTCATGACACAGGAGCAGTTTTAATTCTCCAGTCATGGTGGGGATTAGCACAGACCTGAAATGAGTCCTAAAACTTTTTATAGAACTTTCTATCTTAAACTCTGCTCTTCAATCATGCCACTTTTCCCTGTAAAAAAAGAGCTTGATTGCTCTGAGTTACTCCAATCTCCCTTCCTTTTGTGATGTTTCCTTTCAGTGAAAATTGTATTGGTGTCAGATCACAATGAAACCCTGCCTGTCCAAGGTACAGTGGGTCTTAATGATATGACATTGTGAAAATTCTCATTTACCAACACAATAACAACATTATGTTGTTGCAGTACAGATAAGGAGTTATTGATTATTCCATATTTTTATTCTTATCTCTGGAAGATTTGGAACTGAAGAAATAGGAGTGTTAAAAGGAATTGCCATTAATGGCAGCTTCAAATAATGTCCTTGTACTCTTGAACTCCTATACCATGAACACTACCTCATCTAAGTATCTTCTTACCTCTGGTACAGCCAAATAAGGTTCCCAGCTCAGCAGGGAGCTATGAACAATGAAATGGTGGGAGAATTAGCTAGGCACCAAAGAAAGACAGACTAAACAAAGAATGGGGTTAATTTTGAGACTTACTCTGGTGGTGAGAAAGCAAAGAAATCTTAGTTAACTACTACTGGCTATGCACTTTAGGAGATCTCAGTTTTGTGCCCCAAAATTAAACTATGACTGGGGCATCTTAGAAGACAATCAGCTAGTGGTGTTGATGTATAATTTGGAATCATTCAAAGGCTATGTTCTGCATGGTTATGCTAAGTCACTAGTTTATTTGTGGTTCTGTAAGGCTGAAGTAAATTCCAAATCAGCTGCCATGCTGTGATGCATAAAAATCAGCAACCCAGATATTTGAATTCTTGATTTTTTAAAATTTGGAAATAGCTAATTGCCACTAATTTCTCAGAATCCTTTTATTTCCTATTTGCTAGGTATTTGACTAGTTTGAGGTTATTGTGACTCACCATTGGGACTATGAGACTCAAACACCAAGACTTTCTAATCTAAATGGAAGGCCATCTCAACAGATTGTAGGGATGGGCGGGTGTTGTTTGAGACTAATGTTTAAGATATTAGATGAAAACTCAAACGTTACCAAAATATGAAATAAGTGATGCATACATTCTACTGTATGGAATGTATGCTAGCTCAGCAAGACTATTGCATCAGGAAGAAACTAATTGAAAAAGAATTTTGATCGTGTACTTCAGGGGTTCTCAACCTTCATCCCAAGGCCAGCCCATGGCAATATTTCATGTGAGTCGTATTGCCGCTGCCACCACCACAATGGGAAGCAGATGCAGACACATTTATGACAGCCATAAAAGCACCTGCGGATGTCGTAAACATGTTTACGACAGGCGTGGATGAGTTTTACAGCAGTGTTTATGGCAGATAACCACCAGTCTGGCACATTCAGCTGTCTGAGGAGGCATGGTCTAGCCCACAGCTTTAAAAGGGTGAGAACCCCTGGTGTACTTGATCCACAAGAATTCAGTCAGTAGCTCTCCAAAGACCTTCAACTTTCTCAGTCCTCTCTTACAACATACTTCTACAGTTAAGGGCTATTTAATTCATTTATATTTCTTCATTCCTCCTTTTGTGAATTCTGTTAATTTTTAGAACCTGCATAAGAACCTATTGCAGAGATAAGAAAGTGTGTTATGTAGTTTAATAAAAAGAGATTAATGCACATGTGTAAACTCATGGCTACATCATGCTTTGTCACTTATACTACTTTTGAATACTTTGGGCAATTGTTCTTTGTCGTTCCCCTGTGGCTATAGCTTGAAATAAACAGCAAAGGTAAGAATCCCTCTTGCTCAAAAGCCAGTCATGTCCAACTCAAGGGGGTAGTGCTCATCTCTGTTTACAGCCAAAGAGCCAGCGCTGTCTGCATCTGCAGATATTTCCATGGTCATGTGGCAGGCATGACTAGATGCCCAAGTGCATGGAATGCTGTAACCTTTCCTTCCAAAGTGGTACCTGTTTAGCTTATGAAATGTCTTGCTTTTGAGCTGCTAGGTTTTCATTTAGGCTCAGTGAGGAACCAAAATGGTGCTTGTGTGTTCACTCCCTTTTTCCCGATTCTGTCACTCCATATACAGTTTTCACACCCACAGTTAACCAAGTGAAGTCCTCAATGGCACAAATGTTCATTATGGTTGTGACAGTAATCTGGCCTATTTAAATGAATGGAGAAATACCAGTGTCCTACCTAGATCAATGATGGTGAACCTTTTAGAGACAGAGTGACCAAACGAATGGGTGATGTGAACTCTGTGCTGGGGGGAGGAAGCACTCCCATTGGGCTGCCAGTTAGAAGGGTGGGTTGAACTCTTTGCTGGGGTGACAGTGTGTGTGTCCACAGAGAGGGCTGTGAGTGCCACCTCTGGCGTGTGTGCCGTAGGTTCGCCACCACTGTCCTAGATGAATCCACAGAAGTGTTCCCTCAAATGCAAAGACAGGGAAGCTCAGTACCCATTAAGTGCAGTTTGCACAGGGAATTTGATTATAGATATGTCTAGCTTTTGCTTTCAGCAGAAACTATGTCATTGGAATATAAAGTTGGAATTTTTTTTTCCCCTGATTCCATAAGCTTAGGATTGGCATTCCAGGACAGCAACCCATAGAGGTAAAGCAGCAATAAATTTGAGCAGCCAGTGGAGTGGTTAATATGAAACTCACTGCACCAAAACCAAGAGAAAAGGCTTGTAGCAAATCGGAGTGTAATAAAATATAACAAGTGCTTGCCTTAAGGAAGAGGGGAGAAAGAGGGGACAAGCTTTAAATGCATATTAATTGTTATTTCTGTTTTCTGTATATAAAAGTATATGCACCCTTAAATATAATAGGAAAGCACTCCAAAAGCAATTATACGATTTGATGTAAACATCGTAAATGGCTGGGAAACAGGCGTTTTACCAGCTACTAAAAGCATTTATGAAAGATTGATTAAAATTGTAGGTGAATCAACCATTACACATTTGACTTCACATCCAATTCTAGAAAGTTGACGTGCCAATTCCTACTCATTCCAAACTTGTTCCTAGTCAATTCATTCTTCTTAAGAGTGATATAACTGGTTTGCTCCCTCAAAAATAAAGAGCAAAAAGGAATGGTCTTTAAATTTTAGGAAGCAGTCTGACTGAATTAGGAAATCCATTGTGAGTTCTTGAATACTTACTGAAAACAGCCATCTAGCAATATGGAGGTTTTAGTTGTTTATAAAACAAGGTTGAGGATGCTTGGCATAGAGGATAAGAAGATAGGGAAGGGGACAGAAAGTAACATGTATAATTTATTATTGGAAGAAGAAGAAAAAGAGGACTGGCATAAAGCAATATGGGAATTTGATTTGGGAGATGAAATAAGCAGAGGTGTTTGGAAAAATATAAGGAAACCAGAATATTGAACTCTATGTCAATAAGAATTTTAAAAAATAGAAAATGTGGAGATTGTACTTAACTCCAATGAAACCTAATCAAGTAGATGATAATTATTCCAAGATGTGCTGGAAAGGGTGCCATAAAATAGGCACTTATTTTCATATGTATTGGGAATGTAATTATATGTACAAATTTTGGCAATCAGGTTTTGAAGAAATACCCAAAATAAACAATTTACATTTAGCTGTAGGTCCTAAAATAGTGCTTTTATTAATATTTGAAAAGGAGATAGGTGGTTAAGACACATAGAGAATGAGTTTCCAATTTGTTACCAGTGGTGAGATTAATTATTGTTAGAAACTGGAAAATTATATTTTCCATAAATGATATGTTAAAAACCCACAACATATCTCCAGTATGGCAGGAATCTGTGTCCCATGAATCCCTGCTGAGTCTATTGTTCAAATACTAAATGTTGAGGAGGAACTTGATGTTTCCTTATGACTCTTTGTCTTTAAAATCAATTTGAGGTGGACCATCCAACAGAGTGTGTTTTCAAATATATATATCATAGACCCAGTGGTGTGCCAAAACATGAAGATGTGCTATCACTAAAGGAGCCATCAGACCAACCTTTGTAAAGCAGGAAACATGCTCAACCTAATGTCCACTCTACCCAGATGCCTTGTCTCCTTGCAGATTCTGGCTGGCTTGCATGATTAATCATCCTCTGCCAGCATGACTACTGTCCTACTAGCAGAAGTGATGGTGGCGGTTTCTTCCCTTATAACCAAAACAAGCCCCATGGGAAATAATAATAGGCCACATAACTCCATAGCTGGCCAAGGAACTAAGACTGTATTTAGAACTACACTCTCCTCACAGTGAGCACACACTATGCAGAGAAGATTTATGTTTCATCAAGGAGATGGGGGGAGATTAAAGGAGACAAAAGTACTTCTTGACAAAATAAGTCAATTATAACCATCTCAGATCCCTGTCTTCAATCCTTGTCCAATAATGCAACACTGCAAGATGCTAATTTGATATGATGAGAGTCAAAGGACAAAGCAATTACTTTATATAGGTTAGAAAACAAAAAATTTAAGGGAAGAAACTCCCAGGCACTATCTGAGTCTTTAGAAAAGCAAAATGATGGCAAGTCAAACTTTATTTCTATTTTTTAGTGGGGAGGGAGGGGTGTTTGGACTCTGAATAAAACTTTATTATCTGAAAGGTCAACCTCTTGAAGAACCTAAGGGCACATTTTGATTTTCATCAATGTAAAAATTTAGGCAAAAATAGTAGTTGGATTTAAACTAAGAGAGTTGATATTGTCTAACAAGATAATTTTTGGTAAAGATCAGTGGGGAAAATATTGGCTCTTTTTAGGAGAAAAAGACAGATATAGACATCCTTGCTGTTTTACAAATAGTATTATCAAAACATTTTGAGTAGTACTTGAGGTAACATGAATTTGCATTGCTATAGCACTGTACCTGCTCTGTGTTTCTTTGCATTTGGAATAGCACACAGGTCAGCAGTGCAATGCTCTGAAAACATACAAAATACAGCTTTGATTAGCAATGGATGCTAACAGCAGGTGTTAACAGTGGACCCCTCATTGCATTCTCATACACCTGATATGACCTTCAAGAATACTTGAGTGAAATCACCCTTACTTGCTTCCTTCAAGTTCTTTTTCAAAATCCACTTCTTCTTTAAATGTTCTGCTATACCCTTCTTGTGCCAATGTCATGTATGTTACAACTAAGTCTAATGCTATGTGATTGTGAGGGAAACTCATATGACTTTGTCCTGGTTTTGCCCCAAGTATATGGCAGAGATATCTACACTATACAGCTATATCATTTTGATACCATTTTAACTTTCATGGTTCCTAGGGAATCCTGGAAGTTTGTAGCTACATAAGATCATTAGCATTCTCTGCTACAGAGCACTAGTTTTCTCATATTAAACACATCCCAAGAATTCTAAGCACTTTGCTAATCTATAAATCCAGAATTATTTAGCAAATAGGATCAATATAAGAGGTATTTAACTGGTATAACTGTCTTATAATAATAATAAAAATCCAGTTCTGACTTCTAGCAATCCTTTTAGGGGGAGATTTAGGTAGAGAATTCACACAGGTAGTTTATTATTCACTTCTTCTGGGGGTGCCTAGGGATCCCCAGCCTGTTGGCTTATCTGAGTCCCCTTGTCCTTAGTTGTAATGTAATATAAATTTTTAATCGTTAAATTTTTAATTGGTTTTAGCTAGTTTAAAAAAATTGATTAATAGTTTTTTAGATTTTATAACTGTTGTTGATTTTTTTTTATTGTGAATCGCCGCGGGTCACTTTGTGAGAAGGGCGATGAATAAATTTGACTAATCATCATCATCATCATCATCATCATCATCTCACCCATGACTACACAGGCTGTCTGTTCTTACAAGAGCACAAAGCCAGTTGCCTAAACTACTGAACTATCCAGCCAGCTTGCTGCACAGATTTAATATCAAGAAAACAAAGATAATGGCAACAGACCCTATCAGTCCCTGGAAAATAGATGGGGAAGAAATAGAAACAGTGACAGATTTTACTTTCTTAGGATCAAAGCTCACTGCAGATGGAGATTGCAGCCATGAAATAAAAAGGCGACTGATTCTTGGGAGGCAAGCAATGAGAAACCTGGGGAGCATAGTGAAAAGTAGAGACATCACATTGCAAACAAAAATTCGCATAGTCAAAGCAATGGTATTCCCTGTGGCAATGTATGGTTGTGAGAGCTGGACCATTAGGAAAGCTGAGCGCAGAAGAATAGACGCCTTTGAGATGTGGTGTTGGAGGAGAGTTTTGAGAGTCCCCTGGACAGCGAGGAGAACAAATAGGTCAATCTTAGAAGAAATCAACCCTGACTGCTCCTTAGAAGGTCAAATAATAAAGATGAAGCTAAAGTACTTTGGACATCAGATGAGAAGAGAGGATTCACTTGAGAAAGCCTTGATGCTTGGAAAGGTCGAGGGCAAAAGAAGAAGGGGCTGGCCCAAGATGAGATGGCTAGATGGTATTGTGGAGACAATGGACACAGAGCTGAGCGAGTTGAGGGGGATGGTGGAGGACAGGAGTGCCTGGCGGACAGTGGTCCATGGGGTCGCAGAGGGTCGGAATTGACTGTGCGACTGAACAACAACAACAAAAGTGAGCAGCTTGTTCCACTGATTTCCCAAATTAGACTGTCTCAAGCTCTATCCAGGGCTGTATAATAAGCCATTTTATTTATTATTTATTTATTTATTTGTTATTTAGATTTGTATAGCTGCCCGATCACCAAAGTGAACCCAGGCAGCTCACAATCCAATTGCACATAACCCCATATTTTAAAAAAATAAACCTCAACACATCATTAAAAACCCCACATGAAACATATTGTTAAAATCTTTGCAACAAACTAAACACATAGACTAAAAACCCAGATGGTGATTAGAATATTCATATCAGCCAGGGGGCTGTTCCTCTCTCAGCTCCCCACACCTGCTGGGCCAGCCATGTCTTCAGCCCTTTCAACCCTTTCCTAAAAACTGATAGTTCTGGCTGACGACAAAGGCCCATCAGCAGGAGGTTCCAAAGGGCCGGAGCAGATACCAAAAAGGCCCTCTTTCTCATACTGGAGAGATGAGCCTCTCTGATGGATGGTACTTTTAGAGATCCCCTCCAGTCCACTTTCATTGGACGGGCAGATAACCTTGGGGTGACGTGGTCTCTCAGGTAACCTGGTCCAATACCATGTAGGGCTTTAAAGGTGATAACCAGAACATTGAATTGCACCCGGAGGCATACCAGTAACCAGTGCAGCTCCCGCAACAAGGATGAGGCGCAGGCATACCATCCGCATCCCATCACCGTGTGGACAGCTGCATTCTGAACCAGCTGCAGTGCTGCAGCCTCTGAATGGCCATCAAGGGCAGTCCCATGTAGAGTGCATTACAATAATCCAACTGGGAAGTGACCAGTGCGTGACTGACCATGAACAAGGTTTGAAACTTGGGACAAGTAACACTAGATATCGTGTCTAGCATACTGTCAGGGATTTCCCTTAGCGATATGTGTGTCAGGGTAGCAGAGTAGCGTTTTAAGCTGTTGTGCAGTTAAAGGTTCAGGAGCCCTAAACCTGTGTTTAAGGCTCTTGCAGGGCCTTAAAGCTGTACTAACTCACGGGGCAGAAATCTTTGTACAATACCACACAAAATGCCCTAACACATACCATATATATTAACAGCTTCCATGCTGTGCAGCTTAGACGCCTAGCCAATTGAGGCTACTTGAACAATAACATAGACCAATCTTCTAGGCCAGAAACCTAATCTACTGAGCCCTGGATAGACTTCCTCTCTGCTGCATCAGAGGGACCTTGTATAGACCATTTTTCCTGCTCTGCTCAGGTAGCCTGGGCTACTGGCTTTGCAACCTGCAAAAAACTGGCTTTCACCCTCAGAGGCCTGTTCTACTGCTATCTTGTTTTGAGGATATCGACCAGACTACTGGACCAGTCAAGTCACTGGGAACAGCTATAATGGATTAAAATGATGCTTTTACTTTCAGTGAGTTAAAGTAGTTCTTTCAGTTCTTTATTCCATGAGAAGGATGGAGGAGCCTGGGAAATGACCTCCAATGCAGGTGCTGGTTAATTTACTTTTGAAAATAGTCAAAACAGGCTGAAAACTATGAGAATCGAACTAAGGATGATGGACATCATATGCTGTGATTTCATTAGTTAAAGATCCAGGAATTAATTCACTGCTGTCAAAAAAATTGCCAATCTTACAGACCCACACATCCTGTAATCCAGGAGTTCTCAACCTTTTTAAACTGGGGGCTGGGTCACACTCCCTCAGACAGCTTCAGGGGCCAGATAGCCATTTTGCCCTTCCTCTACCACATGACACTTCCTGATGTGTTGGAAGCAGGGGGGGAGGGCACATGAAATGGTATCATGGGCTGCATTCGGCCCATGGTCCGCAAGTTAAGAATCCCTGCTTTAATCATTGACATTGTTCCTCAGATCTGCAAACTGTAAGGTTGGGGAAGGCTGTCTTCCCTAAGACATATTTTGTTGACTTGATAAAGATATTACACAACTCTGCTTTTTTATCATCCAAAAAAATTAACTTTCTTTACCTCTGAGATTTCCATATATGACACTGATGTATTGCATGAATGTCACTTCCCTGAAGTAAAGCAAGACAATAGAAAAGTATTGTTTCATCTATTTAATTCTTTTCTTTCTTTAACTTTATTAGCACCAAGGGTGGGGGAGACAGCTGGTGGGCATTTAGTTTGTTTTTTATTATCATTAGTTTGGTTTGAGTACAAGTAAAACCCCGTATCTTCCAGAAAATATTATTCTACAAACTCTATTTAGGATTATTAGGTTTCTTGCACTGCAGGATATGATATTTCTCACTATAAACTGGATTACCATGGACATTTCAATCTAAAATTTAGAAACCCTGTATTGTTTTCTAGACACAAAGGCCATGAGTCAATGTCTTCTCTCTCCCCACCCCCTTATGTTAATGGGTGAATAATTCATTGCTTCTGTGTCATTCCTTAATTGTTTTACTGCATTTTTCCCCACAGCCAGCAAGTTGTTCATTTCATTATTTATTAATTTAAAAATTAATTATACATTAGCTCTGATAATTCAGTTACTGATGGCAGCCATTTAAACACTATAAAGCAGAGACACCGAGAGTCTTACTAGCTTTGTTTCCTTTGCTGCAAAAGACAATGAGGAAAGTAAAGAGACTGGATCTAGTTTAACTGGAGGAATTAGTAGGGAGCGGTATGGCTTTTTAGTACAACAGGTACTTATCTGGTAAAAGATCCTAGAGTCACTCCTCCTAAAAGTGTGTGGATTTGTGGTTTTTTAGACTCTAATTTCCAGAATTTCTGCCTGGGGATTTCTGGGGACTGGAGTCCAAAACCCCAAATCTACACATCCCTGCTAGTAAATAATCGTACCTGAAACATTGGAAAGTTGCTACCAATCAGAGTTGACATTTCTGGACTAGAAGGACCAATGGCCTGTCTTGGTACAAGGCAGTTTCCTATGTGACTCTGATAGTCAGGTGCAATATTTCGTTGCTTTAACCTGTAAATGACAATGTATAATAAAACGGGGTCAAAAATAAACTGGAACAGGTCTAAGAAAAAGACATTTTGTTGATAGATTAGCAAAAATGGAGAAAGTAACAAAAACCATTAAAGGTTTTGCCAGCTGGTAAAACTAATCACCCTGTTTTTATATAAACATGTATTCTGATGTAAATTCAAATTCAGCTTTCACTCCTGCAACAAAACCAAATTATGAACTGAACTGAACCAGAATTCTTTCTAGAATGAAACATGAAAATACCAATCGCATGGCCGTTCTGGGTATATTGAGGCAAAGTGGTCTATTGACTGCAGCCACACAATGAGCTCAAAACATTCTGGTCTCATATTTTTAAAGCCATGCACAAGCAGATTAGCCTCTTGTGATGTATCTAAGATGTGGGTTCCCAACCTTTTCAAGCCAGGGGCCGGGTCATACTCTCTCAGTCAGCTTCTAGGGCCGGGCAGTCATTTTTCCCTGCCTGCACAATGGGGGCAGCCATTTAGTCCCAACAGCTACAAAGGAAGGTGGCTATTTTGTTTTTCTAATGCCCTTGGAGGCATGGGAGGCCATGTGAAATGGCCAGATCCGGCCAACAGGTCTTGGGTTGGGAACCCCTGATCTAAGAGAACAACTAGGTGTGACACTAGATATTCCTGATGCATTCAGGCATCCATAGACAGATACAGGTCAATAAAGAAAGAAAGCTGATCAAAAGTAACTTTTGTCTGTTCCAAATAGTCTCCTTGTCTAAGAAGGAGAAGAGAGGTGAGAAAGATTGAAGTTGTTTTGTTCTGCTTCAAAGCGCTTGAATGGAGCTGCTGATTAAATTGGTGGATGCAGAGTGGTGTATATGATTTCCTCCCACAGTGTATTTCTGACTTAAGCAACTCCTTCTGACTCTCAAAGCCTTAGAAAGCAGGACATAAGAAAAGAAAATTTTCTTCTCAAACAAAAGCAGACCAACAGCAGCAACAGCAGCAACAACAAATCCTCTGATTCCAGGTATAAATAAGACCTGGGTACCTATTGTAGTATGGTGGATAGGTGGTGGACTAAGGCTCAGGAGATTTGAGTTTGAATCCCCCATTTGGCCATGGAAATTCACTGGAGCTCCTGTCTGGCCAGGATATTCTACTATGGAAATAGCCATATTGCCAGTGACTTCTGATCATCTGGATGTGTGTCAATGTCTACAGGGAAGGGTGATGGCCCCCAAATGGATTAAATCCCACTTGAATCCATCTTGATGGAGGGCAGCAGCTTCATGAATACTGGCCTGGGGCTGAGGAGGATTTTGTGTGCCAGAAGGACTCAGGAGCAGAAAGTGACTTGCAGAACTGGATCAGTGACACAGGTGTCATGCTGCAATGTGGAAGGCAAATGAAAGACCACTGCACTGTATTGTTCCCAGGACAATGTTCATGGTCGATTGTCATGATGATAGCCAAGATTTGGAATCAGATATGGCACTTGAAGAAGAAGAAGAAGAAGAAGCTTGAAAGCCAGGTTAGGTTTGCTATAAGTCTGTTCTCACTTGACTGCATGTAGCACACACACACAACTAAGACCAGCAATATCTACTGACTTATTTATGTAAACTCCCCTCCATAATCTGCCAGAAGCTTCATGTACTGCCTTCATACCTGTAGTTTACCATCTCCCAGGGAATTATTGTTGCTGATGCTGTCTTTTACCTCAAACCCACCCACCCCCTACTTTTCGTTCAAAGTTCCTGATAGTCCCAGCTGAAAGAAGAGGAACTGAAGTTGTCTGTGACAGAAGCTAATTGCAGAAGATAAATGACTTAGCACATCATTACCCACTGCCTGTGGTTCCATTTTTGGTTCTTGCAAGCTGTAATCCTTAAAGCTTTGCAAGAGATAAATCTTAGCTGAACACCTCAGAGTTAGGCCTCTGAACTAAGCTGAAGAGCAGCAGCCCTGTAGAACTCTACAAGATTAACATTCAAAGATCTGAACAGTCCACATGGCATTTTTTATGGCAATACCAGGAATCCAAACATCCATTTCTGTCTTAACAGAGGGAAGTAGTTCTGGATCTACCAAAACTAAAACCTAAAGACGACAACCATTTTGCAATCTGGTGTTTCAGTAAATGTCACAAAGTGTTAAGCCAAGTTTGTTTGTTCCACACTTCCCCTTCCTAATGGGGATGTGTACATTATATGGCTCAAGGAAGACACATAGAGTAAAGCAGTAAAACAAAAGATGAGCCAGAAGCAATATTTCATAGATAATTTAGGAATATTTGGAATAGTAGCCATGTTAGTCTATGGTACAGGCATATTAGAAAGCAAAAAACAAAAACAAAAAATAAAATAAAAACACTGCAGCACTTTAAAGATTCACTGCTATATTTTTACTGTGAGCTTTCCTGGGTCAAGTCCACTTCTTCAGAAAAAGGAGTCAAATTTCCAGGTATGGTTTATATACACCAGATACTGAGGTAAAGAGATTACAAGGTAAAGAGTAATCAAGCAGAATGACAGTTTTATATACAGTGGTACTTCGCTTAAAGAACATAATGCATTCCATGGGATTGCTCTTTAAGCGAGTTTGCTCTTTAAGCGAAACACCATTGTAAGTGACTTCTGGTGGAGGGGATTGTGAACCCCAATTTATTTGTTAAGCGATTTTTGGTTGGTTTTATTTGTTAAGTGAAGAGAACATTCAGAGAAAATTCTGCTCTTTAAGTGAGTTACTCTTTAAGTGAGGCGCTCTTTATGTGAAGTTTGACTGTACTATATTTTGATGTATTATACCACCTTCACTAACTTTCCTGCAATATTCTCTTTTACAACATGAGCACAACAGGATGTACTCACACAAGTAAGAGGTTAAACATATCAGCTTATGCTCTGCTTGGCAACTTCATACTTTTAAGATTGAAAAGGGGACATTTAAAACTAATCTGAATAACAAACCATGTACCATTTGTTACTGCTAGCTGTAGGAAGCTGTATTGATATGCTGCTTATTTGTCATTCTGCTTGATTACTCCTTACCTCTTTACCTTCTAACTTCTTTACTTCAGAATCTGGTGTATGTAAACCAGGAGTTCTCAGCTCTCTCCCAACACAAGATAAAGTGGCTTGGGATTTATAGGAGGTCTTGGAAGGCCTGTTCATATGAAACAATTAAGAAAAGAAATTGAGTGCCTCCTTTTTCATGCAACAAGTAAAGACACTAACATGAAAGGGATAATATTTTCCTATTGGATAAAACATGTCTAAGGGGAAGAACACAAGTTTTGATGAATACATTTTAACTATTCTCTACACCCAGAAGGAATAGTACCTATGAAGGGTACAAATGTTTCTACAGACTTTAAAATGATGTTGAAAGTCTTGGCCTCCACGGAACTGATTTAAAACTACTAGCACCAGCTTGTGACTTTGAGATTCTGTGAATTTCTTATTAAAGATTCAAGCATATTAGAGAGTAAACAAAACAAAAATACAAAAACTGTTGTGGTACTTTAAAGATAAACTGCTGTATTTTAATGTTAGCTTATGTGGATCAGGTCCACTTCATCAGACATAAGAGTGAGACTTCATTAGCATAACAGATAAGTATACAAATTAATGTGTTTTTACAACTAATAATAGCAAAAGATTAAAGATTGCATACCGCTTGTCATAAGTGCAGACAGATTTTGAACTGGTTACTGAAGGAGACTGATTTAAAACTTGGAGCATGCCAAGGATGTATCCAGAACAATGAAAGTGGTTAGAAAAAAAATTGAGAGGGAGCACTAGAAAGTAAATTGATGTCCTACCATTTAAAGGGATTGTTTAAACAGTGTAAAAAGACAGTCAGCCTGAGAGCAACTGCAGACGTTTTGTTGTTGTTCAGTCTCACAGTTGATTCCGACCCTCTGCGACCCCATGGACCACTGTCCGCCAGGCACTCCTGTCCTCCACCATCCCCCTCAACTTGCTCAGCTCTGTGCCCACTGTCTCCACAATACCATCTAGCCATCTCATCTTGGGCCAGCCCCTTCCTCTTTTGTCCTCGACCTTTCCAAGCATCAAGGCTTTCTCAAGTGAATCCTCTCTTCTCATCTGATGTCCAAAGTACTTTAGCTTCATCTTTATTATTTGACATTCTAATGAGCAGTCAGGGTTGATTTCTTCTAAGATTGACCTATTTGTTCTCCTCGCTGTCCAGGGGACTCTCAAAACCCTTCTCCAACACCACATCTCAAAGGTGTCTATTCTTCTGTGCTCAGCTTTCCTAATGGTCCAGCTCTCACAACCATACATTGCCACAGGGAATACCACTGCTTTGACTATGTGAATTTTTGTTTGCAATGTGATGTCTCTACTTTTCACTATGCTCCCCAGGTTTCTCATTGCTTGCCTCCCAAGAATCAGTCGCCTTTTTATTTCATGGCTGCAATCTCCATCAGCAGTGAGCTTTGATCCTAAGAAAGTAAAATCTGTCACTGCTTCTATTTCTTCCCCATCTATTTTCCAGGGACTGATAGGGCCTGTTGCCATTATCTTGGTTTTCTTGATATTGAGTCTCAACCCAGCTTTTTCACTTTCTTCTTTCAACCTAAACAGGAGCTTCTTTAGGTCCTCCTCACTTTCTGCCATTAGGGTGGTATCATCTGCATATCGTAAATTGTTGGTGTTTCTTCCAGCAATTTTGATCCCAAACTGTGATTCCTCCATCCCTACATTGCCCATTATGTGTTCTGTGTATAAGTTGAATAAGCAGGGTGACAAAATGCATCCTTGTCTTACTCCTTTTCCTATTCCAAACCACTCCGTCATTCCATTTTCTGTCCTAACTGTTGTTTCTTGATTCATGTACAGATTTCTCATGAGGCCTATAAGGTGTTCTGGTATTCCCATCTCTTTAATTACTTGCCACATTTTGTTGTGGTCCACACAGTCAAAGGCCTTAGTGTAATCAATGAAACAGAAGTAGACTTTTTTCTGATATTCCTTTGTTTTTTCTATGATCCATCTTACGTTGGCGATGTGGTCTCTAGTCCCCCTCCTCTTCTGAAACCCGCCTGCACTTCTGGTAATTCTCTCTCCACATGCTGTTGCAGTCTATCCTGTATTATCTTGAGCATCACCTTGCTAGTGTGAGGGATGAGCGCAATTGTTCGATAATTTGAACATTCTTTGGCATTACCCTTTTTGGGTAGTGGGACATATACAGATCTTTTCCAATCCTGTGGCCATTGTTGTGTTTTCCAAATCTGCTGGCATATAGAATGCAATAATTTGATTCCATCATCTTGTAGGGCTTTGAAAAGTTCAACTTGGATACCATCAACTCCACTGGCTTTGTTGTTTGCAGTGTTTTTTAGGGCCTTTCTGATTTCACTCTCTAGAATGTCTGGCTCATGTTCCATGTTCTCATCATTGTGATTATCAGGGATGTTGAACATGAACAAAATCTTCAAACAAAAACAAGTGCCACCAAACTATGCAAGAGGTTTCAAAGACCAGGGAAAATATGGCATCAGTCTTAGACTACATTCTGTCTAGCATTTAGGAAGCAATGCAGACATTTCTTTCCCCAAAAAAATTATGAAACTGCACAAAGAAAATATCAAGACAAGGATCTCTGTAACTATGAAATCTTAATGTAATCTGAACTGCAAACATAGCAACAAGGCAGCTCAACTGGAATTCAAAGATTGACATGCCTTTGTACTGCCTAAGCTTGGGTGTGAGTTATAACCCTTCCTGAAGACCCAGAACTCATGAAAGTTACTTTTTGAACAGCACTTCTCATGATGTTGCAGCCAAAAGAACCCATTGGCTGTCAGATTCTAGGACCGTAATCAGTAGTGGGTTCCAAAAAAATTACTACCACACTGTGAGCATGGTATGATGGGTGTGGCCAGGTGGAAAGCCCTGCGTTGCACCTGAATTATGACTACTTTATTTCAAAACTTGGATGGGCAGGACCAGCCAGGATTTCTGCTACTGGTTCTGGCCCACACCGCCCGGCACCACAAGCTGGCCGTAAGAGGAAGCCTGAAGAAGAGGACGACGACGAAGGCAGAGGAGGAGGAAAAAGCAGCCCTGGTCCCCACCACATCATCAGGGCAGTGCCTTCCTGGCACCCTCCAGCCCAAGGCAGGGCCCAGGGCACCGGCAGTGGCAGAGGCAGAGGGTCCCGGCACCTGTCCCCATGGCGGGCTCCCTGCCCCGACTGCCAGGAAGTCCGGGGCAGTGGTGTCACCACCCCCTGCAAAGTGCCGCCTGTGACAGGATGCCCCCTCTTGTTCCCGTGCTACGCCAGTGATCACCGCTTTGCTTGCAGAGGGAATGCACATTCCCTCCTCAAGCAAATCAGCAGTCCCAGTGAGTGATCGCCATTTGCTTGCGGAGGGAATGAGCTTTCCCTCCCCAAGCAAAGCAGCGATCCCACACTGGGACCACCAGTTTGCTTGGGGAGGGAGGGCACTTTCCCTCCCCAAGCAAACCGGATCAACCCCCTGTTCCCTTTCCTCTTCAGAAAGGGAACAGGACATTTTTTTTAACATTGTGCAATCAATGCATCGCACAACGTTAAAAACTGGATAACATTAACACTTGTGGAACCAAGTCTTAATGTTATCCATGGTACTAGTGTACAGTACTTCAATCTTTTTAAGTGACATAGCTGGACACCCATCTCCAACTGTTCTGAGCTGACATCCCGAACTCACTGGCTAAGCCTATATTCCCTGTTTTTTTCCAAAGTTCCTTCTTTTTACATTTTGACACATCAACAATTCAGTGTTACTGCATTGTTACTGCTAAAAATGTTACTGCTAAAAATGAAAGACTATATTATAGTCAGAAACAAAATAATGGAATGTAGCCAACTAAGGAAGACATACTGCTGCAATAAAATACAAAGCACCACTTCTGAAGAAGAAAAACACCAAAATGTAGTATGTAGTCCACGACTCATTCAAACTATGGCAGGAGTCATAAAGGATTATATCCATTGGTGGATTTGTACTAATGGGGTGTACTTCTGTTCTCACAAGGTGAGGCATCTAATTTTAACTGACAATTCTCACCCATGCTCTTCCATAGTATCTTACGTTACCAGGATCACTTTTTAGGATATGCTGCAGAGGAAAGGTTAAAAGTCAGCATGCTCTCTCTTGTAAGAGTAGACATGCTTTCTAATAGCTCAGTCCCACCACTAGACACAAGTTTATAGCTAATTTCTACTAGAAAGCCACTATTAGGATAGGCCTATTAAACCAGTAGAGATGATTTAAGTTCTGCAAGTTCCATTGATTCAATGGGCCCATTCTAGTTGTAGTTTCCTAGTGAATTTCATATAGATGCACAAAATCCCTATAATTCACCCATGAAGAGATAATAACCCTTTACTGATGATGGCAATGTCTAAATAGTTTGACAAGCCATTTTGTTTTTAAAATCTCCAAGAGGCCAAATTGGCTGAAAACTATTGGCAGCTCACAGTCCAAGTGAAGAAGATTTTTCAACCATTTAGAGATAAAATGTCTACCTTTTCAAACCAGAAACTGCTCTATTGAAAACTTGATACAAACACCAGCCTCAGATAGGCTTAAGTCCAGGTACAGAATTAGCAATTCCTTGTGATCTCTTATTTTCCAATTCTAAGGCTGAAAATAATAACATTTCAAATAGCTATTAGAAATGATGGAGCTTTGTACAATCATCAAACATGTTTTCCAAGGGTGTCAAAATACCAAAGTGATTATTGTAGAAGATTTCTGTGTTTATAAAAACTATAGAGAGGAATGAAGTACAAGTTGGACTCATTTCTGTAAAGGAGAAAAAAGACATCACAGAAAGAGAAAAATGGTAGAACCCAGAATAAACACTTAGAAACTGAACTATGCCAAGAACTCAAATACTGTTCATTAGCCAGGCATGAGTCTTCAGACTGAAGAATTTGTGCATTCATGGTTCAGACCTGAAGACATAATGCAGTCATGCTCCAGACAAAAAGAGTCTATATTGCCTCATGTAATCTATGCTTATGTGCACGCGCGCACACACATGACATCTGTGTTATTGTTTTTCACTGTTTGCTGCCTTTGGAATCTTATCTATAACTGCCCTTTCCTATAGGTTAATACTTTACTTAATTTCTAACAAATAAAGATACCTGAAAGCTGTGCCATCCACTTTGGTTGTGTTACTCCTTCATTTTCTGGAGGCATTCAAGAGAAAGTTGGACAGTCATCTGTCAGATCTGCTTTGATTTGGAATTCTCCACTGAACAGGTGGTTGGAGTCAATAGCCTCATATAGGGCCCTTCCAACTCAATTATTCCATGTTTCTATACCTAAATCAGTGGAAGTAGGTTCTAGTTAGTGGTGAAGTAAAGGTATTCTTTCTGACCATATTAGGGATATTTTTCTTTTTTTGTTTGTTTACTGTTTTCCATATTCTAGGATGCAAAACTGCTGCTAAAAACTACTTCTACAGTGAAAAGGCCTGGCAAAATTCCTGGTCCAAGTGACTGAAACACATTTTCAATAGAGGATTCTTCCCTGCACATTATATTGAAAAAAGGAGGAAGCACAGCTTCAACGTCATTTTTTAAAAATAAAAATCCATTTAAGAGACTAACAGTGTAAATCTGTTATTTTGCAACAAAAGACATGTTGTGTTTAAAAAATTGGTGGTGGTGGTGGTGAGAGACACACAAGCATCATGCATTTTAGAATCATAAACAGAAAGCTAGACTCTGTGTTACTCATTGGGATGATTGTTTAAGATGAGAAAATTGTCACCTTAACATGAAAATAATATTTTCCACACACACACACACACCAGTTTATTTCAACATCAGCTCAAGGTACTTTCACTCTTTGTCTTCTCAAACTGCAAAGCCAGAGACTGGCGAGGAGGGAGAGGGGGTGAGAAAGCCAGCCATTTTCTTTCTTCTGAGAAGTTCATTAAAAGATTTGCTGTACACAAGAGGAAAGAACAATAATATGGTGAAATGACTTTGTGTGTGTCCTATACTTAAACACCCAAAGGACTGAAACAAGTTTGTACTCTACTGTTAGATTGTCATATATCTATATATTCCCCCTTGAAGATCTTGCTAACCACTATTGGACTAAGCAAGAGCTGGAGTCTTTGCTCCTTGTATTTTGCGTTTCTAAACCTAACAAAGGGTTCCCATGAATTCTGAGTATTTCTCATTTTTTAAAAAAACCTTTCTATGAATTATAATAAGCAAAGGGAAATGGGACCCGCTGGCTTCATCTATAAAACTAAGTTCCTCAGCGGCAGGAGTACATTGCCACCTACTGGAGTGTAGCCTTTACACACATACACAAGTGAGAAAGATGTCATTTGCCATCTAGAAGAGACTCTGATACAGAACCTTTTGTTTCGTTCTCCTACAGCACAATTTCTTGTCTTGCCGTCCGTATTCATGAAAGGTGGGTTCTAAAATACCATTGGAACAGGTGATTCAACCAGCTTGAGTCGAAGCCGGAAGATTAATTTTTCTAGTTATAAACATCATTTGTTGTTTGTCATTCTGTCAGCCTGGAAATGAAACACATAAAGAGAGAGAAAGGAGCGAGGATTTATTTATTTATTTCCCCCTTTAGTCCAGTGCACTTGGCTTGCCTAATAGAAACCCTTTTGTTGTGTTTGGCTTGTAGTTGTGGCTGCTTTTGAGCATTTATTATCCTTATCGCTGCTGAGCAATAGGGCAGCGCTGTGGATTTTTGGTGCAACTATGCCGGAATACTGAAAAACTGGGCAAAAGCCCTTGTTAGAGCATTAGAAAGTCATGAAGGCAAGACAAAGCAACCATTTCAGCAGTCTTTTCCAACATTAGTGGTTTTGTTCAAGAAAAGTTCAGTGCTGCATGCATGCAGGCTTATGGCTTAGTGAAGAAATGTGCCTTAGTTCAAGGTTCTGTTGTGTACTGAGAAGCTTCCACCCATGGCTTATGTAGCTGCTTGCTTCAGGTTCAAGCTAATGTAGCTTCATGCCAATTCCCAGAAGTTTTTGAACTGTAAGAGCAGTGATGGGCAGCCAAAAATTTTAATACCACACTGTGGGTGGAGCTGATATTGTGGGTGGAGCCAAGGTCATGATGTCATGGGTAGAGGCAACATCATGACATCATGGGTGGAGCCAATGACATGGGGGGAGCCAAAGTTAAAAAATACATAAAAATACAAATTAAATACACATAAAATACAAATTAAATACACATAAAAACACATGAAATACAAATTGAAATACACATTAAATAGACATAAAATACATAAATCCACATGAAATACAAATTAAATAGACATAAAAACACACAAATGCACACACTAAATACATAATCCACACACCCACACACCCCAAACCCAAGTCACTTACCCTGGGGAGCAGAGCAGGCATCAACAGCAGTGGTGCGGTGTGGTCTGGCCCAGCGGAGCGACCTAGCCCAGCCTGGCCTGGCCCGGCAGCACAGCCTGGGTTGGCAGTGGTGCAGCCTGGGCTGGCCCAGCCTGGCAGCGCAGCCTGGTTCGGCGGCGGTACAGCCTGGCCTGACCCGGTCTGGTAGTGTGCCACGGCCTGGCCTGGTGCAACGACAAGCGTTGGCGGCCAGGGGCAGGGGGATCGTGAGTGGTGGCAGTGCGGCATGCAGTGTGATGCCGCGGCACCTCAGCACCTTGAGCAAGGGCTGCCACCACCCTGGCTGCCTGACTCTGCAGCCCAAAATGGCTGCTGGTGAGTGTGCATGCATAAAAATACCAATTGACGCATGTGCGCTGAGTACTGGAGGCGTGAATGCATCAATTGGTATTTTCATGCATGCATATTCACCAGTAGCCATTTTGGGCTGCAGAGTGGAACAGCCGGTGAGGCGACCGAACCAGTCACCTCAAAAAAATGGTAAGCGCCCCGGGTGGTCTCCCGGGAAGGTTTTTTTTAAAAAAAAATTATTAAATTTTCAAAATATAAAAAATACAAATAAAACAATGCTACAAATAACAACATGAATTTTCACATTATAAGACAAAACAAAAAATTCTATACATGAAAAAATACATAAAAATAAAAAAAATCTGATACTATCTTCCTTTATTCTCTATTATCTTCTAATTACACTATCCCTAACATATATTATTAAACACTTTTATTAATGCTTCATATTTCATGGAATATCTACTACTCATTATATTATCTAACTTAAAATAAACACCACAGTTATATTTACAATGCTCAGAGGATCGCGGTGTATCACATTCATCTTCATTGTTCACAAAAACTCATTTGATTAGGTACTGGCTTTATTCCTCCACTCCTATTCAGTGTAGCTTCCACAAATGGTCACCAAATTTTCCAAAATCTATTTTCTTGCACTATACCTATTTTAACATTCAATTCTCATGTTAACTTGTCATTTAAGGTGAGTTCCCACATTTCTCCCAGGAAGGTTAGTACACACACACATACCCGGGAAACCACTCAGGATTCTTACCACAGGTTCTACAGAACTGGGGTGAACCGGCCTATGCCCACCATTGTGTAAGAGCATAATTGTAAGAACCTTTTAGATGTCATCATATCTCATTAAGGTCTATAATAGGATTCTCAACCTGTGGCCTGTGGGCCTGATGCAGCACATGGCACCATTTCATGTGACCCTCCACCACCTCCACCACACCAGAAAATGCCATGTGATGGAGGAAGGGCAAAATGGCCATCCAGCCCCCAAAGCTGTCTGAAGGAGCATGATCCCAACCCCCAGCTTTAAAAGGTTGAGAACTCCTGGTCTGTAGATTGGGTGTGGAAATTTGAGTAGTTCTGTGTATGGATAACTCTACTCTGTAAGAAACAACATGACAGACCAGAGCCAGGAAAAGGTATTTTGGGGCGCTCTGACTTCCAGACTTCCCTACCCAACATAAACTGGGGGAATTCTTGGAGTTTTAATCCAAAAAAGTAACTTTGCTAAGCCTTGTGATGAAAAAGCATTAATCTAGTTCCTCAGATGTGCAAACTAGAGAAAAAGCATCTTGTGTTTACAGAAACATGAACACATGGCAAAACAGACTGCTTGCAATGATGATGTGTGATACCGATCTGGTAGGCTAGACATAATTTGCAATGTGAAAATGATCTCCATATAATGAAGATATGTTCCATATGAAAGAAAAACTTGACATAGCTGGGACTCAAGACTGAAGGTGTGATCACACAAGGAAATAGATTGCCATTTGGACCGCTTGTGTAACAGTCTGGTGCCATCTATTTACCAGCTATCACAGGATGAATGGAGAAATTTACTCCATTTTCCAAGGAGGACCTTTTTGGTCATGCTATGGGTTTCTAATTTGGGGGACAGGCATGATGCAATTCCCTGGCAGACAGAAGTATCCCTTTAAGGGAGATTACTCTCATTAAAGCAATCCTTTCCAGTACAATCAGGAATGCACCTTTGCAGCTGTCTGACTGCTCCCTGAGAATAGCTTGAGTGACTTTTAACTGCAAAATCAGGATTGTATCTCCTTGACCATGTTAATCCAAATCATTGATCATGCAGTTGACATAAATTACAATTTCGCCATCGTACATTACTGCAATGGGGTAGAGGCCATTTGCCTGGAACTTTTTTTTTGTGGAGTTCCAGTGATGGTCTGAAAGAATCACATTGATTTTGTGGTTCTGCCCACCCCACACTAACATTATCTGAGCCAAGGAATGGTTCTATTTATGTGGAAGGAATTATTTCAGTCCCTATCATCTCATAGATTCCTTACCTATATGATATCAAAGTGCTACAGTAAGAAACCCATAGGAAGGCAAGCTAATGCCATTTTGGGCTATAGCAGTTAAGACCATCACTTAAAATTGTGCTTAGAAACAAATTGGGAGCCAATGCAGATTGCTTGTCACAATCTTCCATTGTGGTTGATGGAATAGTTGTATTCATTTCATCCATGTAAGGATGTAACAAGAAATGGTTGACAGCCATGTAAATCGGTGTGGACAACCTTGGTGCTCCAACTGTTCTTGGACTTCAATCACCAGAAGCCCAAGTCAGCATATCTGCTGACCAGGGCTTCTGGGAATGTAAGTCCAAGACTAGCTGGAGAACCATGGTTGGCCACCCTGATTTAAATGGACAAAATAAGTGTTGTTGTTGTTGTTGTTGTTTGGCCACTATAGAAAAAGTGTGCTTTGGTAAAATAAGAATAGAGACATTTTGAGTAAAAAGAATCCTAGCCACCTCAATAACCATTTTGCACAATTTGGAAAGAAAGCAAGACTATTGTACAAAGGTTTTACATGTCTACACTGGTTGAGTAAATGGATGGACTCAATTGGACTTATATATGCCTTCTGACTCCTTTATACTATGATTCTACTATTCTACTTTGTACAGCCACAACACTGGGTTGCATCTTCTGCTGTGATTCTACAACTACACACTGGATTCCTCTTCTTGCTATTATTATTCCAGTTTTATAGAATCATAGAATTATGGAATAGATGATTTGGAAAGGGACCTATGAGGCCATTGAGTCCAATCCACTGCTCGATATCAGAATCCAAATCAAAGCAGATCTGACAGATGATTGTCAAATGATTTATGCTCATTTGTTGTCTTTTTTCCTTTTTATTTATTTTGTCAAACTCTTCCACTGTCTTTTCCTGTTCTTGGCCTGGTGTAAGGGCCAACACCTCTGCTGGAGTATCTGCTCTGGAACCTTCTTTTAAACTATCCAGGAATTTGCCTGTAGGGAGTTGTATGACTAACAAAGAAATCTGCATGCAGTAAATGGCTGCAGTAACACAAATATAACACCCAAGATGTTATATTCTTGGGAATCGATGAAATATACCTCCATGTTATCTGTTCTTTTCAATGAATGAGATGAAACACATGCTGGAAATACAATGAAACAAAGATGAGAGACGACAGATAAATGGAACAAAACAACATCTTCAAAGGAGAGAGAGAGAGAGAAATCCAATCAGAAAAGAATTGTTCTCTTCGTACTCTTTCATACCTATTTCAGAGGTGTTCTCTAAATTCCTATGGGTGATTATGTAGTTGGATTTCCATTAAAATACCCATTTGTTTTGTGAGGTTTCCAAATATGAGGTCTTTAATAATAAAGTCTGCTATAATTTCATAGTGGGTGGATATGAATATATTAGTGTTCATGCTTTTACAGTCTATACATAAAGACAGTTGAAATATAAAAGCTTATCCAAAGGAAAATGATTTATAGTTCCTAGCTTTTCTAGCAAATACAGAGCAGAGCTGATATAAAAATATATATTAAACAAATTCATATGCATATAGGACCAAATATCTTCAGGAATAGACAACAGTAGAAATAATGGATTAAACGTTATGCAGCTTCCCTGCATAGCTACGGCTGTGCAAGATTCCAGATTTAAGTAGACCCTTGCAGACATATTTATTCTAGAAGAAAGCAATTTATAGTGCAGTTTTGTATTATCTGATTAGACAGATTCTATTAACGCTCTTAATACACTGCTTCTGTATCTGATTTTCATTTGCAACAATTCACATCCTGTTCCAGCTGCCCTCTTTGACCGTCACAGTGAGGATGCCTTCTGATATTCAGAATTTATGGAATGTCTGAAACAAAAGAATTATCGCTGTGCCAGTCTCCATGCAAATGGAAAAGTAAAATTATACCATTCAGAGTATCTACGTCCACAACCACTCGTGAGAAAAATGGCAAGGCTTCAGGCTGCTTTAAAAAAAAACCTTGCAATTGAAAAATTACTTTACTGACCAACTTGTTCGCATTTCAGCAGATATGGCTTTGTTCAGTTCAGTTTACCAAACAGTTACTGGAAGTATATGTAGATAATACTATTCACATGTTTTATTTACATGTCTTAAATACAATTTGTTTCAGGGTGTTTTTGTTTTGTTTTGGTCAGTTATCCATACAAATCAGGAATAGAACAACCACTGTATTCTTGGGATCTCCTTTTCTACTGAATGTGTTCTGGAGTCCTGACGTATATTTTATTCTGGAGAGATGAACAAGATAATAAAATAAATGTTTCCCTGAAATGTTGCTTAAATAAGGGCTACATAATTTGGGAGCATGTTGGATATCATCTCATCATGCCATCTGTTTTAGAGGTGGGTCAAAAATCGAAGTGATTTCCAAATGATCTCTTGAACAATGTGTTTTTGTTGCTGAAGGACCAAATGACATTTCAATGCCCCTTTCCATGTATGGAAGCCAACTAAACTGGTTGTGATATCTTTCTTCCCCACTGGTGATAAGATAGCATCCTTAACCACATAGGAATGTGCAAAAGTCTTAGGCCACCACCAGCTGGTTTGGGGTAAATTCCATAAGTGATGTGGAAGGTTATAATGTGTACATCCTAACTCCAAACTTCACCAAATTTGGAGAAGGTTGAGAGAAGAGTCAGCAGAAAACACTCCCCAATTTTGGTGTGTCTAGGTGGCTCAGGGGCTGGGTTATGTCCCTCCCTTCAAACACTCCTTGAATTTTTCCAAACCAGCTTCTGGTGGCCTAAGATTTTTGTACAGCACTATAGTTTGGAGGGTTAAGTTTGGGTCAGGTGACACACAGAAGCCACTTCCTCCAACAGCAAGAAATGGCTGGGGAGCTTTAGGAGGAATAACCAGAGGGTTACAACTATTGTTGCTACCTCCACCAGCATCTGCTGACTGCGCCAATCGTATTAGTCTGCTTAGAGATGGACTGGACAGATTTTTTTTTTTTTAGGAAGATTGCTTCAGGGCTGTTTTTCAGGCCTTGACACTTTTAATTGATCATCCCTGGGATATGTTTTGATGTCTGGCCAGGTTATCCTGCTATGGTAATGAAGTAGACCATCCTGCCAGTGACTCAACACCAAGTGCCAGGTGGTGGTTAATTAACCTGACCAACCTGAGGACTAACAACTTGGGTGCCAAAGCCCACAGGGAAGGGTGATGGTCCCCAAGTGGATTAAATCCTACTTGGAGGGCAGCAGCTTCATCATGATGAGGACTTTGCATGTCAAAAGGGCTCAGAAAGTGATTTGTGGAACTAGATCAGTGGTACAGATGTCATGTTGCGATGCAGAAGGCAGATAAAAGGCCACTGTATTATATTCTCAGGACAGTCTTCATGGCTCATCGCCATGAGGATCGCCAATATTCAGATTCGTATATATCAGAAGAAGAAGAAGAAGGATATATATTTCTGCCCTCTTGCTTTCGACTTTATGATCAAAGTCATTAGTAAACAAGAAGAGCCAGAGCTTAGAAGATTTACTGTTTGCATCAGTAACATCCAAAATCCCCTAGCTGATGCAGCTGCTGGCCATGCTGGTTGCTGAATTTTGGGAGATGTAGTCAAATGAATTTACTTTTCCCATGCTCTGAGAAGAGCAATACAGTAAAACCCCTACTTAGAGGAGGGGGGGGAGTCCGTTCCATAGGCTTTTGCTTAAATCAGTTTTTTATGTAAGTCGAAGCAAACCCATAGGAAAAATTATTTTTTTTACATAACTCGAAGTAAACCCATAGGAAAAATGAAATTTTTATGTAAATCGAAGGAAACCCATAGGGAAATGAATTTTTACATAACTTGAAGCAAACCCATAGGAAAAAGAATCTTTATGTAACTCGAAGCAAACCCATAGGAAATCGTGTAAATCTGGACAAGGTTTTAGCACAAAATCATTATGTATGTTGGATTCTACGTAACTCGGGGCATATGAAAGGAGAGGTTTTACTGTATTACATAAGAACAAAAGCCTGTCTTGTCCAGCATTCTGTTCAGATGGTGGATAACCAAATTTCTACAGCAAGTTAACAAACAGGATATGAATGCTATAATATTTCTCACACTTTCCCCCTAAAAACAGAATTCAAAAGTATTATATCTCTAATACCAGAGATGATATACAGCTATTGCAACAAATAGCTATTAACAGCCTTAGTCTTCATGAATTTTAAAATTCTCCAATCTTGGTTAGCTGTAAGAAGGATTCTATTCTAGGTTTCTATTCTAATGGTTTATTATAAGAACTAACTAACAGCTTTAAATCTCTGCTGCTTCAGAATGTGAAAGAATTCAAAATCAGAATACTGTATATAGTAATCCTATCAAGCCCAGGTAGGAAAGCATGATAAATAATGGTAGTACAATCAAGTGATAATACAATATAGTTAATATAAAGGTGGTGGTGGTGGTGGTGGTGGTGGTGGTATAATATTGTCACTCAGGGCTGAACCAGTGGTGGGCAGCAACAGGTTCGTACCTCCCCCGGGAGGGGGGAAGCTAAATTGGGTGGCCTCTGGGCAGGGTGGTGGTGAAATTGTGTGGCCTTCGGGGAGTGGGGGTTAGCAAAATTGTGTGGCCACATCCACCTCCCTGCCCTGTCCCATCAGGTTTTGTCCCTGAAAGTGGTTCAAGGTCACCCTTGCTCAAAAGTCAGTCATATCCAACTCTAGAGTGCAGTGCTCATTTTCATTTACAGCCAAAGAGGCAGTGCTGCGTGTGTTTGCAGTTGCATACATGGCTATATGGCAGGCATGACTAGATCGCCCATGACATAGGCTCTGCCCATGACATGGGCTCCCTCCATGATGTAGGCTCCACCCACAGTGTAGGCTCTGCCCATGGTGTGGTAGTGAAATTTTTTGCTACCCACCACTACAGTGAACTATAAATAAAATACATATAAAATACTTACAGATTAAAATACAAAGATAATCCAATAAATAAGAATTAAAACAACAAGCAAAGATGGGCCATTGAAAAACCAAACAAAAGCATCATAAGTGTCAAACAGGGAGGGGCAGAATATCCGGAAAAGCTTCTTTGAAAAGTCCAGCCTTAAAGGCTCTCATGAATTAATTGTTGAAAAAATGAGGCCAAGCAGACATATGGTAGGAGGGCATTCCAGCTTGTAAGCCACCACTGAGAAGACCTGGTTCTTTGTTGCCCCCTTCCGGATCTTCCTCAGGGGAGGCACCCAAAGCCCTAGTGCTTGGGAAAACTGGGTGGTCTGCACTGAATTTAACTGGGAGAGATGTTCTGCCAGCTACTGAGGTCTCAAACCATGTAGGGTTCTGTATGTTAATATTAACACCATGGATTGGGCACAGAAGCTAACAGGCAACTAATGCAGATAGGTCAGGATTGGGGAAATGTGAGCAAGGTTTTGTCCACCCACCATCAACCTGGCCACTGTATTTTGTATCTGCTGCAGCTTCCATACCATCTTCAAGAGAAGCTCCATGTAGAGAATATTGCAGTAATCAGTTCTCAAGATTACCAAGACATGAGCCAATGTCATCAGAGACCTCATATCAAGAAATGGATGCAGCTCGGTGAAGCTATAGTGTTTCTGTAAGGATCTGTAAGAATACAAACTATCTTCATACAAACAGTACCCTCATTTTTTCATTTAGATTTTGCCTTCTTTTGTCCCTGTTTGCACCCCAGTACCCTATGAGATATTTGTGTACATTTTGTCACATCTGATGCACTGTTTTTGATAGATGGCTCTTGGACACGTAGTTATCGACCTGGCTTCGGGTTTGTTCTGCCTGATTAAATATCAGCTCTTGAATATTGCAGCCGTTTCCCCCTGATTGGCGGAAAAGCAGGTGAGTCGAGATGGCCCAACAAGAGGTAATGTATTCCTCTGTCCTCCATCTGTAAAAACTTGGGCAGCTTTTCTTTACTCTGTGTGAGGTTAATAATATAGCAAATAACATCTCTCAGCAGTAAGGCTAAAAGAATATCTGTTTTCTGTCTGTGAGCTGAGTGGGCAGGGAATTTTTATTTCATACTTCATTTGCACCTTGCTGGGTGGTGCTACAGATAAGGCAGTGGTTCATCTCCTCCCACCTAGGCAGCAGCTCATTATGGTCTGCAGCACCACCCACAACACTCATCATAAAGCCAAGCCTGATGTGATTCAGGCGGCTCCTACCCTCTGTGCTGTAATTCTTCTTCTCTCTTCTCTCTCTTTCTCTCTGCAGCGGTTTCAAAGATGATAAAAATCACATTTTATTGTCTGATTAAAGAGCGCTTGAATGCCGAGGATGGAGGAACTGCAAAACAACCATCAAACCCTTAACACATAATCGAAAAAGAAAACATTGAAATGGCCATGAAAAGCTCTTTACGAGAGAGAGGAATGGAGAGATAATTAACAAAATATATTAGATGGGGAAAATGCTGAGTGAGAGAGAGTGTTGCTCCTAAAGGCGATGCGGCTTGCTCAAACTCCTAAACAAACAGCGAGAGGTAAAATCATGTGTCATCAGTATAAAAGAAATAGCTTTGGGTGGGAGTGGAATGATAAGACGTTGAAATTGAAAACCTTCAGGGGATGTTGGAAAACTGAGGGGGAAGAGTGGTGACTAAATGAGGTTCGAGATACATTTGGAAGAAAGGGAAATGGCTACTTAAAGCAAATGTGCAGGACACTGTCCATTGGAGCAGGGCCCAAGAAAAGCCTAAGGCTGTCTCTTGGTTGAAAGTGTCAATGGCAGTTAATAAATCATAGAGGAGTAATGAAAGGACACCATTTTCAGAGAGAATTATTAAGCTTCAAATCTTCACAAAGCTGGCTCCTGGGGATTAGCAAGAAGAACCTTTGCTCCTTGCCTGGGAGCAAACTTATTTAAAATAGCCAAGTTGGTTGTAAGTAAACACACTGAACAGAAACTGTTTTAGCCACACACACAAAATGGAGACCAACATAAAAATCAACCTCAACTCACAAGGTTCTTTTAAAGAGGAAACTACAAATACAGGGAAGCAAAAATGTGTCCCTTCAAAAAATGAATGTATTTCAGCAGAGGTCATGGGTCAAAGATACTACAGATGACTGCTGACCCAGAACCTATTGATTTATTGTTGCTGGTGGTGGTTTTAGTCTGGTAGAGGAATCATACCATCAACACTAGCTGCTAGATGTAGCCATGCCTCCAATGACTCTGGTTATGTTCTGTAGTGTACAGTGCAACACAGCGTAGGACTGTGCTATCACTTGATCAACAAGGGTATCATAATCAAAACCCTGTTTCTCTTACCATGGAAATGCACAGGTACATAGAAAGCTGTGCTACCAAATCAATGAATCTTAGTGTCTACACCAAGGATGGATAACTAGAACTAGCAGTTTAACCCACTGGGGACTCCATCCAATTTGCCCTGTTCTACTCTGACAGGGCAAATTGGGACTGCAGTGCCTTAGTGGTTAAGATGCTGAACTTGATGGTTGGAAGGTCAGCAATTTGAAACCTGAGTGCTGCACTGTGGAGTGAGCTCCAATCTCTGTCCCAGTTCCTGCCAACCTAGCAGTTCGAAAGCAAGAAATTTCAAATAGATAAATAGGTACCACTTAGATGAGAAGGTAAACAGCATTCCGTGCACTCCGATGTCTAGTCATGCCTGCCACATGTCTGCAGAAATGTCTGCAGACGCAGACAGTGCTGCCTCTTTCACTGTAAACGGAGATGAGCACTGAACCCTAGAGTCAGATATGGCTGGCTTTTAAGCAAGGGTGACCTTTACACTTCCAGACCTTAGTATGTAGTAGTGGCATTCTTCCCGCAGCAATTTCACTACTTAACAAGGTTTATGAGGCGCTCCCACTTCAGCTTTCAAACTGGCTCATGTTGTTTCGGTGGGTACTGAGAGCAGATTGCTGTCATGTCTTAGCAGGTCACCTTGGACCAATAGATACACTAGACCAGGAGTTCTCAACCTTTTTAAGCCAGGGCCTGGGTCATGCTCCCTCAAACAGCTTCAGGGGCTGGATGGCCATTTTGCCCTTCCTCCACAACATGGCACTTCCTGGTGTGGTGGAGGTGATGGGGGGGCCACATGAAATGGTGCCCACAAGTCGCAGGTTAAGAATCCCTGCTCTAGAAACATTTTCAAGGTATGTGAGATATTCAAGGAGTAGTTTTATCCTTGTCACCACCAACCCTGTGAGTTTCCATTTGTGAATTTGAAGTGCCTAATTGATAAAACTCTCCCATCGCTGCACTGGCTCTTTTTGAAAAGCAGGTCTGTCCTCTATATCCACCTTTTTTAAAAGGAAATTGATGGCACTGTAGTAGATTTAGTGGCAACATCAGGAGAGAAAACTATAGCAACTCTATAGGTTTCATGAGAAGACTTTTTACCCATGTATGCTGAAAGTACAAACACTTGGAACCTTCAACATGTAAAGCATATTATCTACCAATAACCTAAGTGTGTGTGGGTTACATAAGATTTAAAGTTCCATTTCAAAGTTACCATTTCAATTAAAGACACCCCTTGGATATTATTCCCAATTGCTTGTACATACCGTAGTCCTTTTCTGTTTGCTGATTATCCTCAGACAAATTTATATAATGTACTTTGCGAACATAGCATAGCAAATTATTCTCAAACTATTGACTTTGAGTTCAAGGTGAGCAGTTGAACAGCAAGCTGGTTTAATTTGGCTCAGAATGAGCCTAATTTGTTTCAGATTGTGGCTGGATTCCCATGCATAACTTCCTTGGAAATGGGTTTCCCAGGATTTATCATCATTATTCCTTGTAGCATTGGTATTTTCCCAATTCCATTACCTTTTGTAAGTGCTTGGCACCATATGTAGATACTTCCACACTAACTACTCAATCCTTTCTTCAGGGGTCCAGATGGTGTCAAAGCCAGCATCTAATGCAGGGGGTCTCAACCTATGTGCCTGGGGGCTGGATGCGGCCCATGAAACCATTTCATGTGGGCCCCCACTGCCTCCGCCCCATCTGGAAGTGTCATGTGTGGCAGGCAGGGCAAAATGGCCATCCGGTCCTCAAAGTTGTCTGAGGGAGCATGACCTGGCCCTTGGCTTGAAAAGGTTAAGAACTACTCACAACTACTGCTCGAAGAGCAGGTAGCAATCGTGGCTAGGAGGGCTTTTGCACAGCTTATTTATTTATTTATTTATTTATTTATTTATTTATTTATTTATTCTAATTTGTTATCCCACCCCAATCAGGTAAACCCACTCTGGGCGGCTTACAGCATAAATTAAAAGGGACATAGCTTAAACAATAAATTCCAATTAAGTGTAAAACTAGCTGGACAGTCCCATCATGCCCACAAATATTAAAATTCACTTTAACAGTTAAAAATTGAGACTGTAATTGATAAAATACTAAAAAGAATTAAGACTTTAAAAATTTACAAAATTTAAAAACACCGAGGAGAAAGAAGCGGGGGGGGGGGCTGTCCCATTAGATCAGCCACCAGACATGGGACCCCACATTTCTGGATCTCCACACTTGCCCTGCCAGCCAGGTTTTTAGGCCCTTCCAAAAGAGGAGGAGCTCTGTCTGTAGGCGAGCTCAATTGGTAGGAGGTTCCAAAGGGCCGGGGCGGACACAAAGAAGGCCCTCCTCCTGGTGCTAGAGAGGCGCGCTGGAATGACAAGAGAGCCTCTCTGATCTGCCGATGGAATGACAAGAGAGCCTCTCTGATCTGCCCTGGTGGGACGGACAGATGTTCTTGGGGTGACGCGGTCTCCTAAGTATCCTGGCCCACTACCATATAGGTCTTTAAAGGTAATAACCAGCACCTTGAATTGCACCCAGAGACATACTGGCAACCAGTGCAGCTGCCGAAGCAGTGGTGAGGCACAAGCTTCATGTAATATGCCAATTGCACCCACTCCTCAACAGGGACTCCTTACTCATGATCACACATGCTCTGGTCACCTCCAGATTGGGTTATTGCAACACGCTCTAAATGAGGCTGCCCTTGTTGACCATTCGGAGGCTGCAGCTGGTCCAGAATGCAGCTGTCTGGGTGGTGTTGGGATGTGGGCATTCCCATGCATCCCCACTGCTCCAGGAGCTACACTGGTTACCAGTTTGTCTCCGGGTGCAATTAAAGGTGCTGGTGATTACCTTTAAAGCCTTATGTGGTAGTGGACCAGGATACTTAAGGGACCGCATCTCCCCAAGGTTATCTGTCCGTCCCACCAGAGCGGACTGGAAGGGCTCCCTAGTGATTCCATCAGCTAGAGAGGCTCGCCTCTCTGGCTCTAGATGGAGGGCCTTCTCCATTTCCACTCTGGCCCTTTAGAACCACCTGCCCCTAGAGCTACATCTCCACATGGAGCTACTGGCCTTTAGGAAGGGTGTAAAAACCTGGCTGGGAGGACAAGTGAGGGGTAGTGATGGTTTACTGTCCCCTCCCCACTGGCTTATTTAATATCTTATAGGCACCCTCTCTTTATTTTATGAAGGAATAGTGGTTTTAAATTGTTTTTAGATTTTTAAACTGTATTTGAATTTGTGATTTTATATGTTTTTATATGACGTGTTTGTAATCCGCCCTGAGTCACCCTGGCGAGTAGGGCAGATAGAAATTCAAATAAATAAATAAATAAAATAGTGCTTTCAGAGTTATTCTTCTATCTTTTGTTAGATGTGATATCTGGTCATTTTGTTTGTCTGTTTTTAGGATAAGCTGCATACAAAAGTTTCTTTCTTTCTTTTTTAGGACTACTGCTACTTCTCTCCTGATCTTAGGTGGAGCAATACCAACAAGGGGGTATAACTTCTCAACTGGTGTAGGTTTAAGGCATTCTGTCATTGTCCACAGGGCTTCATTAACATCAATGTCAACTCCTTTTGTGTGTGTGGATGCGTTCCATACTGGAGCAGCATACTCTGCTGCAGAGTATTCTGCTGATGAGTTGAGAGAATGCATCTCAACTGCACAATTGAGCACATGATCAGACACATGGCAGAAAGGCATCCAGGTCCTTGTCAGCTTGTGGTAGTTAGCCATAGCAAGCTAGGCAAATTTTATGCAAAGCAATGTTTCATGTCCCACCTTCTGGAGCAGCAGAAACAAGCTTCCTTCAACTTCTGTATAATAGGCAATCAAATATGATGGCTATGGTGTGATCTTTTAGTCTTCCCCTATCTAGGCTGCAGTGGCTCAAGTGGCTAAGGTGCTGACTGGAAGGTGGGAGGTCAGCAGTTCAATTCCTGAGTACTGCAGGATTGAATGAGCTCCCATCTTTGTCCCAGCTCCTGCCAACCTAGCAGTTCAAAAGCAAGAAATTGCAAGTAGATAAATAGGGACCACTTCCATGTGCTCCACTGTCTAGTTATGCCTGGCACATGACCATGGAAATGCCTGCAGAAGCAGACAGCGCTGCCTCTTTTGCTTTGAAACAGAGATGAGCACTGAACCCTAGGGTCGACTCGGATATGACTGGCTTTCGAGCAAGGGAAACCTATCTAGGCTACACTATAGCTATCTAGCTAGGTACTTCTTAAAAGCCACTTTCTAAACTCTGACAAATTTGGATGTTAATTCACCTCTGAACTTGCATCATGACCTTTGGTTAGCTACTGTCTCTCTCTGCTTTACCAACTCTGGTACCAAGATTGCTGAATAAAATGGGGTACAGGAACCCCAGATATGCTATTTTGAACTTCCTATTGGAAGGGTTAAATTAAAAAATACTTCTATTGCTGCTGTTGTCATCATCATTGTCAACATTATCATCATTAATCATCATCATCATTGATTAAACTCATTTGTGAACCAGTCTTATAACCAGTCTTATGAACAAAAGCTTTTCAGCCTTTATGGGAGATTTTATTATGAAGTCAAAGTCAGCATATATGGGGGGGAAAGACAATCCACTTAACACACATAAGACACACTGTACCATGAAGTCCCACAAATCATCAAGATGACTCAGAGTGCAAGATTTAACCTTTAGATCTTTGATTTAACTGACAGGTTTCTAAAAATGCATGCACTGAGATAGTTGCCATTAGAGCTGTCCAAAATTCATGCCAGAAATTGCTGAGCTGAAGACAAGCAGCAGTTATTGTGCACTACATTGCCTACAGACCAGATTTTCCATAACCTGGGATTTGTTCTTTTAAGTCATGTTTTAAGCCTAGCTTTATCTCTGATCCCTGAATATATAAGAGGACCAAATTCAGAAAGGTGTGGTTTCAGTATATGGTGACATCATTTGTTAAAGGAGATTTTGTTGTTCAAAACACCTGTGGAAGTTTATTTTTCCTCCTAGTTAGCTTTTTAAAATGCATTTTAATATTATGAAGAATATGTCTGCTAGAATTAAAGAAAATTGGTATAAAAAAATTTGAAGGAGCTATTTGACCCCAGTAAGATCAAGTTATCATGAGTCAAAATACTCCAAAAATATTAGAAATCTAAACAAGAAGTTGGAATGTATCTTCATTTATGGCAGGAGTGTAAGACTGAAAAGAAATATGGGGAAAGGTTTGTGCAGAAATTAATAAAATATCTTTTAATTTAGAATTGTGTTCTGGAATAGCATTATTATCTTGTTTTGGAAATATGCAAAAAAATAGAGATGATTATAATATTTGTTACAATGGTAAGATTAATTATACTTTTAAAATTGAAAGTAGACTTTGATTTTGAACTTGGTGATTGTTTTAAAGGGACATGGAATATAGCTATTAATGACAAATTAACATGTGACATTAATGTAAAATATGGTTTTAGTGAAAGAAAACACTGGGGAACAAACAAACAAAAATTCTTGGTGCCTAAAATTTTTCAACTGATTTCAGGCATTTTGGGGCGGCTGATTCCGAAAATGCCATCCATTTTGTTCTAGCAGCTCTAGTTCATGAGATATCGATGATGTCCTTATACATTGCTCTTATGACTACACTTGTATTTGCCTCACCATTCGTAAATTGATTGTTTTAATAATACTTATTGATGTTGTTCAAGCTCTATTCCTGTTGTTGTTGTTGCAAGTGTAATTTAACTAATCTGACCTTTTTTTGTCATTCTCTGTGCTCTCCTTTACTGTTGAGACTGGATGCTGTGCATCCCGAAACTAGTCCAACTCCTCAGCTGCTCCATGGACTCATCCAGGGACGCTTGCATTCTAGTTTTTTTCTCCTTATCTTAAGTATGATTTTGACATTTATTTCTTTTGAGCCCCCCCCAAAAAAAAATTTCCCCCAAATTTTTTTTGAACAAAATTTTTTTTGCCTCCAGGTAAGCATCGAAGGCTCCTGGAAGTGGGAGGGGTGGTGGAAAAATCTTTTGGGGGGTGGGAAAATATTTGGGTGAGCAAAAAAAGTTTGGGTGGGTGAAAAATTTTTTGGTGCGGCGGCAAAATTTCACTCCACCCCAGGTGGCTTACACCCTTGCTACGCCTCTGGTTATATATGCAACCCGTATGGTTAGATTGGCCTAATGTGAGTAAGCCATACCTAAAAAAACTAGAGCTGATGGGGCATAACTGAAAGCATTTTTGGAATCAGTGACCCAAATAAAGCCAGAAATAGGTGAAAATTGTGAGGCACCAAAATCACTGTTCCCCAGTGAAATTAATGTAAATATAAACGGGGATAATTTTTGGATTATGTGTTAATAAAAGGAAAGGGGAAAGGTGAGAAAAAGACGTGTTATCTTTTTGGAGGTGAGGGGGGCAAATATAGCCAATTGAGCTACAACTCCAGATGGAGTTGCTGCCCTTCAGGAAAGAACTAAAAACCTGGCTGGCAAAGCAGTTGTGGGGCCCTGGGGAGGCGGTGACCCCCACCTGCTGGCTGATATAGTAATATCGCTCCTTCGCTCTTTTTAGTTGTTGGGCTAATTTTTAAATTGTATTTTTATTAGGGTTTTTACTGGTTTTATGTAATTGTTGTATGCCACCCTGAGTCACTTGATGAGTGGGCAGCAATACAAATGCGACTAATAAATAAATAAATAGCAATGTATTTTAATATATCTTAATTAATAAAAAATTAAAATAATAAAGAAAATAATTATATAATAATATTTATAAATTTCCACAGGTGGAGGGAGCATGTAGATTATGTTTCTTGCTATCGAAATAAAAATGCAATTTAATAAGTATGATATCTGAAAATGCTCATGTTGAAGAATAATTTCATCAAGCAATTTTTTTGTGCCATTTCAAAGTGCAAAGTAAAGTCATAGAAATATTCTTTTGCATGATTCCTCTCAATCAAAAGGTTTTTCCTTGGCTGTTTATAGTGCAGAATAAAATCCTACCCTTTGAGAAGTAATTAAAAATTAGATAGAATGCCACTTCTAATGTTACATATTAAAGGCATGGGTATTCTCTCTGAGGACACCATTACCTCTATGCCTGTGTCATGCAAGAGCGACTTTAATTTACCATTTCAGGTGCAAACTTTGTTTTGGCTGGATTAATTTCAGCTCTAGTTGAAAAGGTCTCATTTCAGCTCTAGATTAAACACGGTTTCAGATGCCAGCTTTGGGGTGGGGGAATAGATTAATTTCAACTCTAGTTCAACTGATTCAATTCGTATTGCGTGCATGCTTATTATAGTGAATTATACCCCACCCCAATAATTCAAGACTAATCCATTTCTGATCAGCCTTGCAATGATTAAAACGTCTGCCCAAAACAAATTTTCTTTTATTGGAGAAGATACAGTTTGCAGATTACGGTGCTGCTTTGCATGCCTGACTTTGCTGGTTAAAGAGTTTCCTCTTCCTGAAAGCTTCTGAAGTAATACAAATGTGTTGGAAATGGAAGAATGTGTAGCCATGCTTATATAAGAAGCTATATGGCTCTAGGGTGGAGGTGCCCAAACTATGGCTTGGATCCAGCCCCCGACAACAATTCATCTGTCCCATGAAGCCCTTGTTGCTCCTGGAAGAAGTAAAACTTGCCCATCGAGGCACGTTTTACTTCCACTTCCAGGAGCGACTAGGGCTTCATGGGCCACATGAATTGGCATCGGGGGACAGATCCAGCCTGCAGGCCATAATGGCCAATCTCCCTGAACCACATTACCGACCCATGGCCCAAAAGGTTTGGGCACCCCTGCTCTAGGGGACAACAGAAGCAGACTCAATTAAATAGGTCTCCCTCTTGTACTCCCTGTGTATTGTCTGCTTTGTTGCTCTGTTTTGTCTATTTTGTGCACTAATTCTTTCAGGTTTGATTTCATCTCTTCCCACACAATTCTTCCAAATTATCTGTGTCTTACTCCTATAGCCAGTGTGAGCAACCAAAGAGCCTCCTTAAAAACTGTGAGATTTTTGAACCACCATCAGGCGTACCCTAGTAAAGGCAACTTTGTGTTGCTGGCTAATCTTTCTAACACTAGGTCAGGCAAAGGGAACTGCAGAATGAACTCACCAAACAATGCCTTCATTTTGGCAGTTTCACGTCTGACTTAGACATGGAAGAAGAAGAAGCATGGAGAAGTTAAACACTGACTTGTCTATCACAAAGGCGGTGGTGGGCTCAAAAAAAAATTACTACCACACTGTGGGCATGGTACAGTAGGTGTGGCAAGGGGGAAAGCCCTGCATTGCACCCAAATTAGGCCTACTTTATTTCAAAACTTGGATGGGCAGGGCCAGCCAGAATTTCTGATGAACTGGTGCGAACCTGCTGATGCCCACCACTGCACAAAGGTATAGTTAGGAAATATACAATTCATTCCCATTGTTTCCTTGCTTGGAGAAGTTAAACACTGACTTGTCTATCACAAAGGTATAGTTTGCTCAAACAAATCTTTACTTCTCTAGTCTTCTGTTGAAGTCTACAGACACTATTGTCAATCTAACCCAACAAATGGAGGATAGAAGGAGAAAGAAAGAAAACTAGACCTTCAGTCTCAGCTTTGCAGAGCACTATTTGTTTCATGTTACTTGCAGCATCCCTGAAAGCTTCTGAATGTTACTGTTTTGGGCCCAAACATCCAGAGTTCCCTAGCCAGCATAGCTAGGTGAAGGTGAAGGTCTCCCTTGCTCAAAAACCAGTTACGTCAACTATAGGGTTGGAACTCATCTCTGTTTGCACCCAAGATCCAGCATGTCTTGCAGATGTTCCCATGGTCATGTGCAAGACATGACTAGATATCAGAGTGCCCAAAACACCGTTACCTTTTCCCGCCAAAATGGTAACTATTTATTTACTTGCAAATTCTTGCTTTCAAGCTGCTAAGTTGGCAGGAGCTGGAACACATGACAGGAGCTCACTCTGTCACACAGTACTCAAGTCTCGAGCTGCCAACCTGCCAACCTTCCAGTCATCAAGCTCAACATCTTAACCACTAAGCCATCATGGCCCCTATAGCCAGGTAGCCATCTTCAAATCATTTAAATACAAGCCAGGATTTTTAATGTAAACATAAACATTCCAGGAGGAAGATTCTTGTTGTTGTAGCCTCCCTCAGAAGAAGCCCTAGCAGGACTGTAAGCCTGGCCACATGGTATGCCTCCTAGGGACACCCAAAGATGTTTATGGGCTATTGAATAAATGTGATGATGGAACAATTCTCTCTGATTCTACAAAAACTCACCTATATGAGGTCTCAGCAGGGGATGTGGAGAGATTTTTCACAGGGGAGAGAACAGCTGCTTGCATAGAACACACCCCTACAACATAGTTCATCTCCCCATTACATTAAAATAGTAAGTGTGTTTAGATTCCGTCTGGAGGGACTGCAGAACACCCTGGCACCCAGTGAACAATGTATCACAACTGGACCTCAGGCAGAGATGTTGGAGTCAAAATCCCCCTTCTATCTCTGGCTCTTCTTTCCATAAGTCACCTGTGTTGCCTCCTGGCTCATAGTTCTCTTTGTGGCAATGGGGATGTCATTTGTTTTATATACTGTACTTGCACAGAAAGACAAGGATTAAAATCTGTATTGAGGTGACAGCTTTACAATAGAAAGAGTGAGCCTCTTCACACTCCCTCTCTTTTTTTTTCATTCCCATTGTTTCCTTGTTTAGAAGCTTTCAGGAAACATCTGCATTTCTACTAGAGTTGGGGAAGATCAAAGGTGTGATATGTTATTATTTTTTTCCTCTTTGTTCTCTTTCCTTTTCACTTAAGGCTTTTGGGAATGTGAGAATGGATGGGAGAAAATAAAGTAACTGATAAAATTAGTGTATTACAATTGGATTGTTTTATTGATTCGGTGATTATTTCTACACTGGGCACGTTTACAGTGTCAGTTGCAGGAGAATCGTACCCAAACAGTTAATAAAGAGACATATCGCCATCTAGTGTACTTTTGGAAAGTTGCAGGGTTGTCTTTAAAATGCTGAGACAAAAAAAAAATGTGTAATTCAATTTCTTCCTTTTTTTGTTTTGTTTTTTGTTTTGTTTTATTAATATTCCCAACTGTAAAACATTTAAAAAGTAGGATGTAAAGGCATTTGGCAAAGAGGTTCTCCCAGTTTGTGTGTCTCTATTGTTTTCACTTCACTTTAAAATGTGTTTGCTAGTTTCAGATAAGTTAACACTGCAGTCTTTATCTAGGTACTGTATGCTACAACTATACAGAATTATGTCCATGCTCTCTTGACGTATTCATTTGTTCAAAGGTGCCTTTGGTACTTTATTTATTATTTATTTATTTGCATTTATATACCACCCTCCTCACCGAGGCGACCAAGGGCAGATTACATCACATAAAACATACCCACAACATATCAATCAAAAAAACTTTCCTAAAACCTCAGATTTAAAATTAGAAAAGTGTTTTAAATTCTTATAAAAAAATTAAAAGTCAACAAATTATAATAAATCAAACGTGTTTTCAAAATGTAAGGTTTGGGGTGTTTGAGAGAAGGACAAACATACCAGTATCTTTTGAAATTCCATGGCTTCACACACACCACTATGAATATATTAGAGGGCCACCATTACTCTGATACTGGCAATTCAAATGGCATAAGAACAGAACAACACACCGGGAGAGACAGGCTGAAACAGAAGCTACGTTGGTTCAGCTGTCTCTTCCTGCTCTGACCAACTCCATGCTAGTGGGAAGACCAGAACCCAGTTAGGACCAGAAGCGGCAGACACACGCACCTTTCCCGGGGGCCACTCTGGCCAAGCATGGGCAAAGAAAGGCATGACCCCCTCCCGTCACCCATGGCAGGCTGGTAAGCAGAAAAGCGGCAGTGGTGGCAGTAGGGAGTGTTGACGGCAGTTGCAGCATGGGGGAAGTGTTGGTGGGCCAGACTGGTGACGTGGGGGGGAATGGTGGTGGTGGTGGGGAGTGTTGGCGGCAGTGGCAGTAACATGGGGGTAAGTATTGGCAGACTGGACTGGTGGCATGGAGGGAGTGTTGACGGTGCCAGTGATGTGGGGGGGGGAGTGTAGGTGGCAGCAGTGGTGGCTGGGGGAGTGTTGGTGGGGGGGAGTATTGGCAGTGGTGGCAGAGGCGGAGGAGACACCAATCCAGCCCCCAGCTTTAAAAGGTTGAGAACCCCTGCCTTACACCTAGAGTTCCACAACTGAGAAGGTGGGCAGCATCAGCAGCAGCCCTTCTCTTCATGTCTCAGGTGGCAGCACACCGTGCATCAGTGCTAGTGGTGATTTCCCCAAACTGTGAGCTGAGTGAAGAAGCCATTCCTTCTATATGTTCCAAGTCTCCCAAATCGTGGTGTTAGTATTAGGAGGAAGGGAGGAAAGCATATCTGCCTTCAGTTTTTTCTCACCATGGCAACATTAAGGATACATATCTCTTGCCATCTCTCCCTTTACTTGGCTTCTTCTTAAAGAGCTCCAAGTATTGCTTTTCCAACCAGTCATGCCTTTTGATCATTTGGTTTGCCCTGTTGTGCTTTGTGTCCCAGCCTAAAGTGAGCACTAGATAAGCATCAGCAGTCCCACTGAGATGGAAACAGGGAAAGCTTGTGCGTGAAATGCCAGTGGTATAGTCGTATATATATCTGGGTTTTCATTTCACTCTCCAAGGTGTTAAAACCTACCCCCCCCCCAAGTAACTTACGACCTTGGAAGTATCCAGTAAGTTTTGGGTTATAACTTAAAGCATCCCTTTGCTCTGCTGACCTTGGAGCCACTGCTTCACCCTGGATAGAGAGAAGTAGGTGTGGGTAGCTGTCAGGATGCAGCAGCTGTTAAGCAGGATTCAACTTGATGCATTGGCTTATGGTCTGCCCTATAATGTGTTCTCTCCAGACCAGACAGAACCAACTTATAATAACCCTAATAGGGCTTTCAAAGTGAGATATTTTAAGGAGTGGTTTCGCCACTTCCACCCCCACCTCCCAATGAGCTTCATGGCTGAGTGGGGATTTAAAACCAGGCCTCCTGAATCCTAGCTCATCATTAAAAGTGAGATGAAGTGCTCTTTGTCCATTTGCCTAAGACACCTCTAGTGGTCTTTCCCTTTGTCATGCAGAGCAAAGCCAAGCCCTTACAAAGACTCACAGCAACCATAGAATGACTGTGTGACTGTTATGAAAGATGTCAATAACCCATGCAGTGCTTCAACTTCTTAAATAGGGCAGCAACTATCCTCATGTTGTATGCAAATTTACCTAAATCAGTAGCATTTTTGTCTGAAGTATCCTTCTTACCAATGTAAAAGACTCTCAAAATGCCAGGGAATTGCTCACCTTCACTTCTGAGCCGAAAAATGTTGCAATTGCTTATCTTTTCCTGTGAGGGATTTCAAAAAGTAGAGGAGGGAGGCGTGCACTGTGCAGTCCACCCTGCACCCTGTCAGCTAGTGCAGTCACCTTTGGGAATTCCAAGAGCTTAGCTGACTCTCAGCAAGACAATGCTGCCCTGCTTCAGTGTTGAAGGCAAATTCATCTAGCAGTCCATTCAGCTATTGCAGTGGTTCCCAAACTTTTTGCAATGTGGGCCCTGACTATGTCTCCCGGACAGCTGAGTGGGCTGATCACATGGTTCCTTCTGCCATAAACACCACCATAAAACACATCCACGGCTGTTGTAAACATTTATGGTGTATTTACGGCAACGTTCATGGCAGCCACAGCCGCATTTACGCATGTGTGGGCATGTTTTATTACTGTTGTAAACACTCCTGCTTCTGCTTCTGGTAGCAGCGAGGGCAGCGGTGGGCCACATGAAATGGTGCCGCAAGCCAGGGCTGACCCGTCGGCCGTAGTTTCGACCCCCCTGTGCTATTGTATATATAGCAAGGATAGAGAACACTACCTTTTTCTTAAACTGGTTGGTTTGATATATTTGTATCTTTCCTGTCTCCTTCTGAACCTATGATGGCAGATTTGTGTGTCCTTTCCTTTACAATCCTGTGATGTAGGTCAGGCTGTGAGATTGAGACTGACCTGTGCACATCCACTGAGTTTCATCATCATTTGTGGATTTGAACACAGGAAGCAGACATCACTGGCTCTTTGGCTATAAACAGAGATGAGCACTGAACCCAAGAGTCAGATACCACTGGCTTTCGAGCAAGGATGACCTTTACTATCCTGAGTTATAGTTCACCACTCTGTCACAGATAGATAGATAGATAGATAGATAGATAGATAGATAGATAGATAGATAGATAGATAGATAGATAGATAGATAGATAGATAGATAGATAGATAGATCAAAATGTAAAAAAAAACATGTAGATAAGAGTGTGTTTGTTCTTAACTATATTACAACAAACATCAAAACCAAAACAAAGTTCTTCCAGGGAAGAAATTACCGGACCAATGCATAGCACTTCTGAATATAAACAACTCACAGAGTATGTAAGTTTTAGAATGTCTCTCCCCACCAATTGCAGCATATCCTTCTTCCTAGGCTTTGATATTAATATAATGGTATTGATGGATTTGCATTCACTTTAGGTACCGAAGGGATGTCTTGCCTGTAGGTTATGTAAACATAATTGCAGATTCAGATGCTGCTATAAGAACATGTTTTGCTTTTTTGTTTTGTTCAGTCGCACAGTGGATTCCGACCCTATGGACCATTGCCCACCAGGCACCTCTGTCTTCCACCATTCTCCTCAGCCGGCCCAGCTTTGTGCCCATTGCATCTACAATACCATCTAGCCATCTCATTTTTGGCTGCCCTCTTCTTCTTTTGCCCTCCACCTTTCCCAGCATCAAGTATTTCTCAAGCGAATCCTCTGTTCTCATTTGGTGTCCAAAGTACTTTAGCTTCATCTTTACTATTTGACCTTCTAAGGAGCAGTCAGGGTTGATTTATTTTACGATTGACTTATTTGTTTTCCTCACTGTCCAGAGTCCTCTCAAAACTCTCCTCCAACACCACATTTCAAAGGCATCTATTCTTCTGCGCTCAGCTTTCCTAATGGTCCAGCTCTCACAACCATACATTGCCACAGGGAATACCATTGCTTTGACTATATGAATTTTTGTTTCCAAGATGATGTCTCTACTTTTCACTATGCTCCCCAGGTTTCTCATCGCTTGCCTCCCAAGAATCAGTTGCCTTTTTTTTTTCATGGCTGCAATCGCCATCTGCAGTGATCTTGGATCCTAAGAAAGTAAAATCTGTCACTGCTTCTACTTCTTCCCCATCTATTTCCCAGGGACTGATAGGGCCTGTTGCCATTATCTTAATTTTCTTGATGTTGAGTCTCAAGCCAGCTTTTGAACTCTCTTCTTTCAACCTAAGCAGGATTTTCTTTAAGTCCTCCTCACTTTCTGCCATTAGGGTGGTCTCATCTGTGTATCTCAAGTTGTTGATGTTTCTCCCAGCAATGTTGATTCCAACTTGTGATTCATCCGATTTGCTTGTGCCTTATAAGGGCCTTGAGAGGATTTTCAGGGTCTGCAAGAGATTTTACCATTGCTAACTCACTTCTCATGTCTTTCCCTGAGATTTGTACCCAGCTACTACTACACCAAGGCCACTCCCATTAGAACGTGCTAACTTTATGGGGTTGGATCCCTTAGCAAATCAAGCCTGAACTGTCTCTGGAGGCAAAAATGATGAAGCGGAGGCTGCTCTACTCCGGGCGCATCATTAGTAGGGAAAACTCTTTGTAAATCACAATAATGCTGTGAAAGGTTCAAAGAGAAAAGAGAAAGGCCAAACATGAGATATATTTATTGCATTTATTATACTGCACTTCTGGTAACTCTACCACTCTGAGTAGTTTATAGGCAATATAAAAATAGTAAAACTCACAAATAGAAACAAATGACAATACCGTACAGTTAAAAAGCAATAAAAGGACACAACTGGTGGCAGCATTCAACAATGAGTCAAACCAAAGAGACAAAAGCATAGGGTCAAGAAGCCAATTTAGTGGGGTAGCTTTCCATTTGCCTTTCTGAATAGCTTGTTTTTTATGAACCTCCTAAAAGTCTGGTGGCTCAGATGGTTAAGATGCTAAACTCGCTGACTGGAAGCTCAGAGTTTGATTCCCAGGTAGTGCATGACAGAGTGGCACAGTCATGGATACATGTTGTTTCCAAGAGTGTTTCCTAATTCTGCCCCAAGAGTAAGCCAGAACCTTTTTCTTTTTTCTGGACAAAAAAAGAAAAGTCCACCTTTTTAACAGGTCACATCTCCTGCCATCAACCCATCTCCTTTAATGAGGGAAAACACAAATTTTCAAACCTGCTACGTCCAATTTTATTTATTTATTAAACACTGTGTTGGCAGGTTCTGTGGTTCCCTGAAGGTCTTGGGGACAGAAAATGGGGTCCCAGACATGCCAAAGTAGCCCACCGATTGGAAGAGGATATGGAGTTGATCATCAAAAGCTCACATTAGAATATAGTAGTACAGTAATAGTCTTTAGCTTGCTACACTTTGTTTACCTCTTTTTAATAAAACATGTTTTGTTTTGTTTGTTTGTTTTGCCTGATATATCTGCACAGACTAACATAGCTCCCACTCTGAAAACTACAACAGTGGAATTTGGTGTCTGTTCCAATGTTGTGATCTTTCTTTCTCACTCTGTGATCTAAATCAGGCAGCAGGACTAGATACTTCAATTAACATCATTATTAGCAGAACTCCCTTAGGAGAATTTTAAACACACTCTGTTTGTTCTAGAATGAGATGCCTCTGTCCCCATGTTGCAGATTAGGTGGCTTTTGTTTTGTGATTGTGATTTGCAAGGAAGCATAAGATGACATCTGGCATCCATAGGGTCCCTTCCACCTTTGCAGTTCTAAGATTCTAATCTGGTTGTTCAGAAATGGAGCTTTAAAGAAATTGCATATCTGATGGGAAATTGTGATAAGAACATGAAATATTCATTTCTTTAACATGCATGATTTGATTCATTACCATGGGTTCAGTATGGATTGTGTGGGGTTTTCTTGATCTTGGTCATCTTGCAGTCATTATTCAGCGAGGAGTCCGCGCATTGGTAGACATCTCTGCGACAACATTCCACACGTGTAAACTGACATAAGAAATCAAGTCCATTTGCATGCAGAGTTTTTTAGCCATTTGGATATCATGTCATCCAGTGGTGGGCATCAGCAGGTTCTCACCAGAACCGGTAGCAGAAATTCTGGCTGGCCCTCCCCATCCAAGTTTTAAAATAAAGTACTCCTATTTCAGGTGCAACACAGAGCTTTCCCCCTAACCACACCCACCATGCCACACCCACAGTGTGGTAGTAAAAAAAAAATGGAGCCCACCACTGATGTCACCCACAGGTTAGGCAGACTATGATGGGTGCCCTCCTCTTTCCCCTGACCCATGGGATCCAATGGAGGACGCTTTGGTGTCCCTGGCAGCAATTAAACTAAGCAACACAAAGCTTGTCTTCTTTTGCAAGTGGTCCACTTTGATATTTTTTTTAAAAAAACTTCTGGTCTGACACTTCTGACACACAAATACCTGGGAGGGCAAATGGAGGAAGGCAGCTATGGGCTTTCTATTTAGGCCTGTTAGTAAATGCAGGCAGATTGGCAGTAACTAAACTCCTTGGAGAAGCTAGTGGTGCATTTAATGAGCAGGCTCCCTCGGGCACAGTTGCCCAAGCTGGCACAAGAGCTGCAACATGCCGGCAGGGATGAATCAAACCCATAATGTATTTTCAACCATCCTGTAATCTTACTTTGTGTTGCTCTGAAGTGGAACAGGCTCGTTTTCTCCAGGAAATGATGTGAAACAGGCTGAGAACAAGGAGCAAGATCATGATGCTCACTTATCTCAAGCAACAAAGCACAACCAACAGATTCCAGTTTCTACGCAAGGGATCCAGCCTATTAATGATCTACACATGTATACACACACATGCAAGCATGCAAACACATGCACGTGTGTGCATGCATGCATGCACATGCACACTCACATGTACACACGCACACACTTTATGCCTTGCTGCAGCCGTTCGCTTGCCATCCTGTGGAATTGCCTATTCAAGGGCAGTCACTGGGAAAAATGTTGGCTCTGAGCATGTGGTGAAAGATAAGGAGTGGGGAGTGTTTGACAGCCTGTTCAAGGTTGCAGCTTAGCATGAAATAAACATGTGTTTGGAGGCTTTGACACCTAGTTTCCCACTACACCGCTGAGGGAAAGTGTCTATGATGCATCAACCTGCACGGAAGGGGGGAGGGGGGGAATAAAACAAAACAATCTGCCCCCTTCCTCAGTTGTTTACATCATTAGCACTTACTGACACCTAGATGTTTTTGAAACAAATCCATATACTGTGGATCCATTCCCTAGGATATGAAAACATATACAATGGTACCTCGCTTAAAGAGCATAATGCGTTCCACAGGATTGCTCTTTAAACGAGTTTACTCTTTAAGCGAAACACCATTGTAAATGACCAATTGTGGGTGGTACTGCAAAGCCCAATTTATTTGTTAAGCGAGTTTTTTGTTGGTTTTATTTGTTATGTGAAGCGAACATTCAGAGAAAATTCTGCTCTTTAAGCGAGTTACTCTTTAAGCGAAACACTCTTTATGCGAGGTTTGACTGTATAGATATATGATTAATTAATAACATGTTATCTAGTTGATTCCCACTCATGGCAACCCTTTCTTTCCCCTCAGAAGTGGCTTCCCACTCCCTTCTTCTGGGGACACCCTAGGACTTCATGGCTTGGCCAAGATCACATCGGCTAGCCCTTCTCTTTGGGGAATCAAACTCCCAACCTTTGGCTCTGCAGCAAGAAACCTAAACCACAGAGCTATCTAGCTAGCTACATACATAATTAATATGGGTGGGAAGGGGGAACCCTTCTTAGTATTACATGTAGCAACAGCATGTGGAGAGAGAATTACCAGAAGTGCAGGCAGGGTTCAGAAGAGGCAGGAGGACTAGAGACCACATTGCCAAAATACGTTGGATCATGGAAAAGACAAAGGAATATCAGAAACAAGCCTACTTCTGTTTCATTGATTACACTAAGGCCTTTGACTGTGTGGACCACAACAAAATGTGGCAAGTAATTAAAGAGATGGGAATACCAGAACACCTTATATGTCTCATGAGAAATCTATACATGAATCAAGAAGCAAAAGTTAGGACAGAATATGGAATGACGGAGTGGTTTGGAATAGGAAAAGGAGTAAGACAAGGCTGCATTTTGTCACCCTGCTTATTCAACTTATACACAGAGCACATAATGCACAATGCAGGAATGGAGGAAACACAATTTGGGATTAAAATTGCTGGGAGAAACATCAATAATGTGAGCTATGCAGATGATACCACCCTAATGGCAGAAAGTGAGGATGACCTAAAGAAGCTCCTGATTAGGTTGAAAGAAGAAAGTGAAAAAGCTGGCTTGAGACTCAATATAAAGAAAACAAAGATCATGGCAACAGGCCCTATCAGTCCCTGGAGAATAGATGGGGAAGAAGTAGAAGCAGTGACAGATTTTACTTTCTTGGGATCAAAGATCACTGCAGATGGTGAGTGCAGCCATGAAATAAAAAGGCGACTGATTCTTGGGAGGCAAGCAATGAGAAACCTGGGGAGCATAGTGAAAAGCAGAGACATCACATTGCAAACAAAAATCCGTGTAGTCAAAGTAATGGTATTCCCTGTGGCAATGTATGGTTGTGAGAGCTGGACCACTAGGAAAGCTGAGCGCAGAAGAATAGATGCCTTTGAGATGTGGTGCTGGAGGAGAGTTTTGAGAGTCCCCTGGACAGCGAGGAGAACAAATAGGTCAATCTTAGAAGAAATCAACCCTGTTCCTTGGAAGGGCAAATGGTGAAGATGAAGCTAAGGTACTTTGGACATCAAATGAGAAGAGAGGATTCACTTGAGAAAGCCTTGATGTTTGGAAAGGTCGAGGGCAAAAGAGGAAGGGGGCGCCCTAGAATGAGATGGCTAGATGGTATTGTGGACGCAATGGGCACGGAGCTGAGCGAGTTGAGGAGGATGATGGAGGACAGGAGTACCTGGCGGGCAGTGGTCCATGGGGTCACAGAGGGTCAGAATTGACTGTGCGACTGAACAACAACAAAATAAGGATTTTAATTATGGTTTTATTATCCTTTTATTTGGGTTTTTGTTTGAACCACCACTGAAAAGAGCAACATGTTACAGTAGACTAAGTCTGGTGGCAAATTACTTTTCACCTGAGAAGAATAACAAGATGATACCTATTCTGTTTTATCTGGAACCCCTGGCTGAACTTTTCTTCATGACTGTTAATAGATACTACATCTAAAACATAAGGGATACATGGCAAATCAATCAGCACACTTACAACTAAGGTGACTTTCAGTCTACCTAATAGTTTGAATGGCCCTGACACTCTCTATATTGCCTAGGCATCCTACTATTCAATGACAGTGGTTTACTGAAATACTGTATAGTGCCTTCCCCTTATCTACAGTAGCTAAGCCTCCAAAATTTACAATTTCCTGAAATCACTGCTCCCTATAGATTACGTTGTATATACTGGTCTCTAGTGGCCAGTTCTTGTAATACCTCTAGGAAATACGTATAGTATATAATGTATTATGTATTTCTGGGATGTTTCGGGGAATATTTTCAGGCTGTGGATAATTGAAACTATGGATACTAAATCTACAGAGATGGAAGCTTACTGTATGTTGCCAGCTTACCACTTCTGAAAGGGTGTCTGTGAAGTTGTTCTTCCCCACCACTATTCCCACAGTACCTTCTGTGCATAGCATTAACTAGTGTAGAGCAACTGGGGCTTTCTATTAAGCAACAAAATTTAGAAAACTCTTCTTCTTCTTCTTCTTCTTCTTCTTCTTCTTCTTCTTCTTCTTCTTCTTCTTCTTCTTCTTCTTCTTCTTCTTCTTCTTCTTCTGTATCTAAGCTAGACATGAAACTGTCAAAACAGAGCAACCTTTGGGTGAAGTCATTCCATAGTTCCTTTTGCCTGATTTAGTGTAAGAAAGATTCACTGACACAAGCTTGCTGTTAGCTGGATTATGCCCAATTGTGGTTCAAATATGCCACAGTCTTCAAGGAGGCTCTTTGTGTGTACCCAACAAAACACTGAAATCTAGAGATTATTCCAGTGGTGAATGGTAGGATGTTGTTAAGTGGAAATGACTGCTGGAAGAATTCCATGTCTGACTTTGAAAAACAAAAGACACATTTCAATGTTAAACAGTAAAAGGGATCACTGCAGCTTATTCATCAAATGAGTGGCTGTTTTCTAAGCTTCCAAGATTTGCAATGAACCTTTTTTGCTGCAAAATGTCCATTTTCAGGGGAAGGACTGAGGCCATAAAAACAGCTTTGGGAACAACCATGTGGTTCTAAGTCTATTGTAGACCCAACTTCTCTGAAAGTATGATCATGCTTTTGGCTACCAAGACCTGCAGGCAAGGATGCTATGGAGGTTTTGGAGTCTACACTCTGTTTTCTGAAAGCTATGTATGATGACATAAACCTCTTATGATGACATAAACCACTGGAAAAGCAGTTTTTCTTTCCATGTTTCTGTTGCAGTTATTAGCCCACAGCAAGACTAGGCATTTAGCAAGCCTGATCAGAAAATCCTGTGGAGGGCCAGATCTGTTTTGCCCTCCAGTTCCTTGATCTTGCTAAAACTGTTTCTGGAGTTTTTGCTTAGCTGGATTTCAAATGTACTGCAGGATAATTTAATGAATCCTGTTACCACTTCAAGGCAACAGGAAGTACATGAAAGGAAAATGACAGGTGATCTACTTTTGTACTCATGTTGCTCATTCACCACAATTAATTTTTTTACTAGATATTATCTGATAGAGAATTGGAAACTTTTTGGCAGGGAAGGAGTGAAGCCTCTCTCTTTCTTTTTCCCCATCTCTCAGCACAGTTCACAAAGTCATTATTTTGCTTAATAACATTTCAGATAATGCCAGGAACAGCATTGCTAAGAGAATGTGCCTGGCTGATAGACCATAGGCATGCTTTATAATTTGAATCTTATCTTCTAGATACCTCCAGAATCTGTTCCTGCTATTTTCATAAATGGAAGGATGATGTTTGGAGGGGAGAAAGGATGAACAACACTTCTGTTGTGATGATTGTGAGACAATGGCATTCTCCTGCACAGTGTGTGTCAGATGACTCACACATCTGTCAGGTGTGCTGCATTAGCCCACAGAAACCTCAGCACATAAGCTGGGGTCAAGGAAAGAATTACTTTGTCTTCACAGTGTCAGTCTCTTTGATGGATGGCCTTGAGGTGTTAATGAGCCCCGCTTTGCAAATATTTGTGTTCTGCCAAAAATCTCTGTCTTACATCAGGAGGTGCCGAGGCTTAAGGGTGGCATTTGGAAAAGAACAGAGAAATCCAAAAGGACAGATTTCCTTCTGAGTCACATTGGCTCCCATCCTAAAGACTCTTTATTCTCTTAAAGCCACTGAAACTATTGCTTTTTGCACAAATGTGTTTAGACGACGTACAAATGGCTTTTGGTTCTAAGTTTATGTTTGTGTTCTGCAGCTCTGTTTTTGTATACTGTCGAACTCATGTCACAACTCATTGTTGCCAATTTGATGAGCATCCAGGTGTACAACTTTTTTAGTACTGTTCATACATTTTTTAACCTTTCAGGGAGCTAGTTTGACTTTTGTAACCACTCTGTGCAGGGCAGGGGGAGTTATTGGCCCACAGTCCTTTAGTGACCTTTATGGTTCAGGTCCTGGGAATGCCCTCAGATTCCCCTGGCTGGAAGGCAGGATGGTGATCTCTCTGTTATGCTCAGTGGCTTCTTGTGCCCCTTGTGGTTGGTAAGGAAGAAGGCAAAGCAACCAAAGCTGGGTGGCACCAGGTGTAAGCGATGGAAGAGGGACAAAAGTGGTGCTTTCACACAGGAGGTTTCACACGTGCTTTCACATAGGAGGTATCCGCACAATGGATGAGGACTTAAGTTTGGCCAACAACAAAGCCAAGAAAGTGGCTTCATTTTGGCAGTGCAGGATTTGATTGGAACACAAAAGAAAAAGAACATTGTCCAGTGTAACTTTCAGTCACCTTATTTCAGCTAAGACAATACAATGAGTTCTCACATCATCCTAGGTCTGGATCACATTAAGAATACTCCTTTTTTTTAAAGGAGGGGAATCGTAAAAGAACCTGCATTGCACAGTGGTTGAAGTGCTTTACTGCAGCCCAAACTGCTGCTGATGTTGTGAGTTCAATCCTGACTCAGCCTTCCATCCTTCCAAAGTTAGTAAAATGAGTACCCAGCATATTGAGGGCAAAATACTTATTATCTTCTGAACTGCCCAGAGTGTACACTAAGTGCTATGGGGAGGTAGTAAAGGTAAATGTCGCCCTTGCTCAAAAGCCAGTTGTATCTAACTCTAGGGTTCAGTGCTCATCTCTGTTTATAGTCAGAGAGCCAGCACTGTTTGCATCTGCAGACATTTCCATGGACACATGGCAGGCATGTCTCAACACCAAACTGCACGGAACATTTTTTTACCTTCTCACCGAAGTGGTCCCTGTTTATCTACTTGCAATTTCTTGCTTTCAAACTGCTCTGTTGGCAGGAGCTGGGAGAGAGACGGGAGCTCACTCTGTCATGCAGTACTTGGGAATCGAACTCCGACCTTCCAGTTGTCAAGTTCATCATCTTAACCACTTGAGGTATATAAGTGTAATTGCTATCCTAACATTTTAGATTTGGCCTCCTGAATATTATTCTGCTTGGAAATATTATCCTAAACCTTAAAATCAGATTATTATATATATTTTTCCCCAGACACTTAAAGAGAGCTGGGAGGAGGGGAAGATGGAGTGTGGATAAAGTTACTGGCATATCAGGGGAATTTCCTTAAAAAGAAGTGTTTGCTGGTTCACTTCCTGTTGGCCTAGCTATTCTAGCCAAGATTAGATTTTGAAGCGCAGCATTGTATCCCCTGATTTAGAGAAGTGAATCAAGAAATATTCAGAACTGGTCAGCCGTGTAATCTGATGAAAAAAAATTATCAGATCATTCTGCTGCAGGAGGTGATAAAGAGAATCAAAAGGAAAGGAGCTCAAAATAAGCTTCCAAAAATTATGATCCTTAGATGAGCACACTCTGAAAATACAGTAAAAAGACATACTAGCTAACACTGAATGCCTCTAGACTGAAAACAAATAGGAGGAAAATAACCAGATTTAAGACACTGAATGAATTTTCTATCTTATCATGGAAAAGCATATTGGCAATTTATAATGTTTTCACCAGGAAGGATAGCCAATCCTACATCTCGTGCATTTGCAGAAACTCTGATGACAGACAAAGATTTCATTCCAGCTGTGCAAAATTGTTTTCTAGCTAACCATAACACTTGCAAGAATAAGGAAGATCTGTCATGGGATTAGTTCCATCTGTACTATAAAAGCCTGTAGAGTTTTTATTTCAGGCAGCCCTATTTTCTTTTCACTCAGAGGCCAAGTAGGCAATATGCTTAGCACAGTTTTAGAAGAGATGCTCAGGCTCACCATAATGGAAGATGGCACTTTGGGTCTTCAAATGTTAAAGGACATCTCTTTGTCATATCACTTGATTTTCCTGACCTGCAGTTCTTGCATTTAGTGTGCTTTGTTTTCTGATTGGTAAAGGGAAGGTAAATATGGGCTCAGCCTACAGGTCTGATTGCTGAAGCATGTATTACTGAGGCAATTACTGTGTAGAAAGGAAAATGGTTTAATTGTAGGGAATATCTATTTCCCTTAAGGTCTAGCTTCATCCTCAACCTAAAGAGTAGGATGAAAAAATAAAGATAATAGGTAGAAATCCTTCTTCTATGGAAGACTTAATTGCAGGCTAACCTTTGACATCTCAAGGGTATCATGTTAGCTGGAAGGCTGGCAAGTCAGCAGTTCAAGACCCAGGTACTGCATGACGGATTGAGCACCCATCTCTGTCCCAGTTCTTGGGGACATGAAAAGAGCTTCATTTGGGCATTCCCTGAGTGGAGTTTCTTCCACCAAAAATCATTTCAACCCAAAATAATTTCTGACACAAAATTATTATTATTATTATTATTATTATTATTATTATTATTATTATTATTATTATTATTATTATTATTATTATTATTATTATTATTATTATTATTATTATTATTATTATTATTATTATTATTATTACTTCTTGACCTTCGGAGTAAACTACTACTACCAGATTTCAGAAAAGTTGAATCTGTGGGCTACAACTTAGGATCCTTTGTCCTTAATGGGAAATTCTGGAACTTGTTTCTGGAAAAGTTACTTTGCTAAGCTCTGGAAGCTACAAAAGCGAATAAACACTGTGCTGTAATTGGCTCTCCTTAGGTCTTCCATCATTTCTGTACCCTTCTAATCATGTCACAGTATCCCTGAGCTTATTCAGGCATTATGCTCAATCGCCTAGCCCTATGTTTTGAACAGGGACTGACAACAGCTCTCCAGGGTTTCAAGAAAGAGTCTTTCCTATCCTTCCTGAAGATATCAGGGTGAGGACTGTGGCCTTCTCTATGTGATCCATGTGGTCTCGCACCAAACTACAGCCACTCCATTACACCCCACTTCTTTCATGTCTGTATGTAGTGGGACATCTCTTTATCATGATGCAGCAAGACGGAAGCACTATGAAGATACCATGTAAAGAAAAGCTACAACAGACAATAGTAGTTGTGGCTGTTTATTTATGTATTCTATACTTTTTTTTTCCAAAATGGACCAGAGTTGCATGCAGCATAAACATAAAAGCATACAGGTAAAGGTTGCCCTTGCTCGAAAGCCAGTCATATCTGACTCTAAAGTTTTGTGCTCATCTCTGTTTATACCCAAAGAGCCAGCACTGTTTGTGTCTGCAGACATTTCCGTGGACATGTGACAGGCATGCCAAGACATCAGAGTGCATGGAATGATGATAAACATGTAGTAACTACTAAGAAATATTGACTGAATTCCTGATACACAATGGTTATGATGTTATTATTATTATTAGCAGCATATTGCAGCTGATTAAATATTTCTTTTGGTGATTTCAGGATAACCTGCGACTTTGTTGTCCTGTGTACAAGTCATGGGCACCCTAAAATCAGTTGCAACTTGCCTTGAATAAGCAGCTATTTGCTACTAATGGTGACATCCTTACAATTGCACATACAGAGCTGCACAAACAGAGCCAGTGGCTGAAAACAATGGGGGGGAAGCCATTTAATATATTACCTGCACTTGAATTATCATAAAGATGAAAGAGGTTGCCTGGAGAAGGCCCTGGCCATATAGCTGGATGTTACAAACAACAATTCCACTGAACGAATATGTTTATGCCTAGCCCAAAAGGAGCACAGAGAACAAATTTGAAGGATGGTGAGAGGATGAGCATTCCACAACAGAAAGGGCCTTGACTTTCACGATCATTTTACAAACACTGTTAAGAGTTATAACCTTATCTTTCAGGAAGGTCATAGAGGTACACAGAAAGAGCCTCCTCAAAGATTGTGGTATTTTTGAACCACAATTTGGTGTACCCTAGGCAACAGCAACCTTGTGTTGCCAGCCAATCTTTCTCACACTGGGTCAGGCAAAAGGAACTGCAGAATGAACTCACCAAAAGGTGTCTTCATTTTGGTAGTTTCACATCTGGCCTAGACACAGAAGAAGAAGAAGGAAGGATGTACTCACTTCCATATAAAATGGAAGTTATGGGTCCAGTTTTAAAGAAGCAGATGCCTTGCCTTGCCTTTCATTTCTGGTCATCTTAGTGGAAATACAATTGCTGGTCTCTTGTCCATGACATCTAGAAAACTGGAAATGTCCTTGTTTATAAGCAAAAAACTATCCACAGATTTATTTGAAGAAGAATGCTTATTACTAGATTCTACCATGATGGAGAGGGACTGCAGTGGCTCGAGTGGTTAAAACACTGACTGGAAGGTGGCAGACAGCAGTTCGACACCCGGGTACTGCACAACGAAATGAGCTCCCGTCTCTGTCCCAGCTCCTGCCAATCTAGCAGTTTGAAAGCAAGAAATTGCAAATAGATAAATAGGGACCACTTCAGTGGGAAAGTAAACAGCATTCCATGCACTCCAGTGTCTAGGCATAATTGCCACGTGTCCATGGAAATGTCTGTAGACGCAGACAGCTCTGGCACTTTGGCTATAAGCAGAGATGAGCACTGAATCCTAGAGTTGGATACAACTGGCTTTCAAGCAAGGGCAACCTTTACCTTTATCTTACTGTGATGGAGATGCATTGGTCTTTTGTTTTATTTCATAAGCTGCAATCTGGCAGTTTCCCTTGCTCTTTGTATTGCAGCAGTTTCAATTTATTAAACTGCACTGTATCAAATATAGCTATTCAATTAGAAATAAAATCACTTGCAGAGGGAATGGTTTTATAGCCTCATTATCATAAAGTTATTATCAAGCCTGCAAGAAAGGTCATTTTCTACAGCTGCTGTAGAAGAATTCCATTCCCTTCATCCACAGTGATGAATTGTATCTGAAGAAGTGCCTCAGAGACCTTTCTCCTCCCCTCCAACAAGAGGAGCTCTTTTAAAGACTTTTTATTGCCTTGAAACTTCCACTGAAGCATCATCAAAGGGGCTTCAGAGGTGGGCCAGTCCTTCCCCACAAGCCAGGTAATGACATTTTGCAGGCAATTGTCAGGGGACAAGTTCCAGTGGCAGCCAGAGATCTAAAAGGAGGATACTGCTGAACTGTTCACTGCAGTCCTCAATGCAGCCACGCCATGCCATTCTGAAGCACTCCTCCTCAGTCAGAAACCTGATTATTTCCTCTGAGGCATTACAGTAATGCCTGACACTGTCGTGTGGGCATGAATGATAATTGGTGCTCATTTCTGACTACCCTCTGCAGTTTGGTAACTGCTTTTAAATGGAGAAAAATTGAGAGACTCAATAAAACCAGACAGATTGGAAGTGTTCTCTCTCTGTCTTCTATATCAGTGGCGTCGTGTGGGCTTCCGCCGCTCAGGGCAAAGACCAAACTCGCTGTCCCCTCCATCTAGGCTGCCCCCCCAGTTAACCCTTCGCTACCTTTTCCAAGGCCCCCGGGGCTGGACCTCTCATAGAGCCCCACCTGCCCGCTGTTCCCCTGTGCAGTGACTGAGAAGGAGGGCATTTTGGGGTCTCGCCAAGGCCGGCAGATGAATCCGGAGCGACTCCGGAGCCAAAGTGACGGGCCGGAGGGACAAGACGGAGGGAAGCCAAGGGGGTGGGATGGGGGGAGCAGGCAGGCAGGCAGGCAGGCAGGCAGCTAGCCTCGCCTTCCCCCCACCCTCTCACTTCCCGGACGGTTCCTCACCTTCCTGCGCTGCGATCTCGTCTCTTAAGTTCCCCAACTCTATGCAAATCCCAGTAGGGCCTGTTGGCTAGCTGAGTGGGTGGGTGGGCAGGCGGAGGTGAGCAGCAAGCATGCGTGGGAAGCCTGTCGGAGGCGGCGGAGGAGGCAGAGCAAGGGCAGCCACTGCCAGCGGGAGGCAAAGAGGGAGCGGCCTGGCCGCCGGCGCAGCAAAAGGGCCGCCTTTTGCCTGGGAAGTCCTGCTCCCTAAGCCCAGGCAGCTCAAACTTTGGAGACCAAATGCGCCGAAGGGGGAAAGCGCAACCACGAAAAGGGAGACCCGGAGAGGAACGGCCGTGCCTTCTGTCACCACCACCTGGGGAAGAAGTGGGGCAGGGTGGGGTTTGTTTGCCACCCCCTGGAAACAGCCACCTGGGGCAGGCCTCCCCTGCCTCCCCCACGCTATGCCACTGTTCTATATTGTTGGCGGGATCTATGCCCACCTAATTGGGGGCTGTGGTGGCTTAGTGATTGAGACACTGAGTTTGACGACTGAAAGGTTGGCAGATCAGCAGTTTGAGATGCCAGTGCTGCATGATGGAGCAACCTCCCATTGTCTGTCCCAGCTACTGCCAACCTAGCAGTTTGCAAGCAAGAAATTGCCAGATGTACAGAAGTTACCTGGGAGAAGAAAGCATCATCTGTGGTGACTTGCTCTCCTGGTCAGAAAATATGGGAAGCTGTTCCACCTCAGCTGTCATATGCTGGGGTTAGGTGGGGGGAAACCAGAGGAGGATCTTTCTTGTACTCCCTGTTGATATACCCTGACAGGACATATATGCACACCTTATCTTGGTAAAATATCTATGACATGCCATGAGGAAATGTTTTTTCTTTGCTGCAAGAAAAAAAATCAAAATCAAAACAAGAACAAGTGTCACAGCCATAGTCGGAAAAGAACATTATTCTGCTTATTCTGTAGCATTCAGAAATGTTTGGACATCAGTCATGGAATACTACATAGAAGCAGTGAGCATATCTGATTTCATGGTCATCTGTGAAAAGATGAGCACATCCCTTCATTTTACTGAATGACCGAGTGTGAAACATGACCATCAGACAGAACCTGAACATTCAACCACTGAGGAGTACAATCGAGAAGGGTTGGCTGTGCTGGTTTGGCCACGTCAACCAAATCAATAATGGGAGGCCTGAGTGCAGGGTGCAAGATCCCAAGGTAGACCCTGCATCAAGTGGATCAAAAACATCAAGGAGGCTCTCCATGTTCGCGGAAGTGACCTGAGGTGATCCATGGAGCTGTGTAAGGAGATATCCCAATGGAAATCCTTTGTGGAATCCTCTACACTGTAAGGTAGAAGAGGAGGCGATTAAGTAAATATGTTTTTTACCCTGAAAATGACAGCACAGATGAAGGTAATTCTTATCGAAAACAAACTAGAACAAAATTCTTCCTTAGAAGTTTGTGCCAAGCTTCATGCAAATACAGAACCAAAAGGATTTTTTGAGATGAAGGCTCAGTATGGTATCAAACACATATCAAAGGTGTTCCAGGATGAATAGTTCCCACTGTGACTAGACAGAAAACAGTAAACAACCATTCTGTCCTCACCTTCTTTATGTATGTGTACAATTCTTACACCACTATTAGATTTGTTGTTTTAGCAATGGTATAATGTTAGTTAGTTCTCTGTCTCTTCATTAGAATACATGTGGAAAATACAGGAAATTTGTAAGCAGTATTCAAAAACAGAAAAATAATCAGAAAAAACAGCTTCTATAGGCTAAAGTGGCAAGTATTTAGTGTGCTCTTCCCTTACCCTTAACCAACAGAAGGCAGCTGGCTCCCTTAAACCTAAATGGAATGGAACCCTAAATATTGTCATTGCTAACACCTGTACGTATCCTACTATTACATGGCAAAATAACTGCTGTGGAAAAGCTCTTTTTCACAAGGTTTGTACAAGACATACTTGAGCATTTCATACAGTACATATACATGTTTTATGAGTGTTGTTCATTGGAAGCTTGCTAATAAGACCAACTTTCAATCACATTCTAGTCCAAATGCCAAGGATCACAGAATTTGACAGACATAACATCATACGTTTGATCAGCAAGGCTACTCACAAAGGGAAATCAACAAACAAACTGGGTGCTCAAGATGTGGTGTTCAAGCCATTACAAAGAAATATGGAGAATCAGGAGAGATCAAGGACTAAAAAGGACTTGAAAGTTAAGGCAATTTTCAAATTCTGATGAGAAGTTCCTTAGAGTTTCTTCAAGAGAAACCAGAGGAAAGCCAGAAGGTCCTGACTCAACATTTGGCAACCTCATTGGGATGCCAAGTTGACCCTTTAACAGTCTGAAGAAGATTGATCAGGAATGGTCTTTGTGGAAGGGTAGCAGCCAAGAAACCTTTTTTTTTTCCTTTGCAGAAGAGGAACAGCATGAAAGGCTAAGATATGCTCAAGTTCACCAAGACTAGAATGAGGATCAGAGGAAAACTGTATTGTGGAGTAACGAATCCAAGGCTGCAAGATCATAGGGCGGTTTCTGAGGATGATTATCTGTCATGGAGTGGGGGAGGAGAGACACTGGTCTCCAAATATGATAAGCCGCTTCTACACACATGGATCACCAAATTGGAGACTTAGTATTTTATGCAAATCCTATAACACTTTAATTGACAGGTGTGCCAGTTTTTCCATAGGGCGAAGGCTTCATTTCTACCTTTATATACGGTAATTCACTTGCTAGAAAATTGAAATGCACCACTACTGATGATATCTGCTTTGCATAATAAGTCAGAAATGTACTTTCACAACTGAGAAGAAAAATCCATTGGATTATTGACATTTTGTTCTAAAAAGTATGTGTCAGCCATTATTTACAAGTGGTTTATTGCTTTCTTTTCTGAACAGGTAGAAATGTTTTTTAATTATACACTGGATGGCTTTTTAAAAGTCCAGCTATCTCCTTGTATATTTTGAATTCCCCTGTTTCGATCAAAGGTAAGACACTCAAACTTATCCTGCTATAATAGTAACAAACATGTATCTGACTCTGATCTTGAAATAGACTATACATGGATTTCCCAGTTTGTTAATCTGAACCTCACTTTTCTTGTTGAAGGAGTCTCAATATTTCAAAGGTCTTTTCATTTGATTATACATGCAAATCACTAGGGGAGCCTGAAGCACTGATCATGAAATTATCCCTTCCTGCAATATACATTTAACAACCATATCTACACAGTGAACAAGGTTTTTAAAATAATTCTTACTTCCCCTTGGAGTATCAGCTGGAAACACAGGAGGCCAGTCTAGCAGAGCCTTCTAGACAACAGCATGGGAGAGCAACAGAATGGATGAGTTGGGTTGGGAGCAGTAGCTTGGAAAAGTTACCTTTTTTAGACCACAGCTTCCACAATTGCCCAGCCATGCTGAGAGCTTTGAAGAGCCAAATATAACTTTTTCATACCTAGGGATGGCTTCTTCTTATAGATATCTTTTCCAGAGGATTTTGGTAATAAGGTAAAAGGTTGGTTCATCACGATTCCCACAAATTCAAGTGATACCTTCTTTGTGCAAAAAAGCCCCTGAAAAGCCAATACTGCAAGGAAAGCTTTCCTATCTCTTATTTTCATCATAAAACTCATATTTTTCCCGTTGAGGGAGAATTGGCATAAAGCACCCATATATATACAAGAGTGTGGATTATCTTGGTCTTTGTTTTCAGTGGCAGATCCTTACACTTGATGCTCTTTTCTAGTTATTTCATTGCTGCTCTTCCAAGACTCAGTCTTCTGATTTCTTGGCTCCTGTTTCCCTTTGAATTGATGGTGGAAACAAGGATACACAAAATCTTGTGTATTTGCTGGGAGTAAGAATTTGCTTGGAGTAAGAAGTTTTGTATCCCACTATTTCCAAAAGAAAAGGGAGCATTTAGAGCTAATTCAAATAACAACCAGAAATCATCTGCTACTGCCAGCTGCAGGAAGCTGTATTGATTTGCATATTTATCCATCATGTTGATTAATCACTCTATGCATCTGTATCTGGTGTGTATAAATTCATGCCTTGACATCTCACTCCTATGTCTGATGAAGTGGACTAAATCCACAAAAGCTCACATTAAAAATATAGCAGTTAGTTTTTAAAGTGTCACAACGTTTCTGATTTTTTGGTTTTGTTTTCTGATATGCACAATATCTCTTATTATCTCAGTTTCTTCATTGTTAATATTATGTGTAGTTCTTCAATAGTCATGATTTTTTGTCTTATTAATCTTCAACTGCAGTTCTACTTTAGCACTTCTTTCATTTTCATTAGAAGTCATTTTAAGGCATTTGTACTTTCTACTAGTAAGATGGTGTCATCAGCATATCTTGGATTATTGATGTTTCTTCCACCACTTTTCATTCCTCCTTCATCTGAATCTAGTCCAGGTTTCTATATGATATGTTCTGCATATTATTTGACTAGCTATAGGGATAACATGCACCCTTATCTTATACCTTTTCCCTATAAAAAACCATTCTGTCTCTCAATATTCTATCCTAGCAGTAGCTTTTTGCCCACAATACAGTTTATACATCAGGACAATTCAGTCCAGAGGAACACCCAATTCTTTCAGAATAACCCAAGGTTCTCATGGTCCACACAGTCAAAGGTTTTGCTGTAGTCTATAAAGCAGGGATTCTCAACCTGTGGCTCATGGGCCGAATGCAGCCCACAGCACCATTTCATGTGCTCCCCCCCCCGGCTCCACCACACCAGTAAGTGCCATGTGGTGGAGGAAAGGAAAAATGGCCATCTGCCCCCTGAAGCTGTCTGAGGGAGCGTGACCCAGCCCCCAGCTTTAAAAGGTTGAGATGTCCTGCTATAAAGCATAAATTGATCTTCTGACATTCTTAGCTGTCCTCCCATGACCAGTGGATATTTCCAATATGATTTTGGAATCATAGAATAATATGAGTTGGAAGGGGCCTATGAAAGTGCCATTAAGTCTAGCCCTATGCTCAATGCAGGAATCTAAATTAAATTGTGAGCAACAGGAAAAGAGAAAAACTAAATATGAAATGGATTGTTTCTCTAAAGGAACCATAGGTCTGATACTACAAGAGCTGAGCAGGACTATTGTGGACAAAATATTTTGGACCTCGGTCGATCATAGTGTACCCATACATCAGAGGCAACTTGACAGCTGGTAAGAACAATACGTTCTGTAGACCAGGGCAGTAGCCAGGATTCTAGATGTGGGTGGGCAAAAAAATTTCAGGATGGGTAACAATGTACTCATATATTCCCCAACCCAAGTTACCTTACTTATTTACTTATTTACTTACTCTTACTCTTACTCTTACTCTTACTCTTACTCTTACTCTTACTCTTACTCTTACTCTTACTCTTACTCTTACTCTTACTCTTACTCTCAACCAAGCAAGCTGCTGGGGAAGGAATAGACTGTTTTTCCCAGATCCCCAGAGGTCTGAACTAATAATTGCCAAGGGCATTTGAAATGAGGACCAGTTTATCCAGTTCCTTAGAGCAGGAGATCCCAACCTACAGCCCGTGGATCAGCCCCCGGCCCTGATGCCATCCCATCCAGTCTGTTGCTGCCTCTGCTACACCCAGAAGTGGAAGCAGATGTGTTTACATCATCCATAAAATGCACTCACACATGCACAAATGTGCTCATGACTGTCATCACTGTGGAAGTGGGTGCATTTATATCAGCTGTAAATGCGTCCGCCTCTTCTTTTTTTTTGGGGGGGGGGGATGGTCCCGCCTGCTCAGTTGTCCAGGGGATGTAGTCATGCCATGACAAAAAAAAAAGTTTTACCCACCCCTGCCTAAGAGGCCTGGATACAACATGAGTGAAATTGCAGAGTGCTTCTAGGCTAAAAAGGCAAAGTAGAGGGAAGGCCTTGACTGGAAATAACAGTTGAACTGTTGTGAAAAGCAGACTAGAACTTTCAGTTTGTGTGTGAATGTTGTTAAATAGGCAAATTCCATGCAAGAGATTGTTAGTAAAGGAATTAAAACTATCAATGTTGCAATGTCTTTGTAAATCTATTATGTGACTGTATTTCTGTGTACAGTTCCGGTCACTCCATCTCAAAGAAAATACTTCAGAACTGCAAAAAGTATAGGAACAGCAGCCAAAGTGACTATGTGATTGGGGAAACTCCTTGTGAAACAATGAACAGCTTTGGTGTATGTTTTAACTTAGCGATGACACACATGGTGTGAAGAATGTACATATGTAGCAGGATTTTTTCTCAAACAGCACTGAGGTCATCCAGTGAAGCCAAAAGGCAGTTCAGATAACAACAAAGCTATTTCTTCACACAATTCAGTTATGGAATGCACTACCTGAAGATCTAGCAATGGCAGCCAAGAGGGGTGGCTTTTGAGGGGGATTTGAGAAATTCATGGAAGATGAAGACTGGTGGCTCAGAAGCCAGGATAGGACTGTAAATTTAATCCAGTTTTTGCTTTGAATTTAACAGGAGCTGATCCAGGGGCTTAACCTAATCCCTAAAATGGGGTTAAATACATTGGAGAGCTCTTTGAACTAAAACCTAAGGAAAATTCACCACTTCACTAACATAGTAGATGTCAGCCTCTACAGTGTGAATGTGAGTGGTTACCACTTATGGTGGCTCTATATCACATCCAGCAGCACTGAGTACATCTCAGTACTAGATGATTGTGAATACAACGAGGAGAATCTCATTCTTTGTGTGTTTCCTTTAAGGAATCTGGTTGATCAATGCAAGATATATACCCTACACTTTTGATCAGGCCCTTCAATAAAACTCTTATTTTTATATTATTTATGCTTTCGTTTAAAAGCATTTTAATCTTCCACAAAAAAAGACTTCCTGTACATCCTATTTATAATAACATAGTATCTAGAGGTGGGAAATATATGTTTAAGATGTAGGATCTTTCCGTTGACATATTTGAAAACTGTATTTTTCTTTGTGGCTGTCTCATTCCAGTAATATATTTTAATCCAAATCACTTGAAAAATCTGTCTACAGTACAGTTAATGGGTTTAATTACAATGAATACAGTTCTGACCTTTCTCCAGTCTAGATTTAGACATTGTGCACTATCATAAATACCTTTTTAAAATTCACGAACGATATGTCATTATTAATAGACAAAAGAACATTGATGATATCAAAAGACCTATCTAAAGCTTTTGATTTAATCATCATGTTCCCTTGATTAAAGAAATTACTATTCTTTGGACAATTTATTCCTGTTATTATCTGGGGCCTATTTTTCTTGGACAGCCATAAAAATGGTAGAGGGGGGGGGGAGTTTTGATGAAAATAGCTATAGTTATGAGTTATTTGGAAATGTCGATTGACCCTTGTTTGTAATGGAAAAACAAATCTTATAGTGTAAATAATCAAGCTTGGAGTAGAACAGAATTCTGAGTCCAGATATTGTTTCTCGCTGACATGGTGCTCAATGCAAGAAATTAGGATGCAAATGAATGGTGTTCAGAGTCTGTTGAGAGAAAGAACAGAAATAGCTAAATCATGCTAATTCTCAAAATTGATTATAATAGTCCAGGGACAAATGACCAACACTATTGGGGTATGTTGCATAAATCTTTGTCTACATTTCAATCAATTTACTATAATACAAATTCATGCAAATCTGGCTCCAGCATTCAGCCATGGGAAATCTTTGCCAGTAGACTGTAAGTCCCATGGAAGAGAGCAAATTGTTATTAATTCTTTTATTATGGTTGTAATTTTACTTCTAGGAATTGGGAGCTACACTCACAAGATATTGTACTTCCATGCTAAAAGAGATCAATTGGCTTTCAATGACTTGACTGCATTTGTTGATTCAGCACAGGCATAAAAATGTCTCTGTATGGCCCTGGGCTTATATTAGAAAATTATTGTATGTCACCAAGTTATAGTGACAATTCCTAGAATTTTCTAGGTATAAAGTAATCAAAAATAATTGGCCAGTTCCTTGTTCTGATAGTGCTCTCAAACTGGTCAACCTGCCCAAGACTGCACTGGCTGGCCCACAGTGGGGAACCAGTCACGACCCAACTCCCGATCCACAGCCAGGTGCTCCAACCCACTGAGTTTTCCAGAGAGCTGTTCCATAAAAACAATTCAATTCCCCAACATTTCTCTCTTTTCTCTCCATCCCACCACATTTATAGGTGTATTTGGTGGGGACACACAAGACAGCATTCTCTGTCATTGCTCCCAGGTGGAGGCCAGGCTGATGCCATCTTTGCTGTCCTCCATCAAGGAGACAAAGAACCTTTCATTCAGACAGGCTTTCCCTTAGTCACTAGTTGTCTAATAAGGGGTTCCTAAAATGGAGGGAGGGAGGTGGGATAGATAGATAGATAGATAGATAGATAGATAGATAGATAGATAGATAGATAGATAGATAGATAGATAGATAGATAGATAGATAGATAGATAGATAGATAGATAGATAGATAGATAGATAGATAGATAGATAGATAGATAGATATTCCAGCTGCACCTAGTCGTTCCATTGTGATGCCCTGTAGATGCTAGTGACTTCAACTTGCCTTGTATCCAGTCTGTGTCCATGATGGCTGTGTGGAGGAAGGTAGTGTCAGGGAAAGAGTTCACTCATGAGTAGGTCTTCTTGCCCACCAGTGGTTGCTTTCCTGCTTCTGAGCTGCCACCTCCTAGCTAAGCAACCCAGGGAATTGGATCAGAGTAGATAAGGTAGTGTAGAGTCCAGTAAATACTCGGGGCCTCTTCAGTTATTTTAAAAGTATATTGCAATCAAAGTAAGTTACAGAAGAAAGTTCATTAAAAGTTCAGAAAGCACATCAAAATAAATAAAGTTGCTTGATGGGGAAAGCCCTGTCCCGCCGCCACCGCCGCCGCCCCCCGCCCCCCGCCTTTTTCTGGCTTAAACAACTACATGCTTGCAGTTCACCCTTAGGTTAGAGCCTTCAACAGAGAGACTCTTGGTCCCCAGCCTTCTGGGTTTTATCTTCTTACACATGATCCGCCCCCTTGCCATTCCCCTAAAGGAATCCAGCCAATGACCATATAGCATAACTTGTCCATCATACAATAGGCTCCATCTCTTCCAACCCATGAGGCCAGCAATCCCTTTGGTATGTGAGAAATGAGACTCCCACAGATTGAAATCTCCATCTTGGATGAGGCTAAAACCAAGGCATAAATTCTCTTCTGACAGGTAGCATGACTCAAGAAAAAAGGTGCCCCATGGAAACCTACCCAGAGCAAGACCGGCTCTTGCTTCTCAGGAGTTTCTAGAATATCCTGAAAGATAAAGTACACAGGCTATGATCAGAGGAAAAGCTTACTTATTACTCCTGACATTTATTGTTGTTCAGTCGCACAGTCGATTCCTACCACTGTCCGCCAGGCACTTCTGTCCTCCACCATCCTCCTCAACTCGCTCAGCTTTGTGCGCATTGCATCTACAATACCATCTAGCCATTTCATTTTTGGCCGCCCCCTCCTTCTTTTGCCCTCCACCCTTCCCAGCATCAAGGCTTTCTCAAGCACTTTCTCAAGTATCCTAAAAATGGAGACGTGGAGAGGATTGTACATCATCCATGGATAGAGTGGCTCACTGTTTTATTTCCTCTCATATAAGTAAATATGTGATATTGTTCCTAGGATGGAGGCAGAATAAAATGATACACTTGAGCAGAACTTGGTTTTCGATTGGAGGTTCCATGAAAGTCAGCAAATTATTCTTAATATTTTTACTATAAATTTACCTCCTGGAATTGAGAGGGGCACTTGCAATATATTAAAAAAATGATATAATAACATACTAATTGATGAATTGTTCTAGAAAAATGACATGGGAAGTAAATCTTGCTTGGTTCTGCTGAACTATTCACCATATTTAGTAGTGGCATCTTCCATGCTATCTTTTTAGGATCTCTTGATGGTTCCATCATTTCTTGATGGTTCCAATTTTGTTTGGGTGGAATTCTCAGAAGGTGATACTGGGAAACAATTGCTCAGCCCTTGGGTTGAGTTCTCATGGGCCTACTTTAACCTTTTGTTTTCTAACAACTGCATGAAGCCACTACATGAGTCCATCTAGAAGAGTGGTTCCTAACTTTTTTTTGGCCATGCCCCACCTAAGCATCTCTAATATTCTTATTATTCAAAAAGTGAACTCCTATTCATGTGGAGGAAGACTAAAAGGCCATTCACTGTTAATAACTCATTCTCAAATTGCCTCACCCCCACCCTAAAATTAAATTGTCCTTCTGTGGGGTGCATGCCCCACTTTGGGCACCACGGATCTAGAAAAATGAGACTTCTTCCCACCACTAGACTGACACCCAGCTCTTTCTTTTTCTCAACTGACAACAAGTTGTTGTGGAAGTCCTGAGCCACTCTCGAGACGTACCTGTATTAAAGGACTGGATGTTTCCACAGTTGAGGCTCAATACACACATAGTGATGGCTATGTTAGTTAATAAATAATGCAACTGAAATTTGGAAAACAGCTTATTCGGAATAGGACCATAAGCTATCTAAAAGTCTAAGTCCATAGGTTTAAGGTACTCTTGATCTAAATGTGGGTCCTGGAGGGCAAGGTAGTAACAAGTTGGCCCAGCTTTGGCTGAAATACTAATTTCCACAGGTTGGAAGTTTCCAAACGCCTTTAGTTGTTTAATCATAGAGATGTGTCTTCACTATAAACAGTGGCTTAGGCCAGGCTTTCTCAACCATTTCAGGTCACAGACCTGACCACACCTCCTGGGCAGCTGATCTGGCCAGTCATGTGGTTCTCCCCACCCAGAAGCAGGAGTAGAATGTGTGCTGCGCATGCAAAAAATGCATTTAGCAGCATTCTGCGCATACCCAGCGCACAGTTTTTTCCACTTCTGGGTTTGACAAGGGAATCATGGGCCTGATTAAATCGCTTTGGGGGGCAGGTTTGGCCTGTAGGCCAGAGGTTGAGACTGCCTGGCATAGGTTGTGCCATCTGTTATCTTGTGGACCTTGAGCCAGTGAACAGGAGAATTGGAGCAGAATATGTTTAAACACTTCAGGATTTTGCTCTTCTTGATAAAAATGGATGCAGAAGTGATAGCTTATTGTTATTAGTATTATCAGTATGACTGTTAATGTTAGTATTAGTGTTCTGCATGTAGTTACTCTGAAATCCTGAGTGCAATTGAAATCTAAATTCGTTTCATCACATATCCAGATCCTGATATGCCTTATTAGCCATGATCCAGTCATGATCCTTTTTTGTAAATGCACAATATTTTTGCTTGACTGTCCTGGATTATTATGTCTTGGATTATTATGTTTTTGATAGAGTTTGGCTTGATTGTTTTCAGATTAAGTGTAAGAATAAACTACTATATTCAGTTCCACTCTGTAACCACCATTACCACCAGGACATTAATGTGTTTTGCTTTCAAATAAAGATTGAAGTACAAGTCTGCAATTTGGAGCACACCAGAAAGAGCAAATCAGAACCAGTAGGACTTTCACTGAAGCAAGAGTATTGTTCTTAAGTATACAGTAAAACCTTGCATAAAGAGCACCTCACTTAGAGACTCACTCGCTTAAAGAGCAGAATTTTCTCTGAATGGCTTAACAACTAAAACCAACCAAAAACTCACTTAACAACTAAATTGGGGTCTGCTATCCCCACCACCACCAGCAGTCACACTGGTCATTTACAAGGGCTCTATAGCACATGGCAATTGTTGAAGAAAATTTATCTGCCCCTTTAGTTGACTTATGTACCTGGGCAGTGGTGGGCAACAGCAGGTTCGCACACACATACACCCGGGGAGGGGGTAGCAAAATTGGGTGGCCTCTGGGCAGGGGGATGGAGAAATTGGGTGGCCTCTGAGCAGGGGGATGGAGAAATTGGGTGGCCTTTGGGCAGGGGGGTAGCGAAATTGGGTGGCCATGCCCACCTCCCTGTCCTGCCCCATCAGGTTTTGTCCCTGCAAGTGGTTCAAGGTCTCCCTTTCTCAAAAGCCAGTAATATCCGACTCTAGGTTGCAGTGCTCATCTCCATTTACAGCCAAAGAGCCAGTCCTGCCTGTGTTTGCAGATGTATACATGGCCATATGGCAGACATGACTAGATCGCCCATGACGTAGGCTCCGCCCATGACGTAGGCTCCGCCCATAACATAGGCTCTGCCCATGGTGTGGTAGCAAAAATTTTTGCTGCCTACCATTGTACCTGGGATAGGGAGGGATCTTGTGCCTCAAGTTGGAAAATATCCAGATTGGTCCTTCTTCACCCTTCTCTTTTGTCCTGAATAAATATCCAGGAGTACAACTAAGTATTGTCTTGATTTCTATAAGGGGAATAATAATTAAGTGTCTGTTTTCAATTTCAGATCAGAACTCCAGGTCAAAGCGAAAACAGGAAAGATGAGAAAAGCCAGAATCTATTCCCCGGGGTGAGTAGCTGAGATTCTTAGTTTGGCTCCGTTTCTTTTTTCATTTTCATTTTTAAACTGGAACACACACACACGTTTTCAGAAATCTCCATGTTTTGACTAAATAAATGGTTGTTTTTAAAGCTCTCCCCTCTAAGTATTGTTCCGGATGTAACCAAGGGTCTCCCATTCAAAGCTTTCTCCTTCAATCCAAAAAAGAGCCCCGTGGTCCTGACGGGACAGAAGGTTAGCTCAGCTTTCCATCCTTCCGAGGTGGGTAAAATGAGGACCCAGCATGTTGGGGGCAAAACGCTAATTAACTTGTGAACCACGAAAGTGCTATGAGGCGGTATATAAGTGTAATTACTATTGCTATCCGTGCTGGAAAGGGGGATCTTCTAGGAGAAGAAGAATGGCCAAAGCCCTCCAAGCGGAATGGTGAAGCTGGAACAGGCGCCTTAAGGGATGGGTAGTAATGGCTCCGTTTAGGCGCCTCGCAGAGGAATCTTGCCTGGAGAAACAAACCGCTTCCAGTTGGATCGGGAAATAGTCGCCCCAGCACGGGAGAATGGCTATCTGATGCCAATAGCCCAGTGGTGGGATGTCAAATTTTTTACTACCCCACCGTGATGTCATCAGTGTGGGCGGAGCCAATGTCATGACATCATGACATTGTGGGCGGAGCCAAAGAAATAATAAATAATAATTAAATAATAATAAGCACACACAAACACACACACACCCCTCAACCCACCCACCCACAACACAAGGACAGCAAGGAGGACAGTAAGGAGGCCGTGCATACATGCCAAGCACTGTAGACATGCATGCACACACCAAGTGCTTGGTGCACATGCGCAGTGGGGGAACCAGTGAAAGTATGCCCCAAGGTGGTTCCTCCCAAAAGCTGCTACTGGTTTTCTGGGACACTGGGAAAAGTTACTACCCGTTCTGGCGAACTGGTGGGAACCTCTTACATCCCATCACTGCATTAGCCCTTTGGTAAGCTGACACACAGTGAAAGAGCCTGGCAGCGGGGAGAGGCAGTGGGGGGGGGGGGGGCAGCGCCACATAATAAGTTCTAATGAAATGAAAAGTCGGATTAGACTATTAGTGGGACTAAAGATAGCCAGTCGTATCTAACTCTAGAGTACGGTGCTCATCTCCGATTACAACCAAAGAGCCAGCGCTGTCTGCGTCTGCAGACGTTTCTGTGCTCATGCGGCAGGGATGACTACACGCTGGAGCGCACGGAATGCTGCTACATTTCCTGCCGAAGCGGTACCTATTAATCTACTTGCAGTGTCTTGCTTTCTAGTTGCTAGGTTGGCAGGAACTCTGAGACATCACACAGTAGTCGGGTCTCGAACTACTGACTTGCCGACCTTCCAGTCGTCAAGCTCAGCGTCTTAACCACTAAGCCACCGCGACCCTTTCATGGAAGTTACTTTTTCTGGAGGAACTCCGCTCAGGGGTTGTCCGAGTGAGGCTCCTTTCATGTCCCCAAGAACTTTTTTCCCACCGAAGTGGTCCTTATTTATCTACTTGCAATTTCTTGCTTCCGAACTGCTGGGTTGGTAGTAGCTGAGGCAGAGGCGTAGCTACCGCCGTATCTGCCGTATCAATTATACGCGGCCCCCGGGCCACGGGGGCCCCCAACGTGCGTAAGCAAAACAAATCTTTACCCTTCCTAAGGGCCCCCAAACAAATTTTTATACGGGGCCCCGCCAAGGCACGCTATTCTTCTGAGCTGAGACAGAGACGGGCGCTCATTCCGTTATGCAATACCCAGGTCTCGAACTGCCTACTTGCCCAAGGCGAGCTTTTTAACCACTGAGCCATTGGTGCCATAATGAGATCCGCAGGACCCACCCTGTATCAGGCACGTCGAATGTTAGGATCGCGCCTGCCAGGCCGCTGTTTCATCAGCCAGCTTTTATTTATTTATTTGTTTATTTATTTCTCTGAAACTGCTAAGAAGGAAAGAAAGAAAGTCCTTTGGTTTCCCATCCTTTTTTTTCCCTGCTAGGAACTTGGCGATCCTACGATCCTCCCTCCCGCGCTTCTTCCGTCTTACTAAAATCCTTTGCTGGAACAAAGGCTGGTCTTGGGTGGATTCCAACGCCATTTGCTCGCTGCTGCCTGTAAAGCAAATTAACAGCCGTCCACTTTCTCTTTCTCAACCAGTGAGGAGAGGAACGGAGGCGAAAGGAGACCCTTATCAAACCTCTCAAGGGGTAGTGAAAGGGTCTCACCGATGCCTAAGACCCCAGGGGTGGCCCGCGGGGAGGTGATGGTCCGATTGCCTAAGGAGGGAGGGGAGATTCTACCAGTACCGTACAGAACCGTCCTGGGTGCAAGAATCAAAAGCCTGGGGGAGGGGTAAAGGTAAAGGTTTCCCTTGCTCGAAACCCAATCGTATCTGACTCTAGGGTTCAGTGCTGACCAGTGATGGGATGTAACAGGTTCTCACCAGTTCGCCAGAACCGGTAGTAACTTTTCCCAGTGTCCCAGAGAACCGGTAGCAGCTTTTGTGGGGAACCACCTTCGGGGCTTACCTTTTCACTGGTTCCCCCCACTGCGCATGTGCACCAAGCACTTGGTGTGCATGCATATCTACAGTGCTTGGCGCGTATGCACGGCCTCCTTACTGTCCTCCTTGCTGTCCTCCTTGCTGTCCTTGTGTTGTGGGTGGGTGGGTGGGTTGAGGTGTGTGTGTGTGTGCTTATTTTCATTTTATTATTATTATTATTTATTTTTTCTTTGGCCCCACCCACAATGTCATGATGTCACTGATGACATCATGGTGGGGTAGTAAAAAATTTGACATCCCACCACTGGTGCTGACCTCTGTTTCAAAGGAGGAGCATCCAAGGTCAACTTCTAACCCAAGAGAAGGTTACTTGGAGAAATTTTACCCAGCTGTTAACCTAGGTTTCATAGCAGGTCGACGGAAACTTTGCCCCCCCCCCAAAAAAAAAATCTAGAGAGTACTGTGAGCTTTCAGCTTTTGCCATTGTCCTGTTTACAGAATCAGCCATCCACGTTGCGTCATTCTGTCCTTATCTGCTGTCATTACTCATAGCCCTAGGTCAGTTCACCAACCAACCCAACCGTACCGTTGTCACTTTTCACAGAGCAAAGTCTGTAAACCAGGGGTGCCCAAACTTTTCAGGCTGCAGGCTGGTCACGTGGTTCAGGGAGCTGGTCACTATGGCCTGGGGGCCTGATCCAGCCCTCACACCAATTCATCAGGCCCACAAAGCCCTTGTTGGTCCTGGAAGCAGAAGTAAAACGCCCATACGGGCGCATTTAACTTCCACTTCCAGGAGCAACGAGGAGAATTGGCGTTGGATGCTGGATCCAGCCCCCTGGGGCACAGTTTGGGCATCCCTGCTGTAAATGCAAAATGCAAAGTCTGGAAGGTCGGCTCATTACCAAATGGGCAATGCCACCGTGATTGTGTCGCATATCTCTGCTAACTGCTTACCATTTATACAGAACAAAGCTTCGCAGGAACAGCTATGAATATCAATCAGGGATCTTCAGTCATGACTCAGTGTGAGATGCCACGTTGATTCACGTGATTTGCAATTTATGTCTCCTTGAGCTAAACAACCATTGTCCTTCTGTATCCTCGCCTAGTCGTGGAGCATGTATACATTATTGCCATCAAGTCTCACTCTTATGTCCGAGGACATGGACTCAGTCCCGGAAAGCTGACCTTAAAATACAGCAGTTGGTCTTTAAGATGCCACAGCGGTTTTGCCTTCTTTATTTATGTTTTTGTTTGCTGGCTTGTTTGTTTCTTGTCTGATGATCTGTAAAGGTGAATCTACCCTTGAATGTTTGGAAAATAAATAGCAACACTTCCCAGCCTTGTGCAAATTCCTTATTAAAAATAAGATAATAAATGTTCTCCTCTCCTCCCCGTTCCCAGAGAGAGGCTGACTGTATTCTCCTCCTGTTTTTTCTTGGGGGTGGCTCAAGCCCAGACCTTCAGGTTGACTGGGTGGAAGACTACGATTTTGCTCGGGGCCAGAACAACTAATTGCGACTCTGCCTCTTTCTCTCATCCCCTCCTCTCTTGCCAGATATATAACATGCAGTTAACTTTTAGATCTCCCTTGCCCGACTGTAGCGTGCAGCTCTCATCTCCATTTACAGCCAAAGAGCCAGCACTCTCTGTGTCTGCAGAAGCTTCCATGATCATGTGGCAGGCATGACTAGATGCCGAAGCACACCTAACACTGTTACCATCCCTGCCAAAGCTTTTTTGAACTGCTAGGCTGGCAAGAGCTGGGACAGATAATGTGAGATCATTCCATCACGCAGCACTGGAGTCTCAAACTGCTGACCTGCTAACCTCCCAGTCATCAAGCTCAGTGTCTTAACCACTAAGCCACGGGGGTCCCTAGTTAACTATTTATTGGCCAAAAAATTTCCCCAACACCCCCCTTCTCAGCGATGCTATGAATGAGAGACCTCCAAAAGGTCCACTCCTGAAGGTCCATGCCCAAAGCTAAAGTTAGTACTGTATAAGGAACAATATAATCAGGAACAATAAACTAAATCCAGCTGTGTGACCCAACAGAAATTCAAACAAATGCAGGAAAGAAATGATACCTTTTTCAGGTCACTTTAAAAACTCAAAACTTAGCAAGCTTTTGTAGTTTACAACTACTTCTTCAGGCTAATGTGGCATGGAGTATGTAGTCCAAACTATAAATGGGGAACTCAGCCATCCATGCTGCATACATCTCCTTTGGCCCTGAGTGTCTCCACAGCAGAGTATGTTACTCCAGTATGGAGCACATCCACACATGCAAAACAAGTTGACATCACTGTTAATGAAACCATGCATATAGTGACAGGATGCCTCAAACCTACATAAGTTGAAAAAATATACCCTCTTGTTGGTATCACTCCAACTAAGATAAGGAGAGAAGTAGCAGCAGGGAGAACTAAGCAAGAAAATGACCCTCGACATCAGGAAGAGCTTTATGGCAAGAACAAACATTCTTAAGAGTACGCAAGAGAAAACCAAATTAAAAGCTGGAGAAAGTAGCTCACTGGGTAAGGAACTCAACCTCTCCTAAGTCCCTGGAGGACCCAGAATAGGCTGAGGGTTGGAGTCCCTAAATGCAAGACCAACATGCTCAAGTGGGGGTTGCTAAGGTTCAACAACACGCTGTGTGAATGTGGAGAGATACAGAATCTTGCTCATTTACTGGTCTGCTGTTTGCTGCCAGAAACATGCACCGATGAAGACTTAAGTTTGCCCAACAACAAAGACAAGAATGTGGCTTCGTTTTGGCAGTCCAAGGAAGGGCTTGATCAGGACACGAAAGAAGATGACTCCTGAAATGCTCTGCTCTCAAGGTCAACTACTAGCACCCTAAGTAGGCCTGCGAAACATGGATGTCGACTCGAAGGAGGAACCACCAGCCAACCAATGCAGGTAGGAAAGTAGAGAGAAAAGAGGGAGAAGAGAGAGATTGCTTGGATCCCTGGAAGTGAAGACGACAGAAATCCTCAATCAATCCCTTGTTGGTTTGCTAGAAGGGACCAGGGCGCCCCATTCTGGTCCCGCTTTGTCCCCAATCCATGCAGCCATGCTGGGGTTTTCCTCCGATGGAGGAGGTCCGCCTCTCCCCCATTTGCAAAGCAGTGCTTAGGAAATCGATCTCTTTATATCTCTCTCACTCAGTCACTTATCACACGCTCACACACACTCAATCTTTCACAATCTGTCTCACACACTCACACTCACAATCTCTCATTCTCTCTCTCACACGCACACTCACATGCACACACTCACACTCCCTCTCACCCACTCACTTACTCATTCTTACACACACACACACACACAATCTCAAATTCTCTCACACAAATACACTCACACGCACACTCACTCTCTCACGCACAGTCTCTCACACACTCTCACTCACTCACTCTCACATGCACACACTCACTGTCTGTCTCTTTCTGTCTCTCTCTCTCTCTCTTTCTCGTGCCCAGGTGAAAGCCCGGAACCAGTGAGACAGGAGAACGTCTGCCGGCGCTGGCCCAGCTCAAATACAGCTGCAGGGGCTTTTGTCTGGGATTCGCTCCCTCCATCCCTCGCTGGCAGGCAGGCAGAGAGCGAGCACAGCATCCCAATGAGCTCCCTCAATGACCGAGATGAGCTGCCACGGCGAGGGGGCCAGGAGGGCACCTTGGCTCCTTCCCGCATGGGGGGGGGGTTGCTGGGGGCGATGTGGTCGCCTGTTGGCTGGGGCTCGCCCACTCCACTTCTCTCACCCACTTAGGTACCAAAACCCCACAAGATGGGGGGAGAAGAGAAGAAGGGGGGACACGAGCCATCACCGCCACCACCCACCACCCAGCCCACCCCTATGATCCTGCATCTTTTCCCTTGGAGTCCTCCTTAGTGAAGGGGGTGGTCAAAGAGGGAAGGGTCTGGGAGCAGAAAGGCCAGAGTGGAGCATTTGCACTGGCCTTAGTGGGACTTCCTCAATGTTCATCTCAGATTTTTAGGAAAAGGTATGGGCTCTCCTTCAAGGGTTAATGCGGACAGGGGTCGAGCTTAAAAATGATGTTAGATTTCCTCCTACCCTAACTTCGTTGACCATCTTCTAGGCAGGCAGGTAGGAAGGTGTGTAGGTAGGTCTGCAACAAGACAAAATAACAAGGGGGAGAATCCGAAGGTTTAGGTCAAGAGTGCCCAAACCTATGGTTCAAGGGTGCCCAGACTATGACCTGGGGGCCAAATCCAGGCCCTGATGCAAATTCATCTGACCACACACACACACACACACACACACACACACACACACACACACACACACACACACCACGCGTCACACATCACACGTCACATGTCACACGTCACACCCAGAAGGAAGTAAAATGTGCCCCCATATGGGCTCATTTTACTTCCACTTCCGGGAGTGATGAGGGTGTTGCAGGCTAGATGAATTGGCGTCAGGGCCCGGATCTGGCCCCTGGGCCATAGTTTGGGCACCCCTAGTTTAGGTTGAGGCCAGGGAAGGATTGCGTAGGAAAGTGTTTCCATCAACTGAGACCAGTTTGAGACATCTTGGAAAGAAAACAGAACATGTAGTTCTGCAGCTGCTGCTTGCCCGAAGATCCGCCAACTGCTCGCACAGAGAGAGACGTGTAATAATGTGTGTGGAGTGGGGGTGAACTTGGATGAAGGCCTTCCTTTTCTATGAAGGAATCACTTTTCTTGGCTAAAACAACCCAGCCTTTTATTTAAAAATTAAACGTGGTCAACCAACACAGTGGTATCTGAACTCTGTGTGGAAAATTCAACCCTTACCCCATCTGACTTTTACGAAGATTTGAGGCTGGACATTTCTCATCAGTGTATAAAATATTGTTCCGTATTTGCCACACTGATTTTAGTTTTTCTGTTTTGGCAGGCCCATCTGTTCTTGCTCTCTCCCACAATGGGGACATAAGACACAAGATGGTGGGCCGGAAAGTGATTTGCCTAGATTTAGTCAGAGTATTTATTCCATTCCTTGCCTGGATGATTTAGTTCCATTTGTGGGGCGGGGAGGTGTCCTCTCTTGGAAATTGACTTTGAAGTTGTGAAAAAAAGATGGAAAAACAAACACACCTGCTTTAAATTTTTAGATGACTGGGTCATGAGTTAGACTCTTGATTTTAACATTCCTCTGGCCCCCGTCTAGGAGGATAGATCATTCTCCTTCATTAAGAAAAGACAAAGAAGTGATGCTGGAGAAAGATGTCAAAGGCTGGACCTTGATGAATGTCTATCACTCAACACAGACTGGAGGTTCTCTATTGTTAAGGTCTTCTGCCAAGGCTTTGCTCTCTGAACTTTCAAAATCAGGCAAGTGACTAGAGCCCAGTTATTGTGATGACTGTAATCAGTTATGCCTAGATTTTTTCCAGGCGAAGGGGTTTCACAAAAACAACTGGTGCCTGCAACAAATTTAGCATAAAAGTCATCCTGAATCTGTAACATCCAAAAAAACCAACCATTCCACAATCCATGGTAGGACAAAAGAATACAAATCAACTCTTTTGTTCAGGGGTGTCCAAACTATGGCCCATGGGCCACATCTGGCCCACAGCACCATTCCACCCAGCCCCTGCCACCCTCACTGCTCCCAGAAATGGAAGTAAACTGCACCAGCTCATGCAAAAAATGCTGCCATAAATGACCCACAGCTGTCATAAACATATTTACAACAGCCATGGCTGCATTTAAGACAGTGGTATGTGCATGCAGGGTACGGGCACATTTTACTTCCACTTCCAGGGGGAGGAAACCATCTGGCCAACTCACTCTACCACATGTCCAACCCACAGCACAGCCTGAAAAGTTTGAGCACCCCTGCTTTAGTTAAACAAGAAATGGGCTTGAACCCAAACTTAAAAGGTCTGCTCTGGGAAGAATAACAGACCAAGCACACCACTCTTATTTAAATCAGAAGAAAATAAAGAGGGAAAGATTTGCTAGAACTGATGAGTATGTGTGTGTAGCTGTAGCTCTAACTAACTATATGCCCAGTATCTATTGCCCTGTCAAGGGACGAAGCCTGTTTTCCTTGGGATGGAGACTACAAAGACCCAGCGCTGAAATCCAATGAGTATTCTAACTAGAGTAGACCCAGGGAATGATCTGTTGAATAGTAAGTCAATACAGTACTTATCTAAATCCCAGTGATTCAGAGAGTTTACTGCATTTGAGACTACAAAATGGATTCAGGCCAGTCTCTTTAATATCCACCAACCTCAGAGCTCTAGATGGGTAAGCCTGACTGCAAGGCCATCTATGGACCAATCCTCAGATGGGAAGGTTAGTATGAAGAGCTCTTGTGACACAGTGGTTAAGCTGCTCTACTGCAGCCAAAACTGTGGAGGTTGACTCCGGGCTCAAGGTTGACTCAGCCTTCCATCCTTCCAAGGTTGGTAAAATGAACAGAACCTCAGTTTTCATGTTGGAGGCAAAATGTTAATTAACTTATGAACTGCCCAGAGAGTGTACTAAGCACTATAAGGTGGTCTATAAGTGTAAATGCTATTGCTTGCATGGGTGAAGTTAGCTCTTCATATAGTCAGCTTCCAAATTATTCAAGGATTCAATGCCAGCACTTCAAACTGAATCTGAAAGATAACAGGCAGCCAAAGTAATACATGCAATATGTGTTTAAAATGGTGAAAATACAGCATCTTCATTTCAACACAGATACCTGGGCAGTCAGCCCTACTGCAGATATAAGGTAAGGCAGATGAAACAGTTAAAACTCAAAGAACTTTTAGTGAAAAGGCTATATTTGAAGATAGAAAGGCCTGAATCCTGATCCTGACAATATAGACACCTGCTTGAAGAGAACACTCGGCTGAAGGGCAGACAGGACATCTGCTCCCTACAGAAACATGAAAGAAAGCTGAAGTGAGAACAACTTATAAGTGGACCCTGAGAATATCAGTCTAACAATGGGTGGGAGAGGAAATAGAGATGGGAGGGAGGATAGATAGATTTACTCATAACCCTACTTTTGGTGATCTGAGCTGGAAGGAGCTAAGAGACAAGGTTTGGAAAACAGAAGGTAAGCACTAAATATGTACAGTATCTCCAAGCAATGTGGGATGCGGTGTGGTGTGTGTGTGTGTCTGTGCATGCATTCTATTAAAGAGGTCTAAAATCTGCAACTTGTACAGCACACACATACGCGTGCACATGCAAGCACATGTGTGTCCTGTACTAGTTGCAGATTTTAGACTTCTTTAATACCAGACCTAGTTACAATGAGTTATTACAGTGTAGCCAGGATGTGTCTATTCCCACTTTCAAGACTTGCTACTCTGGGTATGGTCTCCAAAACAGTTCTCTCATGCATTCCTACTACAGCCTCTTAGGCTGGTAGAACTGGAAGAGAGGTCTCCCCTGAGTGACCTCTCTAAGTGAACATAGGTCTTCAAATATCTTGGACCAAAGTCTGTAGGTGTCTCTTTGATAGGTCATATTCCTCCCAATAGCCAATCTATGTGACTTTTGGTAGCTTATTAATCAATTACCACAAAGTAATCTGTTGTTCTGTGTATCTATAGATATAGTGTTCTGGTCTAGGTGAATTTTTTGAACTTTTTTCAGAAGTGGCAAACTTTTGTCATGTTTTTTTCCAAACTAGGCTGCTTACTTCTCTGCTCCAATATATATTCACCTTTGAGATTCTTTCTTGTCAAACATTACTCATGCCCCCAATCATCCATTACAATTATAACTGCACAGTGTTCACTGCTATGTCTGGGAGCAAAACATCTGGGACGATATAAGATGGAATTCTTCTATCATGCACTTTCTTCTCATGTTCACTTATATAAGAGTAAGCCTCATCTAAACTTAGTGCAACTTACTTTTTAGTAGACATGACTCAGGTTGCCCTGTTAGGCTGCCTTCCTCCTGGTTTAAGTGTCTTAGACCAAGGAGTGGCCTTATTTTCCCCATGGTCACCACTCCCAAACTTAAATTCAGGCTCTGTAGGATCTGCAGAAGGAACTTTGCCTGGATGTGCAGCTCAAACTTCTCAGTGGAGAGAAGATTCCATTGGCTCCCTTCAGTGGAGCACTGAGAACTTTAGTGCCACAGAAACTGTGTCCACCTCACCCATGTAACCATGACCCATGATAGAGTGCAAAGTGTACAAAAAGAATCTAACTCCTCTTAGGCAAGAGAAGAATAGTTATCTACTCAGTCACTGCTGTCCACCTTCCAGTAACTTTACCAAGTAGGGAAGTCCCCTTGATTTCTGTGGACTTTCCCCTAACTAAACCTATCCTTTGTTCACAGGAGTCAGCACCCAAGAAGATTAGTCCTCAAGGTTGAGTCACTGACAATATGGTCTACTCTATTATCATGGCAGGTTACACACACATACACATTTGTTATGCACCATCACCTGAAAGGCAATATGTTCAAAGAGAGTTCCATCCACAACTTTCCCTGGGAGTCACCAAGTCTATTCAGATAAGCTGGGGAAGATGTGTAAATGATATACACCAGTCATGTCTCAGGACATCCATCCTTCCATGACTTACAGTAAAACCTGAGAAAGAAGCTCCACAGGAAAGCGTATGTCCACGTGAAGTGATGGCAGAAAGTTCCACTTTGAACACATGGTCCCTCGTTCACACACAGAAAATGCCCACAGGAGCAACACAACAAATGTCTATGTGTGAATCTCAAAAGGGAGTGTAGAAATGTAGCTTGCACATAACATGTGGGATTTCTCGCTCTCTAGTGAGTTTAGAACCGACTGTGATCAGAGGCCTTTGGTTCACAAGTTTTCCCCATGTATTGACCTATACAGTATGCCCACTTACAGACGTACCAAATGGTTGCAATGCATAACGTCTGGATTTTAGATTAAACCTATTCAAAACTGGATTGCATTTTTATTCATGAGGTTTTACACTACTAAGGTCACACAATCCAGCTCTTCTGGAACACAAAGTGGGGAACTGAACTCCAGTTCCTAATTCACTGAGCTTTCCAGCCAAATCTTCTTTAACTAATGGCTGGTTTCTTACTTTTTGAGCGTTATTCGGGACAGAAGAGAAGACTAAAGGTTGAATTAATACAACAGGTAGGCACAGCTGCAAACTCTGGCAGATTGGAAAGATGGCAGATGTGTGTTTCGCTAATTCTTCATCCTTTTCGTTTGCTTTTGGAGAAGAGAAAGGAAAAGCTTGGAACATTCTGGAGTCCGAGACAGGGGCGGGGACCCGTCCCATGCAAGGCCCCTGACTGACAGCTTTCCCAACCGCCTCAGGCTAAGCAGTGACGTCCCGACAATAAAATAAAAAAAGAAGAGGATGTGGTTCGATGTCCGCCCTTAAATGGACAAATCCCTTCCCTGCTTCCCAAAAGCCAAACCAATCGCAAGATAGAAGAAGGCAGGGAGGGTTGCTAAGCTGATGGAAGCCAAGAAATTGGGGGGGGGGGGGGTGCGTTTCATAAAACTCCGCGATCGCGGTTTGCCATCCTATAGCAACTTCAGGCAAAGTTTGCGGAGTTTCCCCTATAATAATTTCGTGTCAGAGATTTTTGTGGGTTGAAAGAATTTTTGGTGGAGAAACTCCGCTCAGGGGACGCCCGAATGAGACTCCTTTCACATCCCCAAGTGCAGCCCTCGAGTATTGAAACCCGACCTTCCAGTCTCCAGCTCAGCGTCTTAACCACTACGCCACGGGGAGCTGCATTATTAGTTTCCCTTTACCGCTGACTTATTCTCCCTGGCTACTTGAGTTCGATTCTTCCTCTTCTTCCTGGGTTTTTGTGAAAAAGGCCTTGCAGGGAGGAGATCCGTGTAATTCGTTTTCAACACGCTGTGTTACATCTTCTTTCATAAAATGTGCCCTTCTATTACTCCATTCCCACTCTCACGTTACATAAGGAGTAAAGGTGGGGGTCGCCCTTGTTCGACAGCCACTCATATCAGACTTTAGGGGACTGTGCTCATTTCCGTTTGCAGCCAAAGTGCATCTGCAGACATTTCCTTAGTCACCTACAGGCATGACTAGATGCCAGAGTGCACAGAACACTGTTACCATTCCTGCATAAGTGGTACCTATTTATTTACTTGCAAATTTCTTGCTTTCAAACTGCTAAGTTGGGAGGAGCCGGGACAGACAACAGGGAGGTCACTCCATCGCACGGCACTTGGATCTCAAACAGCCGACCTTCCAGTCATCAAGTCCAGCATCTTAATCACTAAGCTACCGCAGTCCCTCTACATGAGGAGTACCTTCTTCCATCTTGTATTGATAAGAAAGATTAGGTGAGAATTCAGACTAATGTGCATGCCCATTAAACCTCCAGGCCAGTTTTCCGAGACCACTTTGTGCTAATAAATAAATAAATAAATAAATAAATCTTGAACACATGCTTTCTTATGGGCAGGCTATAGGAAATACATCTTACGATATTGTTTCATACGGAAATATCACGATGTTCAGTCCAGTGACTCACAAGTAAGTTTACCCTGTGTCAAACCCGGTTTCCTCCTTTCCCTGCTTCCTTTGCTTACCAAAGAATTTAAGAGCGCAAAGCTGAGCAAGCGCCTTCTCGCCACTAGATGTCGCTGGTGCAGTTCAAATGAGTCTCCATCGGCTGGAGCGCAGCTCGCCCAGTTTGCGGGCAATCTTTGCGTTTTCTTTCCCCCAGAAAGGTAAACATTTGATTTGTAACCGATCGTTGTATCGTTTTCCTCCAAAGAAATGCTTTCAATCGAAAGAGGCAATTCCTGAGACAGGAAATAAATTTCTGTTGGTTTGGATTCTTGGGTCTTTCCATCTAGGCAGCTTTTTATTTACTTTTGATATCCGGACGGACCTCTAGCTTTCTTCTGTTCTAACACAAGGAATCTGCTTGTTCACTCAGTGGGTTTCGATCTCGGTTAAGAGTGCGTTAAGTTTCCTCTTTGAATGCAAATTGGTCCGAAATACGAAGCAATGTGCGACTGCCATTTGTCACAGGAAAAAAGCATTAGGCCGAAACTTCCAGGAACAAAGCGATTTAGTCTTCCATTGATTTTAGCCCCTACTTTTGCCTCTCCCAGAGTCTGTCTTCTTCCTTCCTTCCTTCCTTCCTTCCTTCCTTCCTTCCTTCCTTCCTTCCTTCCTTCCTTCCTTCCTTCCTTCCTTCCTTCCTTCCTTCCTTCCAATTGTTGCTCCTCCTCCTCCTCCTCCTCCTCCTCCTCCTCTTCTTCTTCTTCTTCTTCTTCTTCTTCTTCTTCTTCTTCTTCTTCTTCTTCTTCTTCTTCTTCTTCTTCTTCTTCTTCTTCTTCGTCCAGATCAAATTTTGGACTGTCAAAATGAAGCCATTTTCTTGACTTTGTCATTGGCCAAAATTAAGTCTTCATCGCTGCATGTTCCTGGTAGTAATTGGCATACCAGCAAATGAATCCGGCTCTTTATCTCTCCACATTCACACAGTGTGTTGTTGCCCCGCACTTGAGTATGTGGCTCTTACATTTAGGGACTCTGGCCCTCAGCCTATTCAGGTCAGCCGAAAGGAACTGTGGAATGAATTCACCGAAGAGTGGCTTCGTTTTGACAATTTCACTTCTGGCTTAGACACTGAAGAAAAAGAAGCCTATTCAGGGTCCCTCCAATTTCTCAGCCATATCCTCCTCTAATATTATTCCTTCTTCAGTGAGCTCCTTCCTCCATCTTCTAATTTGATTTTGATTTTGAGTATCCTCAATAATGTTTGTTCTTACCATAACATTCTTCCTGGATCTGAGCCAGCGGACTTAGGGTTCATTCAGATGATGTCGAGTGTCATTCTCTTCCAATAATGTTCATGATGACTGGAATTTTCTGGATATTGTAATTTTTTTTGGGGGGTCGGCTTTTCTACCTTCTACTTTGGACCCATATCCGTGTTAATCTTGTAAACCGCCCTAAGAACCATTTCGGGAGAAAGGCAGGACATAAATAAATGAAATACAATTTCAAAAATAAATATCTAGTCTTTGGCAAGAAAGCAAGAAGACGGGAAGCAATTCTGCCCGGATTTTTAAACTCTGGGTTGTCGAGACGGGTGGCGGAGGAGATCGGATTCCCGATCGTCATTTATGTTTCTTACAATCGAGGCTAAGGACTCTAGGAAACCACCGGGCAAAGCAAAGCACCTTTGCCTAGCGCCCTCCCCACTGTCTATACCTCCCCCTCTCTACGTTCCTCGCCCTCCTCAATAGCTGTTCGAAGTAAAGGCGAGCAGCGGAGGGCAAGTCCTGGGAAAGATGATGTCGCGGGTCCTCGCATTAGTAGCCCGGACACGTAGCCACAGGCTCGCATCTGTGCTGGTAGGAGAAGCCAGCGCGGGCTCGTCGCCCCCACGAAATCCACGCGGCTTTGGCCAATCGCCTCTCCCCACGCCTACCCCGAAAAGTCCACAATGGAAGCCTCGTAAGGGTGGGCAGGAGGGTTGGAAAAATGTTTTGGGGGGGGCATAGGTGGGAGAGGCTCCAAAAATGAACGTTTTATTGTTCGTCCCGTCGATGTCTAACACTCCGTTTCCTAAGGAAATAAAAGCAACGGGTGGGGGCTTCCATCGCACAATGCAATTCGGATAGAGACACCTCCTCCCAATTTTACTTCCCAAAGAGGCGCGGGCTTCCAACACCCCCATCCTCATCAGGGCGACAAAAACGCCTCCGCCCCGAAAAGAGAGGGCACGCAGTGAAAGGGGAGGGGCGTGAGAATCCAAACGAACTTTGCCAGGGACTTCCGTAGGAGCAGGATCGTGACCGAAGGAAAGCGGCCTGTGATCACCAGCAGGAACCCAACGCAGCAAGGCAAATGAATTGCTTGGGAAGCTTCAAGTCGGCTTGAATTAAATATCGAAGGTACCACAAGATTTCTTCTGGACAGTTTTGTGTTTGCCTAAACTGGAACGGACGTCGCCCGCTCCGAGTTGAGTCAAAAACTCGCGTGTACCCAGTCTTAGAGATAACTTTACCTTCTTGATCTAGCCGATATGAAGATGATGGGGTTTCCCCCCCCCTTCCGTGCCTAGACCAAACGTGAAACTGCCAAAATGAAGCCACAGCGAAAGGAACTACTGAATGAATGAATGAATTCATAATCCACACCCGAGTCAGCTATTTAGGTTCCCATCACAGCTCAGTCGATTCCCATTTCGTTTCTAAGAATGCTGACCAAGTCTTAACGTTTTGTGCGTATGGTTCAAGGACGAACGTGAGAACGCTCTTGTCCTTGCTGGAAACATAAATGAACGATCCTGCCCGCTGGTGGCCCCTAAAAGTCAGCTAAATCTGCTTGGCTTGTGAACAGAGGAGAGCATTGAGTGGCCTGAGGACCGCGACGAATCTAACCTCGAATCCTCTTTCCGAGTCCAAGATTCCATGCTGGGAACTGGAGTCCCAGAAAGGCGGTAAACAAAAGTACCGCAAGTGTTATGACCTGCCCAACTGTAATTCGCAGGGTTTCTTTGTCTTCTACTTCCGTTTCTAGGCTAGACGTGAAACTGCTAAAACGAAGGCACCTTTTGGCGAGTTCATTCTGCAGTTCCTTTCGCCTGACCTAGTATGAGAAAGATTAGCCTGTAACACAAGGCTGCGGTTAGCAGGGTACGCCTGATTGTGGTTCAAAAAATACCACACTCTTCGAGGAGGTTCTTTGTGACAAGTCAAGACGATCGAAGCGGTAGAAGAGGGCTTTAATTTGGTTTGAACAACCCAAGGTGAAAATCAATGCAAACGAGCCCTGTCTGGGAGGGGTGTGTGTGTGTGTGTGTGTGTGTGTTTATAGTGCCTACGCAACTCCAGAATACTTCGGTCTGTTTGTCTGTCTGTCTGCCTCTCTCTTCCCCTCCCTCCCTTCGCCCTTATTGCTGTCGCTGCTGTTATTAAACTTCGCCGATCCATGGGGAGGGGCCCCTCACAATCCGATCCGTAGATCACGTCAAGTGTTAACAAACTAAGAAAACTCCAAAGCAAATATTGTGATCATAGTTGTTTGGGAGCCCAATTTAAGGAGGAATGCTAACAGGGATGGGGGGGGGGGGCTTCCTCTACGATTGGCTGCGGCGGGGCGGGAGGGAGAGGATACAGAACTTCCCCTGTAGGTGGCGTCCTTCAGGCAGTGTCTATGTCTGCAGAGGTACACTCAAATCAGTTCCCCTACACACACACACACACAAGCACACCAGATATTTACTTCTTACTAGAGTCACGGATCCCTCCAAAGCAAAAATTGTGTGTTACCCTCTCACGTGGTTGGTTACAAAATAAAAACTGTTTGAATAAATAAGTCTCCCCCACCCCTTCCTGCTTCCCGAACATTTTGTTGTCAAAGTGTTAAATGTTCCCGTCATTTTTATTCAAACACTAACGTGATTACGGCCAATTATATATTCACCAGTGTTCTTTTAGTTTGGAGTAATTGTACTTGTCACTAATAAAACAGACATAATGGATCGCTCCTGCTCTGGATTTTCAAGCAATTTTCTATAATTTGATTGAATTATACTTTGCCGCTGGTTTTTTGAGGGGAAAAATGTATATTTTCGAATCCTATTCGCTGAGAAACTGCCGCTCCGTTCCGATTTTTGTTGGGCGGGAAGTAATATACACTTCCCTAACATTTATAAATAGAATGCAGTCCTTTTGGCAGGGGGGCTGTCGAGGAAGGGAGGGAAGGTGCTTAAAGGAAAAATCCACCTTTTTAGAGCTGAAGTTGCGGAGTCTTGAACGAAGTACGTGAAATATGCGTGTGTATAAAAATGTGTGTGTGCGTGCACCTTCGTTAATATGTACCAGGAACATTGTGTATATATAGAATGTTTGCGACACTTGAGTTATGGTTATATATATATATATACACGCACACACACAATGCAGTCCTAACCCTAACTAAACAGTCGTAAACATTCTAAATATATGTACAGTACTGTTTCCTGGTACATATTAATGAAGGTGCATATATATATAATCTCTCAGAATATATATATTTCCCTCTGTGTGTGTCACACTGTCACACACACATATACATATCTCTAAGGGTAGAAAATGCAAATAAAAAACTTCAAATGCCTGATCAGATGGGATGAGGAACGATTTTAATAGTCCTGTTGTTTCTCTCTTCTTCAAAACACAAGAACATGTCGAGACAGGCAGTTGAGGGCTTCTTCTTAAATGCGTATTTACCAAGGGAGAAATGATACATACACACACACTGCTACGGAAAACACAGTGCCAATTACGTTCCTCCCAGCAATTAGTCTAATGATCTACTACACAGTGTTCCTGTGTTCTTTTTGGAATCGATTACACCTGGAGGATGACCGATGGCTTACCTATCTCGGAGGCGACCGCCGATCCAGAGATTCAAAGCGTATCTCTGCGGTCAAGGAAGCACCTGAATCGGAGCCAAGAGCCAGACAGACATAAACAGGGTTCAGCTTTGGTCGGAGCTGAGCCACGCGTTGGCACCTAAGCCGCCCCAATGAACTTCCATCTGCCCCATGGGGTAACATAGGTGACGAGATCGCAGGGTCTCTTTACTCTTTACTCTCTTTACAGCCCTAACAGATTTGTCATCGACTTCGTTGATAGGTACCTGGAACATCCTTGGATGCACGACGGAAAACTCCAGCTTTTTTCACAGCTTTCCCCACGCCATAAGCAAAGCAAATCCCTTTCACTTCTCCTGGAGGCTGAGAAACAAGACATGTGTTTTGTTAATCGGATCGAAGTCCGCCTATTGCGAACCTTTTGTGTCTAATGGCCAAATGAGGAAGAATTAGGACGGACCAGACAGCCAGTGGCCTTTCTTATAGGTAGTGCTCAAAAGTTGATATTCGAACTGTAGACTTCCTCTACAACAGAGAAGTTGCATTAACACTCCCGGCTCTCTGAATGTCTGCCTTCAGTATATATGTCCAAAGGCTTCACTAGAACGCACATTTGATCCCGCATTTTTTTACCATCTTGGTAGGCCATAAGTGAAGACAACATTGAGAAAGTACCTTCCCTGAAAACTCGTGTTTATTGCTATCCTGCTATCTCAGGGATCTTTTAAAGGACTCCCCATCCCACCCCACCAATCCACTACCATAGACAAATAGATAAACCTTTGCTGTCTGAATTTCGCTTATGTAAGCCAGGCGATGTTCTGGAATTTCAACTGCATTTCGCACCAACTGAATGGAAAGCCGAGGCAATCTTGGCCTGTTTTGTTGAATCGAAGCAAACAAACAAACAAAAAAAGTATGTGAAGATTCAGGTTCAACTATACCAGCAACAAGGAAACATTTCAGTAACGACACAAAGGGAGGAGGAAGACTGAATTAGTTGCTCCGGGGTTTTACAGAGACAAGTTTGTGGATTTCTCTGAAATTTCGTTGCTTCTAAAGTTTGCAGTCTAGTACACACGAATAATATTTTGCAACATAAGTACACTTTTTTCACAGCGAAAATAAGCGTGTGTTTCTATTTTATTTTAAAAACTCTCTATCAATCTGAACATGTTTATTAGTAAACTCACCTGCTTTCATTGGGATTTACTCTGGTTTAAGGAAGTTTGTGAGGAATGCAGGCTTCATAGAGGTACCAAAGTGTCCTGATTTTATTACTCTGGTGGAAGCTAATATAACAACAGGGCTTTCTAAACGCTGAGGTAAAATAGCCTCTGTGCAGATAGCTACCAGATCAGGTGCTAGCCACAGTAATCTGCATTTTATGCATATCAATCCATTTTTGGTCCAGATGCGAAAGGGAAGCCTGAAGTCGTATTTTGACCAAAAAGTTAGATTACCGTCCTGAGCTCATTTATTTGAGATTAAGTCCCATAGCACCGATCTGAACGTTTCAACCCACATCTCTCTCTATTAAAGTCCGTGGGACTTTTGAAATACTTAGGCTGAAAATGGCTAAAACTTCAAATTTCTCTAGAACCAATGGGGTTCACCAAATGTTTATGGAGAGGTGACAAAAAGAGAAATCAGGCCGAAGACAGAGAGAGAGAGAGACCACAGACCAGATGTATAAATGGTCCCAAAGGATCGGTTGGCTTGCTTGAGTTTCCTGAGTTGCTAAATAATCTAACGGTTAAGCTGTTGTTTGCACCACCATTTCGAAAATAATAACAGGGATGTGGAGGTTATTCTTGGGGTTTCTTCCCCCTCCGCTCCCAGCGTTTGTGTGCCGACTAGAGAATGTTATTGTCAAGGGTGTGCGAAAGAAAGCCAAACAACATAAAATGCCTCTGGAGAGCTTTCGATCCCTTTTTCTGTGCAAGGCAAGAGGAAGGGGCTCCGGGACAGAACTTGCAAACTTTCCTTTTTTGGTCTGAAGTTAAAGTTCTGTGCCGTCAAGTTGGAACCATCTTATGGAGACCCTGATAGGGCGTTCAAGAACAGCGAGATATTTATGGAGTGGGTTTACCACTCCCAAAATTCATCAGGGCTCCCATTACTGCCTTTAAAAAACCTTTGATCATAATAGCCATTCGTGCTGGCTGGTGAATTCTGGAATGTGTACAACCACCCCCACCCCGAAAAAGGAACTTTTCCAACTCCGGGAGAGGAATGTGCGAATGTTAGTGGTACACCTGTACTTTCAGTAAGGGGGGGGGGAAGGAACCTGTCAACCCCTCCCCCTTTCCTTCTTGACTGTGGCTTGCCAATTCCAAAACTAAATACTGTAGTGTCAAGAACATCATAAGGCACTGAGAGACAAATATTCTCAAATTTAGTTTTAGAGTGGATGTCTAAAAATAATTTTCCAAGAGAGAAGTAGGTAGGTAGGTAGGTAGGTAGGTAGGTAGGTAGGTAGGTAGGTAGGTAGGTAGGTAGGTAGGTAGAGTAAGTAAGTAAGTAAGTAAGTAAGTAAGTAAGTAAGTCTTCTTTCTCCATGTCTAGGTCAGACGTTAAACTACCAGAATGAAGCCACTTTTTGGTGAATTCATTCCATAGTTCCTTTTACCTGACTTAGTGTGAAAAAGATTAGCTGGCACAAAGTTGATGTTTCCCGGGGGTACACCCAATTGCGGTTCAAAAATACCCCAAGCTTCGAGGAGACTCTTTCTGTGTATTCTACGTCAGTCTGTTGGTCACTCTGAAGTCTGAATGCCCTTCAAATTTGAGGGGGAGCACCCCACCAGGCCCAGAGAAGCAGACGTTGCTTGAGTTCCCAGACACACACATACACACCCTCCAAATCCCCACCAGAGCCCACACAGTTTCTAACTTCACTTTCTTCCTCTCCAAGAAACCGAACCATATCCCCCCCCCCCCCTTTCCAAGAGTCTTGCTGAAAAGAGAGAAAGCTTGACTGGGTTTGGTGTTTGCTTGCTTATCTGAAAGCCTGGCCAACTCTTTTGCTTTGTGTGTGTGTGTGTGTGTGTGTGTGTGTGTGTGTGTGTGTGTGTGTGTGTGTGTGTGTGTGTGTGTGTGTGTGTGTGTGTGTGTCCGTCCGTCCGTCCGTCCGTCCTTACCTCCCTCCCAAAAAGCTGAAATCCCCTGGGTCTCCTTTAAAACAAAAGTAGTAACCTGTCTAACCTAGGAGCCTTACAATGGGGTAGATGGAGGAAAGCTCACTCCGACGCCTGCGAGGCTTCGTGCCTGGCCCCAGTGGGGCTGCTCCCGGTTTGGCCAGGCTCCCGGATCCCCCTCACCTCCTGCCATCCATTTTCTCAATGTATACGTCTCGTTTGCTGCTCCTTTGAAAGGAATTGAGGTGATTTTTACCAGCGCTGTGACCCTTCTTCTTCTTCTTCTTCTTCTTCTTCTTCTTCTTCTTCTTCTTCTTCTTCTTCTTCTTCTTCTTCTTCTTCTTCTTCTTCTTCTTCCTCCTCCTCCTCCTCCTCCTCCTCCTCCTCCTCCTCCTCCTCCTCCTCCTCCTCCTCCATGTCTAGGCCAGACATGAAACTGCCAAAATGAAGGCACCTTTTGGTGAGTTCATTCTCCAGTTGCCTGGTTATAGGTTTGGAAGTAAACACTCACAGATTTCTTCGGGGTTAGTTCGTTGGTCGCAGCCATTGTTTGCTTGCTTAAATGAGAGGCAGTCAGTTTTTCAGCTATCCACCTAAAGAAAGGGAACTTTGGAACTTGTTTTAAAGGCCAAATAAATGTTCATTGAAACAACTTTAAGCAAACACATAAGGATATCTTATGATCCCTAATGTTAATAGTGGAGAGCATGGTGCTGGTCACAAAATACACTCCAAAATAGCAACAAAAAAAAAAATTCTGTGCAACTGTTAATGTTTTTTAGATAATCTAACAATGTTGTTGTGGTGGTGGTGCTGTTTTATTGTTATTTCTCAGTATTTCTGTTGGTTGGGATGGACTATGTAGCCATACCTAAAATCTAATAATCAGAATGCAAGAAATTAAAATATGCAAATGAGATTATTATTATCATTACTATTGGATACGAATCTACCATTTGATTCACAGTAGTGGACTGGAATAAAATTAAGAGTTCAAGTCCTAACCAAGAATGATGACGTCGTCATCGTTATTATTATTATTATTATTATTATTATTATTATTATTATTATTATTATTATTATTATTATTATTATTATTATTATTATTATTATTATTATTATTATTATTATTATTATTACAGTAGAAACAACTACTATTACAGTCTAATAATTGTACATGTTAAACACCAAGAAACTTTTAATTTTAAACACTGAGAAAGAAAACTTTCATAACTTTTCTGGCTTGGCTGATACAGTTTTTACCTTACCACAAATGCTTGTTTGTTTGTTTACTTGTTTGTTTGCTTCACGCTCATCTTGTGGAAATTTCTCCACTCTGGGCAGTTTGCACAGATAAAATAACCGTAGAAACAAGCAACTACAATCCATCCTCCCGACTGGAGCAACATGTCAATAAACATTTTAATTTGTAGAACTTTGGGCCAAAGAACAAAAGCAAAAGCAAAACAAAGGAAAAAGAATGATGCATCTTTTTACTTAGAAATAAGTTCCGCTTTATTAAGAGGAGCGTACTGGCTGGTAAGTATTTATACAGAATTACAGGTTCGAATTGTTTCTTTTTCTTTCTTTCCCATTTCTTTCAAACTGGGACACTTATCTGTTATTAACTCTGCTGCCTTCTGATAGCGGCTTCTTCCCGTAGACAGTTTTTCAACTTTCTGTTTTGTGATTTCCATGAACGCCGTTAAGCACCCAAGGCGCATAAAGCAGACCTTCTGCTGCCCAGGACGAAATACTGTATACTGCGCGTAGAAAACCTTTGGTAACGATTACCTGTGCACAACTTGCACATGTTTTATGCAGTGGGGCATGGACATCTCTTTGCAATATATTTCCACAATGGCACAATTAGCAGCCTAAGACTCACATACAGTATTAGAAATGCAGATTCGCCTATCAGTGGAAAATAAGGATAAAATGGTCGCAGGAACACAGCACTCCCCGCACTGTAAGTAATACTCTGACTTTTCTTCTAGGTAGGTTTGCCTAGATTCTACGATCCTTCCCTAAAAAGAAATCCTGGGTTGATTAGGTTTGTTTCTAGTTTGCGGCAACCTATAGATTTTTTTTTAACGACACCTGCCCGAATTCCTTAACATTCACAGATAAATCGAGGGACAAGGTGACGCTGCCCACAAAACCAGACACATTGTGCCTTGTGCCCATAGCCGTTATCCTTTCGGGTCCCTTGAACTTTACTAGCCTTTTCCTCGGTGTCGACGGAACGACACGTAGTTTTTGCGATGCCGTTCTGGAGTACACACGCACACATTCATTGCCTGGATGCCGCTCTCCTCTTGACGAGTGGTTTACACGAGTCTAACTCAGCCCATGGGAAACCAGTGGAATGGGTGGTGAGTTTCCCTTCGACCTGCGGCGTTATCTAAGACGCCTCTTCCACAGACACACTCTGCCTCCTGAAGGGAGTTCTGTGTTACCTACAAGCTTGCACTTTTTTTTAGTGTGGGAAAAACTTCTCGGAATGTCTTTCCCATTCTAAAAAAAAATATGTGCACGCTTGTTCCTCCCATGGGGAAACTAGCTCTATTATATTTCCTCCATGCTTCCTTGGGAGTAAGGCGAGCAGGTCTTACTTCGGAGCCAACACTGGCTTTGTTTGGAAAAAGAGCTTGGAAGGCGAGTGGAAACCCCCCCCCCTCCCGTTTCCCACCTTCTTCTTCAAGCCCGAGAGCTGAGCTGCTTGTCCGTGATAGAAAGCGGCGGTTTTGCTCCGGAGTAGTTAACCCTTCGAGAACTGAAAGGCAGAATAAAACATGGACCAGGAATGAAGGGGGGGGGCGCCGCTGGAATCGTCTTGATCGACACACCCCTTTCCCTTCCCCGCGCGCTTTGCGCGCTCCCAAATGGATCTGTGGCAAGTTCTTGGCCTCTGCACGCGCTGCCGCCTCCTTCCTCTCCTCCTCCTTCCTCCAAAGAAGCATTACTCAGCCGGTGGGAACTTGGTGTTCCAGACAGCGCTGACATTCAGGGGACTTCCCCCGGAGCCTGCTGGGGAAGGAATTCGGTCGGTGGAGGTTTTTTTTAAATTATTATTCCCCCTCCCCAAACGGATCCACTTGCAATGGCTCCGAAAGCCTTTCCCTTGGAGGACTTCTAAGTTGCCCACCTACCTGCTTGAAGAGCATCCAGAGATCTGTTACAAGAGTTGTCCAGCGGTCTCTGGGAGCCCTGGGTTCTTGCCAACACCTCTTCTCCCTCCTCTACAGAAGACAAACCAGAGCAAGCAGTTCTTGATTCAAAGCGCAACATCTCTCTCTCTCTCTCTCTCTCTCCAGTCTCCTGCACCAATTTTTTTTTTACTCCCAGAGTTTTCAAGCAAATTTCCCCGTGCCACAATGTTGTGATGGAAGGGTGCTGAAATGACAGGTCCCGTAGACGCTTGTCTCTTAATCACAAGCTTCTTAATTTAGTTTCAGGGCTGGAGCTCGCCGTGTGTGTGTGTGTGTGTGCACGCGAGCGCGAGCGCTCGTGAACGCGCACACCCGTGTGCGCGCCAAAGAAAGGAGAAAAGCGCCGACAACCTGCGGGCGTCCTAATGAGTGGCGGAGCAGGGCTGCGGCGGCAAAGTCACACTTCCCCGGGTGTGAAGACCTCTCACTGGGAAGTTTAGTTCACTACTGTTCTCGCCAGCCTAATGGTGAAAACCTGTAAGCAAAAGCCGCAGAAGAAGGCTCCAACTCGGGAAAGAGGGAAGGTTTCGAATCGCTTGATGCGAGCGCCGCTCCCAGCTTCTAAGAAAGCAGGCAACCCGAGGTGTTGGATGGAGAGGCGGGAGACTTTTCTGACGGCAGGGTGGGGGTCGTGCAGTGGTCTGGGGCAGACCCACTGTCCTCGGGTCCTCTTATCTGGCCAGCATTCCTTCTCCCTAGCTATGTACCCTTCCATCCGGACAGATTCCCTTTCCCCATCCACCCACCCCATATGGTCTCACTCTTATACTGTAGCTATCTAAGTGGTTAACGGGGGCTACGGCGGCTCAGTGGTTAAAAAGCTCGCCTTGTTAGCTGGCAGGGCAGGAGACCCGGGATATTGCACGACGGATTGAGCGCCCGTCTCTGTCCCAGTTTTTGGGGGACATGAAAGGAGCCTCATTCGGCCGTCCCCTGAGCGGAGTTTCTGCAGCAAAAATCTTTTCATCCCAGAATAATCTCTGACACGAAATTTAGTGGTTAACACCTTGCTAATACCTGCGGTGTTAATTGGTTAAGATGCTGAACTTGACGGCTAGAAGGTCGGCAGGTCGAGACCCGAGTGCTGCACGATGGAGTGAGCTCCCATCTCTGTCCCAGCTCCTGCCAACCTAGCCGTTCGAAAACAAGAAATTGCAAGTAAAGAGGTACCACTTCGTCAACAGCTTTCTGTGTGCACCGATGTTTAGTTATGCCTGCCACATGTCCACGGAACGTCTGCAGATTCACACAGCGCTGGCTCTTTGGCTATAAATGGAAATGAGCACCGAACTCTAAAGTTGGATACTACAGGCTTTCCAGCAAGGGAGACCTTTACCTTCTTGGCAGGGAGCGGGGAACACTTGAACGGTACAGCAGAGCGGGCAGGTCCAAGCCTTAGCCATAGCCGGAGAAGCCATCTTTTACTTGATACGCCTTGAATTCCCCCCCCCCCCCTTTTCTGCGTTTCTTCCAGGCCTTCCTCCTCCTCTAAGCGCAAGAAGAACACGATCTCCGCCTAGGCAGGGGAATCCATCCAGTTTCTCCGTACTGTATTTAATTTCGTTTTGGTAAGAAGAACCAATAATAAGTGGCACATAGCCTGGAACTTAAAGGAGGGGTAAGGGCAATCTGTGTGGGCTGTTGGAGAACTATGACTTAATATTTCTCCTTCCCATCTGCCTTAGGAAATGAATAGCGAGTTTTTTCTCCTATAGATCTCCATTATGAAACAGGAGTAGGAAATTACTCTCCATATGGTTCATTTCCTTCCCAAAGCCAAAGTGGTGGTCGACAGGGGGACACTTCATGCTTCCAAGCAGTTAAGGAAAACTTTGACCGTCTTTTCTTCTGCTTTGAACTCCAACTCTTGCTCACCACTAGAGTTTGCTCAGCTTGGAGGGAAACTGATCTTCCCTTCTTCTTCTTTCCAGTCCCGATCAAACCCTGGACTGCCAAAATGAAGCCACTTTCTTGGTTTTGTTGTTGACCAAACTTAAATCCTCATCGGGGCATGTTTCTGGCAGTAATCAGAAGACCAATAAACGAGTCTTCCCTGGGCTGAACTAATTGTTCTCATAATTCTAGAGCTATTTGCTTGTTCCTTCTAGAATAATTTGGCTTTCCACTCTCAAACATTTGTTAAACTTGGAATCATCGGCCTTCTAGAATTGTTCCCATTTTGTGTGTGGAACAAACAGAATACTTTGTCTACTCTATTATATACGGGACAAACACAATAGGGGTGGCAGATATTCCTCTCTTTTTTGGCTTTTTCTTTCTTTCTTTCTTTCTTTCTTTCTTTCTTTCTTTCTTTCTTTCTTTCTTTCTTTCTTTCTTACCTTTCTTTCCTTCCTTCCTTCCTTCCTTCCTTCCTTCCTTCCTTCCTTCCTTCCTTCTTTTTACAGTGATGGGCGACTATAAGGAAAATCACAGGGTGGTACAGACGGCAGGGCAAATGACAACCATTCTCAGCACTGTTCTCTCTCTCTCTCACTTTCTTTTTTCTTTCTTTCTTTCTTTCTTTCTGGGAGTGGTTAAACATAAACTTTCTTTTTGGCAGAGGGGCATCAGATTCTCCTCCTCCTTTTTCTTGTGTAGGCCCTCCCACTCTCACCCATGACTCATAGTGGGCTGAGTAGGAGACGATGCTTCTTGCCCCAGATGCCAAAATCACTACTTAGGACCCCCCCAAATCATCTTGAACTATCCCTGATTTCAAGGGTAAGGAATTAAGTCGCAGGTTGATCACCTCATTGCAGTCAGTGTGCGATAAGAACGCAACCCTATCCAGTAACCCCAACCCCACCTTCCCAAAGTTCTGTCCAGGTCAGTGGGGCTTGGAAATAGAAGTGCACATGTTTGCATTGTGATGGAAGTGCTTTCCTTGGATTGGTTTGCAATCCGAAGCTCCTCCTCTTACAAAAATTAATGCAAGTTAATTATTCCTGGTACCTTTTAACTTGCCTATCTCACTCTTCTTTGGGTGATGTAGAAGAGACAGGACAATTTCAGTTCATACATGTGAATTCTGATTGCTCTTTGTGCAGCTGTTCTAATCAGTCAGTTCAGAGGCAAGACCATTACTTGTGTGGGGCATCTATCTATCTATCTATCTATCTATCTATCTATCTATCTATCTATCTATCTATCTATCTATCTATCTATCTATCTATCTATCTATCTATCTATCTATCTATCTATCTATCACAGCTCCGGCCTTTGTTGGGGTCTGCCTTTCTTTCATTTGCTTCTCACACCACATCTTGCTGAAAAGGAAAGCAGAGTCGCTCTCTCGTCTACCATTGTATAGTACCTGCTTTCAGAGACTAACTAGATTCTCCAGGGCGATAGCTGAGCCAACAACCGGCACTGCTGTTTTGGTTTTAATGGAGAATTATTACTTATTCCCCACCAATTACACTTTCAGGAGGGAGTTTGCTGTTATGTTTCCAATGCAGTATTTGTTTATCATTTTGGAGGAAGGGGTATGGATTTTTCCACGTTTGAGCAAAGTGCTATGGGCAGAGGCAGAGAGGGGAAATTCAGTCGCTGGATATTTAATTTAATTTGGTTTTGCTGGCTCCCCCCTTTTTTAATCCTCAGGCCAAACTGAAGGCCCAATAAACACATCTATGACCTAAGGGATACCTGAGGGCATTAACATTTCAACTGGCGATCTCAGGGTCTCAATAAACACCCCCTTTCCTTCTCTGTTGGATTTGCCTGGGACGGGAGTAGGGACAGGACCATCCTGTGTTAACAAACAATGCCCACGTTGGGCATTTTGTGTTTTAAATGGACCAAATAGTTTTGACAAGGCACAATTGGCCCCGATTGTCAAGACCTGATTGAGTTAATATCATATCAGCAAATGCGACAGCCAAAGAAATCCGTTACTTCTCTTTGTGTTTCACAACCAGAGCAGATTACAAATTTTAATGATCCGAAAATGTTTGGTATACAAAATCATGCTTATTTCAGTATTAGCAAAAACACAAGAATTTTTGCAACACAAACACCCAGCTGTGTCTATTTTAAAAGCAGTTCAATGACAGCTTGCACTTATGAGCATGCAATCAGCTAATTTCTCTTTTTTCCCCCTCTTCTGTGTTAATCAACACTTTCCTTCCTGCATATCATATAGTATCGTTGCTCCACATCAGTAGATGTTTACCTAAGATATCTGTTTTTCTCTCCAGATCCCGAATTCGGGGAAGAAGAGATGATTTTGGAAAACTCTACAAGCAAACCTATCTAAAAGGCGGATGGTGGTGGTTAGTAGTAATGATATCATCATCTACTTTCTCTTCTACACTTTTCACCCTTAGCACAATTTCCAGCCACCACCATGAAGTATTTCTGCACTTCAGAAATTAGGAATCACCACTGTCATAGGATTTCATTAATTAATTAAAAGGAAAAAAAGTTTAAAAATTATAAAACATGTAATCTCTTATTGCATAATTCCGGGGCGGGATTGTTGTTGTTTATAATCCCATTTGTGTTTCCAGTTCCTCCCCACCCTAACCACAGCCTTTTGAGAGAAAATATATAGAAATGCCACTCAGAAAAGTTCACACAAGGTTATATCCAATACACTGAGTTCACGGCATTTTCCATTTGCAAGTGTTCTATCCTCTCTCCGCCTCCAGAAACTTCAGGTCAAGTTTTTCCCCCTTTCAGCAAGGTGTTAGCCTACATGAGAAGCAATATAATATAATATAATATAATATAATATAATATAATATAATATAATATAATATAATATAATATAATATAATATAATATAATATAATATAATATAATATAATATAATATAATATTTCTTCCCGCTGTATTTCTTCCCTCTTTTCTTCTGTTTTAAGGGCCAGCAACGCCAGCCACACGTGTGAGCGTCCAAAGCTTTGACGATACGATGTGGGGAAAGCGTTGACAGCTGTTTTCTCTCTCTCACTTTGATCGGAATATTCTCTCCACCACCACCTTACACGCCCATCTCATCCCTGGTGGTATCTTGTTTTCTGATTTTTTTTTGAGTTCGCTTTCTCTCTCCTCCCCACCCTAAAAAAAAAAGGCTGCCCGTCTGGTGCAGGTGGAAAGGGAGAGGATTTGATCCGGATGATTAACACTGAATTCGCTTCTCGAGGAAATCCTCCTCGTAAGCTCGCCTCTTTCCACTCCTATTAGCTTAAGCAGCATTATGTGAGACAGCCCCTGTCACCAAAAGAGATCCTTATTATTCCCCTCCCCCTTGCCTTGCCCTTCTCCCAACGACACTTCCCCCGTATCAAACCAAAAGTCCAAAGTCCAGAAAAGAAACCCCAGCCATTAAAATAAAAATGTAAAAATTCAAACGTGAACTACCTTTATGTCTGGCTTCCTAACATAAAGCATGGCAGAGGGGAGGCTAGACGCATATTTCCAGCTCAGAGGGGTGGGTTTCCTGCGTTTCGCTTTTCATACAAAAAACACCAAATCAACATTTTAACCTGGCGGGTTGGGGCTGGGAGGTGGGGATCGAAAGACTTCCTTTTCGCCAAGTGACACCGTGTAAAGTGGGTGTTTCTTCCCGATATACTTAGACGTCAGATGCGCTCAAACAGGAAACATTTCCCCGGGAAGACACATGTCTCGGCGAAACCGTTCCGATTCCCTTTGGCCAGTGGGAAGGCGAACATGGGCCACTGACTCGCCACCTGGGAGGGACTAGGGAGGGAAAGAAGTCATCGGGCTCGCTCTTCCTTAAATCTCACCGACGATCGGGGGGGTCGGGAAGTCAGGAGAGATCTGGGGCGAGCAGAGAGAGAAAAGAACACCACAACAAGCGGGGGGGGGGGACGCGGTTCACCAACAGGAAGGGCGGGAAGCAGGAAGGAGCGAATGGGAAGGACACGGTGCCCTCCTGGCGCTTCCTTAGTGTACTTAGTGGGTGCCTATTATTAACCCCCTGTTGGCTCGCGGGTTAAAAGAGACGCTCAGAACCGCCGAAGTCTAGTCAGAAAGAGCCGGTGTTTGGGGAGATCCCGCGCCTTCCTCCCTGCCGTAGTTCCGTTTCCTCAGCCATGAGATGCCCGGAGCCCAAGACCTCCTCTCTCCCCCCCCCAAGTCTTCCAGCCCGGCTCCACTGCCCAGCCGCCCCCTCCGTCTTCTGGGCTTGGAGGGGCGAGCGAGGGAGTCCTCAAGCCACAGCCTGAGGGGGGCATTTTATTTATTCCCGCCAACGCGCCACCTCTGGAGTTCTCTCAGACCCACCCGCCGCCAGGCAAAGGCGCCCAGGAGGCAAGGCGGGAAAGCAAGGCCTACCAAAAGGCCGCTTCGCCCCAAACACCGCAAAATAGTGCCTCTTTCCCCTCACACTTGTCCTGCCACCCCTTCCTCTCTCTTCTTCCTCCTCCCCCTCCTTCTCCCCTCCCCCCCATTTCTCCCTCAGCCGACGCCACCAACCCACAAGGAGGAGACACGGAGGCCTTATTCAGCAGAATAGTTTATTGGGGGGGTGGGGGGGGAGTCTCAGAGTGTAACCCTCCGCGGTGATGCGCTCCGGCCCTTTTCGGTATCCCTGCGCGCCGCCGCCAGGGCCGACCCAGGGTGAAAGGGAGGCGGTGCGCGCGAGCGTCAGGGAAGGGGGGGGGCGGAGAGGAGGAGATGATAAGGCGCCCCTTTGATTGGCCTACGTCCCCCGGACGCCGAGCGCTCTGATTGGGCCGCCGGCGGGAAAGGTTAAACCAAAAAAAAAATGTTATTTTTTTTCCTCCTCCACTGCTCTAGTGTGAGTCTCGAGCTGGGGAATTAATTGGAGCTTAAAGCTGCCGCCGCCGCTCCGATCCAGAGCCCCGGCTGCGGGTTTTTTCTCTCCCCCCCCACCCCACCCCCTCCCTTGCTCGGGTGAACCAGGGGTGTTCCAGGCAACCATGAAGTAGTTGGACAGAGAGACTCGGGGCTCCCCCTTCCCCCCCCAATATATACCGTCTATAGTTTTGGGGAAACAGGCGTCTTTTCCTTTGGATCCCCCTTTCCTTTCTCCCTCTTTCCTTTCCCCCCTTCTTCCCCATTTTTTGTGGTGGGGGGGGGATGTGAATATTTGAGCATCGCCCCTTCCTTTCCCGTTGCCTTGGGTTTTCATTTCCTCGCCTTGGCCGCCCCTTCCCCGGCCAGCTCTCCCTTCTCTTGCTACATGCCTCGCCAAGCTGTGGAGCTTGTGGTCCAAGCACTCGGCTGCTGCTGCTGCTGTTTCCCCCGCCTCGCTGTGCTCTCCGGGACGGATCCAGCCACGCTTACCGCCGCCGCCTCTTCCTCTTCCTGCCGGCCGTGCGACTTTCCCCCCTCGCCTAGAGTGTGATGTTGGACATGGGAGAGAGGAAAGAAGTCAAAATGCTGCCCAAGTCCTCCTTTAGCATCAACAGCCTGGTGCCTGAAGCCGTCCAGAACGACAACAATCACAGCCACCACCACCATCACAACAACAACAACCATCACCCGCACCACCACCACCACCATCACCACCACCACCACCACCACCAAGGCCAGCAGCAGCAGCAGCAAGCCCAGAGAGTCACCCCGGCCGAGGAGGACGAGGAAGAGGATGTGAAGAACCAGCTCCGGCTCCAGCCCCCCGGGGTGGGGGTCGGCGTGGCCGTAGCCGCGGCTGGGGCTCCCGCCACTTCTGGCCCCATAGAGGTGGCCAAGGGGGACCTTCTGAGCGGCAAAGGTGAGTCCGGCGCCGTCGAGCTTGAGGACAAGGAGAAAGGGCCGTCAGAGGAGAAGAAGGGCACGCCGGAGGGGGCGAAGGATGGCGGGGACGGCGGCGGCAGCGGCGGGGGCAAAGAAGGCGACAAGAAGAGCAACGGCAAGTACGAGAAGCCTCCTTTCAGCTACAACGCGCTGATCATGATGGCCATCCGCCAGAGCCCGGAGAAGCGCCTGACCCTCAACGGCATCTACGAGTTCATCATGAAGAACTTCCCTTACTACCGGGAGAACAAGCAGGGCTGGCAGAACTCCATCCGCCACAACCTCTCGCTCAACAAGTGCTTCGTCAAGGTGCCCCGGCACTACGACGACCCGGGCAAGGGCAACTACTGGATGCTGGACCCGTCCAGCGACGACGTCTTCATCGGCGGCACCACGGGCAAGCTCCGGCGCCGCTCCACCACCTCGCGGGCCAAACTGGCCTTCAAGCGCGGCGCCCGCCTCACCTCCACCGGCCTGACCTTCATGGACCGCGCCGGCTCGCTGTACTGGCCCATGTCGCCCTTCCTCTCGCTCCACCACCCGCGGGCCAGCAGCGCCTTGAGCTACAACGGGGCCACCTCGGCCTACCCCAGCCACCCCATGCCCTACAGCTCGGTCCTGGCCCAGAACTCCTTGAGCAACAACCACTCTTTCTCGGCCTCCAGCGGCCTGAGTGTGGACCGGCTGGTCAACGGCGAGATCCCCTACGCCACGCACCACTTGACGGCCGCCGCTGCCTTGGCCGCCTCGGTGCCCTGCGGCCTCTCCGTGCCCTGCTCGGGCACCTACTCGCTCAACCCGTGCTCGGTCAACCTCCTGGCCGCCGGCCAGACCAGTTACTTTTTCCCCCACGTCCCACACCCGTCCATGACTTCCTCGCAGAGCAGCACTTCGATGACGGGACGGGCCGCCTCGTCGTCCACCTCGCCGCAGGCGCCTTCCTCCGCGCTCCCGTGCGAGTCGCTCAGACCGTCCCTGCCCAGCTTCGCCACCGGACTGTCGGGGGGACTTTCCGATTATTTCACGCATCAAAATCAGGGCTCTTCCTCCAATCCGCTAATACATTAACCTACCCCCCTGGGAAGCCGGAGACTGTAAGTGAAACATTTTACACACCTTTACGTTGTACAAAAAAAGAAAACAGGAAATTAATAAATAATAATAATAATAATACAATGTAAACCATTTTAAACAATTGTTAATGAAGAACGAGAGCGAGAGAGAAGCGAGCGAGAGAGCGAAAGCGAGAGAGCATGAGCCAGACTATATAATAAAAGAACAAAACAGAAAGAAAAGAGGAGAGAAAGGAGAAAAATTAACCTCACCCAGGAGAGAAAAAAAGTCCAGGTATTTTTAATTAAGTTTCCTTCGCCCTCCCCCCCCCCCAATTTTCTGTACGTTTGTTCAGTCTTTAGGCTTGTTTTATTATTCCAGCAAAGGGAGACGAGTTATCCAGAGGCTAGCATGGAGAATACGTTGTATTAGACGATGCAGTTGAGAAGAAGGGGAAATCTAGGGGAACGTGTGTCTTAAATAGTCACTGCTATTTGCCATGTTGGCTCCGGTAGGGCTCGCTAAGCCACCAGATTTTCCATGTTTGCAGTATTATAAGTTATCATGGATCTGTTGAGAGATGCAGTCTATGAAAATGAAAATAAAAATTTGATGAATGCCGTGATACAAATTGTCATTTGTCTGGAAGCATTTTTTTTTTATTAAAAGAGAGAGAAAGTAAATTAGCAGAGAAGTCCTGGAATTACATTTTGGCCATGGATTCTTTTATACTCCACTTTTTAAAAAGAGGCAATTTTCTTTTCCTCCCCTTTTTTTGTTTTTGTTTGCCCTTTGTTTAATTTTAGACCAAAGATTGGGTTTTAGAAAATGCATCCTGTGGTCCCCAAATTTTCCCCCCATTTAAAGAAAATACAATAAAACCAGACTAATATAAATTCAGTTTTTGGCACTGCCCATTCAAATGAATCCAAGGGGTTTAAAAAAACATGAATTGCCTTCAGTTTGTGTTGTGTATATTTTGATGTATGTGGTCACTAACAGGTCACCTTTATTTTTATTTTTTAAATGTAGTGAAATGTTAATACCTATTGTACTTATAGGTAAACCTTGGAAATATGTAACCTGTGTTGCGCAAATGCCGCATAACTTTGAGTGATTGTTAATGTTGTCTTTAAAAAAAAAACTTGATTGTGATACTGTGGTCATATGCCCGTGTTTGTCATTTACAAAAACTGTTTACTATGAACACACAGAAATAAAAAATAATAATAGGCTAAATTCATATATACTTGATAGTTCTTTTGTCTTTTTTGTCAGGCCACTTTAGTAATGAAAGATTTTTAAAGCTGCAGAAAACTCAAGCTGGTGCATAATTTTAGGCCCTAATTTTATCTGCATGTTGTTTTACCCTAAAGCCTGACAACTAATCTGGATTTTAAACATTTAAAGAATTTATAAAACTTTCCATCTCCTTCCAGTCTCAAAATGGGAACCAATATAAAAATACTACTAGGATTTTTATTAAAATTATGCACAGGATACTGTAAAAGAAACAAACCTGTCTTACCATGAGGAAAGATGTTGCATAGTTTTAATGATTTGCTTCAGTGTACTTAGCTTAACTGAAAGGTTTATTCAAGTGATGGTGGCCAGAATTTGTTTTGTTTTTATTATTTACTGGAACACAAGTCTATTTGTATTGGAAGCCTTGTTGTTGTCTTCAAAGCATTTAACAAGTGGATCCCTGTCAAACTTACTTGGAAGTAAGCCCTACTAACTTCAATGGAACACTGGAATCCTATTACCCTTGACCAGAAGTAAGTCCTGTTGAACTTGGTGGGGCCTACTTACACCTAAAATGTTTTGGGGTTGAGCCAAGTGTTTCAGCATTTGTTTAACAGACAGGCCAATTTAACCCTCTTTTCTATTTCTCTGTGTAAGCATCTGAATAAATATGAACCTTATGTATGCAGAACTGTACACATAGACATCAATTCCTTCTGTCTACAGAGGAGAGTATGTATACCTTTAACATTGTAAATGATTTTAAAAAGTCTTTATAAAGGTGCCGTTCTCTTTTCATTTTCTTTCCCTGGCTTAATAATAATAATAATAATAATAATAATAATAATAATAATAATAATAATAATAATAATAATAATAATAATAATAATAATAATAATAATAATAATAATAATAATAATAATAATAATAATAATAATAATAATAATAATAATAAATGTTGTTGTACCCATAGTGATTGGAGCCCTTGGAGCAATACCTAAAGGACCCCCTAGATACTTGGACTTACTGGACTTGAACATCCTAACTCTACAAAAAACAACTTTATTAGGAACTGCCTACATACTCAGATGTTACCTTAACAGTTCTTAGGCCCTTGGTTGGGTCTTGAACTGTTAATTGTATACCAGTCTTCGACTGTAAGTCTAAATTGAAGATTTTTATAATAAATAACAATAGCTTGCTGTGGAAGTGCAGAAATGGGACTGCATTGATGTCATGAATTCTGTGCAGAATTTAACCTTTCGTGGAAAGCACTGTAATGGATTTTCTTGAAGGAAAAGATGCAATTTAATGCCATATCTATGCAGTCTGTTCTTCAGAGTTCTCTTTATATCTTTATATTGTAAATCGGCATCCAGCGTGATCCAGTGCCTTGGCCCTGAGGAGTTCGCTTTGGACTCAGCCGAGAGAAGAAACAACTTAGACTAAGTGTCCAGGAAAAGGCGCTTTTACGGGAGTTTGTCGCCATCAGTTCTTGCGAGTTGTCAACAATTGCACATTGTCTCCTTTTGGCAAACTCGATCCCTTTAGTGGGTTTGTGGAAAATAAGTCGTTTATTGATGACAAGTGTCCGGCATGAGTGGATTAAGGCCGCTCCCCTTCTCCCAAGCGGGAGTTGAAGAATAAGCTGGTTGCTGAAGAGATGCTTTCCTGAGGAGCCAGACTTGTATGCAGAACTAGACACGTAGAAATCCATGTCTTCTGTCTACAGGAGAGACTACATATAAGCTTTTAATGCTTCAAACTATTTTAAAAATCTTTATAAAGGTGCCTTTCTCTTTCCGTTTTCTTTCACTGGCTACCCAACAGCAGGATTTAGGCGGCGGGAGGTTGTAGTGGATATTCTTAAAATAAAACGCAGGGTGGAGGGGGAGAAAGAGAGAGAATGCCAAGGAAGAGAATAGAGTGAGTGAAAAAATGGAGGCGAGGAAGATCTGCCGAGCGAGGAGAAGGAAGGAAAGAAACATCCAGCCCCCCAAAGTTCTTTTTAACTCTTTCAAGAAAGTGGCTGAGCACCGAAACGCAATCCGGAAGGCCGTGGATCACCTTTCCTTCTTGCTGTTTGCAAAGCCAGGGAGACAGAAAGATATGGGAAATAAACTTCTTTTAAAAAAAAACTTTTAAAAGAAAGAAAGAAAGCTTTGTCTTAAAACCAAAACAAAACAACTTTAGAATCCTGAAAAAATAGAGGAACGCCGTCAAGTTGTGCATCGGAAGACTTCCGGTAACTCAAGTATGAAACGGAATGAAAAAAGAAAGGAAATCTGTGCCCGTTTTCAACCCGGCGTTCCAGTTCTGTTCCATTTGGCCAAAGCCGAACAAACGAGGAGAGGCGTCTGGCGGTGCAGCTGACAAAGAGGCGGATGCATTATTTCACACGGGCCATGGGTTGCTATTGTGGAGACTCGGACAATCCCTAGAAAGCCTCCTAATCTAGCGGGCCTCGAAGAACTGGACGGGAGGATCAGGACCCAGACTAGCTCTCTCCCACTCCATCCTTCCTTCTTTCCTTCTCCTCTGCAAAACTGGAGAAGATGTGAAGGTGGACCTGGTGTATAGAAGCCGCACAAGATCATTAATTACAAGCTTAATCAAAAGATAGGAGGATCGTCTTCCTTTAGGCTGATAGGCCTTAATTAGAGAAACTTTGTAGAGGGAACATCGAGGCGACTGAGAGTTACTCTGCACTACCTTTCCAGCCCGGGTGCCGGATATGGCCCCATGCCAAATCGTCCAGCCCGCAAAACCCTCATCGCGCCCTTTGCGGGGCCAAAGAAATTGGCGTTGGGATCCGCATGCGGCCCCCCGGGCCTTAGTGACCGGCTCACTGAACCACAGGAGCGGCCTGGGCCCGAAAAGTTTGGGCACCCAGGTGTAGGCAGTCATTTGCGTCCCAGAGCTCTGGTTTTCTGTAGCGGGAAAGTGTAGTTTAATCTTCTCGGATGCTTCTCACTCTACCTGGTCCTGAACGAAGAGTAAAGGAAGAGAAAGGAGGGGGAAGCGGAGATTTTGGTTTACGACGATTGCTTTTGCTTTGATTACGGCTGTATACCGCTTGTGCCAGTGCTGCCTCGAGCAAAAAGAGTGCGCTGTATAAATCGGAGTAAAAGCAAACATTGGGAAAGAGTTAGATTGTTATCCAGCCTTAATTTTTTATTATTTGCAGGTGCAGTGTTCCATCGTTTTATTTTTTCAAGCCAACATCACTAAGATTCCGAGGTCTTCCACTCCCCGAGCAAAGGAGAAACCGTCCAAGTCCCTGACTATATATATATTTCGTAATTACCCCATCTCTTATCACACAGTTGCAACTATTTGTTTTCCTTCGAAAGCGGTTCTCATGCGAAGAGCACGTTAGAAGGCTTAAAGCTTGATTTTCCGAATAAGGTGTGGTCTGGTTTAGGCAAGTCTTCCCGTGATAAATTCTGAAGGAGTCTTCGCCTTCACCTCCTGATGTCTGGAATAGTTACCAATAGCAGCCACAATAACACGAATGGTGGTAATATCTTTGTGCTGCAGACAACTTTTTAAAAATGCACGTTGTTCCTTCACTTTACTACGGCTGACTGCGGCAGCGGCAGATGGCCAAGATCCTTGCAAATTCAGGCAATGACGTTTGATAGATTCATGTTTATTTGTTTGGTTTAAATGAAGCGTTGCTTACACTGGAAAAATAGCTGCGGGTGGAGGGAACCACACATCCTCCCGATAAAGAGTACTGTACTTAATTGTAACAGAATTCAACACTACTCTAAAGTATTAGAGAATTAACGACTACACACCTTAACAACCTGACTCAAACTCTGCACACAATCATCTACAAATTAGCACAGTGTTGTACCCTTGCTTGTGGGGAGGGCAGCAGTGAAAGTAGTAAGAATATCCCCTTTCCTCTGTAAATAAACTAATCAATAACTAAATAAATAGGTGGGAGTCGAAGAGGAGCTGCCTGCAAAGAAAGGTGTTTTATGTGGCCTAGAGAAGAAATAGGATGGGCCTGTCTAATTCAGTGCAAGGCTTATTCCAGAACTGATCTGACCCCATCGTGTTGGCTACATGTTAGTTACATAGTTGTAAGGCTGTTGACCTTTGCTTTTTCTAAAAGAACCCATTTGGTTTTAAAATAATAAATCAATGGTCTTGTATACTCCTTACGGGTTGGTAATATTGCGCTCTGATCTTCTGCTTTCTCCCCTTTCTCCCAACTATTTTTCGTTCCTGGATTTAGGTAACTTTAATCCAATACTGTACTTCCTCAACTGAACCCACCTGGAGATGTTTAAGAAAGAACTTTTTTGCAACATTAAATTCCATTTTAGATTATACATATCATTTCCACCATATGTGCCAAGATAAAAATGTGGAGGTTTCCTTTCCTTTCTTTCTTTCTACACTCTTTGATGGAATATGATATCAAAATAATGATTAATATTATAATTCCTTCCTTTTTATGCAAACACATCCTCTAACTGCTCCAAATATTTAGACACTTTGGTTGGTCTTTGAGAACGATCCCAAGGATTTAAACTTAAATATAAACTAGAGGACAGCTTTTCTTCTCTTTACATGGATCTTTCTTTCTTAAAAATGATGAACTTCTCATCTTCATGGATCTATTTGCATATGAATGAATGCATGCATGCTCTCATCACTGTGTATTTCTACAGGGGTTGTTCTGGTCCCTCGACTCTCTCCTTCTTTAGCTGGAAAGCCCAGTTGGCCTGTGAGGAAGGGTCTTGGGGGGTCGGGTGGAGGCAGAAACTCAAGATCCCCCAAGAAGTCCTCCTTGGAGGGGGCCCCCCTAGGAAAGCGGAGGTGGCTGGGCGGGGAATTGGAAAGCGGTGTAAGCTCTGGGTTAAGGAGAGGTGAAGGTGAAGATCGTGGAGAGGTCTATTAAGGCGCTGTGGCTCTTTTGCCCGGCTTTGGGGCCACCGGGCCTGGAAGGTGGAGCTCGGCTCATTCTTCTTTCCCAAAAAAACTGCCCTCGACTTCACTGCAGACGGATGGATATGCTCAAAGGAAAGAAGGACTGAAAGAATCCCTTCCCGCAACCTGGAAGCAGGGTAAGTGCATTTCGGACTATCCATATACGCACGGTGGTCTTCTCTGCAAGGCTGGCCAAATTCCCTTTCCCTCCCTGATACACTTTTGGAGCAAATATAAATTCACACTCCTTGACTCTTGAGAACTAAGAATTTAAAGATCTCTGGCCCACAATTAATGTGCCTTTCACGCCTCCCTGATGTTATTGCTGTTTTGTTGTTTATTTTTCTTCCTCTTCCTTCTTCCTACTAAAAAAAATGGACAAAATTACACTGTTTTCTCCCGTTGACTAGACTTTTAACAACTTGCAAGAGGACGAAAGACTTTGGCCGGGTTGCAGAAGAAAAACAAGACGACGCAACGCCGAGATCATCCATTGCGCCAATGCGATCTTTTGTTGGCCTTTAGACGAGGGAGGGAAGCATTTTACCTGCGGCAGAAAAGAAAGGGAAGCCAAAGGATGGAACCTGGGCGGCCGTCCGACTCTTTCAGAGTTGGTGAGTGTTAAGATTTTATATCCATGTATACAGCCCTTTTTTCAGTGGTGGGCATCAACAGGTTCGCACCAGTTCATCAGAACCGGTAGCAGAAATTCTGGCTGGCCTCGCCCATCCAAGTTTTGAAATAAATTAGTCCTGACTCTGCTGCAACACAGGGCATTCCCCCCGGCCATGCCCACCATACCATGCCCACAGTATGGTAGTATTTTTTTTAGGAGCCCACCACTGCCTTTATTGTTGGTGTAGGTGGCGGGAGGGGAAATCCTCTCTCCCCACTTTCTGCTCTCTGTTCGGCTCTCCCGAATATCACATAGCCTTGCTTTATCTGGTCTTTCTATGCGCTTTGTTTCGACCTTTTTCCTGCCATCTAAGTTTCACGTCTGGCCTAGACACGGAAGCAGCAGCAGCACAGATTTGTGATTAAAAAAGATGGGACCCCTACATTTCTCGTGAATGATATTGTATTTCAATGGCTAAATAAATGGGGGCTTCCAAATCAAGTCGAGCACTTCGTAGTTCTGCTCACTCGCTGAAAAGACGGAGAGCCCGAAAATGCTCCCATTCCCTTGCCATACATGAAAAGAAAGGGCGTAGGTGTAGAAACAAGAGACTTGTGGGTTTTTTTTAAAAAAAACTACAATTCTCATCATTCCCCAATCACCCAGGGCTCCGGCCATTCCACTAGGCGATTTCCGGGAATTGTAGTGCAAATTAACAAATCTCCTCGCCTACGGAGGTGAGGACGCGTGGTCGCACACGGGATGGGTGTGGAAGTGTGCAGACATGCTCGTGTGTATGTCCGGGTGGCTGTGCGTGCCTCCATGTCCGCACAGGCACGCGCAGATCGTGGCCAGAGCGTTGTGCGCTCGAATTCGTCTTTATTCCCCTTCTGTTATCACAACTGTTCTTTAACTAGGCTTGTCCAGTGATGCCTTGTATCGTGTATAGTGCTTTACCAGGGAAAGAAGCGTGGAAAGATTCTTGATCCTGGATATTTTTGGGGTTTAGGGGGAAAGGCTCCGAAATACGACGCTTCTGGTTTTAGATTGCTGGCTGAATTTCTTTGGATGAGCGGGAAGGGGGTGGCTAAACCACCGGTGTCTGCTTTTAACTGTAAACGGTAAAATCCAGAGTAAGTCAAGAACTTAGAAACCGTGATCATTTTCGGTGGGAGAGGGCCACCACTCTGCTAGAAAGTGTGTGTGTGTGTGTGTGTGTGTGTGTGTGTGTGTGTGTGTGTGTGGACAACTCGGGCTCTAACCTTGCTGCATGTTTTACGTGGAAGGACTTCCCACCCAACTAACTCATCGGAAGGGACTGCTGAGGAGGCGTCCCCAAAGCGTCTGTTTCCTTTTGGAAGAACCATGACTCAAGTTTTCTTTTAAGAGAAATCTTGGCATTCCAGAAAGTGTGTGTTTTCCTCATTCCTTGCCATTTCTAGAATGTACGTTTGCAGAAATACTGGCTGAGATTTTGGCTCACTTTACCTGGGAGTCACCCACATTGCAACTCAATGTGGATTTCATCTGAATGGATGGGATCGGGTCATTACTACATATACCTGCTAGAAGGGGCCTATAACCATTTTCTTTGAGAATCATTATTTGTAGAAGATGCTATACAACTCCATGAAGAAAAATTCTAGGAGAAAGGTGTATAAAGCAGAGTGTAATGATGGACCTATCTGTGTATATATATAGTACACAGTGATTAAAGCTGAGCCATCTTTGTGAAAAAGTGCATTATGCTCCACTCTGCAAATTATTTTTTCCCTAATTCCCCTGTTCCTGCAATTTGTAATCTCAAGAAAATAATTAATTGGTAATACACCAATTTGAGTTACCCAAATGCAGAGAAGATAAAACACCTGCTGAATGCAATCAAAGCCTACGGTAATGAAGTACTGAGAGGTTTATCTCCCCTTGCAGAAATGGAAAGGGGGTGAACTTCATCTCTCTCTCAAATTCTGCAATTTAGATATAATTAAATTAGCGTAGAGGGCCAGTGGATTTCTTGGTGGCAAGTTTGCAAGGACCAATGGGTTGATTGAGATTTGAAAGAAGCAGATCTGAAAGAAGAGCGTGTGGGGGTGAGAGAGATAGTTTGCATTTTGGCTCACTTTATTTTTCTTCATGGATAAGCGGCCACCTTTCTGACAGTTTTCTGCACTGCTTGCTCCATCTGGCTGGGGGAAATAATCTTTACGCGTAGAGAGATCTCGACGGTTGTGGAATGGTGCATCATTCCTTCGAGGTAAATTCGAGGTGTTTTTCCGGTTAAAATTCATGCCGCTGCTATTTTTTGAACTGCAAGGCGAGGGCGCTCTTGTCATGCTCAAGAAATAAAAAGTTACTGGCTTCCCTCCCCTCTGCCAGACACACGCACACATGCTCAATTGAGGTGCCAGAAATTCGACTACCATATAGAAATAGATCTGCAATCTTTTCCTTTGATGCGTGTGTCTATCTGTAGTCATATCTATATCTCTTTCTTGCATATACCGTATGGTTCAGACTCACCAATGCTTTCCAATCAGTAATGAAATATACTTTTATAGATATTCTACTCGTTTCTTTCTCTGTTATGCAAGGGGTGGGGAGAACCTAATTAGGGCCAATATGCTCCTAACTACAGTAAGATGGATCCAAATTCTGTTACCTGTAGGAAAGTGCCTCTGACATTAATAGCACAAGTTAGTCATTTCTCACTGATATGAAAGTGTCTGAGACCCAATCCCATATAGGGATATAAATTTAGATTAAAGCCAGCCTCCTTTGAGAACAGTTAAAAAGGTGCTTTCATTTTGACAGTTACACATCTGGCCTTGACATGCAGGAAGAAGTATTTGTGTTGAAATTCACTTAAATAAAGGTGGGCTGTGTTAGGGTATATGCCTCTCATTTATTCTGGCCAAAGGGCTTCCACAGCCTACAACCCAATGTAGTCATTTCATCTGGAGTTAAACTGTATGTTCACGATGACCACCCCTACAATTGGTTACTCATTGAGGTGTAATGGATAGAGTAAGGGACTAGGATTGTGGAGCCAAGGATTAAAGACCTCTTTTCAGCCATGAAGATTCACTATGGGACTGGAACTATTAACTATACTCCATAAATATCTTACTTACTTTGCAAAGCTTCTTGGGGTTGCTCTAAATTAATTCTGATGTTGATTGTACGCAACTAAATAAACTATAGCTGATCTATGATGGAAGACAGGGCTTCTAAATAAAGGACTGTTGTTGTTTTTTTGTTATTGTTTGGTGATTGCCACCACTTCCTCTCCCTGTAAGGTGGTTTGAGCCAACAAGCCTTGGCATAACAAAGGTGCCCTAAGGCTTTGTGGGAGGTTTGTGTCATGTTTCCATGACAACAATGTGAGAATAGGTTACACAAACCCAGGCAGGACCACTTTCTAGATCCCTCAAAGGTCTGAACAGTAGCAATAATGAAGGTAAACAGGAAAGAGAAAGTGATATCCCAGGAGAAAGAGGGGAAATAGATAGATAGATATGGTCTCCTTGAAGGCAAGGCCTCAAAACGTTCAGGTGTTCACCCCAAATTTTTGTATTCTTGCTACTATGAAATGCAGCAGTAGAGATGATAATAAAACATTGTATAGATAGCTATCTTATTTGTCTTCCTGCTTCTACAATGTCTTTAGCATTTTGTTCTCATTTTCCTCAACCACAGTGAATCATAAATATATTTACTTGAAAGTAAGTGTCCCTGAAATTAATTAGCTTTAGTCCCCGGTGAAGGGGATTCATCCATACAAAGTCACTCAACTACATATCTCTTGTGAAAATCCATGACACCCTCAGGCATGCAGTCTACCATTTATAATTACCTGAGAGTAAGTCTGGAAATGAACCATACTTGCCTCCTAGTTGGTATACATAAGATTAAATAGAAATGTGCTTAATTTTGATCCTACTGATTCTAAGATGACTTCCTCAGAATTAAATTTCTCTACTGCTTTGTCCCCAGGGTCCAAAATTTTAAAATTAATTTTTAGGCTACAGAAAAAGAGATTGCATACCAAATGGTCTATACAGTATTAATATTTTGTTAGTTTGTTGCATCATATTATTTATTGTTTGCTAACAGATACAGTACTGTACTGTATTTCTTAGAAAACCGAAAGTGGCTGCTTGAATGCAGTGAATTTGGCAGGTACCAACTAGGAATCCCAATATTGGCTGGTAAAAGAATTCTTTTGCCTTATCAGTGCTTTGGTATTTTGGATCTGGCCCTGGGAATTGGAGGAAATGTCCTGAGTTCTATCCAAGTTTTAAAGAATTATTAGGTTATAAAGTGCAGGACCAAGGCTTGGGAAAATTTTGACTGTTGTGACGGCAGGAGGAAGCCGAGGTATAGTACTTTCTTTCTTTAAAGATGCTTTCCTCTCCTGCCCTCTAAGTAGAAAGCAATCCAGATTGTTTGACTAATAGTGTGCGATAAGAGAGATAAACTCCCGGAAGAGGGGTGGTGGTGGTGGCAAAGTCTTCAATTAGGAAATATTAAACTGATACTTTTTTTAATAATTGAAAAAATTAATTTCATGTGTATGTGTTATTTCAATTGTCTTCAAAATCACAACTGGATATAGAGACAGTTTTGCATTTACCAGAAGATGCATTGCTTTCCTTGCAGGAAACAAAACACAGAAGTCTCCTAGTTGTTATTTTTTTTTGTTTAAGGGTAGTGGGAATCCATATAAGAGAAGAGAAATTATCTTCAAGTTTATATTTAAATTGAAACCTTTGGGATCGTACTTAGAAACCTACCAAAATGTCTGAATATATGGAGCAATTACGATGTGTTTACAGAGGAAGGCAGGAATTAGAAGATTAATCATTATTTTGAAGACATTTCCCATCAAAGAGTGTAGAAAGAAAGAAAGAAAGAAAAAGAAAGAAAGAAAAAGAAAGAAAGAAAGAAAGAAAGAAAGAAAGAGTCTGTGGTCTCTTTTCATATTACATTTCATTCTGTTAGTGTTCAAATAATCCAATAAACATATGTGCCTAAGGGCCCCCCATCTGCATAGTATGTATGTACTGTATGTGTATTTTGTTTGTATACCCAGGTTCCATCCAAGCAAAGCAAGAAAAATATTTCAATGCACATATGTATTTTTTTCTGATTGAAAATGGAAGCTTTCTTTTGCCAATATAAGTTACTGGGCATGTATTTGGGCCTTGTAAAATCGATTGTGTTGCCATCAATGGAACAAGTGCTGGGTCCTTTTCCTATCGATTAGAGTGTTTATTTTGCATTAACTTTAAGCATCCCTGCACAGATTTTGGCCTATTTTGCCTTGAGATCACTTTTGGCAGCTGGGCATTATGGGGAAAGGAGCCCAAGCATTCTTAGCTCCATAACCGGCTGTAGAATAGTTCAAGTTGGATGATTAAGAAACACTTTGCAAAGGAAGATCTCTTCCTTTTTCTTCTTTTAATTGCAAGAACATTATCTCTGATGCAGGAACCTTAAGCATGCTCACACGGTTTATATGTACACACACATGTGTACATGTACCCCATATTTAGGCAGATTTTCATATTTAATATGCCTGTTCTGTATTACTCTAATTTGGAAGGATTTAATTGCTGTCTGTTTCTTTGATAACCTTGAAATGAATTCAGTTCCATAAAGCAAATTGCTTTTTAGCTTTGGAATCCTGCTTTGCAACTTACTTTCTCGTCTCAGAGACATAAGAATTCTCTATGTCTAAGAGAAGCCTTCGAAATCACTGCTTTTCAGAAATGCCTGGGGATTTCCTAATAGATAAGCGCAGGGGATTCGCTTCTTTTTAACGGGAGTAACTTCCCTATCAAAGCTGCTCTGGATTGTCGATATACTCCTCTCTATTGAAATAATAACTTTATCCCACCAGCCCCTTTTGTTTGCTTTGCCACAATTATAACCTCCCTGACCCTTTTTAACAAACCTTTGAAAGCCTTTCCGTTTAAAGTGTTTTATGGAGAGAGAGAAATGGGAACAAGAAAAACAAAGCAAAACAAAAACCAGAAGTATTGTGGTATCTGTAAGACTAGCACCCCCCCCCCCCCCCGAGATTTGGTGGATCAAGACCAACTTTTTTCAGATGCAGGGGAGAACATTTCCTAACATTGCCTTAGAAAATTATGTAGCCCAGTTCTAAGCACGCCCCTCGTCTTCTGTTAAAATGTGTATTCTAATTCAACCTCAGGATACTAGATTCTCCAATATACGTGTCAACAGATCCGGACCACTTCTTCCATAAATTCTCAATTCTCAGGGGTCCTATAACTTTGGTGGAGTGAAGTGGGGCGCCAGGCATGGTGGTTTCTCTTCAGTGTGCAAAAGCTAGCATGTTGACCAGTACCAAAACAGATGGATTTATTCATTTATTTATATATTATGAATTTGTTTATTCAATGTTGGGATCATTCTCCCAAGGCCCTGCTTTTTGTGCTTCGACTCCAGCCCAAGCCTCACAACTTGTTGAAAATGGTGGAAACTGGAGTCACTCTGGGGCATTTGTTTAGCACCCTGTGGAGCTGTCAAAAGCTGTCGTGGCTCCCCGGTCAGGTCTACTGAAGTCACTGGGGCAAGAAATCTTGGTCACAGGTATTTGGAAGGAAATCCCCTTCCATTCAGTGGGCCTTATTTCTAAATCAACATGCTTTGGATTTGCCTGCAATCCTATTTGAATAAGGATTTACATTCCTATACTAGGACATGTGCCTAAGAAACAGATCCCCTTGTTTTGAATGCAATTTAAGAATTTGAAATCTTATTCTCAGCTCAAATTAAGTTTGCAATCACCATTTTACGTTTCTTAGAAGTAAATTAACCTTGAATCAATGGGATATAATTTTATATAGGCGGCATTATTATTATTATTATTATTATTATTATTATTATTATTATTATTATTATTATTATTATTATTATTATTATTATTATTATTAAAGTTGAGAAGGGAGGTGCCAGCTCCTCAGACGCGGAGCTAAGGATGATCTCCGCTTGGATCCAATAACGCTAAATCTTTCCTGTGACTGAACCAGAAAACACTCGACAGGTCGTGAATAATCGTTTTAATGAGTGTGTAAAGCGTGCGACGGGGTGCACGGAGCTGTCGGGTTAAACAAACAACTTGTACCCTGACGAAATCCGATTGTTAAAGTGCAAAGTGGTGTCAATCCAATTTTCATCCTAGCCCTAAAAACCACAGATCTAACTCGCGGGAGACCAATTTTCTCCATTAAAGAAAAATAACAATATTTTCCGAGAGTAAGTGTGATCTTCTCGAATGTTAGTGAACACACACACAAAAAGTACCAACTACAAACATAACAGGTATCTTGCACTTGTTTATAGTCATTTTTCCAGGGGCAGGAGCTGAACTAATATCTTGATTTTGAGCACATTTTCTTCGAAATCCTGCTCGTTTTATACGGATTATTTTCCAAGTAAGGACTATTGTCTGTGCTTGTTCATAGGATGGAAACACTATTCACTCTTGAATAGACATGTGTTAGATTTCTCTCTCAAAACCCCAGAGTCTGTTTCCAGACAAACATGTCTGGAATTCAAATCCCAGTTCAGATACTTTTCAAACAGAAGAAACATTTTTGTGGAAGTAATATCACTGAAATTACTGAGTGTCAGAGTCCGCAAATATTTTTTCCCCACATGTCAAATTATAACTCTAAGAAACCTTAGGGACAAATGAAGTATTTGAGGTTCCTTGCATTCTCCAAAGCAGCAACAACATGAATTTCGTGCGTGGGATGAGGGGAATAACAATGGATCTTGTTGCAGGTAACCATGCTGGAATCTACTGGGTTTGCTAATATCCTGTGCCTTTTAGCGTAGGATATTGGCACCTCTTGTCCCGTTTTGCTTACCTACTGGACAGGCAAACTTCCAATGCCTGGAAAATATCTGAAAAAGCCAGAAACAAGTCTGGATATATAAATATATAATATATATAAATATCATGTACCTGTATATAAAACAGGAGACCTGGAGAGTCCTGCAGGACTCTTCTTGAGGTTGGACACTGAACAGTTATGGGAAGGAAAGAGCTGAGAAGTCTAAAAACAAAGCTGGCAAAAAAAAAACATTTAAAATTCTATGAATTCTGGCAACTCATTTGTCATTTTGTACTGCAATGAAAGTTCCATGGACTGGTATTTTGCCGCTTTTGGGGATTGTAGGAGACAGCTTTATACAAAGTAAAATAGAATAACATTAAATCTCCTTCTCCATTGCCACTCAGAGAAAATTGTGTTGATGAAAAATTGTATTTTCTTTGATTTAGGGTTGTCTCCAAAATGCATGATGCACTGAGCTCCCGTCTCTGTCCTAGCTCCTGCCAAACTAGCACCTCGAAAGCAAGAAATTGCAAGTAGATAAATAGGGACCACTTGGGTGGGAAGGTAAACAGCTTCCATGTACTCCGGTGTCTAGGCATGCCTGCCACATGTCCACGGAAACGTCTGCAGATGCAGACAGCGCTGTATGGCTCTTTGGCCATAAACAGAGATGAGCACTGAACCATAGAGTCGGGTATGACTGGCTTTCGAGCAAAGGTGACCTTTACCTATCAAAATGTGATCAAAACCAGAAAAAAACAGTGGGGTGGGAAAGAGATAAGAAAGATCTTGGAGCATTTCTTCTGAATCCCAAAATCTGGTCTGCTGCTTTCAAATGGCTGTTCTCTCTTCCTTGCTGGGGAAAGGCCTGATTTGAAATGAATCATGTGAGGCTTTGCGATGGATAAGCACAAGGAGATAAGACTCTCCCCCACCTCCAGTTAAAACAGCTCACTCTTCTGAAGTGAGGGTTGGAACTATAAAGACCCCCGCAGCCCCAGAGACCTCTGACCATCGCTTATTCAGGTTCTGACCTCCAGGTGTGTTGGTTTTAATTTACCACCCATAGAACTCTATCTCCCTGCCAGAAGGGAGCAGAAAGCTCCCATCCCTTGAGTTTGGAGAGTGGAGGAGTCCATTAGCTACGCAGTGTTTCTCAATCTTTTGAACTTTAATTCCCAGAAGCCTAAGTCAATTCCCCAAAGTACTGATCAGTCAATGTACCGATTTAGGCTTCTGGGAATTGAAGGCTTAAAAGATTAGGGTTGGGGTCTTCTCCTTCTTTCGTGTCCAGTTAAAACTTTAAACTGCCAAAATGAAGCCACCTTCTTGACTTTACTGTTGCTCAAAATTTAATCATCATTGGTACACCATTTCTGGTAGCAGTTGATAGACCATCAGGTGAACTGGGCTCTGTGTCTCTCCGCATTCACACAGTGTTTGTTGTCCGCCAGTAGCCCCCACTTGTTGGTCTTACATTTAGCTACTCCAACCTTCAGCTTATTCAGGGTCCTCCAAGTGACATGGGGAAGGTTGACATCCTCAGCCATATCCTCCTTGTCCAGTGAACTCCTTCCTCCACCTTCTACTTTGGTTTTGCTCTTGTGTACCCTCAAGAATGTACCATTGCCTACCCTCAAGCGAAAGGGATAAGGTTAGTGACAGTGACTGAACCGACTTCGCTTGCAGCAGTTTCAGAGAAGGAACTTGTCCGTGGAATTGGGCCAGTGCCTTTGGGGTTGGAACCGAGGCTTCGGCTGCCTTAGGTTCAGGAGAGGCCAAATCCCCCCTTCCACCCAGTCTAGTTTCTTGCCCTGTTTCATTCTGCCAATAAATTTTCAAAATTGTCAGTCCTAGGCGGAATGTGGAAGGAAGATCCTTTCCCTCAAAGGGGTGTCTTTTTGAGACTTTTGACAATCACCCATGGTGGGGCACAAGGTGGAGAAAGCTGCATTTAGGTTCCGCTGGGAACCCCTAAATGCACCCCAGGGGAGCGTGTCGTTCTAGAGCAGGGGTTCTCAATGTTTTCAAGCTGAGGGCAAGGTCACACTCCCTTAGACAGCTTGGGGGGAGGGCAGATGGTCATTTTGCCTTGTCTGCCACACATGGTACTTCCGGGTGTGGCGGAGACAGTGGGAGTGCCACATGAATTGGTGTTGCAGGCCACATCTGGCCCCAGGGCCATAGGTTGAGAACCCCTGTTCTAGAACTTAACCCTTTCACACCACCCCAATAGCAACTATAACAGTGGCTGCAGCATGGCGCCATTAAGGAAAACTTGGAAGTCCACCTGGCAGTGCTTGGTGAGGCCACTCACACGTCTCTTGACCCCATTTTGGGTCAAGCAAGGAGCCTTAATGCAGACTTGGTGTACCCGATAGTTTGACGGTTCCCTCGCCTATTTTGAAGGGGCATCTATTTGATTTAAGGTCGTCCAATTTTATTATGCCTTTATTTATGGTCTTGTTTTGGAAAAGCCAGTTTGTTCAAGACTGAAGCAATATCTAGGCTGCAGTTCCCACAAAAATGGCTAAAGTAACAAACCCAAACCCTCAACCGTCTCTGTTTTTCACTTTGCTGCTACTTCTTCCTCACTCTGGCAACAATAGCATGTCTCTCTCTAGAACTCTTACAGATTTTGCAAAAACTCACCCCAACAGGGGGTGCTGGGGGGAGAGGAGAGCTGAGTCCTATAAAACAGTACTATAAATACTCCTGATGGCATCTGGATCACATTCCCCTCCCTCGGCATTCTCCCCCTTCCCTCCATTTAAAGAAAGGGAGGGTAAGGTTCTTTTCCTTGGTCTTCATGGCATTCGTTAATCTCCTCTGAACAAATGCTCCAGGTAGGACAAGCAGCAGAGGATCCCAGGCTGGCGAACTTTCCACCTTATCCATCTCTTAGAAGTCTTAACCCTCGCCCAACATAAAAGAGGAACTGCCTTCCTCACCTTTTGCCCAAATTCTTTGGGATCTGTTGGTCAGTCAGAGCTTTAAGGTAAAGGTAAAGGTTGCCCTTGCTCAAAAGCCAGTCGTATCCGACTCTAGGGTATGGTGCTCATCTCCATTTATAGCCAAACACCCAGCGCTGTCTGCGTCTGCAGACATTTCTGTCGACATGTGGCAAGCATGACTAGACACCAGAGTGCACGGAATGCTGTTTACCTTCCCACCCAAGTGGTCCCTATTTATCTACTTGCTATTTCTTGCTTTCAAAGTGCTAGGTTGGCAGGAGTTGGGACAGAGATGAGAGCTCACTTAGTTCAGCGTCTTAACCACTAAGCCACTTCAATCCCTTAAAGAAAAGCTCAAGTATTGGAGAGAAGTATTTCCTACAGGCCAACAAGCCCATAGTAGCCCCTGCCCGCCTTTCATGGTCTCCAGAGAATCAGTCCACGAGGTCAAGATCCTGGAGCACCTGCTTCTTGGAAGTACAGGATCCTGGAGTAGATCATCATCAAAACAGCCTCTCTGGTTTCTTCTCCCTTTTTCTGTGAGAATCCGTTCACTCCTCGTCTAAAAAGTCGCTTCTTTCTGGAGAGAGAAAATGGCAGGCGGTGACTGGAAAGAAGTCGGCTGAAGACCTGGGTCAACAGAGCTCTAGTTGGGGTGGGAGATTAACTGGAGGGGGCTTGAGAGACATTGAAGGCACAGTGATGCTTAAAGGAATGTCCAGAGCGACAGAAGAGTGTAAAACCTCAGAGGTTAAGACCATAAGCTCTTTGCCCTTTGACAGCTAAAGCCTCGGGGTCTCTCCCACCTGCTGGCCCTCGAGTCCTTCCTCCTTCCCTAAGAACCTCAGGCGCGGTTGTATGGAGTGCTTCTCTTCGGCGTTTTCGCCTCCTGGGCAGCGTGGTGGAGAAACCCAGCTAAACTTGGTGCTCAAAGCTCTCTTTAGGTCTCACGGGAGGCAACTGTGTCCTCTCTCTCTCTCTGTGAAATCTCAATCACCTCCCATCTTAAACTCTAAAATAGGGATTCTCAACCTGAGGCCCATGGCACAATTTCATGTGGCCCCACCACCACCTCCACCACACCAGGAAATGTCAGCTTCATGGCCATTTTACCCTTTCTCCACCACACCAGGAAGTGCCATGTGGTGGAGGAAGGGTAAAATGGCAATCCCCCCCCCCCCAGCTGTCTGAGGGAGCAAGATAAGGCTCCCAGCTTAGAAAGGCACAGACCTCCTGCTCTAAAACTTGAGAAATCTTGAGTGGCTGTATGTGGAGCAGGTTGATACAAGTTGGTGAATAAAGTAAGGCACGGGTGGCCAAACATTTTGGGCTGTGGGCCAGTCATGTGGTTCAACAGGCCAGTCACGTGGTTCCTCCCACCAGAAACAGAATGTGCCCACACCACCCTCGTTGCTCTGTTTTACTTCTGCTGGATGAATTGGTGTTGGGGGCTGGAAGTAACGCAATCATCAACAGAAACCCTTTAACAAGAAAAGTTTTTGACTTGATAGCCTGTGTTAGTCTGTACAAGCACATCAGAGAGTAGACAAAACAAAACAAGACAAAATCATTTTGGCACCTTAAAGACTGAACAAACTGCTGTATTTTAATGTTAGCTTTCGTAGATCAAGTCCTCTTCATCAGACATAAGAGTGAGACTTCATGGCATCAATTTAATGCCATGAAGTCTCACTTTTACGTCTGATGAACTTTTTAGTTTTTAAGGTGCTACAATATTTTTGTCTTGTTTTGTTTACTCTCTGATACCCGTTCACAATAGAATAAGACTCTTTCTTAAAAAAAAGAAGAAGAAGACTGCCACACCATCTGCAAAAGGAACACGTGTCTTCTAAACTCTCTGGGTCTTTCTTTAGAAATGAGTCCGGATTTATGTCGTTTTACACATCAAGCTGGAGCTTTCGCAAGTGAAGCTCAGAAGCGATGATGAGAAAACTTTGACATAGTAAAAATGTAATTCAATACAGAGTGAAAGAGAATCTGTGTGTGTGTTTTTCAGTTGAATGCATATGATAACCAAATTACCTTTCTGTGCTGCATTTAAAAATAGTAATAATGGAAAACAACTGGGGGGAGTTTATGAAACTACGGTACAGTATTTGCCACCAGAAATCTCAACCTTAGTGTTTTGAGGGAATGGTTTAAGACGTATGTATTCAGGGTAAAATTTTCATTTTATAGACTGTAGCTGTACAGTATAATGTATAGGATTACACAAAAGGAAGGCCCATTGAGCACACTGGATCTTACTTTTGAGCACATGTAAATCCTAAATTGGCTAAGACACATGGTTGGGTTTTTTTTTTTTGGGGGGGGGGGAAGGAGCCAAGCTATCACTTATTTTCTAATTCAGCTTCTATTTTGTATTCACACCAAAAACATCATCCACCCGTATGCATAGAAAGGATTTTTTTTTTTTGGGGGGGAGGGAGTTTAATTGGAACACGTGCAACTGGCACATATTGCTCACTAACTACATTTCACACCAGGAAAGAAAATTAGCCCAGTGCTCTCCAACTCCTGTGTACCTAGAAGAAAATTGCTTTTGGCCACTGTAAAGCACACGGAAGAGGAGAGATCATGATGTGATTCATCTAAAGAAGCAAAGTTTTAGATTGGGAAATACTTTTTTTGGATAATTGAAAAGTTACTATAAGTCAATTTTTTTTGGTGAGGCTCAAATAGATAGGTATGGTAAAGGTCACCTTGCTCGAAAGCCCATCGCATCTGACTCTAGGCTTCAGTGTTCATCTCTGTTTATAGCCAAAAGCCAGCACTGTCTGCGTTTGCAGATGTTTCCATGGACATGTGGCAGGCATGCCTAGACACTGGAGTGCACTGAACACTGTTTATCTTTCCACTGAAGTGGTACTTATTTATCTACTTGCAATTTCTTGCTTTTGAACTGCTAGGTTGGCAGGAGCTGGGACAGAGACGGGAACTCACTTGGTTGTGCAGTACTCTGGTATCGAACTCCGATCTTCCAGTTTTCAAGTTCAGCATCTTAACTACTAAGACACCGCAATCCCTTCAAATAGATACTTTAGTCCAATTTTTTTGACTTTGCCTTGACCCTAAATTTTATATCACCTTTGCTTGACAAAGAGATCTGAAGAATTCGAAAGCTCACTTAGTACTCTAACTCTTCAGGGATCCAGAAGAAGTACACTACTGTATTATCCTGCCCAGAAATTTTTAAAGTAAATTTTTGAAGCAGCATTCAAATGCATCCAATCAGAAATAAATTGCATTGTGCTTGGCATGGTTGACTTCCAAGAAAGTGGATGTGGGATTCAGCCGCCAGCCTGCAACACAACAGATATTACATAGATGTCACCTTAAGTTAGAACAGATTGTGTATGCTGTGTTCTTTCTTATCCTACATTACCACGATTCACACAAAGAAACAGGAAATGGAAGGAGTCCAGAATGATTTTTTCTGTGTTTGTTTGAGTTAGGGAGATGTGTGAATGCTCCAGGAAAAGCTATGGCTTTTTTTAAAAAAAGGCACCTGAACCAAAATCATCTCACAGCAAAAATCATCTAACAGCATCACTCAGAATCCTCTTTCCCCTGCTTTACAGTCTTACAACACTCACAAGTAACAAAAAAGTATTATGAGCTTGATTTGGAAAATGCCTTTTGATGGTTTCCAAACAGTGGATTGTATTGCTTGACACCTAATTGGAGCTCATTATTCTAATTGCTGTTGTTACCCTCACCACCCATTGGAATAAGTCGGGTACCTCTTCTCTGTATGGTGGCTAGAAGGTGTGAAGATCCAGTATAAGGTGTTCCTTAACTCAGCTCATTTGAAGGTTGAGGACTTGTAGTCCCTTGTCAATGCATGAGAGGAGGAATCTGAGTCCCACCTCCTGTTCACTTTGATTTCTCCTTACATTGACTATACATTATACTTGTACGCTACTCCTTTCTAAGTGTGCATTTTTCTGGTCTGTGACTGTGCTTGGAAGGGACAGAAATGCAATAAGAGGTAGAGGAGGCAGGAGAACTTGCTGGTGGGTCTCCTCAAAGAAGTTCTCAGGTTTTTCTTTCCATCTGATACATGTGGTAGACTGGTTCCAGTAATGGGCTAGTATTCAGGAAACCAGAGGTTGAATTCTTCATTGGGCCGGGAACTCAATGGGTGGGGTAGGGCCACTGTCACCATCTCAGCCTGCTCTACCTGGCCCAGTGGTTGTGAAGACAAAGTGGGGGGGGAGGGGGAAGGAGTGCCACGTGGGCTGCCTGAACCTCATTGCAGAAAGGCAGATCATAAAATATAACACAGGGGTGCCCAAACTTTTCAAGCCACGGGCCAGTCACATGGTTCAGTGGGCTGGACACTTGGTTCCTCCCACCAGAAGCAGAAGTCAAATGTGCCTTGAGTCTGTTTTGCAACATGATGAGATAGATTTTAGGCTGCCATTTTCTCTGCTTAAACCGGGTTGCCCAAACTATGGCCCATGAGCTAGATCTGGCCCCCAACATACTCATCGTTTCTGGAAGCAGAAGTGAAATGTGTCCAAAGCGGTGCAGGCTGGATGAATTGGCATAGGGAGTTGGATGTGGCCCACAGGCTGTAGTTTGGGCAACCCTGATATAACAAAACAATGGGAAGTCCACTGCAGTCTGCTCGGAAGCATATGCAAAGAAAGCTTGCTAAGGTTGATTTTATTTGTTTGGTGGGATGTAGCTGGTCTTACAAAATGATCTGTTTTCTTCTCCTTTTAGGCAAATTGATGGTACGGATGGTGATTGCCAGCAGAGGAGGAAGAGGAGGAAGAGGAATGGTCAGCCAGAAGGCAACGGGAGGAGCAACATCTCCTTAGAAGAAGGGGAGGGAAATGTCCACCGGACGGAGGGTGAAGTGGCATGTCCCCCACTGCGAGAAATATCACTGGCAGAAACATGTGTTTGTGGCCCAAGGCAGAAGGAGTCCAATATGGATGGAAGTGACAAGAAAAGCACCTGTCTTTTAGGAGGCATTTTGTCCACCTTTCTTCTGATCACAGCCCCACCCCCTTTTGATCAGCATCATTTGCTCTTCAAGGGAAACTCTTTAACTGGGTCGAGGGACTCATTTTTAATTGGTGTTGGGAGCCTCCTTTACTGCATGTCAGCCCTCTGAACAGAGGACCCGAGGGCAAGAAAGGAGCCCAGGAGGTTGATCAGCGCATAGATGGCCTTGCAAGATCGTCCTGTCCTCATTGCACCATTGGGACTGTTTGGGGAGCAGAGGACTGAGGAACTAAGGCTGGACAGTTTTTGTACTGCCCCACCCTTTTTGTGCTCTGGTGTCTAGTCATGTCTGACACATGACCACAGAAATGTCTGCAGCAGCAGACAGTGCAGGCTCTTTGGTTGTAAGTGGAAATTAGCACTGATCCCTAGTGTTGGATATGACAGGCCTTTAAACTAAGGCAGGGGTGCCCATACTAGTCTGTGGGCTGGATCTGGCCACTGGCACCAATTCATCTGCCCCACACTGCCCTCGTCACTCCTGGAAGTGGAAGTATAATGTGCCCATATGGGTGCATTTTACTTCCACTTCCAGGAGTGACGAGGGTGGCATGGGTCCTGGTGTCGGGGCCCAAATCCAGCTGACCATAGTTTGGACACTCCTGGATTAAGCTGAGAAAATAGCAGTTTAAAAATCTATCATCCTGTTGCAAAACAGATTGCAAGGTGTATTTTACTTCCGCTTCCAGTGGGAGGAACCATGTGACCGGCCCACTGAACCACATGACTGGCCCATGGCCCAAAAAGTTTGGTGGCCCCTGAGCTAGGGAGACCTTGACCTTTTACTTACTTACATTCATTTGACTTGTATTTCTCCCAGCTGAGTGAAATGCTGTACAAGTCGAATGAATGAATGAATGAATGAATGTAAGTAAAAGGTCAAGGTCTCCCTAGTTCGAGGGCCAGACATATTCGACTCTAGGGGGTGGTGCTCATCTCCGTTTACAGCAGGCGCCATCCTAGGAGTTATATGCCGTAAAATGTCTAAAATAAGGTTGTTAAGCTTTCGTCTCAAACACACAAAATCTTGCGTCGGTACTTCGAACGTGTTGTGTGCTTAACTCTAGGAAGTGGTAGCGGTGTTTGTCTGCACAAGGATATCAGAAAGTAAACAAATAATAAAAATAAAAGGTCAAAAACCGTTGTGGCATCTTAAAGTCTAACTGTTGTATTTTAACGTTAGCATTCGTGGATCAAGTCCGCTTCGTTTTACCACTAGGGAAATTTCCCCGAATATTCAGCTTTGACATGGGGAAACAGTTGGGAAAGTCAGAGGCTCACTAGGTAGAGTGCACTGTTTCACTTCAGGCTGCGGGAGAGGTGGAGAAGGAGGAAAGGAGGGACACCCTGTATTAATGCTTCATCCGCAGGGGGGAAAAGAGGGGGCTCAAAGCTTTCTAAAGAGTTGAATGGCGAAAAGTTTTGATTTGTTTTTTTTAAACTTCGCAGCGGACAGTACAAAATGCCATCATTTGGAAAAGTTACAGTCTGGAGTTGAATGGTTCACCTCGAGGTCTCCGCCCATTACCGCTGAATTGCGCCGCGCACAAAAGCTCGATCCATCTTTGGCTTTTTATGTCCACCGGCAGGAAAGGCATGAGCAGCTGGCGGCGGGGGCAATAAACGGGCTGGGGGAAATCGGTCCTGGGCTTTAAGTGCGAGAGCTGCGGAAAGTCGCCCTTTATTCCGTTTCCCTCGGACTCCCTCCAAATGAATCTATTGCTCTGGATCCTCCATCGCCGCTGCACAGCTTTGGTTTCTCCTCCTGTTAGCATTTCCCCAGGTTGGGTGGCCAATATGGCCTTAAGGTCGGATGACTGTGGACATCATCTGATCCAAAGAAGGAGGGCGACTGCTGATGACTATTTATTTAGCAGTTATTTTAATCTCTTCCTTGCTTTGTTTTGGGAGAAAGGTCTGGCCAAGACCAAGATCCAGGACTCTTTGAAACTGGTTAAAAAGAAACAGATGCAGATAGAAACAGATGAAAGTCAAGTGTTAAAATGCAGTTAAATTATTTTTAGAGCCCTGACTTTTTTAAAAAGTATTTTTTTTTAAAAAAAATATCTAACAACCTTTACAACATTCCCCCATTAAAACCTCCTTCCTCAACAGCCTACTCAAGACTTCCCTAATGCCGGGTGACGTGGCAGTATTGTACATTTTATTTGTATACATGTGAGCTTATACCCGTTCAAAGGAAGATGTGTGTCCATGTATGTCAGGGGTTCTCAATTGTCAAACTGAGGGTCAGGTCATACTCCCTCAGACAACTTCGGGGAAGACAGCCATTTTGCTCTGCCTGCCACTCATGGTGCTTCCGGGTGTGGGAGAGGTAGTGAGGGGCCACATGAAATGTTGCTGTGGGCTGCATCTGGCCCCAGGGCCATAGGTTGAGAATCCCTGATGTATGTGAAAGGTGTGGGTGTCTTCTGCATGGTGATCCAGCCCAAAATTTAGAGGAGTGCCCCACAACTCTTTGGAGTAGGCATCTTGGCATGAGATGATAGGGAACATGGACAAGTCTGTCCTTTCGATAAGGGGAAAGGTCTCCATTGTTCAAAATCCAGTCATGTCTGATTCTAGGATGCAGAGCCAGCGCTGTCTGCATCTGCAGTCATTTCCATGGTCATGTGGTGGGGGTGACTACATGTCAAAAGCACATGGAATGCTGTTACTTTCCCTACTGAAGCGGTACCTATTTATCTACTTGCAATTTCTTGCTTTCAAACTGCTAGGTTGGCAGGAGCCACTGCATCCGGTTTTACAGTTTAATTAGCTTTTGTCGAGAGAACATATCAGCCCTGCCATTCTGTTTCATTGCCACCAAAGAAGCCTCAAAGAAGCGTCTGGCTTTGGAATTCCAGCCCTGGAAAAGAACTTGATTATCAACAGGGTTTCTTATTCCTCTGAAACACAGTGGAAGATCAAACACCTTCCAGATCCAGCGGTCCTACCAACTTCCATTTTCTCTATAAATACCACTTGTTTCATCTGTTTTCTTCCCGTTAGCTCAGAGAAGTTCCAAGAAAAGAGTTCCCATCTCTGCCATGCTTTCCACCCGAGAGATGTGATTCCATCATGTTTTGATCAATACACCTCAATTTCTGATGCTAGAATACACTTCCGTAGGAATAAACCCCGGCTGGGGGGAGTATGATTTTTATACAACCTAGAGAAGGATTCAGTTATGGCACCTTTAAACTTCGGTAGAGCGCTGATCCTAATTCATCAGATTGAAACAAATCCGATCCAATTTCCTAAGCAAACTCAGCGTTTAAATCAAGGCAGCTTCTTTAATCTAAGATGATGTCTAAGAACTTACGGCAGTTCCTTACATTTTCTTGCTTGTTAGGGACAAAGGTTAAAACACAACACAGAACAACACGTAGAAGCTGTGAAAGAGCAAAACAATGGTGTTTATAAAGAGGACAGAACCGGTGAGGGCAGCTCTGCTGTAAAAAGGCAGAAGAAATGATTTCTTGGAAAGCCGAGAAAACAGAAAGGTGAGTAACGCCTTCAGTTGAAAAGATCACAGGATTGGGACGGGAAAATGAATTAGTGCCACTGGTAGACACATCACTGAAAAGTTTCTCTTGCATTCAAAAGTTTTTGCCAAGGAAGGGAAAACTGACTTACTTCCCCTTTGCACAAAGAAGCAACTCCCAAATCTCTCCACAAATAGAGAACCAGTTCTGGTATATTAGTAAAGGTAAAGGTTTCCCTTGCTCGAAAGCCAGTCGTATCTGACTCTAGGGGTCAGTGCTCATCACTGTTTCAAAGCCGAAGAGCCAGCGATGTCTGCTTCTGCAGACAACAGTTATATCCAGCCCGTTATCTCGTTTATAACATTGTCCAGTGAGTTGACCCTAGAAAGCCTGGGAACCAGGTAGAAAAATAATCGCCTTCACTTTCTCATTCCCTGCCACGGATATATCGAGGGATGTCACTTTTGAACCAGAAAGAAGTAAGAAAAATTACTTTGGGGATTATAAATCCCAGAATCCACCAACCCTGTTGGAATTAGAGGTTTTTTTTTTGGGGGGGATGGTAGGGTTTGGATTCAGGAACTACACTTCAAGAAAGAAACTTTTTAAAAAAGCTCTGGTCTGAACAAAGGCGTCCTACATCTCAGTGACTGCTTTCCTGAATGATAAGACGTGGCATTTCTTCAACTAATCGACTGGTTTTAACGCATGCCAGGTCCGACTTTCAGAGGGCGTGAAAAATAACGGAGTTGCCCCTTTCCTTGTCGTTCACGTTGGCGACCCATAGGCGCAACGGACACTTAGTCAGTGTCCGGAGTGGGTCTCAATCAAGTATTGAGACAGTGACTTTTGTTCTGAGCGGCCATGATGAGCGCTGCGCAGTGCAGAAATTTCATTTTAGTGAAACCAACAACCCAACCCGTCCCCGAATCAAGATCATTTTGTTTGCAAATATATTTGAGGGCAGTAAACACAGCCCTGACTTCCGTCAACTCATGCTTGGAGTCACTCAGGTAGAATTTCCCAAGTTTCATTCGTGAACTTACAATTCTTACTGCACCCACTTTCGTTTATTGGATTACTTATACCTAGATCTACATCTTAAGGATTCTTATTTCTGAGTTGCAAATCTAAATAAACCATAGAAATAAATATATTTGTTCATTAAAAATCCATGTTAATAGAAAGGTTATACATCCAAATAATGTCCAGTGAACATGCACAGCTACTCTGGATCTCTAATACAAAAATGTATACTGTATTCCATGATATCCATGCTTACGTCTGATGAAGGAGACTTGATCCATAAAAGCTAACATTAAAATACAGGAGTTAGTCTTTAAGGTGCCACAGCTTTTTTTGGTATTTTTTTGTTTGTTTACTTGCTGATATACTTCACAGACTAACATGGCTAGCACTTCAAAAACATCCAACTAAGAATTTATAGGATTGCACATATGTTTAAACAAAATAGGGGAAATGAATGATTGAAACAAAGATATATTATTGGACTACAGACCGAAGGACAAAACTGGGTAGATTGACTACAACTCTCAAAATCCAGTGTACATGTGGACTGTAAACTGCAATATTAAAAAGTAATTTTTCCAAGCTTTGGATTTAAGATATCTGTCCCAATGATTCCTCACATATATGCACACTTACATTGGGAATTAGTTATGTTAGACAGTCCTGTAAGCAAAAGGGTAGGATAATATGTATTCGTGAAATGCCATACTGAAACACTGTGCATAATTTATTAAAGCATTTTAAAAATACATCATACAAACATGGTTTCATTTGCTTTTTGTAACTTTTTGTAAGAAATCTGATATGTGATCATGCAGTGCATTCTTATACCTGCTCATTCACAAGATAGTCCCATGGTTTTCAGTGGAGATTACTGGCAAGTACCGGTAAGAGTATTCCATTTTTGCCTCCACCAAAAGTTTCTATACGGAGACTTCCTCATTTATAGTTCATAGCCTAAACCTATTCAGAGTGAAAATGTACATATCATATTGGATTTCTTAGTTGCAGCTTTCGAAAGAAGTAGTGGTTGGTTAGTCTGTGCAAGCATATCAGACAAAAACAAACAAACAAACGAACAAGTGACAAAAACATTGTGACACTTTAAAGATTAATAGCTATACTTTAATGCAAACCTTCATGGATCAAGGCTTCTTCCTCAGAGGAAACAGACTTGATTTCCAAAAGCTCACATTAATATATAGCAGTTAATCCTGAAGGTGTCACAAAGTTTTTACCATTTTTTTCCCCTGACAACTCCTTAAGTACACATGTCTGGAGATAGCAGAACCTACTTCTAGGTAAAAATGCATAGGCAGGGGTTGTGCTACATCTTGAATACTGCATCTGAAGAAAAAGGGGAGGCTCTTGCTTACAGAAAGTATTCAAATAGGTGAATTTTTCAAATGCAGTATTTCAAATTTCAAAGTATTTAAACTGGTGAAATATTGACAAAGCATTGTTAAGAGATGCTAGTTCTGAAAGATAACCTCATTAGCAGAAGTGCAACACCACAATGTTTATTTGGCATCCATTTACTAACCATTTACCCCACATCAAAATCAAATCTCACTGTAATACATCTGAATACCAACCAGGGATCTTCTGTTATTACCGGTTGTAAAAAGCCTCACTGATTTGTAAACTTATCTGTTATATTAACCAACCGTTGTGTACTTCTGTATCCCCACCTGATATGTGTAAATTAATGCCATGAAGTCTCACTCTTTTGTATGATGAAAGGGACCTGATCCACAAAAGCTAACATTAAAATACAATTGAAGGTGCCACAACACTTTTTGTCCTTTTTGTTTTGTTTACTCTCCGATATTCAAATAGGGGCTCTTTTGATTTCTAGCTCTGTGGTTCCTGCAGGGAGCAGGGGGGCCAGGCTAGATCGTCTAAATAAAACGATGCTACCGGTGCATCCTTCTCGATCCAGATATTTCGGCCATGGCAAGCCAAAGGCTTGCCTATTAAGAACGAATTATGAAGTTTGTTCCTTCGTTATGAAATATCAGTACAAGTAAAACCTCATATAACACTAAAACCTGGTTCCACAAGTCTTGGTGTTATATGATTTTTAGTGTTATCTGATGCATGTTAAAATCCTATGGGATCCATAGAGATACATTGTAACCACACAGGCTTTAGCGGTTGTTATCTGTAGCATCCCATAGGATCTTAATGTTATCCGATGCAATTCTTCCCCCCAGATTCCTTAATGTTATACGATTTTAGTGTTATTCGATACTAATGTTATATGAGGTATTACTTGTATATGAATTCTGCTAATTTCAGAGGGACTTACTTCGAAGTAATGGGTTTTAGGATCCGACTCGCGGCAACTACAAGGAACTATGTGTGCTTTAATGGGTCACCCCATTTCTTTAGGTCACGCCCTGGCCGCTTACTTGAAGGACAGGCGGAAAAGGTGGTTCAAATGTCTCTAACTTGGGTTGAAGAAGAACGTCTTTCCCTTGATTTTTCTGTCCTTGGCTCTTTGTCTATAAACAGAGATGAGTACTGAAACCAGAGCCGGGTACGACTGGTTTTCGAGCAAGGACGACCTGATCTGGAGGATGGCGGGAACCGAACAGCTGGACTGCAGGGAGGTGTTTGGCTCGTAGTCGCAGGCTTTGCAGGCTTAAATCTAAATAAACAAAGATCAGCTCGTCAATAGACGGGGAAACTGAAACGTGAGCCCAGGAGAGGCTGCTCTGTTTGCCGGCAATCTCGAATTAGGCCAGACAGTCAGTGTAAACGAAAAGTCAAATGAAGCCCAACAGAACAGGCGCACACCTGCCCGCTTGCCATCAATATCGACTGGAGCTCCGACCGGGGAAAGACGCGAACTCCAAACAGCCGCACGGAGTCCTTACGGAGAGGAGGGGCTGCTGCAGACAAAGGTTTCCCTGCGGGGTGGCTAAGTTTGCCTCCTGCCCTTTCACCGAGGGAAGGCGGCCATGCCCCCCCCCATCTCTTCCCCTTCCTCCTCCTCGTCCAGATCAAACTTTAAAGTGTCAAAATGAAGCCATGTTCTTGGCTTTGTCGTTGGCCAAAATTACATGTTTCTGGTAGGAATCTGCAGACCAGTAGATGAGCCGGATTCTGTATCCCTCCGCATCCACACTGTGTGCTGCTGTCTGCCAGCAGCCTCCACTTGAGCATGTTGGTCTCACATTTAGGGACTCCAACCCTCAGCCTATTCAAGGTCCTCCAAGTGAAGTTGGGGAGGTTGAGTTCCTCAGCCATATCCTCCTTTAATGTTATTCTTTGTCCAGTGAGCGCCTTCCTTCAGCTTCTAATTTGGTTTTGCTCTTACGTGCCCAGTTCTTGCGAAGGGCCGGGAAAATAAGAGATTTCCAAGAATTGAGTGGCTGGACTCGATCAGTCGTGGAAGGTGGGAACTGTGCTTGTCTTGCCTTCTTTCCTGGTTCTCCAATTGGTGGGATTTTCCGGGTGAGGGAAAAATACTCTTTCTGCCTTACTCATTGCAAAAATGCGATCTTAACACCTTAACAGTCGGAATCGACTGTGCGACTGAACAACAACAAAACACCTCTTGGTTTCTCTCAGCTCCTTGCAGCTGAAATTGCCCCCAAGCGGGAACCAAACTTTGACATCCGACTGAGAAAACAACTTTGAGGAACGCCCGAGTTTTCTGAGTGTGAAGGTTGCAGTTCTATGGATGCATCAACCAGTTGAAGTCTGAGCAGCACCTCAGTGGGGCTTACTTCTGAGTAGACCTTTTGAACTGTACTGTTGATGTTGTCAAATTGTACCCCTGTGTGATTGAGGAAGGAGAGCAGATTCTCACTTTAGTGCCACACACAGAAGTCCAACTCACTGAATTCTGAAGGAATTGATTACCAACAATTGTAATCCAGAATCACAGCTGTATAGTTATTCTCTGTATCTCCTTGGGTTCCTTTGACTTGTTGTTTCAGAACCCAGCTGAAGTCCCTAGATGCTGAAACAGGTGATGGTGTTTTCATATTAACCTTTCAAAACACAATTGATCCATAGAGAAAATTCCTACTGATTACAGTGGGGATATATTGTACAGAATCATTCTCTGTTGAAACCCACCCTGAAAGCTATATAGTTTAGCCATCTTTGCAGTTTGTTCATCTTACTTTTTTTAAAAAAAGGTTAGGTCAATGTCACTGATTACAGTGCAACTCACTTCTATGGAAATGGGCACAGTTAGAAGGAATAAGTTTAACTGTTTCTTGGACTCAAGTTACAAACAGCACTATTCTAGCAAGGTTTGTTTGTTTGCAACTGAAGCCTTCCCATGGTTCCCTTTCAGGCTGAGAGGTGACCCCATCCACAAGTCAGCAAAGACCACTTTTTTAGTCCTTTAGATTGCAATGACAACTAGCCAAGGTGGCTATGGACCAGGTGAACTAATACTGTGCACTGTTCAACACCAAAATACCTCGGTGTGACACTTGACAAAACACTCTCTTTTAAGCAGCACTGCCTGAATACCAAAGCCAAAGTTAGTACAAGGAACTAAGTCATCAGGAAACTCACAAACTATAAATGGAGAACTCAACCATCCACACTGTGCACATCAGTTTTCTCCCTGAGCATCTCTGCAGCAGAGTATGCTGCTCCAGTATGGAACACATCCACATCCACAAAAGTTGACATTGGTGTTAATGAAGCCATGCAGATAGTGACAGCATGTCTTAAACCTACACCAGTTGAGAAGATACGTTGTTGGTATTGGTCCACCTAAGATCAGGAGAGAAGTAGCAGCAAATGCTGAGAGAACTAAGCAAGAGAATGACCCTCGACACCCTCTGAATGGATATGAGCCTCAAGTCCACCATCTCAGATACAGGAAGAGCTTTCTGGCAAGAAAAAACATTCTTGAGGATACACAAGAGCAAAACCAAATTAGAAGATGGAGGAAGGAGCTCACTGGGAAAGGAACATCATTGAAGGTAGATATAGCTAAAGATCTCAATCTCCCCTATGTCACCTGGAGGACCCTGAATAGGCTGAGGGTTGGAGTCCCTAAATGCAAGACCAACATGCTCAAGTGGGGACTGCTGGTGGACAACAACACACAGTGTGAATGTGGAGAGACACAGAGTCTGGCCCATTTGTTGGCCTGCTGATTGCTGCCAGAGACAAGCACTGATGAGGACTTGGGTTTGGGCAATGACAAAGTGAAGAAAGTGACTTCATTTTGGCTGTCCAGGGTCTGATCAGGACATGAAAGAAGAAGAAGACCGGAAGATATGATGAATCCAACCTCTTCCATCTTTTTTTTTTTTTATTAAATTTTTATAGGTATTTAAACAATATAAACATACAACAATAAAGTTAAAAAGGAAACAAAATATACAATACAGTACAATACAATAATAAAGAGTTATACACACATTACAGAAATAAGAGAGTTAAGAAAAAAAAAGAATAAATCATGTCATAGAAACAAATTTTCTTCCTTTACATTAATATGAGTACATTACATTAACCATATATAAGCAACCACAACAATAATAATAAAAAATTACCTAAACTCTACTCATCCCGTGTAAAAGCTGCTTAAATCATACTTGATACCATTTTTCAACTCATTCTCTAATACATTTATTTTCCTACATTATCATAGAACACACTTTTATTATCACCCCTGTGATATTTACAATGTCCAGGGGATTGTAAAAACTCATAATTTCCAAAAATCATTTTGTTCAGGTACAGGAGCAACCCCGTTCTTCTTGACAGTCACATATTCCACAAAAGGTTTCCAGATTCTCCAAAAATTATTAACTTTAACTCTTCCTTTTCTTATTTTTAGCTCACAGGTAAGTTTATCATTCAGTGCCAGCTCCCACATTTCTTTATACCAATCTTGTATTTTTATCGAAACATCATTTTTCCAATTTCTTGCAATACAAAGTCTAGCCGCTGACAGCATCACAGACATCAATTCTTTATTATCCTTACTTATATTGAACTTATCAACCTCCGTTAACAAAACTGTGTCCGGACCCCAAGCGAGCTGCATTTCCAATATACTATTTATTTCGTTTTTCACTTTTTGCCAAAAATTTTCCAAACATTTGCATGTCCACCACATATGTATATATGTTCCTACTTCATGTTTACAACGCCAGCATTTATCACTAATCTTGTTATCCATTCGGTGCAGCCCAATTGGGGTCCTATACCACCACCAGATTATCTTATAATTATGTTCTTTCATTCTAACGGACATGGATCTCATAATCCTTTTTCTCCATTTTCTCTTCCAATTTTCCACTGAGATTGTTTCATTTAATTCATATTCCCACTTGTTTTTTAAAACTTCCTGTATGCTTCCACCTTTATTCAGGATTTTATAAATCTTACTTACTACTCCTTTAATACCCATGTCGCCTTTCCTGATCTTACTTAACATAAGTTCAAATAAAGTTAACTCTCTCATTAAACTATCATCTGTCAAATATTTCTTATTCCAATTATTTATTTGAAGAATCTTGAACCAATCTAACTGCATTTGTAAAAATAATTCTCTTTTTCTGTCACTGTCCTTGCATATATTAATCCAATCTTTCAACAAGAGAGCCTCTTTCTCTATTAAAATACTTCTGATCCTACTATCTATTTGTATTGGAAAAGCACTTAAGTCGTCCAGTTCAATAATAGGCGAAGTGCCTGGGACAAGCTCCTCTTTTATTCTGTTCCATTCTTCAATTGTTGTTTTCATCAGTTTACACCTAGGGGATGTTTTTGAATTTACCTTCTTTCCACTTAAGAATATTGATTTATCAAATTTCTGGAACTCTTTCCTTTCAATTTTTTCCCATATTACTTCTTCCCTATTCAATATTTTAATAACATTTCTTACCTGAAATGCCCTGTAATAATCCCGAATATTAGGTATTCCTAAACCCCCCTCTTTTTGAGATATATACCATAATTTTTTAGCTATCCTAGCTCCCCGTTTACCATTACAAAATCTATTGATTATATTTTGATACTCTTTTAATTCTTTATCAGTCAACTTAATTGGTAATACATCAAATAAGAAGTTTATTTTGGGTAACAACATCATCTTACATAATGCAACCCGTCCGAACCATGATAAATTTAGCTTGTTATACCGAATTATTTTCTGTTCGATTTCCTTCTTCTGTTTACCATAATTTAACCCTTTAAGTTCTCCAAAGTTATTAGATATTATTACCCCCAGATATTTAATTTTATTTCCAATCTGAATCTTATACTTCTCCCTTATTTTTTCTTCTTCTTCCTTAGTCCCATTACAGAATAGCATTTCAGTCTTGTCCCAGTTTACTTTCAAGCCCGTCATATCCTCAAACTTACTCAAGTGCTTATCTATATTTTCAATTGCTTTCATTGGATGTTTTGCAATAATAAGAGTGTCGTCTGCATATAAGTTAATTTTATTACCTTTCATTCCTATTATATCCTCATCCTGGCGTATTGAGTTCGCCAAAAACTCCATGGCCAGAATAAACAATGTTGGTGACAATGGACAGCCCTGCCTTGTACCTGCTTCTAAGTTTATATTCCCTGAATATTCACCATTAATTCTAATCCTAGCTGTTCCAAATTGATATAATTTCTTAATCACTCCCTGAAATCTAGTACCAAATCCATATAGTCTAATCGTCTCTTGAATTGTTAACCATTGTAAAGAGTCAAAAGCTTTGAATATATCTAGTGACAAAAATCCCACTTTCTCTTTCTTTTGTTCTGCTAGGTCCATTAGATCTATTACTCTTCGCGTTAAATCTGACATGTATCTGTTTTTGACGAACCCTACCTGATCTTCCTTTATGTAATCAAATATAAAACTACTCAGTCTATTTGATATTATTGATGTGAAAATTTTTGCGTCCTGATTAATTAGTGAAATCGGTCTATACGATTCCACTCTTTCTAAGTCCTTGCCTGGCTTAGGGACTAGAACTATTATTGATCTGTTCCATGACCTTGGAGTTGCTTCACCCTCTAATATTTTATTAAACAATTTACTCAATCTCGGCACAATCCATCCTCTAAAGTCTTTATAAAACTCAGCCGATAACCCATCTTCCCCTGGGGCCTTATCTACTTTTAATTTCTTTATCGTTTCCTCAATTTCTCTTTCTGTGATTTCTCCCTCCATTATATTTTTGTGATCTATTGATATTTGTGAAATTCCTTGAGTTTCAAAACATTCTCTAAGTTTGTCCAAATTTACCTCTCTTTTTGAGTACAGTTCGTTATAAAAATTTTCTATTATCTTCATTTTATCCATTTTTTTATTACATCTCTTTCCATTTTTGTCAATCAATACCCCAATTTGACTTTTGGTTTTCTTCTCTCTTGCTGCCTTTGCTAGTAATTTAGAATTCTTATTACTGTACTCAAAATATTCTCTTTTTAAATAAATCATATCCTTTTTAATTTTTTCAATATCTTTCCCATCCAATTCCTTCTTAATTTTTTGTATATCCTCAAGAATTCTCTGATTCTTCGTTCTTGCATGCTCCAGGTAAAGTTGTTTTAGTTTTATTTCTAACTCCTGATACCTGCTTTTTTTCTGTTTATTTTTAATACTATTTAATTTTATGGATTCCCCTCTAAATATCGCTTTCATTGTATCCCATACCGTACTATAGCTGACCTCTTCGTTATCATTCCAATTCCAATATTCTTCCCATTTCTGCATTACATTTTTCTTACTAACGTCATCCCTAAATAAGTTTGAATCGTATCTCCATTTATACTCCTTTTTCCCCCCGTTGTCCAATTTTATTTCCATTAATATTTTTGCGTGGTCTGACTCTTTGAACATCCCTATTTTAATATCCTCAATAGTTCTAATTAACCCCTCTGTAACAAATATATAATCTATTCTAGAATACGTATTATGTACGTGGGAGTAAAAAGTATATTCCCTTTCATTCCCTTTAATTTCCCTCCATGTATCTTTTACCCCCAGTGTCTTAATCCAATCATCCAAAATATACTTTTTACTCTTTTTCTTACTACTTGTACTATCAATTTCAGATCTTATTAGATTAAAATCCCCTGCTATAATCATATTTTTTGTTCCTTCTCTTTCTAATATTTTTCCCATCTTATTTAAAAACTCTTCTTGCTTATCGTTTGGGGCATATATATTAATAAGTGTAACTTCCTCCTCATCTATATTTCCTTTGATTATAAGGTATCTGCCTTCTGGGTCAGCTATACTGTGTGTCATATTAAACCCTGCCTTTTCTGAAATTAAAGTTGCAACTCCTCTTGCCTTTGATGAGCCATAGGCCTTCTCATAAATTTGTATCCCTCTCAGGACTATTTTATTTGTTTCTGCAGACTTCTGGTGGGTCTCTTGAAGAAAGATAATATCTGCTTTCTCTTTGTTAAGTGCAATCTGTAATTTCCTCCTTTTTAATACATTGCCTGTACCCTTCACATTCCATGTTAGTATTTTTAAATTCTTAACCATCTAATTTTATCATCTTTCTTAATTTTTTACAATGCTCCCTGGACGTGTACCACCTATCCCCTATCTTACAAAAACTATAAGAACTAAATAATAAACAAAGATAATCTAAAAACATATTAAGACTAACTTGAAAAACATAATAAAAAAATAAACAAAAAAACTTACCTATTCTTCTGCTTTGTTTAAACCTCCCCACTTCCTTTTCAAGAATGTCGCCTCCGTATGCCAAAGAGGGGAGGGGGGGACCGGAGCAGGATGACATTGCTTTCCCTGTAGCTCCCCTCCTCCCTCCGCCAATGTTTCTTTATTATTCATTATTCTCACTCAACAATTTCAACACTCGGATCCGACGTGTCCATCCCCCCCACCGCTCCCCCCTCCTCCCCCTCCATCCTCAAAACTGGTGCCATTTCCCCAGACATATACAAATCCGTTCTTAATTCAATCCATTCACTTGTAGCCACTTTAATTAGACCAATGTGAGTTAGATAGCCCAGAATGTCCATCTTCGAGTCAAGAATATGCATTTTTTTATCATAAAAAAAACTCAGTTGTTGCGGGAATCTCCAGTTATATTTGATGCCCTTGGAGGTCAGCAATTTTGTAACTGGTTTCATCTTGTATTTCCATCTTCTTTCCTCTGGGGCAATATCATTGTAGATTTCCACATCATCATCCTCAATTTTTAGAACGCCAGAACCAGCTTGTTTAATATAAGCCATTACTTTAAGCTTATCCGCCCAATTTGTAAATTTGACCAAAACATTTCTTGGTACATTCTTACCCCTTCTACCCCCAATTCTAAAAACTCCTCCAAGATCCTCTGGTACAAAATTTTTCCCCATTTGTAACGAATTAAGCCAATCAACTATCCTATCTTTAAGCTTGTCTGGCGTTCGTTCAGCCATTTTTCTGATCACAATGTTCTGCTTTCTCTGCCCCTCTTCCACCAAAAGTATCCTTTTCTCTTGTGCCGAAACTCTTGCTGAAGTTGCATGTTCCTGAATAAAAAGTTCATTCGCTGTTATTCTCACTTGTTTTACATCCTCTTGAATTGTGTCTGTAATCACTTTAATCTTTTTAGTATTCTCTGTAACGTCTTTTTGTAAGTCAGTAAGAGATCTCGCCAGACTCTCATGTTGGAGTCTAGCAATTTCTCTGTCCTTCTTCATTTCTTCATTGTTTCTTTTTATTTCTAATGACATTTGTTGTAACATCTTAAACATCTTGTCCATATCAGATGATTCAAAACTGGGCGTATCCATCGTAGCTGGTGTCTCCAAGACCGGTGATGGGGTGTGTCTTTCCTTCTCCTTCTGGTCCTTCTGTTCTTTTTTATCCCTCCTTGTCTTCGGTTTAACCACTTCCTCCTCCTCTTTCCCCCGCCCTCCCTCCATTATGATTCCAAAATTTTCCAGAAGAAAAAACCAGTAATCAATCAAATATTTCAATCTATTTGAATTAAAATGTAAAACCAATTATTTTTATGTATTTTTATATGTTTTAGTCAGAAATTCCAAATTATTTCCTAATTAATTAATTAATTAATCAATTAAACAATTAATATATTTTATATTTCCAAATTCGAAATTCTAATCAATGAACTTGATAAATTGATTGATTACTTAATAAAATTGACCAATTAATAAGAGAAGATAAATTTAATCACTTTCCCTCTTAATCAATCAAATCTAATAAATTGATCTACTTAGTATAAGATAAAAGAGCTTAAAAATCTAAAATGTATATGTAATATGTATGTAATAAAAAAGTTTTAGACTTAATAGGTTTAGTAAATTTAATAGTTTTTAATTTAATTTATTTTGTAAGATTAATAAGAAAAATTAATAAAGTTAATACATTAGTAGATTTGATAAATTAGAAAGCTTGGGTAAAGTCAAAAAGTGGGAGAAGAGGGGGCAACCTCTTCCATCTTAAGACAGCTGCAGGGCCGTAGCCAGGATTCTAGATTTGTGGGGAGGGGGTGATTTTTTTCCAGGAGGGGCAACAAAGTCTCTCACACACATATATAACATTGGTGTCCTGGTGTGGGTTGGGGGCATGTGGGCTGTTAGCTCAGGAGGTTTTCCACCCCCGGCCCCCCTCTGGCTACGGCCTTGGACAGCTGGGAATTACTCAGTATGAAATCAACCCTGACTGCTCCTTAGAAGGTTAAATAGTAAAGATGAAGCTAAAGTACTTTGGATATCAAATGAGAAGAGAGGATTCACTTGAGAAAGCCTTGATGCTGGGAAAAGTGGAGGGCAAAAGAAAAAGGGGGTGGCCAAAAATGAGGTGGCTAGATGGTATTGTAGAGACAATGGGCACAGAACTGAGTGAGTTGAGGAGGATGGTGGACAGAAGTGCCTGGCGAACTGTGGTCCATGGGGTCACAAAGGGTCGGAATCGACTGTGCGACTGAACAACAAACTCTCATCCAGCCTAACTTTGTGCAGGCATAGACTTTGTGTGTATCCAAGCTGAAGAAGGCTTGTATTTAACCTAATTTGGCTTCTCCTTTGATCCATTCCCATCTCTATCTTGGGTCTTCTGCTAGGATGTCTCTGTTACGAATCATGGTGGCCATCACATGGAACATCTCTGAGTTTTGCCTATGTTTTCAGTAGGACTAAGAAAGTCTAGGTCACTGTTTCCCAACCTTCAATTCCCAGAAGCTTGAGTCAATTCCCCAAAGCACTGATCAGCCACTTAAGCTTCTGGGAACTGAAGTCCCCCTGTGGGGCTTGGTTCCCATGATGAGAACCACTGGTCTAGGTGAAGTATTCTAGCTATACTGCACCAGCTGATAAGTAGAAATGTTATCTCTTTATAGTTTGTTGGCCTTTTGGTATGTCAAAGCCCAAATTAAAAACATGAGAGTCCCACTCAGACAAATTATTTTTGTGATCTTTTTCAAATAAATGAATTAGACTGGAGTAACACATTTTGATCTACCAAAAAACCAAGGTGCATCAAAGAGCCAATGAACAGATTTGTAAACATATTTATTTTAGCTGATTATTGGTGTTAGCTTTAAAAGTGCTATACAACTCTTCCCTTTCTTTTTCTTTTTATCTTCTGAAACAGACTGCCCCATCTTCGAAAAATAGGCAGAGAACTGAAGCAAGTCTACCATTACCCATGGAAAGAAGCTTCTGGGCTGGAGGTTTCACTTGGAATGAAGGAACCATCGAGGGGATTTAATGGAAGGACACAAATTTAAGCAGATAGAGCCCCTGAACTCATGGAGAAGAAGCTGCCCACATGCAACCAGTTCTGAGCCTCATTAGCCAGAAGTTAGTTCAGTGGCTTCTGGTGGCTGCACCTATAAAAGCTAAGGCCAACTGGCATGGCCCTTCGTTCCACTTGTTTAGTAAGGGGCGGGGGTTTGAAATGGCCGCCAAAGTAACCCAAACCATTCCAGAGTTGTGTTTTCTCAAAGAGTTTCCCAGCTCATCACCTTCCATTTTGTGCACCTCCGTCAGTTCTAAGGAAAAGAAAACATCAACCCAGACCTGCCCCTCACTGCTCCCGAAGGCTGAGGCGGCAGCGGAGGCTTAGTTTTGTTTAAAAGTTGATTTTCTGAAAGAAAAAAAAACACGGGGGGGTGGGGTTTTTGATGTTTCCCACACACCCGTATTTGGAAGAGGTGTGGGGAGGAGTTGCCTTAAACACTGAAAATGAAGATTTATTTGCTGTCTGTTTCCATTTCCTAGCCAAAACTTTTATTCTCCCACGCAGTTCTGCTTTGTCTGGAGGTGGAAGGGAAAAGAAGACAGAACTCAAGCTTCCCAGAAGGGTTTGAGCAAAAGATTACAAGCCTGTTTGGAAGAAATTAAGGGATTTGGGACTGTTCCTTCTTTAGTCTTACTGATGTAGACTCTCATATGCTATGTAGCAGCAAGAAATCTCAAACGGATTTGGTCTTGGGCAAGTACTTCAGCCTCCCCCCATGCAATTTCCAGGGTCTTTAAATCTGCCAGGAAAGTCCTTCGCCATGTTTTTCGAGGGCATCCTCGATATTTGGCATTAGGCGTGGTCCAACTTTTTGCCACCTTAGGGATCCTGTGGTTTGCCATTTGGAGTCTTCTTCCTGCAACAATGTTATGTAATTTGCATGAGCCACTCCTTCGAAGCACCTTCTCATTGGTAATATGGTCAAAATATTGAATCTTTAAAATTTGACGGAGGCACTACTCGTGTTGATACTTGCTGATGCCTTCCATAAATGGCCGTGGGGATCACATTTTTTTAAAGTCTGCCCACTAGAAATAACAAGGACTGCCTTCGTGGGATTGGCCCCAAACACTTTAACCCCAAAAGAGAGAGACTGGCCCTTGCTGTAAAAGCAGCTTGTATTTCGAACCAATTTCTCTGTCATCCGCAGGTATTTCTGACTTTTAGTGTGCATATGTGTATGGCCTTTTCACGTTTCACAACCTAATTGTGTACTTATGTCCATTTATTTGTGCATTTAAATAAATGTGTACTTATTGAGGCTTCTGTATGGAAGCGTTTTGTGGAAAGTGCAAAAGAAATATCTTTGGCTTTTCTCTTCCAATAACTGTCTCAATCTGCAACGTTTTTATCTGGCTGCCTAAGAAGACCTGGTGTGTGTGTGTGAATCTCACCACTGGTTCTTCAGAGGCCAATCATAACTCAATAGTAGAAACCCAAATCCTGGAATTAAGTCTCTAGACTTGACTGGTAAGAACACTTCTTTTTGTAGGAAACTTTTTGCCTGTCAGTGCTGGTGCAAGAGTGCTAGATAGCTCAAAAATATGGCTTGATATCAGATGGCTTTCTTTCTTAATTGACATATAATTCCTCTTCTCTTCCAGCTCATGCTTCAACCACACTATCTGGATGTATTGGGTTTCTTTTCTTTCCCTGCTCCATCCTTTGTGCCGCATTTATTAAGTGATATTCCATGATTTATAACTGTGAATAAGCTCAGATGCTTTGACAGAAAGGTGATGAATAAACATAGGAAATAAATAAACTGGGTTGCTTTCTACTTTTAAAAGACTTCAGATGTAGTTCTCAGTTCTCCATCATCTAAATCTGTTATATCATCCTGGCTGTCAAATCATAAATGTCCATGAAAGAGATTTTTTTAAAAGGCAGAAAGAAAGTATTTAATACACAAAGAGAAAACAAGGACAAATATATTTCACTGAAAGAAAGAGTGAACCATAAATGTGCACTGTATCCTATGTTTCTAGACAAATTTTTTACTTCTAATCCCTCAACACCCAAAGGGTAAAAGAAGACGTAAAGAAGAAACTCTTTCTAAATGGCTGAGGGCAAAGCCCAGGTATCTTGCACATGCAGGCTAGAATAAATGCTACAGGTGATTTGGCACACATATCTTCCATTTGGGAGTTGTGTGAATGGTGTGGCATTGGCTAAATAACCACAGACACAGGAAGATTAATGTTGTGCCCAGGAACACTGTGGTTTGCTGTGCACAAATTGCTGGTTCAAGTGGCACCCAGGAAGGAAGAAAGAGGCTCCATTATGTCCAATGGGAATTTTGACTTCCTTATGAACATACAGGGCACATATATAAGAACCAGAAGAGGCAGGGGGACCAGAGACCACATCGCCAACATAAGATGGATCATGGAAAAAACAAAGGAATATCAGAAACAAGTGTACTTCTGTTTCATCGACTACACTAAGGCCTTTGATTGTGTAGACCACAACAAAATGTGGCAAGTAATTAAAGAGATGGGAATCCCAGAACACCTTATATGTTTCATGAGAAATTTGTACATGAAGCAAGAAGCAACAGTTAGGACAGAATACGGAATGACAGAGTGGTTTGGAGTAGGAAAAGGAGTAAGACAAGGCTGCATTTTGTCACCCTGCTTATTCAACTTGTACACAGAGCACATAATGCGCAATGCAGGGATGGAGGAATCACAATTTGGGGTCAAAATTGCTGGGAGAAACATCAACAATTTGAGATATGCAGATGATACCACCCTAATGGCTGAAAGTGAGGAGGACCTAAAGAAGCTCCTGATTAGGTTGAAAGAAGAAAGTGAAAAAGCTGGCTTGAGACTCAATATCAAGAAAACCAAGATAATGGCAACAGGCCCTATCAGTCCCTGGAAAATGGATGGGGAAGAAGTAGAAGCAGTGACAGATTTTACTTTCTTGGGATCAAAACTCACTGCAGATGGGGATTGCAGCCATGAAATAAAAAGGCGATTGATTCTTGGGAGGCAAGCAATGAGAAACCTGGGGAGCATAATGAAAAGTAGAGACATCATATTGAAAACAAAAATTCGTATTGTCCGAGCAATGGTATTCCCTGTGGCAATGTATGGTTGTGAGAGCTGGGCCATTAGGAAAGCTGAGCGCAGAAGAATAGATGCCTTTGAGATGTGGTGTTGGAGGAGAGTTTTAAGAGTTCCCTGGACAGCAAGGAGAACAAATAGGTCAATCTTAGAAGAAATTAACCCAGAATGCTCCTTAGAAAGTCAAATTGTAAAGATGAAGCTAAGGTACTTTGGACACCAAATGAGAAGAGAGGATTCGCTAGAGAAAGCCTTGATGCTGGGAAAGGTGGAGGGCAAAAGAAAAAGGGGGCGGCCAAAAATGAGATGGTTGGATGGTATTGTGGAGACAATGGGCACAGAACTGAGCGAGTTGAGGGGGATGGTGGAGGACAGAAGTGCCTGGCGGGCAATGGTCCATGGGGTCACAGAGGGTCGGAATCGACTGTGCGACTGAACAACAAATATAAGTCCATGGCATACTCTTATCATGATCTTCTAAATATACATCTACTGCTATGGTCTTACGAAACCAAACCCTAAAACAATTAGAGTGGCATGTCATTGGTTAGTGAGTTCTTCAATGCAGTCATTATGTGTGTCATAAATGGCCACATACACTTGTAATGCTATACTTTTAGCAGATCAACATCTGACCAAGTTCAAGCAGTTTGATATTGCTTCGCTCCATGGTCTTAAAAATGGTTTAGATCAACTTGTGCCTAGGCATAGCTATGTTAAAATCTTTGATTAGTCCATCCATTTCTTTATAAGTCCCATTTTCTATACCTTGGGGCATTTAGGAACAGCTTCTTGGTGTCAGTCCATAAGAGATATATCCAGACAAACTGTGTGATTCTACTTTTATATACTTGTGAGTCTTCTCATCCTCCCCCCTTAAAGTTTCCCACTCCACTCTTCCCTCTTCCACCTGTCTGTCAGTTTTCTGCATCTTAACCTGTCAACATTCTGTGCCACTGAATACTTTTATCGAGCTCCTTTTAGCATCCCTTTCCTTGTGGCATATATATATATATTTACTAAAGTTTATTGAGAATCTGCAAAACTTAAAGTAACCTCATTTCTCTAATACTCCCTCCTGTGGATAAATGATATGGTTTGGGCTACATAGCCATATACTGGGGAAAATTTAAATAAGCTTTTAAATAAATGATATACTTATTGTGAACAGACTGCGGTGGTTTAGTGGCCAAGATGCTGAACTTGACGACTTGAAAGTTGGCAGGCCAGCTGTTTGAGACCCGAGTATTGCAGGATGAAGCAAGCTTCCATGTCTGTCTCAGCTCCTACCAACCTAGCAGTTCAAAATCAAAAAATTGCAAGTAGATAAATAGGGACCACTTAGGTGGGAAGGTAAACAGTATTCTGTGCACTCCGGTGTCTAGTCATGTCTGCCACATGTCCATGGAAACATATGCAGACACAGACAGCACTGGCTCTTTGGCTATAATCAGAGATGAGCACTAAATCCTAGAGTCGGATACGACTAGCTTTTGAGCAAGGACAACCTTTACCTGGTGTTTCTGCGAGTCGCCATTATTTCATGCTCAATGGCCAATATGAAAAGACATTTTCCATCTATACTGGACATCTTATGCTAGCAGTTATTAGGCACAGTGCAGTTACCTGTATTTCCCTTTCCCCTTAATGGATTTTCCATAGTAAGAAAAAAGATGAAGAAGTGGTGAATACCAAGTAGAAGATGACACCATCTGAAGGACCTGGAAATCTCTAGTGGGAATGTATGACAGCGTGGAATAGATTCACACAATTCTCTTTCATGTATCATGAGACACACCAGCCCACAGCATTGAGGAATCAGTCATGCCACCTTAGGTTGGCTGGTTCTTCCCATTTCAAAGGTACTAGGCATTTGATTTATTTATGGTTCCTGTTTATTTATTTGTACCTGTTCTGACATTTCTTTTCTGTAGTTAAAAATGTTCCCACGAATTTAGTTACAACTTCCCATTAAAAAAAGTTGAAGGCAGTGTGTCAAAAAAGTTAAAGACTAAAACATGGCACTAAAGTCAGGAAGAATCCATTATATTTCAACATGAACATTTTTACAGATGAGAGCTGATTGCTTATGGAAAAGAGATACTACCACCTTGCTCAAAAGACAATAAAATAAAATAAAATAAAATAAAATAAAATAAAATAAAATAAAATAAAATAAAGGATTCCTTCTCCCACGGGATGGAGCAAATCTGTAGAAAGTTCTTGCATTATTTCTCTAATTGGTTTCATGTATCCCAGTACTAGCTGGAAATGTTATGGTAGGAACATGAAAGACTACCTCTTCCCATATAAATCTAATTTCTTATATTGTCATTGGATGTTTTACATCATCATTGGAATTCTGTTCCCAGTGTCTTTACCATCATAACTAGAGACAGACCTATCTTATTAATATCACTTCTGTTCTGAAACCCCTCCTTCTCAAAGTCCAACAGAAATCTCTTATTCTTCTAGACTTTCTTGCGACTATCGATGAGTCTGCACTTCACGTCTGGTGATTCTTTCATGTATTCTTTACTGGATTTTAACTATGTTGGGTTGGATCAAGATTTAATTGCAAGATATTTTTAATAAATTTAGTAAACTTCTCATGACTACTCTTTCCCAATCATTTCAGTAGGACCAAAGTGCAACCAATTTTCACTGAATTCAACTCATTGTTTTAGGCTTCTTAGCCTGTGATTCTGTACTTATTTGCTGTGAATGTTTATTCAGTTGGTCTTATCCCTGAGGAAATGTTGATATGAACATATAAGAAGGGCTTGATCTATGCATAGACATTCAGAATTAGACTCCACAAAGTTCAGTGGCACTTAATCTCAAGCAAGCTTGTATAAGGATGGCAGCCTTAATTATTCCTATTTATCAAATTCATGTTGAACACACACCCGAAACATGAGTAGAAATATGTCTAAATATTAAAATACAAGAAATCAATAGCATGGCTGATTTTTATTTCTCAGGCACATTACAAGCACGATCTTTACCAAGTTTGAATACTTACAAATACCTGAATCTTAGAATATAAAATTACTCTAGAGGAGTAATCACATTAGTCTTGTAGCAAGTAAAAACCAAACAAAGCCAAAGGACTGAATCTAACTACTAGCCCCAACTAATGTGAACTCATTGAATGAATGGGTTTTATTAAGTCAACATTTAAATAAGTCCCATTGATTTAACAGACCCACTCTAGCTGAAGTTAATGACCGGTTTAGAGAGCCCAAAGAATCTTAAAGCATTTAGATGGACACATATGGGAATCTGACACACAAATCTGGGCAAGGGCAAATGTCAAGCACTAATGTTAATTATGTAAACAAGATTGGAAGGGAAAGCTTGCTATTCGGATTATTTTGAATGAACACCAGTCTCAGGAAATTGACATCTATGCTGAAATGTATTATTAGAAACGTGAAGCATAAGAAGCCTCAGTATCAAAAACTAATTTTTTTAAACTTTTGTGAAATTCTTTCCCTAGTCATTCTCAACAAAAATTTGAAATTATGATTTATTTTTAAAATATTTATGTCAAATCAAATATAAAATCTTTAAAATGCCAGTGTGAGACTCTCTGATCTCTTATGTTTGATGCTGTTCCCTAGCCTCAACATGTTTATAGGGTGTTTGTGTAGTGTGAATTTAAAAATTACCTTGAAAAGTATTTCATCTGTATGTTATCAAGAACTATATTAAACTTTGCTAAGCAATTTAAATAAGATTTGCTTTAAAGAAACTTACTTGTTTGTTTAAATCCTTGGTACATTTTGTATTATTAGCTGCATTGCATAAATTAACAAAGAAGTCTACAGTGGCAGTGAAACAGGACATTTCTGCACTTTGCCTTTTTTGTGTTTTTGCAATTAAAATCACTTGAATTGTATATTGAAGTTTCAACAAATATTCAACAAAGATTATTTATCTCAGAAAAACTCTGCAGATTATTAAATACATAAAAGCACCAGAGAAAAGAAATAATTACACAGGTTTGTAATATAGTATGTTTATTTTAACCTTTCTTTTTTTAAAAAAATATCTACTAAGTACTTTTACAAGACACTAATTATATTCTTCCTGAAAAGAATTTTCTAACACCCTTCAGTGCATACACCCTTTAATCATATCTCATTACATCTACCTAATCCATCTTTTTTCACATTGCCAGTGCTCATTAACATTTTAAAAGCTAACAACCATCATCCTTGTTTCCAGATTTACAAAGAGTACCAATAACATAATTTTATGCATCCAAAGAAAAGACATTATTATTTTTCCTTCCAGAGAATTCTCTTTCTCTTTCTTGTATTCTTTTCAATATCTATTAAGCAAGATACCGTCAGTGACAATACAAGTAAACTGTAACGTTCTTCCTCCTATGAAGGAGTTGATTTTACAAGCGGCTTCGATGGTGGATCAACAAGCTCTTTGAAGGTAAATGATCCTTGACTAACATTTAGCAGATATTGTGCTTCGCAGATGTTTGATTGGCAATACATGTGACATCTAGTAAACAGCATGGGTAATCCATTGGCTCTCTGCATGTGTGCAAGTGAACGGAAAAAATTCTAAAGAACGGGCTAGTAAATGGCCCTCTTTAATTCCTATGCTAAGTGCCTTATAGGACTGAGAGGCTCACAGGAAATATCTCCAATATGATATTAACCAGAGCTAGCTGAATGAATAATTCACAGTGAATAATTGATCTGATGTATTTCCCCCTTTTTTCCTTGAGATAATAACAGCAGCTTGCAGAATTTCCCCATGCATGCATTTTTCAAAATGATACACTTTTGCAAAAAGAATACAGTATAAATAATACTGTAACAAGTGTGAAAACCACACACACACACACACACACACACACACACACACACACACACACACACACACACACACACACACACACACACACACACACACACACACACACACAGAGGCAGATGCATTCTGGTTTTGGGGAACATCAGGTTTGCTCTCCCTTCTTTCTTCATATATATGATGTGATATATCTATAGACGCACCCTTCAAATTTTATTCACAGAGCTCATCAGCAGTCCTTGCAGCAGTGCACCATCCTGACTAATTACATACATCACACATTAATGTTTCTCGCTACTTCTTGCACAATTATCTCACACAGGCATAGTTTGCGAATGCTTAACATGCCACTGACAGGCAGCTTGGGACTTGGGAAGGGGTTTGGCTCTGTGGTCTTCCTTCCAAAGAATTTTGCTACATCCAAATTCAATGTCCCAAAGGAATCAGTTGTGGCTCTCCTTTGAAGTGGGTGTAGCACCCTCTGAGACAAGCACAGGGTAAGGTTCCTTTCTATTTAGTTTTAATAGTACTGAGATCCACAGGACACTTCTTCATCAAGTTGACAGCTGAGTTCGGCACATATGCACTCTAAGAGCCTGACTACATCATCAAATATCTACAGGATTGGGTCTACTTATAAAATGGGTGGGTTAGATTTATTTTTTAATGCTCACATGATGCAAAGGCTGAATTGAGCCCATCTGCCCCTTTTTGCACCCAGTGCCACCCCCTGGCTGTTGGGAGGCTTCTACTTTTCAAACTGGAACAATTCAAACAGCCACTCTTGTAAAGATGGGAGATATGTATGTAGGTGGAGTTTCTATGATGCAGGCAGTTGGGGTTCAGGACCAGAGGAACAGGTCCTTCAAATTGCTATTTTTTTAAAAAAAAATTATTACACAAATGAAATTAGTGCTAGAATACCTTTTCACTGTATTGTTTAGTCTTCTCTCTATTTATTCCCTCCCTTCCTCAGACAACATCTGTTGACGAATGTGCACGTATTACCATAAGAAAGTTCAAGGAGTCATGGAAATATTCCTGCCCCAAGCTCTCTCTTTCTCCCTCATGCACTCTTTCATTACACACATGTACAAACACTCACTGCCATCCACAATAATGGCAGCTTCTCTATCTAAGAAAAGCACACCAATCAACTCTGTCTTTCTCTAAACCCTGTAATCCAACTTCTCTTATCTTGGATGCCAGAAAGTTAAAGAGCAGCTCTCACCCACTGGTTTGGCTCTCATGAGAAGTAATTTGTAATAGTGACAAACTACCCAGAATTCCTGGGCAGCAGCAGCCAAACAAAGAAGAGAAATATGTGCATGAACTCACATGACCAATCAGGCTATCTGACCAGAATCCTCTATAGTGGCCTCTTTCTTTCCTTACTTTTAGTGCTGCCACATGTATGTGTGTGAATGTTTGTAACCTCTTTACTATGTCCAATGCAGAGAATGCAGGGTGGAGACAGTAATCCATTATATTATGTCCCATCCCCATCTTTCCTGAGAACAAATAGCCAGTATTGGACACTTCTAAAGCAAAAGATCCAAGCTGATTAAGCATCTATATTGCCCTGGAGTCACTCCACAGCTAGAGATAGCTTGAACTAAGCAAACCCCTTCTTCTTACCTTCTCATTCCCCCAGATCAGGGATCAGCAAACTTGGTTCTCGAGATGTTCTTGGACTTCAATTCCCAGAAGCCCTGATCAGCAGGTGTAATGACTTGGGCTTCTGGGAACTGAAGTCCAAGAACACCTGGAGAGCAAAGTTTGCTGACCCTTTCCTCAGACAATAGAAGAGTATGTTTGCATTGTAGTAAGAGAGTGCAAAGAGAGGCAGGGAAAAAGAACAATAATGGGATAGAATTAAATAGAAGTTATTTCAAGCTTATCCTTGCCTGTATCAGTGCTAGTTCACCCCATACATACATACAAAAAAATAAGTTAACAAAAACACACAACTGAGACAAAATGAAAGATGTTTCCATGTATAATGCTTTACATGGTGACAAGAACTTTGGAATGCTGCCACCTTTTTTGGAATTTCATGCCACCCTTTCAAAATCAAGTGGCTTCGCAAGAAACCATAAATATTTGGCAGAAGTAAGACTAGAGGAAGAAAGGATCAGCAGAGATGAGAGCAGAAGAAGGAAGGAAGATTTGTTGGTTGGAATGCCAGTTCCATCACATTGAGGGTGAACACTGAACTTCCGAATCAATCAACAATCCCTATGAGAGCGCTGATTACAATTTCAAATGTAATACATTAGTATAAGATGTGACACAACTAATTGTAGTACTTTGATCAGGTTTCTAATTATGCACCCAATTGCACAACTGATCTGCGTCTTGATACTTTATCGAACAGCTGCAATTAACAGCAGCAAGTTATGCAACAGCCTTTTGTCCTTATGGAAACCCTAATAGGATTCCAGCCAACGAATGCAATTTATTACTTTTTGGAATGCTAAGTATATATTGCTGCATTCATCCATTGTTCACTCTGATCTAATTTTTATGGCAAGACTCCTGTTGCTACTTCCAGCTGGAGGAGATCTATTGAATCAGTTATGCTCATTCAATCAAGAAAATATACCGTTACAGAAGTGCTTATATAAACTGTGCATGTACAACAAAATTAAGTGTAAGTAAAGCCTATCTACCAGGAATTTATTGGATCTGGATGTGTGTTTAGCTGGAATAACTAAATCTCTACATCACATTAATTATTTACATTAATTATGTTAATATTTATTACTGTAGTAATTGAAATAATCATAAATATACATACAAAAGAAAAAAAACACTGCAACTTCATAGTGTTGCACGTACAGAGAAAGATATACCTAGTCCACTGGCTCAGTACAATCAAAGGCAAAACATTTCAACCAACTTTTTCCAAGTGTCTCAAGCAGTTTAGAAAGCCAGATGATTATAGGTTGTCTAGCACCAGAGTGCCACTCAGTACCGTGTTTCCCCGAATATAAGACACTGTCTTATATTTTTAAAAACTCCAAAATATGCACAAGGTCTTATTTTCAGGGGATGTCTTATTTTTCCATGATGAAGAATACAGTACACATTTATTGCTGATACAGTGGATCGCCAGGGCAAGATTTAGGTGAGTGCCTTATTTTCGGGGAGGCCCTTATATTTCTGAAGTGGGGGAAAATAGGGGCGGGGGTGCCTTACTATACGAGGAGGTCCTATATTCAGGGAAACAGGGTATATTCTATCGTTTAATACATTGGTACACTGCAACATACCCCTCTATACTTTGAATATTTAGTTCCTTGGGATTATTTGATAGTGTTGTGCATTGTATTGGGGTTTGAAAACAAAAGAGAAAACTAGCTACATTTAGGGGTTGTAATACATCTGGGAGTAATTCCGTTCACTGTTATCCCCCCCCTCCCTGAAATCAGCAAGGGATCAGGTCCCTGTGGAAAGCAAATGGAATTCAACAGCCCAGTCTCCATCTCATTGAAGACAAATTACTTGGAGTTAAACCACTGCATTAAATTGGTTTAAATTCAAGAACTCAATTTGAACTGGGATACAGTTTTGGCTAGCTATGAAGAGCCAATGGATTCAGGTGCCTGCTGCTATTTGGCCAGGTTAATGATCAGCTGAAAGTGGCTTTTTTTGGTCTCTTGAAGCATTACAGGGGGGCTGATATTATAAATTCTCTGTGTATGAGAGAGAAAAGGAGAAGGAAAGAAGGTGGGAAATTTCAAACTCCATGCTTTCTTTGTTTACCATTTAACAGCATGTCAATTAAAAAAATGGCACTCACCCTTTCATATTCCAAACCATATCGTTAACTGCTTTCCTCCACCTTTTTTTTTCTAATTGACATGCTGTTAAATGGTAAACAAAGAAAGCATGGAGTTTGAAATTTTGGCCCTTTTCATAAAGCATGAAAATACTTTAGACATATCACTACAACAGCCAGTGATTCAATGCCAACTGTCGGGCAGTTGTAAATAACCTGATTCCCTAAAGGGGCCAACGGCTATGGGTGGATGAGCCCCTTTAGGTTGGGTGATGCCCCCCCCCCTCAGTAGAGGAAAGACCAATGGAAACCATCATATTGGGCCCAGCAGCAAAATGAGCAGAGGAGGAACCACGTCACTATTCTGATCCCCAATGGTCACAGAGGTGGAAGAGGCCATGCCAGATGGACTGGCTGTGAAGGCACACCTTGTCAATATCCTCAGGGCTGCAGCAGTCCATTGCAGTCCTGTTGTCAAATCCTGCATGTCTCATTTCATACGTGCCACAGGAGAAGGCTTTTTGATCATAGTTTGTGGGTCAATTCATGGCAAGCTGGGTTCTGCCCTTGGAATCATCCCAGTCAGTTCTAATCTGAAGAAGAAAAAGCACAAAGTGTGAATATTCTGTGTATCTATAGGTTGTCTTATTTATAGCTATTCCCATATTTTTTTTTCTTCATGGACTAGTGGTGATTAACTATGAAAATAACCTTGAGAGTGTAGCACAGGAGTTATCAACCTTTTAAAGCCAGGGGGCACACCTGGCCTGTGGGCCACAGGTTGAGAATCCCTGGTGTAGCAGATACCTTCATAAACTTTTTGAATGAGATTGCAGTTGCTGTGAAAAAGATAGACTCCATGTTGATGATTATTAGGAAAGAAATTGAGAATAAAATATGTAATATCATAATGGCTCTATACAAACATATGGTACCATTACATTTGAATACAATATTTTTGGTGGAGACCTCACCTAAAACATCATGTACAGTCATGATCACTGCACCTCAAAAAGAATATTATATAAATTGAAACGGACAAATCAGATGATCAAGAGATTGGAACAATTGTAAACTGTAAAATTTTGGGCCACTAATAGAAAAAACTGAATAAAACACCAGTTCTTCAGACAGCTTATGTGGAATTCCATATCACAAGATATAGTGAGAGCCACCCAACTGGATAGCTTTAATGGTGGATTAGGAAAGTTCATGGCAAATATGATTATCAAAGCCACCCAGTGTGGTATTCTGGATAGAGTGAAGGATTAGTATTCAGGCTGGATTCAAATTCCCTTTTAGCCATGGAATCCCACTGGGGTAATGGAACTGGTAGAATCACTTCTTAAAATGTCTCACTTATCTTGAAAGCCCACTTAAGTTCATGAGAAGATATGACTTGACAGCAACTAACTGACTGGCTGGCTGACTGACTGACTGACTAACTAACTAATGAACTATTATCATAGGTTGTTAGTCCAGATAATAATAATAACTTCATGGCAGAGATTACTCAAGGTTGAAAGGATTTTTGGTGGAGAAAATCCAGTCAGGGGATGCCTGAATGAGGCGCCTTTCATGTCCCCAAGTGCAGCCCTCGGGTATTGAAACCCGACCTTCCTGTCTCCAAGCTCAGCATTTTAACCACTAAGCCATTGGAAAGGGTGCATTAGTCCAGATGATCATCATACATTATTCCCAGTATTAGTACCTATTTCCAGGGAACATGAGTGGGAAGGATATCTTTCCATCAAGCTTTGAGTTTTCTATAAGCTTCTTTTAGGCTATTGTTGAAATGGAAAATCATTTCTTTTCACCTGATTTTTCACAGGGACTATTTTAAAGTTAAATATCTTTCATTAGGAAATCATTCAAAATTTCAAGGAATTTGACATAAAGACCTTTCCCTTGTAAAATATGCATTGCAATGTTTCTTCATAGTGCAATGGTAGCATCTGACATCTTTTCTCAACTCCTGGCATATAATGAAAACATAACTATGCTCAGGGGATTGTGATAAAAGCAACAACAAAAACAATCCCATATCTTTGCAATGTAAATGACAGCTCTAAATTTGTCACATCTGGATCAAAAATATTTAATTTGCTCACTTAGATAAACAAAAGTAAATAAGATGTTTAATTAAAATACCAGTGCATGTTTTTAAGAGCTTCTTGCTTCACATTATTTATTGGATTGGGAACAACTAAATTTGTAATGATTGATGTGCTTAATGTGAAATGAAAAACAGACTCAGAGGGAGGGATGCCTGTCTGTCTGTTGAAGATCCTACCTTCTTCCTGCTTCAGAAGACTTCCTGCCCTGTGTTTAGTCCTATAGACTGTTGTTTTGCCTTGCCTCAATCCTTGCTCCAGTCCTTGGAAGTACTCTGCTGTGTCTAAAAAAAGAAAAGCATTTCTGGACCCTAGAACTGGATCTGGTGTGTTGGGTGCAGTTTTCCTGGAGAGCTTTTGAATTCTGCAGGTACTGCATGAAACATTTGTTTTAACATTGGAACTCTCTTTAAAATCACAATTTGAGAAGAAAAATGTACAAAAACCCTCTCAGTACAGATCAAAATGACTGTTGAATAGTTATTACCACCAGAACCCTGTGGTCTTGTTTCTAGAAAGGGGCTGAGACCAGTAAACGAAAGACTATCCCCCCTCCCCCAAAGTTGTGTCTTTCTCTAAAACATATGCAGCTGAATTACCCATATGAGATAGTTAATGAACAAACCACATCTTTGCCTACATAAATTATGACTCCTGGGACCAGGTTATTATTAGATTTATATGCTTAATCTGCTGCTTTTCCTTTGTATAAATCTCAGAATGTAAGAGTTGTTCAAATTGGCAACAACCATCTTGTGGAGTTTCTCCCCTTGCCAATCAATCTCAGTCCTACTAATGAACTTATTGTTTCCTTTATTCAGGATTGGAAGTCACCATAGCTTGTCTGACTATGAACACAGTCAGGACGCACCCATAAATACAGTGGGACAATTCGGAGTAAAACATGTTAAAGATCAGCTGGTGATAGTTTCTTTTAAAAAATTAGATGGTCCTTGGAAGGCTTAATTGAATGCTGCTTTAAAACACAATAGTCTTTAGTTATTGATTAAAACCTTGTATGGTTCTATGCTGATGCTTTGATTTTCATGTCAAATCAATGTGTCAGGGTATGCTATGAAATAATTGTCAGGCCTGGTTTGATGCTGGGAAAGGCTGAAGGCAGCAGGAAAAGAAGCAGCACCTTTACTCCTGTCAATTATTTCAGTACTCTGTACATGCTCATAGCATATCTAGACACACCCAAACCCTTAGCAATTGACGGTGTGGTTTCACGCTTGCAGTCAAGGTATTTTCCTGAGACTAAGATCAGATGTCAATCCAAAATACAGGAGCCTACAAAACATTTTAAGGCATATTAAACTCTATCATACAACAGAGAAAAACAGACGTCAAGAGAAAGCTGGCAGTCCTATCCACCAGCATTTATTACCTGTAGCTTATTTCTGCTAATGGTAAGGCTGGCCCTGGAATTTAGCATGGAGTAGCTGGTAAATACACTGCTGAAAAGACAGAATAGAAAAAAAGGTGGCAATGTTATAGTCAAAGTTAAACATTTTGAGGTCTTATTGATTACACACACACAAATTGCAGTATTAGTTATAACTTTTACCACAGTGTGACTTCAAAACAGAAAAGCATTGAGATGTGAGTGAGATTAACTTCAGCGAGCTCACGCCTCACTGAATAAAGTAACTTATTCCAACTGTCCCAGTTTACTTTAGAATGTTTCCTTTGTCAGTTAAAAGTGAGAGGTGATAATGACAAGAGAAAAGTCTAGTTAATCAATCTTATTGTCCTGAAGACCCAATGTATATGAACACCTCTGGGCTACAGTCTCCGATAGTTTAGGGATAGTTTAGCAATGTGGGTTTGAAATTTTGGTCACATGCTGGAACTTCAAGATTAAGATAATCATGCTTTGTAAAGATGAACATGTTTTCTTTCAGATTTGGTCATAGGTCCTGGTACTAAATTAATATAATCATACTCTTTTGTTCTGTTGGGATTTAAAATTGTTGTTTAATTAAACATGCCAGTTGTTTATAATACAGTGTTTCAGAAAAAAAATTGTTTGAAAGGAAAGATAAAGATTCGTACCAAACATTTCAATCTGACAAGTAAATTACATTTCCTCTGCCATAAAGAGAGGTAAAGCAGAAAATAGTGATTACTACATTGGCAACTTGTGCAGTTCCTTCTGAGGAATGAATTTGGCTCATATTTGTTCTCATTTTTCAGAGATGTGATATGCATAAGTCTGAAAGGGTGACCTTTATCCTCTGGAAATTAAAACCACATGTTTTTCCACTTTTAAAACAGAATTGAATTTGAAATTGTCAACGTAGACTTCAGCTTTCAACCATTTTCTGGTGAAATGATCCAGGAATATTAATATCAATAATAATAACAGTGGCTTTCATTCAACGTATTGATGGATTTGTATTAAAATAATTTCCAGCAGGTGATGTAATGTCAGAAATATTCATCTGGGGAGATTGTGGGCTAATTCTTTACTCACTCAAGATTCAACTTTGCAGCAGTTCCTCTCTCAGTCTAACCTACTTCATCGAGTTGTTGTAAGAGTGCAATAATGGTGGTGTTAATAGTGTACTGCTTTGTATGAAATGTAAAATACCACACAAATTTAATAAGATCAAATGTAATGAAGACTTAAGGATACTTAAGAGACCGTGTCACCCCAAGAACATCTGTTCATCCCACCAGAGCGGACTGGAGAGGCTCTCTAGTTGTCCCATTGGCTAGAGAGGTTCATCTCTCTAGTACCAGAAAGAGGGCCTTTTCTGTGTCCGCTCCAGCCCTTTGGAACCTCCTTCCAACTGAGCTGTGCCTCCAGACAGAGCTGCTGCCCTTTAGGAAGGGTGTAAAAACATGGCTGGCAGTGCAGGTATGGGGTACTAACTATACGATGACCCCAACCTGCTGGTTGATTTGAATGCTTCTCCCGCTCTTAACTTATTAATTGTTTTATCTGTTTTATCTTTTAAATCTTTTAACCTGATCATTTTTAGGGGATTGTCATGGTTTTTATGAATGAATTTTATTGCCGGATTGTTGTACTATATTGCTGCTGTTAGCCACGCTGAGTCGTTCCCCGAGGAGGGTGACATATAAGTATGAACAATAAATAAACAAGACAGCATTGGTGACAGGAAGCACATCACATCGTTGTCATGTATACATTGAAATTGAAGTTCCAGAACATCTGGAGTGACAAGGTTCACCTTTACTGTCCTAGGGTATTCCAAGCACTCTAGGTGTTGCAGACTTCTCTCTTTATAAGCCAAGAGGAAGGTCTATTCATGGAGAGGAAGATAAGTTATGAAGGTCCTCCCTGGCTTAGCATTTACAAGCATCAGGGGTATTCTATTTTTGTTGGTAGCAATAACAGGTAGCAATAAAAGCTAAAGGTGTCTGTATTAAATTAAGCTGTCTTGTTGTCATGAAATTATTGCTGATCTATGCCCTCTCTGATAGTTTTTTAAAATGTATATGAGATGTTCAAGGAATAGTTGACTGTTGCCACCACCCAATGGGTTTTCATGGCCATGTGGGGATTTGAATGCAGTTCTCTTAGTCTTCAACCAACATTCTAATCCACTACACTACCCACTGCACTTTATAATGGGTAGAAAATATGCAATTATATCTGTAATGGTTTCCTTTACTCCTGAGTAGAGCCTTGGCCTACAAGTGAGTGGCAACCCACCTGAATTGGCACTCTTGGGTGGACAACCCAGGATTTAACTTGCCTTTTTACATGTCCTACCATGAGCCAGGCTGTAGAAATAACAGAAAGGAAAAATGCACTCCAGACACTTCATTAAAATGATGTTATATTTTAGCAAAAGTAGGTTACAATTCAAAATTTAAGGAAGTAAAAATAATTCTAGGTATCTGAACCAATAACTTTGAGGCATCTTCAGTACAGAAAGCACATTAAAACAATGAAAACCTTTCTAAGTTTGGAAGCCCCAAGAGCTCCCTCTTAGTTTAAAAGTGACTACATGATTGATAAGTTCAAAGTGGACTCCAGAACCTCCAAGAACTAACTAAAGCATGCCTCAGCAATTTATTTCCTTCCCTCTCATCTCGTAACCCATGATGCTGAACTGGCCATCCATCATGAGCTGGAACAAATCAGGGACCCAGTATGGAAATTAGGGGACCTCCTGCTCAGGTGTTGCCCCCACTCCTGTTCTCATGTCCCAGGAATGCACACCCACCTTCCTGGTTATGAGAACCGGTGAAGACTCTGGCCATTTTATGGGGAGAGTGGCACCTGTTTTGATAAGGGTTTGTAGAACTGGCAGGGCCATTCTCCAGGGAAAATCAATTTTATCCCTTGCTGGGTAAAACCCAGGTTCCCCCTTCCTTGACTTTCAGAACCACTATGTGTCCATTTTGACAACTCACGTTGCCTTACATTATCATTACTTACATTGCACTTTTTCATCCTGATACTGTGAGTCATTGTAGCCATGTGTTGAAATCAGTTAATATTTATTTATTTTATTTATTTACTCATATTTACTATCCCACCCCAATTGGGTAGACCCGACTCTGGGCGGCTTACATCATAGATTAAAATTACAGGTTAAAACCTTAAAAATTCATAAGAAAAATTACAACAACGCAACAGATAAAAACAAGGGCAGAAAGGGGTGGCTGTCCCTTAAATCCCTTAAATCAGCCAACCTGCATGGGATCCCACATTCCTAGGTCCCCACACTTGCTCTGCCAGCCAGGTCTTTAAGCCTCTTCGGAAAGGCAGGAGCTCTGCCTGTAGGCGCAGCTCAGTTGGGAGAAGGTTCCAAAGGGCCGGGGCGAACACAGAGAAGGCCCTCCTCCTAGTGCTAGTGAGGGGAGCCTCCCTAGCTGATAGAATAACAAGAGAGCCCCTCCGGTCCGCCTTAGTGGGACGGACAGACGTTCTTAGGGTGACGCGGTCTCTTAGGTATCCTGGCCCACTACCATATAGGGCTTTAAAGGTAATGACCAGCACCTTGAATTGCACCCGGAAACATACTGGCAGCCAGTGCAGCTCCCAGAGCAGTGGTGTGGCACGAGCATATCGCCCGCGCCCCCTCACTACCCGGGCCGCCGCATTTTGGACCAGCTGTAGTCTCCGAATGGTCACCAAGGACAGCCCCATGTAGAGCGCATTACAGTAGTCAAGTTTGGAGGTGACCAAAACATGTGTGACCATGAGCAAGGTGTCCCGGTCCAGGAGTGGTCGTAACTGGCGTATTACACGAAGTTGTGCAAAAGCCCTCCTGGCCACGGCTGCCAACTGCTCTTCGAACAGTAGTCGTGAGTCCAGGAGGACCCCCAGATTACGCACCGGGTCTGTTTGGGGCAGAACTGCCCCATCCAGAACCAAAGCTGGTAACTCCCAAAGTAACATAGGGCCCCTTACCCATAGCCACTCAGTCTTGCCGGGATTCAGCTGTAGCGCGTTTTCCCTCATCCAGACCTTAACAGCCTCCAGGCACCTGGAAAGGACTTCCACCCCACCGCTTGGGTCCCAATGGGCCGAGATGTTCAACTGGGTATCATCTGCATATTGATGATACCTCACCCCGTGTGAACAGATGATCTCACCCAGTGGCTTCATGTAGAGGTTAAAAAGGAGAGGGGAAAGTACCGAGCCCTGAGGCACCCCGTATTGGAGGGGCCTAGGGCTGGACTTCTCATTCTCCAGCCACACCGACTGGGTCCTGCCCCTCAGGAATGAGGAAAACCAGGCCAACACAGTGCCCTGGATCCCCAACCCTTGGAGCCTCCCCAGAAGGAGACCATGATCGATGGTATCGAAGGCCGCTGAGAGATCGAGAAGAGCCAGGACAGACGGATGACCTCTATCCCGCTCTCTCCAGAGATCATCCACCAATGCGATTAGTGCAGTTTCCGTCCCATGTCTGGGCCTGAATCCTGACTGAAAAGGGTCCAGATAAAAGGGTCCAGTTCTTAGAGCCAATGAGCTAGATTATTCTTATATCATGCTATTTAAAAAACTGTTTTAATCAATAATAGTAAACCTGCTGAGAAGAGCTGCATGAGGTGATAGCATGCAATTCTAGGTGTTTTACTGCTCCTTAAAGGAAGGTTGGGATTCTCATGAAAAAAGAGCAACATAGGGCAGAAGACGGGGACATTTTCAGCTGAGGACTACATCTCCTAGAATCTTATATAGCTAGTGGCATTGTTTGGCATAGAGTAGCCATTTTCCATAGTTAATGGCCATTAACTGTGGTTGTTTGGGGGGGGGGTGTTGACTATAAATGGAAAATGCTATTCCATTACATCTTTCCAATGCTATTTTGTTCAGATAGGAACAAAATACAGTAAAACCTCGCATAAGCAGCACCTCACTTAAAGACTAACTCGCTTAAAGAGCAGAATTTTCTCTGAATGGCCGCCTCGCGTAACAACTAAAAACAACCCAAAACTAATTTAACAACTAAATTGGGGGTTGCAATCTCCCCCACCAGAAGTCACAATCGGTCACTTACAATAGCAGTGGTGGCACTTTTTTCAAGTGTTTCACTTAGCAACTTGCTTAAAGAGCAATCCCATGGAACACATTATGCTCTTTAAGCGAGGTACCACTGTAATTTAAAATGTGGATTAAACATCCTAGATTTTCAAAGTATAATACTGTATCTCTGAATTATTAGTTTGCAAGCATAAAGGCATAGACATTAAGATTTATGAACTTGTTTGCATTGTCCATGGCTTGATCCTGTGATATGGGCAGATCATGATACAGTAAAACCTCGCATAAAGAGCACCTCGTTTAGAGACTAATTCGCTCAAAGAGCAGAATTTTCTCTGAATGGTTGCCTCGCTTAAGAACTAAAACTAACCAAAAACTCACTTAACTAAATTTGGGTTCGCAATCCAGTCCGCCAGAAGTCACAATTGGTCACTTACAATGGTGTTTTGCTTAAAGAGCAAAATCACTTAAAGGGCAATCCTGTGGAATGCATTATGCTTTTTAATTGAAGTACCACTGTACTCTCATTTTATTCCTCACCTTGACACCAAACATGCATGAAGTGAATTTAGAATGGGTACTATAAGCTTTCCCACATTGTCCGAGTCATTGGAAAAGTGTTCCTTGATTGAAGGTATGATTTTTAAGAACTGCATGTCAGGTATGATTCCATTGTCAGATGCTTTGTACAGAGGTCTAGGAAGTATATGGTGACACATAGCAGGAGCAGAGTTGAGAGTGACTCATCTCTTCTAATGGAAAGTTAATTTTTGAAAGGAAGATGTTAACAGGGAACTGAAGCTAACATGCAGTACAAAAATTGAACATGTTCTAGAACACTGGTTCCCAATGTGGGGCCCATGCCCCACAGGTGGACTTCAATTCCCAGAAGCCTTAGTCAGCACATTGGCTGATCAATGCTTTGGGCAATTGACTTAGGCTTCTGAGAATTGAAGTCCAAGAACACTGTTCTAGAACAAGTCCCTAATGTGTGCATACTGGTTTATATTTCCCTATGCATGATTGTAACCTCATGTAACCCCATATCACTGCCTTTAGGTGGTTCATCTTACATCACTCTTTCTCGTTGGGAACCAGTCTAGACAACCTGACTTGAATTGTTTTGTAATAACCTAAGTTGCTTTATTGTCTGTACCCCATTCTGAAATTTCTAGATATCAGGCATGGCAAAAACATTTAAACAAACTGATAAACAAATAGATACTCTTGTTAAGTGTTTATAGATCTCAACCATATTGTATCTTAATGGTGTGTCATTCCCCACAGTAGGTTTGTCATTCTGTCAATGTACACAGCAGGTAAATAGGCATACTTTTCAAACTTCATCCAGATTTGACTCTGAATTGATAGTGAAAGACACAGTACTGAACTGGTGGGAAAGAGGGAAGAATTATATTCTGTGAAATTCTGTTGAACACATTTTCCCAACCATCTGCCACACATGCTGACTCTATTTCCCAACTTCTATGCTCAGTTTTAGATGATGGCACATCATTTACCAGCACTGGGTTTTATAATTTTTTAAAAATGCATTGCTGTGTTTCTGCATAAGTATCTTGGCTGCAAATACATGAATCTGACTCGGGCATTTTGAGTTCAGCTTTGCTTTCTTACAGCAGCTTGCCAGATGTATTTTAGGGTGATCCACAAACAGTCCAAAAGTTTCCCACTAGCATTTTCCAGCAATCAAAACTGAAAGAAATATAGGAAATACCATGCTAAGCAAGAATCAAAATCCATGATTTTGTCTGATTTCCTGTTAAAGCTGATAACGGTGGAATGGCATTATTTGTGGTAGCAAATCCTACTGTTTAAGTGTGAAATGTGCGAGGAATTTCTTTTGCCTATTCTGAATTATTATTATTACCACTATTACAAGTAGTCTACTACATTTTCCACAATGCACTGTGCTCAAAGCAGTTCACAACAACATACAAACACAATACTGATTATGATATCTCATAACAGTAATCCATTAATACATCACAACATTTCTATTCATGTCAAACACTAGAAAAAGTTAAATAACATATGCCAGTAGGTCAGCACTAACATTATGGAAAGTATATTGACATTGTAAAAATCATGAACTGTTCATATGATGAAAAGAAACTGACCTGATGAGGAAAAAAAGTGTGTTTATATCAAATTCACAGCAAAATAGGGAAAATTTCTGTAAGCCGCCCAGAGTTGCTGTACGTGAGTGAGGTGGGGTATAAGTCTAAAAAAGTAAGTAAGTAAGCAAGTAGAGTAAGTAAAATTTAAAAAATACTGCAGGGCACTCGGATGGCCCATTCTTAGATAATGGAAGACTCACATCCTAGTTTGACCCTCATATCCTAAAGAAAATCAAAGCAAGAACAAAGTCAATTTCACCTCTATGACAACTTCCTTCCTTCAATCTAAAATCAACAAGGGCAATAGCAAAGACAAGATGGAGAAAGACTCTCCTTAGGCACATGTTTTCAAGACATGCAAACATGTTCATGTGCATCAACCTAACAGCAAAACCCTTGTGACAGCTTCAAGGACTCAGGGCAGATCAAAACAGAGCAGGTAGAAACACGTAGTCCTAATAGAAATAAGGACTCAATCTCTCTCACTTCACCATTTGCCAGAAGCCTTTTGAAGACTTCTAGGACAGAGGGCAGGATTGGGCAAGTAGAGAGAGTCAAATCCTAATGGCAACACGAACTCAGTATCCCCCATCATTTGCCCTCCTTGTTCAATTTCAGAGCATGAATTTCTTGCATCAAAATAGATGTACTTCCTACACATGGTGCATCATTTTACTTCTCCCTTTGCGGGAGAATGCACCAAACACTGCAGCCTTTCCTCACAACCTAGTTGCTCCATGCCCTGATAATTTTGTTTGCTTTCTTGCACCCAAAATAATGTGTTTGAAGTGCATTGACCAGAACTGCACACAGTACTTCAATAGGCTAAGATCATGGATTCTAGCCAAACTAGGGTTGCATGGACCCTTACCAAAGAGTCAGTGAAGCAAGTAGGCTATTTTTGAAGTTTGTCTCTATCGGGTTAAGAGGTGTTAAACAGTGTGCATGTGTAATGAATTCCAGTGACACAGATTATTTTGTTCTCTAAATGAGGTCATGTCACCTTGATGTCCTCTTATCAAAACGAAGTTATTCATCAGCATTCAAGTGGATTGTATGTGTGTGTGGGAGAGCACGTGGCATAGAAATAATTTCTAATTCTGACAATGCATGTCTTTCACTATAGGAGTCTATTCCAAGACAGATATGCTAGAGAGGTATGGGAGGAAGAAGGGTCTGGCTTAATTTGGACATATATTTTGTCTCCATATAATGAAAGTGCCTTTTCAAGGATATTGTTTTGCAATTTGGATGATTTCATTACATTATATATACTTCGTATTCCAGTGTATGACAGCAGTGAAGATGGGTATAAATTTCCCTCCCCCCCCCCCGAGGTGAAATAGGTTGCCTGTCAGTTGGATTGAGGCGACAGTCTGTCTGTAGGCCGTAAGATGATCTGCACAGTGCCAGAGGAAAGCGGGCAAAATTCCTAGCTTGCAAGGACAGATATTGATCTACCTTAGCCATCTAAACAATGCCTTACCTGTTTGCCTTGTCCATACCTTATTTTACGCAGTCTAATGCTTGTTTTGTTTGACTTTTCTTTTATTTCTGTGGATCTGAGCTTTGATACACTTTGGGGACTACATAAACACAGTGTTGTACTTGAACATCACCATACTTTAGAGTTCTCTGGTGGCTTAAGACCACCCCCCTTCCCTCAGCAAGAACAGCGCTGTGATTGAAAAATTATGAGCCAGCAACCACATAAGTAGACAGCATACGCAAGTGTTTGATCTACCAGACTGGTCTCCGATAACAGTGAATGTGAGATGCTACTAATTAGTGCACTGTGCACCTTCAGTTAACATTTCTTTCCCTGAAAGTAGTAAAAGGCTCTCTATTTTTATTAATTCTTCCACAGGCTGATAGATGGGAGATAAGTTACTATCATGTTTAGAATTCCATCCCCTCACTTTTCAAAAAGACGTATGTCCCGGCACATAGGCTATTTCCATAGGAATTAAAAAGAAAAGCCAGTTCACAGAAAACTCTAATATAAATATTTTACCACTCTGTATTTCTGGTTTTCTGACAGTTATTTCATCTTTGCCAGCAGAAATAGAAGGCGTTGTGTGTCTCCCAGCTACATTGTCCCAGGAGACATGGAAACAAACACTTGTGCAAAACAAATGAAGAATATGGAGGCAAAAACTCAATGGCAGCTAAGTGAACATTCCTTTAAAGTGCTGAAACTTAGTATTATTTAATTTGCATACAGCACATCTCACTTAGGCTGGAGAACAATTAAGTTAACAAATAAATAAATCATCTGTACTCCTAGGGGTAATTTAACATGACTTGCTTTAAAAGTGTTTTACTTTGGTGCTATGTAGGAACAGTCTCTATTTTATGCCAAAGCTCATCAATTCAAATCAATGCAAAAACTGGAGATTCTACTGAATTGTGCAATGAACGAAAGAAGACTGAGAACAAGTACAGCAGAAGTAGAAAGGAGATGGGCTGGATTAGATTGTTGTTAAAGGACAATTAAACAGATCCTTCAGTTATGTAGTCAGGCAAGTATGAAGAATTTCAGGCTCTAATGTCACAGAGGTAGCATTTATCAGAGAAGATTATTTGCAGAACTGAGGCATCAATATGTATGAAGTTCTGTAAGTCACTCTTAGAGAAGGCATGTATTCTAAAGTGAGAAATGTCATGGTGGATGGGTTCTTAGAGGTTGAAATGTCCTAGATTTGCTGGTTACAAGTCCTTCTGTTTCTCTGAAATATTTCAGGCCATGCCTGGAGTTGGCATAACTGTCCCCAGTCTTATTTATTTATTTATTACTTGCATTTCTACCACTGCCTCCTCGCCAAGGCAACTCTGGGTGGCTTACAACAAATAAAAACTTACAAAAACATTAAAAATAGCATTAAAATTGAATTATTTAAAATTAAGAAATTATTTTTTTTTAAAATGTCCTCCCAATACCACATACTAAACTGACAGCCCGAGCAATAGTTAAACAAGTCAATCCAGGGTGGCTGTTTCTGCAGCCACCCCTCACCCCCACTGCGCCAGCCAGGTCTTAAGACTCTTGCGAAAGGATAAAAGCTTACAGAAAACAAAAGGAGGGAAAATGAGAAAGCTCAGAAATGGTGAACAAATAGGTAATAAATGGCAGTGTGGGAAAAGCTACTCCTAATTTCAGTCTGTCCTGCGGTGGCTTAAGTGGTTAAGATTCTGACTGGAAGGCAGCAGGTCAGCAGTTTGAGACCTGAGTACTGCATGATGGAATCTCTGTCCCAGCTCCTGCTAACCTAGCATTTCAAAAGCAACCAACTGCAAGTAGATAAATAGGGACCAATTTGGTGGAAAGGTAAACAGTGTTCTGTGTGCTCCAGTGTCTAGTCATGCCTGCCACATGTCCACGGAAACATCTGCAGACATAGACAGCCAGGCGCGTGCTGGTATATGGGGCAATTGGGCTTTGTCCTACCCCACCCTCACCTCTGCTGCCCTGCGATGTCAATAGCAATGTATGGGATTCCCCCCAACCCCCTCCCATAGGTACCCCACCACTCCCTGTCCAGCACCTTCCCATGGTACCCTGCATACCCCTGCAGACAGTGCTGTAACAGAGATGAGCACTGAAACCTAGAGTTGGATATGACTGGCTTTCTAGCGAGGGTGACCTTTACCTAATTTCATCCCTGCTCAGTATGTGTTTGGTAGGGCTTTGGTTTTGGTAGCTTTCTTTTCCCTTTCCCAGGAAATGTAAGAGAAACAAACATAAAAAAATGAATAATCATGGATTTTAGAAATGTTCACATATTAAATACTTCTTTAGGACCAGGATGCATTGATTTAGGGCTTGATTTCAAAGAGGTTAATGGAGAGTGTAATTAGAAAGCTTGGATATTGATCCCTGTTTCAAACCTGAAACATTTGTACAAAAATCGGTAATAGCTTCGGAAAGCTGCTGTTGAAAACCCACTTCTTCCAGAAAACTAAATCTGTAAAGGTGAAGGTGGGTTGCAAATGGCACCCACAAATTCTAATTCTGAGCATTCATGTGAGAAAATGTCATTTGCTAATAATGATGCATTCTAGCTCAAACTATGGATTATCCTTGGTGAACAAATTGATCAAATGTAGGACTCGTTGTAATCTAGATCATTCCACCACAAGCTTTTGAAAAACATGCTCCTGCACATTGGTCGGATGGACAGGAAAATCTGATTTGTTCAGAAGACTAATGATTTGCAGCATTCATTAAAAATACACTAGGCAATGTCACCATTTTCGATACCTCTCAGAAATTGAGGTCTTAGAACTATAAATGCAACCAATGGTCAGAATCAACTGTGTGACTCAACAACAACAACAACAACAGCATAACATTATGTGCTCTAACTAATCCATATCATTAAACCAGTTCTAATCATGTTGTTGTTGTTGTTGTTGTTGTTGTTGTTGTTGTTGTTGTTGTTGTTGTTGTTGTTGTTGTTGTTGTTGTTGTTGTTGTTGTTGTTGTTGTCGTACTTCTTCAGTTGCATAGTCAATTCTGACCATTTGTGATCCTATGGACCATTGCCCACCAGGCACCTCTGCCTCCCACCATCCTCAGCCTGCCCAGCTTTGTGCCCATTGGATCTAAAATACCATCTAGCCATCTCATTTTTGACCGCCCCCTTCTTCTTTTGCCCTCCACCTTTTCCAGCATCAAGGCTTTCTCAAGTGAATCCTCTCTTCTCATTTGATGTCCAAAGTACTTTAGCTTCATCTTTACTATTTGACCTTCTAAGGAGCAGTCAGGGTTGATTTCTTCTAAGATTGACCTATTTGTTCTTGCTGTCCAGGGGACTCTCAAAACTCCCCTCCAGCACCACATCTCAAAGGCATCTATTCTTCTGCGCTCAGCTTTCCTTATGGTCCAGTTCTCACAACCATACATTGTCACCGGGAATACCATTGCTTTGACTAGACAAATTTTTGTTTGCAATGTGATGTCTCTACTTTTCACTATGTTCCCCAGGTTTCTCATCGCTTCCCTCCCAAGAATCAGTCGCCTTTTTATTTCATGGCTGCACTCTTCATCTGCAGTGAGCTTTGATCCTAGGAAAGTAAAATCTGTCACTGCTTCTACTTCTTCCCCATCTATTTTCCAGGGACCGATAGGGCCTGTTGCCATGATCTTGGTTTTCTTGCTGTTGAGTTGCAAGTCAGCTTTTACACTCTCTTCTTTCATCCTAAGTAGTCTTCCTCACTTTCAGCCATTAGGGTAGCATCATCTGCGTATCTCAAATTGTTGATGTTTCTTTCAGCAATTTTGATCTCAACTTGTGATTCATCCACCCCTGCATTGTGCATTATGTGCTCTGTGTATAAATTGAATAAGCAGGGAGACAAAATGCAGCCTTGTCTTACTCCTTTCCTATTCCAAACCACTCTGTCATTCTGTATTCGGTCCTAACTGTTGCTTCTTGATTCATGTACAGATTTCTAATGAGGCATATAAGGTGTTCTGGTATTCCCAGCTCTTTAATTACTTGCCACATTTTGTTCTGGTCCACGCAGTCAAAGGCCTTGGTATAGTCAATGAAACAGAAGTAGACTTGTTTCTGATATTCCTTTGTTTTCTCCATGAGCCAACGTATGTTGGCAATGTGATCTCTAGTTCCCCTGCCTCTTCGGAACCCAGCTTGCACTTCTGGTAATTCTCTCTCCACATGCTGCTGCAGTCTATCCTGTATCATCTAGAGCATAACCTTGCTAGTGTGTGGGATGAGTGCAATTGTTTGATAATTTGAACATTCTTTGGGCTTACCCTTTTTGGGGATTGGAACATGTACTGATCTTTTCCAACCCTGTGGCTATTGTTGTGTTTTCCAAATCTGCTGGCATATAGAATGCAATAATTTGATCCCATCATCTTTTTGTTGTTGTTCAGTCGCACAGTCGATTCCGACCCTCCATGACCCCATGGACCACCACCGCCAGGCATTTCTGTCCTCCACCATCCCCCTCAGCCCACCCAGCTCTGCCCCCACTGCATCCACAATACCATCTTTTAGGGCTTTGAAAATTTCAGCTGGGATACCATCATCTCCACTGGCTTTGTTGTTTGCAGTGCTTTTTGTGGTCTTCCTGACTTCACTCGCTAGGATGTCTGGTTCAAGTTCAATGTTCTCATCATTGTGATTATCAGGGAGACTGGCCTGATGGTTATGCAATGAAACTGTGAAAGATGAGTCCTAATTTCAGTTAGTAGTAGACTTACTGTTGATTAGACAAAGTCAGCTTTGAAGATCTGCTCTCTATAACTGAAGTTAGGACCAGAGTATGTGTTCATGGTTTAATAAAATAGGTTTATGGGTTTCATTTAGTTCTGTTTATAGGGACTGTGGTGGCTCAAGTGGTTAAGATGCTGGACATAGTGGAAAAATATCCCAGATGGTTGGGTATAAATGTAATAAATAAATAAATAAATAAATAAAAAAAAACCCATGATGACTGGAAGGTCAGCAGGTCAGCAGTTCAAGATCCGAGTACTGCACTATCGAATGAGCTCCTGTCTCCGTCCCAGCTCCTGCCAACCTAGCAGTTTGAAAGCAAGAAATTGCAAGTAGATAAATAGGTACCACTTCAGTGGGGAGATAAAAAGCATTCTTGCACTCTGGTTTCTAGGTATGTCTGCCACGTGTCCACAGAAATGTCTGCAGACACAAACAGTACTGGCTCTTTGATTGTAAACAGAGATGAGCACTGAACCATAGAGTTGGATATGACTGGCTAGTCCTACTCTAATTGTGACTTACAACTGAATGCAGTCATTGTTTAAGAAAATAAACTTTATGATATATGATCAGCCTTTTACTGTTCTTGTTCTTGATATTCAAACATGTTAGATACCCCCTGGATATGTTGCTAACAACATTAAGAAAATCGCCACGAACAATACAAATTTGACTTTGATAAGCCTATGAAAAATGACATAAGTAATGGAAACCAATCTTCTGTACATTTCTTTTATATGTTCCAGGACATCTGTTGCAAACAATTAAAGAGCATCATTGTCATTTTTTTTGCTAAGATAGTGTTTCAGTTGTAATATTTCCTAGAGTTTTGTGAGAATTGAGCTTTTTCCCTCCAGTTTACCAACGTGTTTTCCACATCATAGGGAAACAGTTGCCTAATTAACAATCACAAGTAGCAGGCTCGCTTCACATTTGTCTGCTGATTACTTGGAGAAATATATTATGATCAACTGACTAATTTATAGTGAGACCTTCTGATAGCTCTCCTTGAATCCAAATAAAAGAAGTTCAGATAGTTTTTCTTGAAACCAACCAACCAACCAACCAACTAGTACTTATTCAAACAGAGTAAAAGAAGGAGCTGGTGCAGCATAATGGGTAGGCTGTTGGACTGGGATTCATGAGTTTTGGGTTAAAATCCCTGCTCAGCCATGGAAACTCACTGGGAGATAGTATTGGTAAAGCCATATCTAATATAGTTTGGAAACTCTACTAGGGTCACTGTAATTCAGAGCTGATTTGAGGGCACATAAGACACACAGAACAGTAGGAAGAGAGAGGTTACACCGTTTCTTTTGAAATGTGTCCAGCATTGGAGAGAAAGTCAATGGGTGAAATCAAAATGCGTATATTCAGCAGCAGAATGGAGAGGAAACATTTCAGGTGTCCCTTGCAGGCTCTGGCAGGCTTTCCAAATATGCTCTGTTTGGGGGAATTCTTCAGGACAGATATGTGGTGTCCAGGATGCATGGGGCAAGGTAGGATAAGAAGGAGCAGTCTTGTTGCACAAGGAGAAGTCTGGTTACCCATTACAGTATTAATATTGCTTAGTGAAGTTCACTAGTGTTGCACTTAGAGCAGGGAAACCTAGTTTTCATTCACTGTGTTTAGTCTGCTATATATCACAGAGTTACTGGAAAGATAAAATGGGAGTGAGCACATAGACTACATTGAGCTTTTCAGAAGGAGGGTAGCATGAGATTAATTAATTAAGTAATTAAAATGTATTGGGGTTTAAGGTGATGTATTGAATGAGATTTACCAGTCCCACTGCAAGCTATGGTTTGATTAAAGGTTGGTAGTAACTTTAGTACTACCCTCGCTACAGGATGCATTAATGCACTGTGACTCTTTAAGAGGAGTCTGACTTCTGTTAAGAGCTATTTTAGAGATATTACACAAATATGTTATTTTTTTTTTTAAATCATCTGTAGAGTATGTGTGCATGCATGCAATCCATTTTCTACGTTAGGGAAAGATTCTCTTTGGAGTATAATGAGAAAATATCAAGGTTTTCCATTCTAAAGCTAATGTTTTTTCCCATCTAAGACAACATACTTTACCATTTTTAACTTTTCTCATCATATTTTTGACAGCAGGTTTTCCAATTTTGACAGCTTTTTAAAAGTAATTTTAACAGATGAGTGATTTCTCCTCGAGCAAAGTCAGATTATGTGAAATGTCAACGTAAAAACCATATACTGTGACACATAATCATTTTTAGCAGAATTTACTTATTAATTTTACTTGCTGTAGCTAATAAACCCTAAGTGCTTAGCTAATTGTATTGCTTATTTAAATATTTTAAAGAGATGTATTTTAAAATTGCATTTCTTTTTGTGACTACAAAATTTCTCTGAAGCAGCCACAATCTGTCATATCTTCATTATGAGCCTAAAAAGCAGCATCACAACTGAGAATCTCAGTTCAAAGGATGAGTTAATGCAGATCCAGAATGTACATTCTTCCCCCTAAAAGATGATAGCTTTTCCCCCAGAGTAATATCAGGGAATCTTGGTTGGATATCATGTTAGATCAGTTAATGCAAACAGTGGTGGGATGTCAAAAATTTTACTACCCCACTGTGATGTCATAACAGTGTGGGCAGAGCTAACATCATGATGTCGTGATGTTGTGGGTTGGGTAAAAGTAAAAAAAAATAAAGTAAAAAAATAAAGTAAAAAAATAAATAAATGCACGCACGCACGCACGCACCTCTCAACCCCCCCACAAGACAAACCTGTAAATAAAATAAATAAAATAAAATAAAATAAAAATTACATTAAAATACACCCACCCACCCACCCCAAACACAAATCAACCCACCCACCCACCCCAAACACAAACCTGTCACTTAACTGTTAGTATAAGTGCCTGGGCAGCACCATGTTGCAAGATGGATATGGTCATCGTACCGATTCTCTAGGATAATATGCCTTAATGTAAATGTAAAACAGCTGTACCTCCTTAAGGGTTCTCCAATTGGAACACCAATTGGAACAGCACAGGTGTAGCTTATTAATGAGGCAACTCCAAGACTTTGCTTAAAAACCCCTGCCAGCCGCCAGGCCTTTTTAGGAACTGTGGTAGTACATCAATATAGGTAAAGGTATTAAATACACATTAAAATACACACACACACCACATCCAAAGGTGAGTCACTTACCCTGGGGAGCAGGCTATAGGGAGTTTCAGGCTAGCAGCTTCTCTACCTCCTCCCCGCTTGGGAGGACAGCAAGGAGGCCGTGCATACGTGCCAAGCACTGTAGGCATGCATGCACACCAAGTGCTTGGCGCGCATACGCAGTGGGGGAACCAGTGAAAAGGTAAGCCCCGAAGGTGCTTTCCCCCAAAAAAGCTGCTACCGGTTCTCTGGGACACTGGGAAAAGTTCTGGCAAACTGGTGCGAACCTGTTGCATCCCATCACTAAATGCAAACCATAAAATCAACAGATCTATCACTTCTGATGGGAGTTGGAGACCCTGATCTTTGAATGTCTTCCTTGCACATAGGCAACTAGCATGTCAGGAAGAATGGTTTTATGTAGTCTTTCCCTTGATGTGTTATTTCCCCCAGTGGTGGGAGTCATTTTTTTACTACCTACTCTGTGGCCATGGTATGGTGGGTGTGGCCAGGGGGGAAGCCCTGCGCTGCACCCAAATTAGGACTACTTTATTTCAAAACTTGAATGGGCATGGCCAGCCAGAATTTCTGCTACCGGTTCTGGTGAACTGGTGTGAACCTGCTGAATCCCACCACTGATCCCCCTCCCAATTCTGTCTTTTGATGTGCAATCCCTATTTGCATTGAATAGTTTTATTTACTTATTCTATTTATTTTATTTTAAACCCTGAAGATAGAACTCTTGCTGGAGAAGCAAAGAGACCGCAAACCGGAAGGATTACTCCATCAGAACACAAGGATTACAGAAGTCTTATTTAAAACAGTTTTGAATGGCCTTTATATGCATGATTTTAAAAACTTGGATGTTCACAATTCTTTTCTTTTTCAATTTTTTTGTGTTTTAGTTGCACAGTCGATTCTGACCCTTTGTGACCCTATGGACCATTGTCCTCCAGGCACCTCTGTCCTCCACCATCCTCCTCAGCCTGCCTAGCTCGCCCACTGCATCCACAATAATATCGAGCCACCTCATTTTTGGCTGCCCCCTTCTTCTTTTGCCCTCCACCTTTCCCAGCATCAAGGCCTTCTCAAGTGAATCCTCTCTTCTCATTTGATGTCCAAAGTACTTTTTCAATAGGTGTGGGGAGTAAGTAAAGTCAAAAACCTTGAGGAGATGGGTTGAGAGCAGTGCTCCACCATCCTTGGTTAAAGGAAAATGCAGCATATCCACTGATTTACATCCTGGGACCAAAATAAGGATTTAGCCTGGAGGCAGAAGAGGACCAGGAGAGTTTGCTCTTTTAAGATCTTCTCCCCAGGCAGTAGAAGCTGCTGTACTCAGTCATTGGTCCAAAGCACCAAGTGGTTCAACTGGTGCAGTAGAAAAATATCTTGGACCCAGTTGTTTGTCTTTTTGGCAATTCAGGATATCTACAGAGCTCTCCACCAGCACTACAGTATATTTCAAATCAATTATTATTATTTTTTCTTATCAATTTACTCTAGAATTTGAGTCAGCTTAAAGCTAGTAGTCAGTGTGAACCAGTTGACTATGATGTCTGAAGCTGATCGAACATAATTAGTTACCTTCCCCAACCCTTCAAAAACATAATTCATAATGGCTCAATGACTGAAAAGGGCATAACTGCCACAGGTGCATTTTGGGAAGTTATTTATTTATTTATTTACATTTTTATACTGCCCTTCTCGCCGGAGTGACCTAGGGCGGTTTACAACATCATAAAAGCATAACATAACATCCTCAAAACAGTAAGGACAAAGGACAACTAGAAGGCAGAATTTATTTATTTATTTATTTATTATTTTATTTATTCACATTTTTATACTGCCCTCCTCACCGGAGTAACCTAGGGCGATTTACAACATCATAAAAGCATAACATAATACAACCCGAACCCATTATCAAAAACTTCAAAGTTACAATTATAAAAATTTAAAAAGTTTTTAAAATTTATAAAAATCAACAGATTTCAATAATAATTTAAAAAGTTAAAAACAACTTAAAAGTAAAAGATTAAAAGAATGGCTCTGGGACTCTAGCAGGCATCTGGGTGAAAGTGCAGAATTGATAGTGGCACTTTTTAAAAGCAGCAGGCATCATACCAATATCCAATCCATTATCTATTTAGGTGCAAATCATCTGAAATCCAAAGTGTTCTATCCCTAGCCTTCTGTTTCCATCTCTGGCTGAACAGCTTTACCATTGGCTCATCCCATCATTTTCAGGGTCTGCCTAATAGTCTTTTGTGGTCCCTTGGCATCCAGTCTATCTACAGGTCCATCTGTTAGCCTTTAGGTGGGTGATATGGCCTGCCCATCTTCTTTTCATCGACCACATCACACGGTCCACTTCTTTGGTATAATTACTTATTGTTAACTTTATCCCTGATTATTACTCTGTACATTTGTCTTTCCATTGCTCTTTGGGTTACTGCCAGTTATTCTTCCTCTGATTTTGTTATTGCTCATGCTTCGGATGCATACAACATTGCTGGTAATACTGTCTTATTGAATACATTTGCCCTGATATTCATCGGCAGACTGTTAGCATTGTCATCTGTTAGCACTGTTTGGTTTATATTAAAGGCAATCCAAGCTGCTTTGCATCTTCTTATCCCCTCTCCATGTGGCATGTTATCTGGTTGGATTTGTTGACCGAGGTAGACATAATCAGCTACTTCTTCAATCTCGCTTCCATTTATAGTGGTACAACCCGGAGCACGTTCACTGTTTCTCAGCCATTTTATTTTTGTTAAACTGATATATAGACTGCTATTTGCATTACTTTTATTTTTTCAAGGATGGGTGTGTATCAGAGATTTTATTTTCCTTTTCTTTTAGGAAGCTGCTGATCTCATTTTGCATTACACTTTTGAATCTAGTCAATGAAGCTCCTCTGTGTGCCATGGATGTCTTGAATCTCTTGAGTGAGATAGGTCACATTAGCATTAGGAAAAAAAACCCAATCTATTAACTCCCCACCCCTTTTTATACTTCACTTTAAAAACACTTGCTACTGGTATTTATCCCCCCCCCAAAAAAAAAAAAGTTAGCTTATTTGTTTTTCATTGTGCCTGGTGACAAACATGACACTTCGGGCAGTGATCGGGTAATTTACCAACTGGGACAATGGACCTGCTGTCTGAGGGTACTCCTGTTTTTGTTCAGTAAATATGAGTAAATTGCACTATTCTCAGCAGGGGAGGGTGGATGGAGAAAGAAAACTGATGGGAAAACTAGTGGGAGAAAGAAAACTGGTGGGAAAGAAAACTAGAGGTCAAGGAGTAATACATGGCACCAAGCATCAACCCCCATCTGAGACTCAAGTTCTTTATTTTTCTCATTTTTTCTTCATGTTATTTTGCTATTCAAATACACGCGAGTACTTTTAAGTACTTTCGAATATTTGCATACAAATCAAAGTAGATGGGCTACAAATTGCTCCTAAGGGCATCAGCTGCTGTTTGTTAAACAAATAATTTACACAGCATCAAAGTGTATGATATATATAGCCCCCTAATTCATATATTGAGAAATATAGACAGTTCCCTTATAATCTTTAACTTCACAGTCAGATATTTCTGTTGGTAATAGTTTTCAGCTTTTAAAAAATGCCTTAAGCTGCAATCATTATGGGGGAGAGGGTAAGACCAGATACCGTAAGTATGGTTTACTCCAGAGTAGGCATTATGGGCTTCAACGTAATTTAGTTGAATGCCTATCAACACTTGAAACCTGTAGTCTCAGTAACTCATTCATGAAACTTGTACAGAATGAAATATGAGCTATATTTTAACTTTCTCAATCATATATTGATGTCTTAATTTTTTAACTTCAGCTATGGTTCTGAAGACTTGCTGGGTGAATAGTTCATGGAAATTATGGTTATGAGAAGAAACCAAGCTTCTAAAATGGAATGGAATACTTTCTCTGTATTTGAAGTAAAAACCTGGGAAGAACAACACACACAATATATTATGCTTCTTTTGGAAGTTAAAAATTCATTGTATTTAATTTGGCCAGGGATCCTTCACTAACAATAGCTTCCTTGCCATAGGAACGAAGATACAGAATCTCATTACTCCAGACCCAATAAAGATGATAAAGTTTAGTGAAACATTAACCAGAAGTGACAAGTACATAGAACGACACTTCCTTGAAGTGAGATCTTATTGCAGATTCTGTTTTGTCTTGTTTCCATTTAATTATGATTTTGTATTGTACATCTGCAATTCCAAGCCTAGTTATCACAATGGAATATATGCTTTATTTTAATGGCACTAATTGAAATCCTTGTATGTAGTCTCAACAAAGAGGCCAAAGCCTGGATAAGTATGAAGATTAAATTAGCATCTTTCACTAAGATATGTTTTTTCAGGTTGGGAATAAAACACATTACTAATATGTTTGCACTTCTTGGTAGAAGCTATGCTAATTTTTTTTGAAGGCTCAATAGTATAGAGACTATTTTGACAGGGAAGTCAGCACAGGGCATGCAATCAGTTAGTCTTTTAGCCTCTCAAATCAGCAAAAATACAGATCCCATATTAAGGCAAAAACAAATTTCTTCTTACAACTACACTGCCTTCAGACAACAAGGGTCTTCCCCTGCTATAGCACCTATTAGCCAAGCAAAAAAAGATGTGCCATCTCTCAGCTGACAAATTAAGAAACAAAAGCCAGCTAATTTGCCAATTGCAGATTGAGGCACCTTCCTGTTAGAATGAACAGTCTCTCTTATGAAGATTGCTGGATGTGGAGCATCACCTTCTGATCCTCTAAAGATCGTCTAATATGAATAAATACTGCCAATACACTCCTAATTCCAGTAAAAAGGTGACCTATAACCTCTAGTCTACTGTGTTAAAGAAAAGATGTGGAACATGTGGCTCACTTGATGATGCTGAACTGCTATGTTCTTCAGTCTTACTCTATCATATAAACTATGGACAAGCAGATATTTAAATATACAATTTTGAAGTTGCAGTATACAGAATAAAATGATATGTAATCAAAGCATGGATGGAGTCCATCACACCAAAAAGTTTGGGTTTGAATATCCTGTCTTGCTTTGCACTAAAGAGATATGTTGTCAACAAAATTCAGTATATACTGCCAGCCATGCTTTGGACAAAACATGAAAGAATGACTTCTTCAACTCTTTAATAAATGTGGGATGAGCAAATGTAATCCGAAAACATTACAAAAGATGAAAGTAATCACTATACTGTAACCAGGCCAATAAAGAAAGAAAAGAAAAGAAAACACAATCAGATCTCATGACCATAATCTCCCTACTCTCTACAAAATATTTACAAAATATGCTCTAAGTGTTAGCCACTTTTTCCTACACACAAAGTTTTCTACACACACACACAAACACACACACACACACACAGAGACACACAGACACACACACACACACAAAGTCTTCTCCTCTACTCATAGCAAACACATTCCAAGATATCTGTTATGTATGGTGATTTTTGAGACGCCCTGGAGAGATGATTTTGAAATGCACAAAATAACTGGAGCAGCATTTGTTGACCATTTACAATGGCATTTTATCAGTTCAACATTTGTTGCTGTTCAAAAAATTCTACCCTCTTACTAAATATCATGGACTAACAGAAATGGTCACTGTTCTACTTCAAGCCGAATATTCTTTGTTGAACACCAAGAAAGTCATGGCTGCTGGAGAAACCAAAGAAATGGTCTGCCACAGGATGGGATCTTAGCACCAGTGATGGGATGTAACAGGTTCTCACCAGTTTGCCAGAACCGGTATTAACTTTCCCCAGTGTCCCGGAGAACCAGTAGCAGCTTTTGGGGGAAACCACCTTGGGGCTTACCTTTTCACCGGTTCCCCCACTGCGCATGCACGCTAAGCACTTGGTCGGCATGCACACCTGCAGGTGTGTGTGTGTGTAGGGGGGTGAGGGGTGTGTGTGTGCTTATTTATATTTTATTATTTTATTATTATTTTATTTGCCCCCACCCATGATGTCATGATGTCAGCTCCGCCCACACTGTGATGATGTCACGGTGGGGTAGTAAAATTTTTGACATCCCACCACTGCTTAGCACCATTACTTTTTAATAGTTATACAAATGATCAACCACGTTATGATGTTCCCATATGCCAGGAGGTTCACCTATGTTGATTATTTTGTGTCCTGTTCTACCCCATCCCAATCCCTGATTTAAGATATCTTTCCCTCTCTCTCCATTTATGTAACCATCCATTTATGTACTGTATATATCTTACGTAGCATACATATACTGATTTCTGGAGATTCATTACAGTTTACTGTATTCTGATCAAGGGGGGAAAACTAAAAACAGTGGAGATCATCTGTAGCTTCATTCACAAGCATCACTTTCACACACAGTACTACAGATTATATTGCTCTTCACTTTGCTATTCAGGGTTTCTGTACAGAAACAGATATCGGCTGCTAATAACTTGACTGTGCAAGGGAGAGACAAAAAAAGAAAAGTGCTCACCCTCTTCAACATCAGTTTTGAGGGAAAATTAGGAACCAGAGAGGTTTTTGTCTGTAGTTTCTTTGCCATTCAAGAAAGCCATAGGATAAATGTATTTCAGAAACATGTCCTCTCTGCTGAAGAGTTTTAAGAAATGAAATAGGACATTATAATTCCCTCTCAAAAAAATCTGAACAGGGAGGGGATATTTTTTGCTGTGTGTGAGCTGAATCAAGCTAATGAGGCATCCAACATTGCAAAGAGAGCATTGCCTATAAATAAATCCCATCTGATTGGGATATATTAGTCTACCGATAATGTTATATAGCCTACAGCTGCTTTGAATAGAAAACCTACATGTACAGAGGATAGCACCCACTTTCCAAGTATATTTGTCCATTCTTAGTTTCTTCTGAACAAGGAAATATGGTCCTTCTTTTTTGTAGATTTTTAGAGTGAAATGATCACTTCCAGCAACTCACCTAAGTAGATAATCTAAACCAGTATTCCTCAGCCTTTGGTGCCTTACATTCCACTAGTTACATTTTCAGAGGACCTTGTGTACCACCACGATAAATGGGGGGGAAAAGAACACTTTTTCTGAGAAGGATGTTTATATGTTCACAGGCATTCTTTTATCACACTTATCATTTACAGTAGATTGGAAAACAAGAATGATGTAGGCACATTTGTATAGAGATACAGAATAACAATATTTTCTTTTAATTGTATTTATTATTTAGGTTAAAGTGGAGAGCAGGGAAAATTAAGAGATTAAGAAGAAAACAGAATGTTCAAAGTTATTACCTCAACGTCAGAAAAAATTCATAGATGAGTATCTGAGGCATTTAGGTCAACTGGAGATGGCACCTCACATACAGTATGTAAGAAGGATGTATGTACTGATGGAGAGGTCATTCTTAGTCAGTGTAATGAAAACCCTGCAGCCTGCCTAGATTAGTCTATATCCAGTGATGAGGTTCAAATAATTTAATAACCAGTTCACTGCCCTAATGAAACAAAAATTTCTTGCTGAATTAATAAATTCCATAAGCTTTGCAGATGAAATACGATAGAACAATGTGTATGACAAACCTGTTTGTCATGGGAAAGTGGTGATAAAAATGTCTTAATTACCATGTGCACACTGGCATAAGGAGTCTAGCATGGAAGAACATTCTTCCATGGCTTCCTAAATTGGCAATAAGATAACCTTTGAAATCTATATCTCTATTGGTTCATTGTGTCCTAGTTTCCTATTGGTTTTACTGATTGGGGAACACCAGCGTACTCATAATATCTTGTGGGAATTTTGGGCATAACACAAAGGTGAAACAAAGGACAGTGTATTACCCCCTGGTTAGGGGCTGCAGTGGCTCAGTGGTTAAGAAGCTCACCTTATTAGCTGGAAGGCCAACAAGTCAACAGTCTGAGACCCAGGTACAGCATGACGGATTGAGCACCCATCTCTGTCCCAGCTCCTGACAACCTAGCAGATTGAAAGCCAGAAATTTCAAGTAGATAAACAGAGACCGCTTGGGTGGGAAAAGATCTTGGGGACATGAAAGGAGCCTCATTCGGGCATCCCATGAGTGGAGTTTCTCCAGCAAAAATCCTTTCAACTCAGAATAATTTCTGACACAAAATTATTATTATTACCCCCTTTTTTTTGGCACTTTCCCCCTCTTTCTGTTATATGTTTGTTTACAGGAGTAACAAATGCAATGGAATAAAAATGTAGTATTTCATCAAAGGTATAATGAGTTTTGAGAAACTGCAGTGGCTCAAGTGGCTAGGATGCTGACTGGAAGGCGAGAGATCAGCAGTTCGATTCCTGATTACTGTAGGACAGAATGAATTCCCGTCTTTGTCCCAGCTCTTGCCAACCTAGCAGTTCAAAAGCAAGAAATTGCAAGTAGATAAATAGGGACCACTTCAGTGGGAAGGTAAACAGTGCTTTGTGTGCTCCGGTGTCTAGTCATGCCTGCCACATGACCACAGAAACGTCTGCAGAAGTAGACAGTGCTGGCTCTTTGGCTTTGAAACAGAGATGAGTGAGCACTGAACCCTAGAGTCAGATATGACTGGCTTTTGAGCAAAGGAAACATTTACCTTTACCTTTATAATGAGTTTTATGAAGTAAATAAATACTCCCCAGAGTGGGATACCACCCACATGGTTGGTATAGAAATGTAATAAATAAATAAATATAAATAAATAAATATTACAAGCATAGTTCCGTCTAATTTTTTCCCACCTATGGATGAAATGAACATTACTATGCATGCATAAAATACACTGTTGTGCAAATGAACATTAAAAAAAGTAAGAAATATAAATTTGTTATTTCCATGTTGGGTGGCTGCCCAGGCACCCGCCTTAGAGGGAACCCTGAATTCAAGTGCTATTGTAACAACTGGTTCGCTGAAATATCAGTTATGCTGAACCAGTACAAAATAGCTGAATCCCACCATTTTCTATATCTCATCATTTGTTTATGTGCCACTGACTGACAATATCTAACCTGAACTACTGGCAATAATGTCTATTCAAAATCTATTAAGACATATATACTGAACATGTTAAGAACCTGTTTTAAAATCACAAAACATCATATGCTAAACACAGCTGTTAGTTCCAACAAAAGCATAACTATTGAATCATTGGGACTTATATATATGTTGACATAACAAGTCTGATTCATTCAATGAATCTGTTCTATTTGGGATCAATGACTGAATTGTGCCCATTGACGTTGAAAATTCGAATCCAAAACTCAAACATAGTGGGGCTCAAAGTGTAATTAGTGAATGATCTTCAGACATTCTCCCATGCTATCTGGCAATGATCAGGGACCAGACTTTTACTATACTGACGTTGTCTTACTCATTAGTGAGACAGTTGGCAACTTTACATGGCAGATTATGGGAAAGGTGAATGGGACAATGGTAGTTCTCTCCTCTTTTGGAGGGAAAAATCAGATGTACTGTGTAAACGTTATGGACTATTTGGTTTAATCTGAAGGGTGGGGAAACCCTAGGAAGGGCTATGATTCAAGATTTGAGTTAGAAAGAGTGTATAAGTTGAAGAAGCAGGAGCTGCTGATCCCAGAGAGAAAGAGAAGCCCTTGTCACCTTGGTTGAGGGAGTAGAACTGCAATAAGTTTGAGCAAGAAGGAAGGGTGACTCCACATAATGCATTTGATCATATTTTAGAATTTTAGAGACTGTGGAGCTAATTTTTTTTATGTTTTCAATGTCCTACTTTAGCTGATAAATATATCCTGGACTTTGTTCTTCTTTGATTTCAAGGAAATATTTGAATTCTACTCATGATAGATGGGCGGGCAGGCGGGCGGGCGGGCGGGCGGACGGACGGACGAACCAGAGAGAGTTACAGTAATGTTTAGGTTATAAATTTCTCAAGGCAGATTGATTTATTGTAGCAAAATAATGCATCTGAAGAAGTAGGCTATATAGTCCTTGCAAATGTTTGCCATATTAAACATATTTTTGGTATTTACAGTGCCACAGGACTCATAAACTAGAGTTTTCCTGAAGAGCAAATCTACCTCTTCAGTGCAGGGTATAAATTACTGGGCAATGCACAACATGACAGCATAGACTCCATTTGTTGATATCAACCTGTGCACAGTGGTATAGTGGTACATTTGAAATGTATTTAGTCATAGTTCCAGCAAAAATTGATTTTCCTAACATCAGGAAGAATTTCACAGCCAACAAATGCAGGTCTCAAAGGCAGGTATTTTGTAAAGAAAATAGCTTTCATTTGCTCATTAAGCAATCCCAAGATGCTTCACATCAAAGCAAAAATAGTTTAGAATAGGCTATTACAGAACTTGGAAAAGTTATTTTTTAAAGATTTGATACATTTGTTTTAGAACAATTCATTTCTCTTCTATCCAGTTACTGGGAAGTTTGTGGTTGAACTCAGGGGACATCTCCAAGGGCGGTGGATGTTTTGGGGTGGGGTGGGGGCAGTGATGGGCAGCAATAGGTTTGCACCAGTTCACCAGAACCGGTAGTAACTTTTCCCGGTGTCCCGGAGAACCAGTAAAGGCTTTTGGGGGGAACCACCTTGGGGGCTTAACTTTTCGCCGGTTCCCCAACTGTGCATAAGTGCCAAGTGGTTGGTGTGCATGCACACCTACAGCGCTTGGTGTGCTTGCGCAGCCTCCTTGCTGTCCTCCCAAGCGGGGAGGAGGAAGAGAAGGTGCTAGCCTGAAGCTCCCTATAGCCTGCTCCCCAGGGTAAGTGACTCAACTTTGGATGTGGGGTGGGTGAGTGTATTTTAATGTGTATTTAACGTGTATTTATTTTTAATGTGTGTTTTTATGTGTATTTAATTTGTATTTTTATGTGTTTTTATGTCTATTTAATGTGTATTTATTTTAATGTGTATTTTATGTGTTTTTATGTGTATTTTTATGTCTATTTAATTTGTATTTTTATGTGTACTTATTTTTATGGGTTTTTTTACATTGGCTTCACCATAACATCATGACATTGGCTCCGCCCACTATGTTGACTCCACCCACAATGTGGTAGTAAAATTTTTGGCTGCCAACCACTGGGTGGGGGGGGGGCAGATCAAATGACGAGGTCTTATCCCTACCCAGAGGGTGCCAGAATGTGTTCACAATCCTCACGTTCTTAGGGGAGGTGCCTTGCATGTCCCCCACTGGGTAGATGAAGCCTGATCTCCTGTACACACAGCAATCCATCTCAACCAACTCTAGGTGTGCAAACTAATAATAATTGCAAAAATTCATCTTCAAAAGACAGACAGCATGGGCAATTAGGAAAGGAGACAAACCAAGGGCAAAGCCTGGAAAACAAGGACTGTTCCTTGTAAATAAAAAATGTTTAGAACATATGTTCTATGTAGTTGTTGTAGGGCAATCCAGGCAAGATGAAGCAGAACCTTTTTGCAGTTCTAAAGCAGCCTGTTAAGATGATTAGTTGTTGCTATTTATTTAAGTAACAAGAAATATCCCCTTGGCTCCCTATATATTTACAGACATGGATACAGAAGATTCTCCTTGGGATTCCTCTGAATATATGCACATGGCGGTCTGCATGGAATTTCTTCTTTTCTGAATCTAAACACTTTTTCAGTTGTCTCATTCCATATTTTAAATAGAATAAAGTACATTTTCATTAAGCATAAATGTGGAAAGTCACTACAACATAGCCAAAAAGTGCCATGCATTTTAATTAAACACACATTTTTGAAGACCATTCATTTCAAGTTGTTTCAGCATTTTCCTAAATAGTCTGGTCTCCTGAATTGAGGCCAAGAAAGCAATTACTTTGTCAGCCTTTACATTCATGGATATGACTTTTTTAGGCAATCTGTAGATGCAGGTTTACTGACAGAATTATGAAAAGCCTTGGAACAGATTCCATAAACATTTCAAAATAGCTTTTCAAGAGCCACAACAAGAGGAAAGTAGAAGCAAGACAAAGTACTCTATTGCATATTCATTTTATACATTACTAACCATCTAGCTCTCTTTTGTAGACAGGGCTTGGCAAAGAATAATAGAATATCTGAGTTGGAAGGGGACTTTTAGGCCACTAAGCCCAATCCCCTGCTCAATACAGAAATCCAAATCAAAGCAGATCTGACAGATGGTTGTCCAATTTTCTCTTAAATGCCCCCAGGATTGGACCACCTCCTGAGGTAATTACTTCCATTGTTGTACTTCTCTAACAGTTAAGACATTTGGCCTGATATTCAGTCTTTATCTGGCTTCCTGTGATTTGAGTCCCTTATTATGTGTCCTGCAGTATGGGAGGATCATGAACAGATCGTGCCATTCCTCTTTATGATTATCTTTCAGGTATTTGAAGAGTGCTATCACATCCCCTCTCAGTCACCTTTTCTTAAGGCTAAACATGCCCACAGGTTTTGTTTCCAATTCCCCAATTATCCTTGTTGCCCATATCTGTACCTTCTCTAGTTTATTTGTATCTTTCTTAAAGTGCAGTGCCCAGAATTGGACACAGTATTTTGACGTGGTCTAATGAGTGCTGAATAGAAGGGAAATAGTACCTCACAGGTTTTAGAGACTATACTTCTATTAATGAAGTCTATACAGTGTTGGACTTTTGACTTGAATTCTATGAAGGTATTACATTTCAGTTGGGTGGTCTGGCAGCTTTTGCAATGTAACGAAAATCATGTACTTGTGACAAGCTGCAACACCAAAACTAAGGCACCCACAAAAATAAGGGTTATGTCATTTGAAAGATCGCCTCGGTGACTTTAAGAATAGGTAGAACCTAAAAGCCAAAAATGCAAAGCGATGACGTCATCACTTTTGGAAGTAGCATCAAAAATGTGAGTTTTGCGAGGGGGGTTGGTTGTTTGGGGGGGAGGCAGCGAAAAAACAACCCAACCAATTCAGATGATCCAAAGGGCGTTTGAAAGAGGAAAGATTAACCTTTGTGGGGACACTTTAAGATTTGGAATTAGACTTCGGAAAAATAATCTATGAAGAGTTTTACAAAAAAACCCCACTCAAACGAGGTCACAGAAATGCAAGAGAGAGAGAGGGTAAACCAATTTAGAAACTGCATATGACAACTTCCGAAGGTGGATACAGTCCGCATACAACATGTGGAGAAAAATGATGAAGGAATCCACAAAAAAAGATATTGAGGAAAAATGTGACTTGTTAAAATGACATTTCCGTGGGTGGGGGTGTTTGGTGGTGATCCAACAAAAAACCCCGATTGACCAATCGAAGTGATCCAAAGTGCGCTTGAAAGAGGAGAGAATAACCTTTCTTTTGATACTTATACAATTTGGATCGGACATCAGAAACGTTTTATATGAAGGTTTAAAAACAAAAACCGGCAAATGGTTGTGACTGTAAATCCTCTTCCTCTCTCTCTTCCCCCCCCTTTTTCTGACTGTCCCCACCTCCTTCCATCATCCCAAGTCACCATGTTTGTAAGGTATGTTCCGAATGCTGGTCTGATGGGTGAGGAGGTCCCGAGTATCTGTATGTGCAAATAAGTGTTAGTGAAGTGAGTTGGATGGGGGGGGGGGGAAGAGAAGCAACCGCTGGGAGAGAAGAGAAGCAAGGCTGGTGGGTGGGTGTGTGAGTCAGCTCAAAAGCAGGCCAATGCATTTAAAGGGTGAAACCCACCCATTTTCACCTATGATCTTCTCTTCCTTCCTCTACTTCCTCTCTTGTGGAACCACTTCAATGGGAAGATAAACAGCATTTGGTGTTGAGGCATGCCTGCCACATGTCCACTTTAACGTCTGCAAATACAGACAGCGCTGGCTCTTTAGCTAATAAACATAGATGAACACTGAACCATAGAGTCAGATACTACTGCCTTTTGAGCAGGGTTGACCTTTACCTTTATTTCAATGTTAGTTGCCTCACCCGCCCGCCCCTCCAAAAAAAGTGTGGCAGGAAGAGTCTAAGGACACTACCGGCAGGGATATAGTTCGTGAATTCGATGTGGTAAACGGGTGAAGGACATTGAAATTGACTAAACAAGTCAATTTCGCAAACGAAGTCCAACAATTATGTTCTTTTCGCCCATGTAGCAAATCGAATTCATGAAATAAATCCCTGACGGGAGTGTCCTTAGACTCTACCTGTAACATATATATTTTTTGCAGCCACATCACACAGTTGACCCATACTTAGCTTGTAATCTACATCAATTCTAATATCCTTCTTGCTTGTAATATTACTAAGCCAAGTATTCTCCATCTTGTAACTGTGCATCTGCCCCCCCCCCAAAAAAAAGGTCCATGGTTCCCAATGTGAGGCACACGCTCCACTGGAGGGCAATTTGATTTGGGGGGGGGGCAATTGAAAGCTTGTTTAGATCAAGTTAATGGCCTTTTAGGCTTCCTCCATGTGAATAGGAGTTCACTTTTTGAATAATAAAAATGCTATGTCGGGGGAGGGGGCTCATCAGGATTTTAGAGATGCTTAGGTGGGAAATGGGTAAAAAAGGGTTGGGAGCTACTGCCCTAGGTATAAAACATTGCATTTACCCCTGTTAAATTTCATTCTGTTGGTTTCAGCCCATTGTTCAAGCCTATTAAGAACTTTTTGAATTCTGTTCTTGCCATCCAAGATACTGTATTAGCTATTCCACCCAGTTTGGTGTGACCTGCAAATTTGATAAGTATTCACTATACTCCCTCTTCCAAGTCATTAAAGAAAATGCTGAGGAGCACCAGACTCAGGACTGAGCTTTGTGGTACTCTATTTGTTACCCCCTCCCAGTTTGAGAAGGAGCTCTTAATAAGCACTCTCTGTGTACTTAATACTTTTGCCATCCAGACCACACCTGGTTACCTTGCTCATCAGATTATCATGGGACACTTTTGTTGAAGGCTTTGCTGAAGTCAAGATATGTTATACCTACCACATTCCCGCTGTCTATCAAGGAAATTACCAAATCAAAAAATGAAATCAGATTAGTCTAGCAGGGTTTGTTTTTGTCAAATCCGTGTTGGCTACTTGTTATTACTGCATTATTTTCAAGTTGCTTGCGGAGTCACTGCTGTATATATCAGAGAGTAAACAAAACAAAACAAAAAGACAAAGAACACTGTGGTACCTTAAAAACTAATTGCTGTATTTTGATGTTCACTTTTGTGGATCAAGTCTCACTCTTATGAACTGCATCTGATGAAGTTGACTTGCTCCACAAAAACTAAAATCAAAATACAGCAGTTAGTCTTTAAAGTGCCATAAGGTTTTTTTGTCTTATTTTGTTTATTCTCTGATATGCTTGCACAGAATAACATGGCTACCATTTGAAAATGCTTTATAATATGCTCCAGAATTTTCCCTGGGATTGATGTCAGGCTGACTGGTCTGTAGGTCCTTTTTGCCCTTTTTGAAGATAGTGATATTAGCTCTCTTCCAATTGTTTGGCACTTCACTCTCTCTCCATGATTTCAAGAAAATGATAGTGGTTCTGAGATCTCTTCAGCTAGTTCCTTCAGTATCCTTGGATACAATTCATCCGGTCCTGGGGGATTTGAGCTCATTCAAGATAATAAGGTATTCCTTGACTGTTTGTTTATCAATCTTAAGATGGAATCCTGCTATTACACAAGGCATGAATTTCTTTGAAGGGCCATATTTGGCAGAATTTGTTTCCCAAATAATAATAATTTCATGTCAGAAATTATTCTGGGTTGAAAGGATTTTGTGGAAGAAACTCTGCTCAAGGAATGGCCAAATGAGGCTCCTTTTATGTCCCCAACAGCTGGGATAGAGATGGGCACACAATCCCTCATGCAGTACCCGAGTCTTGCCCTGCAAGACCTCTGGCCCTTTCCCACCTGGCCAGAAGTTGAAAAACCATGCAGCCATGGTGGCCAGGTGGCAAGAGAGGATGGCAGCCACTGCCTCGCAAGACTTCTGGCAGCTGTGGCATCAGTGGCGCTGGCATCTCTGCCCCAGCTGTGGTTAAGTCATCATCACATGTGGTGGGCCCATTGTCAGTGGGAGCTTCGGAGCTGTAGAATGGGGACTTGGCCACACAGAAAACAGTGACAGAGTCCTGGTGTGGTGGAGTGTCATGCTCCTTATGCTGCCTGGCACTGTGGACTTGGCCATGGACTTGGCTGCTGGGGTGCAAGGCCGGACATCGCCCCCCCACCCACCCTAGACTTTGGACTCTGAGGCCTGGAATCTTGCAGTTGAATTCTTGTTTTGGGATGTTTTGACTTAGGTGTCCATTAAGCTCCTCTCGAAGCATCTAAAAGTGCCTTTTCAGTTTCACTTGTGAAGAGTCTCTTCTTCTTTTGCTCCTAACTGTGACACTTTCCCATGGTACTTCCTCCACTGTGGTTGTTCTCTCATCAGCATTCTCTTCCTCTGTGTTGTTCTTTAACCTCTAGTGCAGAGGTAGGTAACCTACTGCCCATGGGCCAGATCTGGCCCATGGTGCCAAAAAATCCAGCCCCCACAGCCCCTGCCGGAATCAGCCGTAGACTCATTTACAACATCCATAAACAGTGGGGGCACCACCAAACGGATCCCCTTGACTGTCTGAAGAAGCATTATCCGGCCCCCAACACAAAAAGGTTGGCAACCCCTCAGAAGCGTAGCGTGCCTTGGCGGGGCCCCGTATAAAAATTTGTTTTGGGGCCCTTAGGAAGGGTAAAGATTTCTCACAAAAGAAAAAAAATTGCATGAAATTAAAAGAAATATTTATTCATCATAATTATCTATCAATAAACACTGCTCTCCGTCCGTGGTTTATCATCGTATCATTGTATCGTATGTACATCGATTATTGTGAGATTCCCCCGTTGAAGTAAATGACTTAAACGGGGAAATCCCGCAGCCCGCGATAACCGATGTAGGGTGTTGCCAACTTTTGAATGCACGCTTTACGCGGGGAAAAAAGATATTGCTTTTTTTGACTTTTGTCATTTGTGAAATAAAAAAAATTGGGAAGTTTTTATTAATTTTTGCTTACGCACGTTGGGGGCTCCCGTGGCCTGGGCCCCCCGTATAATTGATACAGCAGATACGGCGGTAGCTACTCCCCTGCAACCCCTGCTCTAGTGCCTCCCTTGATAGCTGCAGTTTAAGAGTTCTGTCTATGTACTCTTCATTTTCTCTTATAATCTTTAGTGTGGCAACTCACTTCTACAGTTCTTTCACTTTTTCTTCTAAGAGTGCTAACAATTTGCACTTGCTACATGTGTATGCTGTGTTCTCAGACACAAAGACAAACATTGCCTCAATAATACCCCAATAATCTCTGCATTTAATTCTTTGTGTTTATATTTTAAGCCCCTTTTCTTTGTATTCCCAGGGGCTACTAACTTGAAGCTCTTGGCAGTTGTCAGGCCATACCCCTTTTCTTGAACCCCTCTCCCTTCCTCTAGGCCACTCCCCTTCCAGACAGTCTGAACACATGGTTTTTCTTTGGTATGCTCTGTTTGAAGTCAGCAGACAGACAACTCTGACCAACGCCAAGTTGTCTTATATCCTTTCAAAGAGACAATGCGTCTAGACATTTTATTTTAAGATATTCTTCCAATGATTTTAGGTGTTCCCTGAAGACTTTGCGGCTCATCCATGTTTTGAAGAGCAAAAAGAATATTTGCTAAACTCCTTATTTTCAGCTGTTTTGGTCATTTTAGCTCAATGAGATGCTTCCTTGTCTCCAGAGCAACAGCAAGACCAGAAGTGTTCTTTTGTCTATCAAGACATTTACAATTGACCCAAAAGGCCTCTTTTGTAAGAAAAGTAAAACGCACAACACATAGCATACAAAAGAAAAAAGAGACTGGACAGTTATTGAAAAAGCTACAAACAACCCACCCAATACTTCCAAGGTTTAGAAGTCCATTAAAAATTAACAGCCATCATTATTTTGAACAACTTGTGCTGAGAATTATTCCTTTCCTTTTAGATGGTATAATTTCTTGCAGTTCTCACTGGTGGTGAGAAAGATGCTATTCCACATTTTCCTGTCTGAACATTAATCACAGTCTGCCATTCTCAAAAAATGCACAGCATTCCATAGTGATGTTCAGACTATCAGTCTTGGGGGGGGGGGAGAGAGGTTGTCTAGATGGTTATACAATATATTCCCTAAATCAGGGGTTCTCAACCTTTTCAAGTCAAGGGCCAGGTCATGCTTCCTCAAACAGTTGAGGGGCTTGACTGGTTGTTGTCCCCCCCCCCCGCCATTTATGGCTGTCGTAAATGCATTTATGAAGGCTGTGGATTCATTTATGGCTGTTGTAAACATATTTATGAAGGTCTTAGACTAATTTACAGCTGTCGTAAATCCGTTTATGAATGTCAAGGACTCATTTACAGCTGTAGTAAATGCATTTATGATGGCCATAAGTGAGTCTGTGGCCAATTCCGGCAGCATTGTCAGCTGGAGCTAGGATGGGGGATGGATTATCTGGTACCGAAGGCCAGTTCTGGCCCACAGGTTGTATGTTGAGAACCCCTGCCCTAAATCATTCACCAAAGTGTTACAATATATCACTTTTTTATCACCACCTGTGTTTCCATCCATATCTTCTTTCCCATGTGTGTATCTCCTTTCATTCTTGCATAGATAGCTATAGATATGCATGTGCTCAAAATATCAGAATAGCAGAATAGGGAATCTAATGTCTGATTTTTTTATCAATTCTCCTTTTGAGCAAAACATTTGTGACTGCATCTTTTCTTTTCTACTAGGTAAATGAGTTTTGTAACGTTAAAATAAATGTTTGGTAATGTTAAAATAAAGGCACTAAGAAAAAGAGGCATAAAATATAAGTTGCAAAGAATTTGCAGACCTGACATTTTGCCTGCCAAAGGTTCTTTTTGTTTTCAAATTCTTATCAGCTTAACCTGAAGGCATAGTAAGATGCTGAATTTCCCACAAGCAATGAAACAGATGACCACACTCACAAGGGACAAAGTGTCAGGCTTATTCTAGCACCACCAAACGTATTAATCCTCATTATTGTTTTCAGAGACTCTGTGACAGAACTAAAACCTGTACTGTAACTTGGCCTTTTTAATGAGCTTCTGGAGTTGTGGGGAGGGTTTCCATTCAGCACCTGAAAAACACAACAAAACACCTTTTACGTTAAAGATGTGAAGTTTGCTGCCAGCTAAATTTGTACACAGAAGTCTATAAATCACCAAAGCAGAGCCAGCTGGGATGCCGGTGAGCAAATTCAGATTCTGACAGGAACTTCACAGACCAATTATCTACTTGGAATCATGGGAGTTTAACAAACAAATACCAGCTCCTGCTGAGTCCTTTTAGACAGCAGCTTATGGGTGACTCAGTTGCATCAGAGGCTTTTAGACAGATCAATTCTTAATCACAAAGCACCAAAAATTATTCTCAGACTCCTGTCAGTTTCTTTGGACACCTTTGTTAAGCGTTGGCTTCCAAGTCCTCCCCACTCCCCCCATTTTCTTGCAAGAATGGCAGACACTGTTTTTATTGACTCCCTACTTGTAAAATGTTTATAGCTTGTTAATTTATATTTACCCCTATGCTTATGCCTGCAAATCAACATCACTTAGCACAGTTTGGTTACACTTTGTCCAAAGGAAATTACAGCAGCCTGCTATGGTGCTAAAATGGAGGAAAGCTGCAGCAAATCGATATACTGATGATTAAATAGATCGTGGCAAATTCACGTCTGTAAGCTGCAGCATGGAGACATCAGTGTGACACCTATCTGGCAGCTAATATGCTTTCAAACAGTTGAAGAACATTTGAGAAGAAGGCAAAATACAACGGAAGAGAACAATCTATTCCAAAGCAATTTCCACACTATACCCAGCACACATAACATGTAACCTTCAGTTTTCTATTTGACAGCATATTTGCCATTTATAACTATTGAAATGAAGCTATTTCTTTAAAAAGTAGAGTAGGGATTATGTTATGTGATACTTTTTTTATGAGCTACTGAATTACTATTCATTTTGTCACATAATTCCATTCCTTCCACTCCTTTTCTCATTTACAAATATTTCAACACATGCTGCTTTCTTTCTTGGTAAATCTTGGCTGTATGGTGGTTTACTGTAGTGTATAGAATTTGTCTTAATTAGAGGACAAACAGGTATTGGTGCATTCTTCCTAGGCATACTAACTGAGAAATAAAATCACTTAGTGTCAGTCTTGCAGTATTTAAACAGGTGACAGTAAGTTGCCTTTATTCATTTTTAAAGTACTGGAGAAAACCTACTTCTGGGTGAATGTGTTTACTATGTAGTGGTATGCTAACAAGACTACAACTTGAGGACTATTTTTTCTGTATTTTGTGTGAAGAAGCACCCAAGGGCTGCTGATGTGCAACTTCATTCATGAGATAGAGACTTGGGTTGGCATCCCTTGCCAATCCTTCCAAGCCTATTGACAAAGAAGAGAATTGAGCTACACGGGCTTGGCTCCAGATGTGTAACTATAGCAAGGAAACAGGTCAGCTGAAAAACAGGTCAGAGCACTTTAAGAGGCTAAGAGTAGTACAGCTTCAGTGTGAAGCACCACAGACTTCCCTTTCATAATATATAATAAAGCTTAGACATATCTTGGGATCATAAAAATTTCACATTTCTGTGCCCTTGCCAGCAGCAATCAATGACTTTAAGAAACCAAGGGTAATGTAGCACCAATGTGCAGTACAAGGCCATCACAACATGGTCTTGTAAACACAAGCTTGCTGCCAAAAATGGCAGCCTTGTGTTGTGTTCTCAGCTTCCTTCACATAACATGTAGTAAAACTTAGTCATGTCCTAATATCACCAAATTCCACATTTTTGTGTTCTTGCCAGCAGCAATCAGCATGTGAAATGGCAGTTGGGAAACAAATTTCATAATGTCAGCAGAACATGGGTTTTCAGTGGCAGCTCTGTTTTTGGATTTTTTTTTAAATCATGTAATTCTACACTGAAAAGTCATGGAAGAGTTTATGTTGCCCCTAAGCATGCACACTGGTTTTAGAATTGGCATTCTGCGGTATCTAAACACAACATTGATGTAATCATTCCTATCTTTTTCATATCCAGATTTTTACAGCACCAGACAAATTAGTCTGTTACACCCAAATGATTTGTTATGTCCAAGGAAGTTCACAAAAACTTAAGCCAGATAATCTTTAACAATCTTTACAATAACAGGTGGCTGTTCTTACTGTACTAATAGCTGAATAGATACACAAGTTCCCATGAAAATGGCTCTGATCAGAAATCTTTCCATGCATACCATTTTGAAGATTTCCATGTATTCAGACAGTCAAATCTCCAAATGAATGTTAACTGCAGTTAGCTAGTGGAGAGAATGAAATAAAGTTAGGGTATCTGAAATGGTGGAATAATTTAATGCAGCAACCACATGTGAAACTTGAAAGTAGATTACACCATATCAGAAATGAATTATCTGTAGTTATCTAGATTTACACATATAAACTGCACATTCTACAAACATGTAGTTATATTGTCCAACTATTGGTATTTGATTACCTTTAATAGTACTAGTCTTTAATACTAGTACTTTAATTACTGCTAGCCTTTAATTACTAGTAGTAATAGTACTAGTCTTTAATAGTCTATTTATATCTAAATATAGAACATATGTACGTACACATATTCACTTTGGCAATAATACAGGTGTTATGCAGGTCTATGAAGATGTGCATTCCATTGTATTTCATGTGATTTACTTATGGGTGAATGTGTTTAGGACTCTTATGCTAGCTATGCATTTCTTTAAAGCTTAAAAAACTCACATTTTATAAACTGAATAAATAAAAATGGACACATAGATTTCGGTGGAGGGGGAGAGGCTGGAAATAGCTTTTTTCCAGACTGAGAGTATATATGACAAGTTTCAGCTTCAGGTTAATATTTATCACTGCTGTAAGTTATAAACTCCCAGAGAACGGGGGTGGGGGAAGTATAATGGAAATGTTAACAGACCCTTAATTATAGATGCTTGAAACATGGAACATAACAAAAAACCTTTTAAAGTAAATATATACTGTTAACCTTTAGAAGAAAGAACTTTTTGTATTCTACAGGGCAAATCTGAGGAATGAACTGAAGTAAAACAAAAGTTTCTCCAGATCATTTTTCTATGCATAGAATCCATCAGAAATCAGGAGAAAATAATATTTGAAACATTCTTTTTTAAAATAAGTTCAACAATTCATATACAATATAAAGTGAACTTTGCTGCTTTGTCTTGTATTTTTATTCCTAATTATGGTATGTATTGAAGTTCTTAATGGGCTTAGCAAAACAAACATTAGCAAGCAGAGTAATTTAAAAAGGAGCCTATATGTGAAAAATATAAGAAAATGTGAAGAGACGATTTGTAAAAATCTGTGTATGTCCATGTAGTGGTTGGTTGCTGGAGAAAGAAATCCATCTCTTAGATTCTTGCTAGTTTACCAGTTTACTTGTTTTCTGAAGGATGTAGCTCCCAAGATTTTCATTTAATTATGGCATTGGAGAAAAAGTAAAATGAAGTGACAGAACAAAATTAAAAGGCAATAATAAGAGGAAATGTCTGGATAAACAAGGTGTACATTATTGATAAGAAGCCCCTTCCTTGTCCATTATCTTACTTCTATTGTAGATTTTTGGTTTCTCTTTGAATAACCCAAGAAGAGACTCATGGTGAATTGTAAATATTATCCTAGAACTATGGAGAAGAACATAAACCAAGGTGAGCATTAAATGGAAGAATTGTCTACTGTGGCAATGCACAATGGTCTTTAACAATCCAAAGTCTGCAATATAATTTTTTTCTTGGGGGGGGGGGGAGGGTTGCAACCTATTTTGTTTCCCACACATGATTGTCAAATGTTAGGACTGAATTATCACTAGGCAAACTGGTAATTGGTATCTCTCAGTAATTGGTTTCAATATATTATGCAATAGAAAAAAAGATGCTATACTCTATCTATGTGTTTTAGATAATACGGTATTCATAATGCAAAGCAGTCTTTTGTTGTGTTTTAAGCAGAATGGCTAACTAGGCTGAATTTGCCTGAAAGGCTATTGAAAAGATTTTTGTCCTATTTAGTAAACCTGATTATCTCAGTAATGTGCAGATCCATAGATTCCCCCCCCCAAGTGCGTAGACATGGGTTTTCTTTGAGCAAAGAAATGCCAAATTTCATCCATGAATTAATTGCTCAATCCTCCTTTATTAAAAATAATAACAAGAAATCTACTAATAATAACAAAAAATGTCACACTAAGGGAAAAGCAATCTCACTAGATGCGGATTTTACACGGCACTAGATCAATCCCAATACCAGTAAATGGATATTATTAAACAGCATGGGGTAGTGCAAACTGGGAAAGAAAACTTGTAGTGTACTGCCTTTGAGCAGACCTGGCTTGCATGCTGTGACAGGGCAATTGTCGACATGCTTTTTCATGCCAATCTGCAGCTTTTTCAACTCTAGATGCTATGGCAACCAGGGTTTAACAGACTAAGCAGCTAACAAGCTTCCCTGATGGAATTGTCTGCTTGTATGATTGCCTTGTCTTACTAAAAATATAAAATAGAATGAAGACGCTTGTGGACATTTGTCAAACTGATTATAATTTGGACACTTGAATCATAATTGCCTGCTGTATATTGTTCAACACTGACCAGTGTTATTTTCCACACTGTCTGTAAAGGACATGAGTGTTTTCAGCCTATTTCCTGTGGAAATGAGAGGTTCGGGTGATTCCGATATGATACATCATGGTGAGCACCCTTTTGTTTTAAACTGACACAACAGTGAAATGCCTAAACCAGTGTGATTCTACGGGACTGGAATTATTCTCTTCTCCTTTATGAGATAGAACATAATTTATGAAGCAATAGGCTTTGCGTGTCTTGATTTCAAACGCATAATAACAACAAAAACAGAAAATTGTGACATATGCACTGCTTTTCCTACCAATTATCCTTTCTTTTCCTTACAGGGAACATATTTTAAAATTTGGCCTGTGTACACATTTAACATTCCCCTTAGCTTTAAAAATTACTGAAAACTAGTGGCAAAGGATGTCAAAATGGGTAACAAGGACAAATTGTAGCATAAAAGATCAAATTAGTTTTTATTTTGCTTCTGTGCAATGATATCAGGGATCAGAAAAAAGTATTATTGAAGCAGATGGACTTCTCTTATGAAAATAGGGTTGTGCACAGGGGAAGGCTGGTATCTCTAGTTACAGAGAAGGGAGGGTCCCAACATAGGTCTCCTGAATTCCTAGATTAGATCTATTAATACTGCCCTCTGGTGACACTGTGATATGTGTTGGTGACAAGCATCACAGGGCCTTGGGTAGTGCATCAACTATCTATATGTGACCAATTCTCTCCCCTTTGGAATGCGATTATAGTTGAAGTATATTTGTTCCTGGTAATTTTTTCACTATTCTCTGCAAATTTTGAAGAATATTCTTGATATTATTTGGTGAGCAGTCACCAAATATTTGGCAGCTGTATTTCATATCCAAAGATATCTCATATTTGATTCTTATATTTAACTCAACAAAGATGTCACTGGCTGAAATAACTAAAGGTAAAGGTAAAGGTAAAGGTTTCCCTTGCTCGAAAACCAGTCATATCATACTCTAGGGTTCAGTGCTCATCTCTGTTTCAAAGCCGAAAAGCCAGTGCTGTCTGCTTCTGCAGACATTTCCATGATAATGTGGCAGGCATGACAAGACACTGGAGCACACAGAATGCTGTTTACATTCCCACCTAAGTGGTCCCTATTTATCTACTTGCAATTTCTTGCTTTTGATTTGCTAGGTTGGCAGGAATAAGTTGCAACTAAAATAAGCCCATTGAATCAGTGGGGATTTGGTGACTCAGCTTCTCTATTAGTTCCATTGGTTCAGCAGAACTGCTCTAGTTGTGATTTACTACTAAAGTCCAACCTCTGAATATGATGGCCATTCTTCAACACTTCATTGTTTATTTTGTAACGGAGGCTTAGCAAAATCCAAACATGAGGAATATTTACAACAATGAGATTTCAAATTTTTGAGCACACGTTCTGCATCCGAGAAGAATATTTAGGATGTCACACTCAAAACTGGTGTGGCAATTTGAGAGGCTTTGGAATTGTACCAATATTTGTGAACATTTGGGTCAGCTTCAGCTTTAGAGAAACAATTTCTGGACAAAGCTCCTATGTTTGTTGTGTTATCTGATACCTACAAAATGAGAGATTATTTTAGAATATGTGGATGGACAAGTATCAGTGTTCATATTAGGATGTCATGGACAAAGGGGGAAAGTGGGTAAATTGGTCACCCACAGTAACCTAGGTTAATTAACATGGGCCCAGTACACACATGTAGCCTGACATTTCACATGACATCTTCCAACATTTAGTGTGTTCCAGTCCTTCTGCTTATAGGCAACATTCTACTTGAGCTAATGCTAGTAAGAATACCATTTTTTGAGTGGGGCATGGAGACAATGGCTTGATAATCACCAACACAAAACTGAAATTCAGGGCAGAAGACATTTTAATATAGGTCCCATAACATTTTATTGCTATGGAAACAATGACGAATAACCAGTGAAAATCTGGCAGTGGATTGGATTTGCTGGAGAAATATCATTGCCGAATAGCACAGGACAAACTAAGTCTAAGTCCTGCGGAGCTCAGAAATAATATTAGAATTAATTTGTTAATACCAACTTCTTTTCACTTTTCTGAATCAATGCCAAAACAATCTCTTCAAATTCAGTGGCATGTATATAAAAAAGAATTGTAACCTCCTTTCAAAAATCTTCATCTATGTTTGGTAGCCCCATTTTACCTCTTTACATATGTTTAGTCTGTAAAATCTAAAGGCTTACTTATAAATGTCAATATTGTTCTCTTTTAAGCTATCAAAATTCCAAAGGAGTAGAACCATTCTTCTATCAAGAAGGTAAACTGGCCTTTGCCTCCTATACTTTTATATTATAACACAATCAAAAGGCATGACTAAAAGTATGAAATGGAAAGTGATCTCGGATATGTTACCACTTCATCCAAGTTAGTTACTGAGGACATAGTGATCAATTCCTATGACACTCAATTTGGTTCAAATGTTCTGTCCAGAATTGAAAAGAAAAACTGATGAGTATCACATAGATAATGCCTGAAAAATGTTGTTTAGAGGAAGACCACAACCAGGAAGCCTTTCTGCAGCATTAAACTGGGATTATCTTCATGGTTCATCCCTAAAATCCTACCTAGATTGAAAGAAATCTCAACCTGTTGCTGAAAACAATTGATCTAGTCATGCCTTGGAAGGTTGCAGGACTGCCAGTTTGTGTAACAAATAAAATGAAATGATTAATAGACGTTAAAGAACCCCAAGACTCTTTTGGTGGAAACTTTTCCCTCTCGCAGAATATGTATCAGCCTTCTGCTAAGATGCCAGATTTCAAAATTACTTCTTTCTGGTTGATTGAAAAGTATAGCATCTGGTACAGGAATGGAATGGAAGGGAATGTATGGGTCTTTTTTCCATTTTGGGAGAAGACTGTGGAATGACATATTGTAGATAAACTGTGCTATGTCAATTCACTCATAGACAGTGACAGGATGCCTCAATCCTATACCAGTTGGAAAAATATATCAACTTTTGGTATCGTTCAACCTAAGATAAGGAGCAAATGAGCAGAAGATGCCGAGAGAACTAAGTGAGAGAATGACCCTCAACATCTTCTGAATGGATATGACCCTCAAGTTCACTAGGAAGAGCTTTATGCCAAGAACAAATATTCTTGAGGGTACGCAAGAGCAAAATCTAATTAGAATATGGAGGAAGGAACTTATACACAGAACACATAATGCGCAATGCAGGGATGGAGGAATCACAATTTGGGATCAAAATTGCTGGAAGAAACATCAACAATTTGAGATATGCAGATGATACCACCCTAATGGCAGAAAGTGAGGAGGACCTAAAGAAGCTCCTGATTAGGTTGAAAGAAGAAAGTGAAAAAGCTGGCTTGAGACTCAATATCAAGAAAACCAAGATAATGGCAACAGGCCCTATCAGTCCCTGGAAAATAGATGGGGAAGAAGTAGAAGCAGTGACAGATTTTACTTTCCTAGGATCAAAGCTCACTGCAGATGGTGATTGCAGCATAGTGAAAAGTAGAGACATCACATTGCAAACAAAAATTCGCATAGTCAAAGCAATGGTATTCCCTGTGGCAATGTATGATTGTGAGAGCTGGACCATTAGGAAAGCTGAGCGCAGAAGAATAGACGTCTTTGAGATGTGGTGTTGGAAGAGAGTTTTGAGAGTCCCCTGGACAGCGAGGAGAACAAATAGGTCAATCTTAGAAGAAATCAACCCTGACTGCTCCTTAGAAGATCAAATAATAAAGATGAAGCTAAAGTACTTTGGACATCAAATGAGAAGAGATGATTCACTTGAGAAAGCCTTGATGCTTGGAAGGGTCGAGGGCAAAAGAAGAAGGGGACGGCCCAAGATGAGATGGCTAGATGGTATTGTAGAGACAATGGGCACAGAGTTGAGGGGGATGGCGGAGGACAGGAGTGCCTGGCGGATAGTGGTCCATGGGGTCGCAGAGGATCGGAATCGACTGTGCGACTGAACAACAACAAAACAGCTAAGGAACTCAACCTCCCCTATGTCACTTAGAAGACCCTGAATAGGATGAAGATTGGAGTCCCTAAACGTAGGACCAGCATGCTCAAGTAGGGGCTACTGGGGGATAACAACATGCTGTGTGAATGTGGAGAGATACAGAATCCAGATCTTCCGCAAGTCTACTGGTTACTACCCAAAACATGTATTGATCATAATTTACGTTTGGCCAACAACAAAGTCAAGAAGGTGGCTTCATTTTGGCAGTTCAAAGTTCCACCTAGAAATGAAAGAAGAACTCATAGACCTCAAAATTCCAGTGGGCAAGATGTGCTGATCCCATTGATAACTATATCAAGCTCCATGGGGCCCTTAAGCCTAAGGAATTGGCAATTCACAAAAAGACGCCTCTGACTTCATTTTCTTAACTTGTTCAATCCCTAATTTAATTTTTTAGCCTTAACTTTCAGAAACTTAACCTTTAAAGCTAAAAATGATTTTGGACTAAAATATCTCCCTCTTCTATATTTAACTACCCAGGTTCTAAGACATGGATGCACTGGCCAATAAGATTTATCTGGTGGCTATTAAATATTCATTGGTGGACCATCTTCTTAAAGGAGGACTGCATGATGCTGATGTTGTGATATTTGATGTGCCAGATGAAATAGCCAGAATCCTAATGTTGTTTGTATAGGGTTTGGGAATTGCTGTGTGTTAACTGAAACTATCTGATGACTTGCCAAAGAGCATTTCAGTTGTACAGTTGCACAAAAAGTTTCATGACTGAGACATGCCTTTCACTTCTTGAATTAGCTACAGCAAGTTACACAAATCTTACATGAACACCAATAGGGCAGGAACTACTCATTTGCAATAGGTCACAGTAAAGCTTTTTACTGCAGGCTATCTGCAAATAGACATAAACCTGTTTGCAACCCACAATATAAGTTTTAATACAAGTTACTAGCACTTGCTGGCTAGGATCAGAAGCTAATGCACTTCTAAAAAGGGTGGATTGGTGCCATTTTTACACCACAGGATGGCCTCCAGCATGCGTAGTGACAAATAGTTGCTGCAAATTCCACCCAGTTTTTCCCTAGGGCAGTGATGGCCAACCTTGGCACTAGAGGTGTTCTTGGACTTCAATTCCCAGAAGCCCTGATCAGCAGGTGTACTAATTTGGCCTTCTGGGAATTGAAGTCCAAGAACACCTGGAGTGTCAAGGTCGACCATCACTGCCCTAGGGTGTAGTTCCAGCCTAGGAGTTTAGTCAATAAAAGTAAACAGACCTTACTCATATCAAGCATTCAACATCCATTGCTTGAGCAAAAGACCCATGTTTTGTTTTGATACCCCTCAGTAAGAAGATATAGAATAAATCTATCACTTAGTCTTATCCTGTTGGTATTTAAGTGTTAAGTAGTGCTAAGAACTCTGCATAAAAGCAGTTCTTAGTGGGAAGAAATGCATAAGTAAATAGCACACAGCTAATTTATTTTCAGTCATTAAAATTATTTTGCATAGGAAGCTTTAAATCAAAATGTAAACATTTCCCCATTTGCCATATTGAAATCCTTTCCTAAGTTATGCCTGTGCCACCCACATCATTTGCTCCTGCTCTGGGTAGTGTCAGCTCTCAAGCAGAACTAGGAATGTTACTTTTTAAAAGTGGTTCATGTCTAGTTACTTTTTAAAAAGCGATTTGTTAACATTGTCCCTTATTTATTAAAGAGTAACCAACCGTGTTGTTCCTTATTAACATATTGTTTGTTAGTTATTTTTAATATTTTAAAAATGAACTTTTAACATTAAAAAAATATCCCTCTGAAAATCATTTATGCCAAAAATATAATAATATTACCAGAATTATATTACTTTAAAAAAATAATGACGTTCAATAGCAGATGACAAAGAAAAGGCAGAAGCCCTAAATTCCTACTTCAGGTTGATCTTTTCCTAAAAGGCAGTATAGAATATTCCAGAAAAATGTGAAGAACAAACAGACGGGCCAGACTGATAAACAAATAGTCAAGGATACCTTATTACTTTAAATAAGTTCAAATCCCAAGGGCTGGATCAACTGCATTCACGGATATACAGTTGGCTACAGAATCATACTCAGAGAGTGCTTATTAACAGATCCTTCTCAAGCTTGGAGGGTGTAACAAGTGAGATACCACAAGGCTCTGTTCTGGGCCCAATGTGGGATTGCAGAGAATACTTATCAAATTTGTAGATTATGCCAAACTGGGTGGAATAAGTAAATGTTTAGAAGACTGGGACATAATTCAAAAAGATCTTGATTAGTTTGGACACTGGGCTGAAAACAACAGAATAAAGTTTAATAGGGATAAAAACTAAGTTCTACATCTAGAGGGGAAAATTTTAAATGCACTGTTACAAGATGAGGGATACTTGGTTTAATACTTCTACGAGCAAGAAGGATCTTGGAATTGTTGTAGATCATAAACTGAATATGAGTCAACCATGTGATGTGGCTGCAATAAAGGCAGATGTAATTTTAGGCCTTATCAACAGAAGCATAGTCTCCAACACCTGTGAGGTACTAGTCCTCCACTATTCAGCATGGGGACTGCAGTGGCTCAAGTGGTTAAGACGCTGACCTCACTGACTGGAAAGTCAGAGTTCAATTCCCAGGTACTGCATGACAGAGTCTCTGTCCCAGCTCTTGCCAAACTAGCAATTTGAAATAAAGAACTTGCAAGTAGCTAAGCATTAACATGTTAGTCTGTGTTTCAAGCATATCAGAGCATAAACAAACAAAAACAAACAAACCAAAAAGCATTGTAACACCTTGAAGACTAACTGTTAAATTATAATGTGAGCTTTCATGGACCAAGTCCACTTTATCAGACATGGGAGTGAGACTTCATGGCATCAATTTATACATATCAGATACAGAGGTAAAGAGTAATTGGTTAGTAGAACAGATTACTTGGTTACTTGGTGGATCTGTACTTCACAGACTAGTTTGAGGTGGTGGATCGAAACCCCATGAGATTTAGCAGCCTCTCACTGCCGGGAGGTCCTATCGCCACCATAGCATGCTCCAATGGCACTGGGCTCATGTTGAAGTTGGCCATGTTAGAGCAATGCACTGGCCAGGTGCATTGCCTGAGTATCCAACCTCACTAAGCTGACCTGCAGTTCCAGAATGGAGTACCATTCTGGACTGCTAGCCAACAGCTTTGTGGCATAATTGAACCTGCCAGGGAAATACACCCAGCCACCACAGCTGTTGGATGGCCAGAATCACTGCTGCACTACGTTGAGGCATGAGGTATACAAATGAATATGGCTTTATACAACTGGTAATAGGAGAAGCTCTCTGGTTGTTATTTAGATTAGTGTGGGCTTTAGGTTGGGAACCCCTAGTCTAAAGAAATTGGCCACCCTTTTAGTTTCCATGGTTTAATAAGCAAAGTTGGAGAGGCAGTGCTAGTTACAAAGTGTTTGCCTAACCAGTTGTCTAGGATATTATACCCTACTATAAAACTGCTGTACCACTTTAATTTTTTTTTTAAATTTTTATTTATACTTTTCAATACACAAAAATCAAAAAAATAATAATAATATGAAAACAGACATGAAAACAGACATGAAAGTATAAGTACATCTATATAAATATATATATATATATATATGTATAAAAGAAAAAAAGAAAAGAAAAGAAGAGAGAAAAAAAAAGAAATCACCCTGTGTTATTTACAATATCTGGAGAAACTACGGTTATCCTTATTCATTTGTTTTTCCAAAAACTCAGTTGATCTGGTTCTGGTTGATTCCCTTTACCCTTATACAATGAATGTTCTATCAGGGGATGCCATATCTTCCAAAATCTATTCTCACGAATTGCACCTTTCCTGACCATCACCTCCCATGTTAGTTTGTCATTCAACGCTAATTCCCATATCTCTCTGTACCAATCTTCCATGTTTAGTTGAACATCCTTCTTCCAATTTCTCGCAATAATATGCCTTGCTGATGACAACATTATTGATATCAACTCTTTCTTATCATTATTCACATTCATTTTTTCAACATTTGTTAGTAGCACAGTATCTGGCCCCAGTTTTGGTCGCATTCCCATAATATTTCCTATTTCTTTTTCGATTTTTCCCCAAAATGCATTGACCACCTTACATGACCACTACATATGCTCGTATGAGCCCAGTGCTTGATTGCACCTCCAACATTTGTTACTTTTTTTATCGTCAATCTGGTGCAACTTCACCGGGGTCAGATACCATTTCCATAATAGTTTGTAATTGTGCTCTTTCACTCTTATTGACATATTTTTCATGATTCTTCTCTTCCATTTTTTCCTCCATTCTTGATTTGAAATTTCCACCTTCAACTCCTCTTCCCATATATTTTTTAATATTTCTTGGGCTCTGGTCCCTTTACTTAATATTTTGTAAATTTTACTAACCAGTCCTTTAATTACTATCTCTCCTTTTCTTAATTTACTTATTATTTCCTCCATTTCTGTTTTTGATCTTTCTAAGGATTTCTCTTGTATATATTTCTTGTTCCAGTTCTCTATCGCAATACGTTGGAACCAATTTAGGCCTAACTGTGTAAATATCTCTTTTTTTTTTGTCTTATCTTTACATTTCTGTATCCAATCCTTGACTAATGTTACTCCATTTTCCTCTAAGATGTCCATTTTTGTGTCGATCTTTATAGGAAAATTTTTAATGTCTTGAAGTTCGATAATAGGGGAGATATCCGGTACTAATTCTTGCTTTACTTTTTTCCATTCTTCCAGTAATGTTCTTAGCATTTTGTTTTTAATTCCTTTTATATTAATTTCTTTGTCTAAAAACAACAAATTTCCTAGTTGTCTTATTTCCTTTAGCTCTATATTTTCCCAAATTGTTTCTTCTCTCATTAAGATCTTAATCACGTTTTTAATCTGGAACGCTCTATAGTAATTCTTAAGATTCGGCAATCCTAATCCCCCCTCTTGTTGTGACACGTACCATAAACTTTGCGACACCCTCACTCTTCGTTTCCCGTTACAAAAACTATTTAATTTATTTTGAATCTCTTTCATCTCTTTATCTGTTATTCTAATGGGTAGCGTTTCAAACAAAAAATTTATCTTCGGTACTAGCATCATCTTGCATAAGGCGATTCTCCCAAACCACGATAAGTTTAATTTTTGGTATTGCTTTATCTTTTCTTCTATTATCTTCCTTTGTTTGTCATAATTTAATCTCTTTAATTCCTCCCATTTGTTTGAGATGGTTATACCTAAATACTTCAAATTATTTTTAACCTGTATTTTATATTTTGTTTTTATTTTATCTTGGTCTTCTTTATCACTGTTAATTAATATCATTTCCGATTTGTCCCAATTAATTCTAAGTCCAGTGGTGTCTTCTAACATGCTTAGGTGTAATTTTATTCTATCTAAGGTTTTTATTGGGTGTTTCATTATAATCAGAGTGTCGTCCGCATATAAGTTAATTTTGTTTCCCTCTATTCCTTCAATATCCCTATCATTTCTTATTGTATTTGCTAATAATTCAATGGCCATTATAAATAGTGTCGGAGATAGTGGGCATCCCTGCCGTGTTCCCGCCTCCAAAGATATGTCTGGTGTGTAATTATCCTTGATTCTAACCCTTGCTATTCCCTTGTAATACAGTTTGTCAATAATTTTTTGAAATTTGGGTCCGAATCCGTATAATTTAATAAGTTCTTTAATTGAATCCCATTGCAGCGAATCGAACGCCTTAAATATGTCGACTGCTAAAAAACCCACTTTTTCCTTTTTTTGTCCTACAATATCTATCAAATTTAATACTCTTCTTGTCAGGTCCGCCATGTACCTCCCTCTTAGAAATCCTGCTTGATCCTTATTTATGTATTGATCCATGAAGCTATTTAACCTGTTATTCAATATATTCGTAAAGATTTTGGCGTCTTGGTTTATTAAAGAGATTGGTCTGTAGGACTCTATTCTCTCTGGATCTTTTCCCGGTTTGGGTATTAATACAATTATAGATCTATACCACGAATTGGGAATATCCCCTCCTTCAAGAATATAATTGTATAATTTCACCAATTTTGGAACCACCGCATTCTGAAATTCTTTATAAAATTCTGCGGGTAGCCCGTCTTCTCCTGGAGATTTTTCCATCTTTAATTTACTAATTGTTTCTCTAATTTCTTTTTCTAATATTTCTTCCTCCATTTTGTTCTTATAGTCTTCTTTTATTCTAATTTTGTTTTGTTCTTGGAATCTCTCCTTTAACTTTCTTATATCTATTTCCTTCTTAGAGTATAATTGTTGATAAAATTCCTCCGCGATCTTTAATTTCTCCCCAGACTTATTACATCTCTTTCCTTGACTATCAATCAATATAGTAATTTCTCTTTTACATTTTTTCTCTTTTGCCGCCCTTGCCAGCAATTTTGAGTTTTTATTACTATATTGAAAAAATTCTCTTTTCAAATAAATTAGATCTCTTTTCACTTTTTCTATGTCATTTCCCACTAACTCGCATTTCAATTTTTGCATTTTGTCAAATGTTTCTTGTTTTTTGTTCTTTGCGTGTTCAGTTTGAAGGAGCTTAATTTCTTTCTCCAGTTTTTCACTTCTGTTTTCCCTCTGTTTGTTCATTATACTTGCCATTTTAATACTCTCCCCTCTGAATATTCCTTTCATTGTATCCCAAACAGTGTTATACCCCACTTCTCCATTGTCATTCCAAGACCAGTTCTCTTCCCATTTTTTAATTATTTTGTCCTTGTAATCCTTTTCTTTATATAGTCTTGGATCATACCTCCAACTATTAGATAGTCTCTTTGTTTCCCCTATTTTTAATTCTGCTATCACTTTTGCATGGTCGGACTCTTTAAAAATATCAATTTCTATCTCTTCCACTGTTCTCATCAAATTATCAGTCACTAATATGCTGTACCACTTTAAGGACTTTGTAATTGTACCAGCACAGGTGTAGTTCACTGGTTATGTAACTCCAAGCATTTGTATAAAGCAAGGTCTCAGTTTGCACTTCTTTAGCCTTCTTGCTCATTAGAGTTTACTGCTCAAGACTTCTGCTGGTTATTATACTCTGAAGGAGAAAGATTTCATGCTGGAACAAACCTTATGAAGAAACTGCTGACTTGCCAATTGTCATCTTGCTAGAGGAGAGAGTATGCCTTGATATTTTACAAACACTTTTGTGCTGACTGCTTTTTATGCTGAAAGGCTTTGTATTGGCTTTGCATTGTTTTGCCTGCGTATGCTGACTCATGCTTCGTCATCATACCAAAGAGTCTTTGCAATTTGTACTGAGTAGAACTGTTTGCTCAGCCAGAAAGGACTGCTACTTTTGCTGAGCTACAAGAATTGTAAGTAAAGGACTGTGTTACTAGCAGCGATGGGATGCAACAGGTTCTCACCAGTTTGCCAGAACTGGTAGTAACTTTTTCCAGTGTCCAGGAGAACAGTATTGTTCCTTGAAACACTGTATTTCTCCTCCCCCTTTCCTGTCCCTCTCCTTCTTCTGATCTGATGTGCTAAGCATCCTATTTCATTTCAATTGCCCCATTTGTTTTGCCTTTTGCTTTGGTCCATAGGGTTCTCTTGGCAAAATTTCTGACGTTGGTTTGCCGGTTTCTACGTCAGTATCCTCTAATGTTATCATGTTATCACAGTTTAAAGCAAGGTATTATCATGCACATTATAACAGTTTAAGCAGTATCGGACTGATACCTATATTGACATACTACCACAGTTCCTAAAAAGGCCTGGCGGCCGGCAGGGGTTTTTAAGCAAAGTCTTGGAGTTTCCTCATCAATAAGCTACACCTGTGCTGTTCCAATTGCTGTTCCAATTGGAGAACCCTTAAGGAGGTACACCTGTTTTACATTTATATTAAGGCATATTATCCTAGAGAACCGGTACGATGACCATATCCATCTTGCAACATGGTGCTGCCCAGGCACTTATACTAACAGGTAAGTGACAGGTTTGTGTTTCGGGTGGGTGGGTTGATTTGTGTTTGGGGTGGGTGGGTGTATTTTAAGGTAATTTTTATTTTATTTATTTATTTAATTTATTTATGTATGGGTTTGTGTTGTGGGTGGCTGGGAGGGTTGAGGTGTGTGTATGTGCTTATTTTTATTTTATTTTTTTATTTTTTATTTTTTATTTGGCCCTGCCCATGACATCATGATGTCATGACATTAGCTCCACCCACACTGTGATGACATCACGGTGGGGTAGTAAAATTTTTGATAACCCACTACTGGTTACTAGTGTTTGCTACACAAACTTACAAGACAATCCACCATAGTGAACTGAACTGTGTGGGACCAAGGAGAAGTTATCCTACTTGTGTTACAGTGGCTTGTTTTGCTGTAAATATTAAAACCCTTCTGGTTTTGCCTGAAGTAAAGAATCCCTTTTGCACAAAACAATCAGTTTTGATTCCTGTGTTGATCTCAGTGCCCTCAACTTCTGCTGCACACTCTTCAGTCACTCTGCTAAACACCAACAGGCAACTGAGAGGGAAATGGGTCGTGTTTTGAGAGAGGGGTGTTGAGATCCACCTATGCCTGGGGTGACACTGAACCGAGAATTTACCAAACCCTGAGATAGGCAGAGTTTCTTCTCCACCTCTGGTGATCGATTCATAAAAAGGCCCTTGCCCAAACTGGTTTTGCCCTGTGCCAGGCCTCCGAAGCTGAGCAGAGCCAAGTATCTGTCATTCTGACAATTGATAATGACACCCCTGCATGGTAGACCCAGGTCTCCATCCAGGCCTCGAACCATTAGTCTGCATAGTCTCTCTTCATTTTTCACAAATGAATCAACACATACTCTATCTATAGCGCCCAAATTGGGAACCGGGCAACTCCATGTGCTCTTGAACGTCCAGAGAAGAGAACAACGGCTGGCTTTTGAGAGCTTGACCTTCATAAAATTTTATTTAAATACCTGCCTCCCTCATTCCCAAAAGACACATAATCTTGCCCTGGCCCTTTCACTAAAACATATTTAACAAATTCTCCCCATATTTCTCTGAAGTCAGGTTTTGTTTTACTCATTCCTTTTAAAAATAATAATTCATGTGTTAATTTGCCATTTATTGCCATATCACCCCTGGGAAATTTTTGAGGCTGAATGGGGGATTTGAACCCACCAACAGTCCAATATTCCTCCCTGATGCAACAGTGTACATTGGGATCGCTGCCACTATCCCCACCCCTGCGTCTCACCTCTTTGTATCCATGGTCGTCAGCATAAAAGGGACCCCTTTGATGAGACTTTTGGCCAACTTGGGCGATTTTTAAATTTTTATTTTGTTTTTAATTAGAAACAGAGACAGTGAATCGAATGTGAACACCAACATCTTCCAATCCCAGCTTAAAATATTTTGCATTTTCCCAACAAACCCAGGAAAATGAGTAGAAGGGAAACCCTTGCCCTTGAAACGTTTGGGGGAATCTTGAATTGAGGGCACCAAATTTCATTTCTTTATTTTATTCCTCCTTTTCTTCCTTCCTTCCTTCCTATTGGCTACTTTTCAAATCTATAATGGGAAGGCCGATTTTAACATCAACCTGCATCTTTCTTTGGGGAGGCGACTGATGTTTACATCTGGACTCTTAATGAAGGGTGCATCCCATGGCATCACTGACTTGTCAGTAAATCCTTGAACCTAGCTCAACTCGAGTTCTCTTTGTTAACACTTTCTGGGTGCAGTTTGATGGAAGCTATCGGGATCCAAACTCCAATGGGTCTTTTGAATCTGTAAAAGACACACACACACACACACACACAGGAGCTCACACAACCCAGCACTCCCAGTCAATCTCCTTGTGCAGCGGGTTGTAGAGAAAGGCCGGCCGGTTGACCTTTGTGGAAGAGCTCATCAGGCCTTGATGCTGCTGGATTGGATTCTGAGGATGAAGGGAGGGGGCGCGGAAGGGCTCCCTAAGAGGAAGGCATGCAGCTGCACCTTCCCCTTGGGAAGCACCTTCCACGGCCGCTGTAATGAGGCCTCAGACTCCTGTCCCCTGCTTTCACCCTCATAATCTGATCCGGCACTGCTGCCACAAGCCACAAAGAAGTCCACTGGGTCTTTCCCATCCATCAAGGCCATGGCAGGGGACAGGGCTGGTTGGTGCATGGTGATACCTGTCCACCAACCAACCAGGGTGGGGGCTGGTGCTGGTTGGTGCATTGCAATACCCATCTGACGGAAACAGTCTCCTGCTGTCTGGAAGGTTCTGGCTTGGTGGAGAGCTGTGGTGGAAATCCTGCGCCCTTGCACCTGGTGAAAGAATTTCGGCTGCTTCTGGGGGCACCAGTGGCTGAGGTGCACTGGGACTTATCCCGGTGTCCCAAATGACCACCACATGCCTGGTCTTCAGAGGAAGAAGAAGACAAACTCAAGGTGGAGAAACTCACAAAACTAAATATTTTTTGGTCACACATCAGCCTGGTTATGGGAATCAGGGTTCATTTTTGTTTCCACCAGTTTGTGTTGTAGGCAGCGATGGAATGTAACAGGTTCTCACCAGTTTGCCAGAACCAGTAGTAACTTTCCCTAGTGTCCCGGAGAACTCCGTAGCAGCTTTTGGGGGAAACCACCTTCGGGGCTTACCTTTTCACTGGTTCCCCCACTGTGCATGCACACCAAGCACTTGGTGTGCATGCATGCCTACAGTGTTTGGCACATATACACGACCTCCTTGCTGTCCTCCCAAGCGGGGAGGAGGAAGAGAAGCTGCTAGCCTGAAGCTCCCTACAGCTTGCTCCCCAGGGTAAGTGACTCACCTTTGGATGTGGTGTGTCTGTGTGTATTTTAATGTGTATTTAATACCTTTACCTATATTGACATACTACCACAGTTCCTAAAAAGGCCTGGCTTGGGGTTTTTAAGTAAAATCTTGGAGTTACCTCATCAATAAGCTACACCTGTGCTGTTCCAATTACTGTTCCAATTGGAGAACCCTTAAGGAGGTACATTAAGGTACATTTACATTAAGGCATATTATCCTAGAGAACTGGTTAGGCAAAGACTTAGTACCTAACTTCTTTAACTGTTGAAAAGTTGAAAAGTGCCAAAATGAAGCCATCTTGTGGTGAGTTCATTCTGTAGTTCCTTCCATCTGACCTAGTGTGAGAAAGATTAGCCAGAATAAGCTTTAAGCTCTGGTTTAAAAGCTCTGTGTTTGGGGTGTATGTGTGTGTTTGGGTGGGTGGCTGTATTTAATGTATTTATTTAATTTATTTACAGGTTTGTGTTGTGTTGTGGGTGGGTGGGTGGCTTGAGGGGTGTGTGTGTGCTTATTTTTTATTATTTTGTATATTTTTTCTTTGCCCCCACCCATGACACCATGATGTCATGATGTTAGCTCCGCCCACACTGTGATGATGTCACAGTGGGGTAGTAAAATTTTTGACCTCCCACCACTGGTTATAGGCTTTCTCCTTTATGTAGTTAGAAGATTGTAGTGAAGCAGCAAGAGTGGCAGATGTTTCTGGGATCTCCAGTGGAAAGGGCTGTAACAATGGAGACCCCTCTACTTGTGAACAGGTAAATGTTCACTGTACCCTTTGGCATCAGAGACATTATTCCATATAGACCATAGGAGTGCAGTATGGAAGTTTTCAATACAGTTGAAAAATAGTAAACAAACATGAAATTCATCAATAAAATTCTAAAACCTTAATTAATTAAACACAGCTTCCGAAGAAAAGCAGCAAAAATAATTACTTCTTCATATTCAAAGGGGGAGGAGGGAGTGGAGGAAACTCACAAGGGCAAAAGAGAAATGTAGTGGCATTAAAAAACATTTCAATATGATTGACTGATTGATAGATACCAAATTGACAGGCTCACAGGGATAGTATTCCAAGGGGAAAAAAATCTTGAATGATTTCCAAATCTGTATGGAAATCTTTGTTCCACAGTCTTTAGTGGTCTGCAGGAAGGGGGATATGATTTTGTTTTCTCTTTGTAAGCATCTATTTTTTAACATCACTTTTTTTTTTGCTAACACTATGCTCTTTAAAATGTCACTCTTTTTATTTGAGAGAGTAAGTGTGGCCCAATTAACTGGGAATATTTCTTGTCAAGAATAAATGGTGTGGTGCATTAGACAAGACTATAAAGGTTAAATATTCTGAGATGGAACTTGTAAATTGTATGGCTACCTATGAGAAATACAACATTTCATGTGATAAATGAAAATGTATGAGTCATATGTTATTACTGCAGGGATATATTAATACAGAAATTAATAAAGCAAATGTGGGGGAAGGACTGGCCTTCAGTTTCTGAAATTTCAAAGAAACATAAAAACATGAGTGTACACATGGTAGGCTTTCTGTATTCAGAATAACAGCATCTTAACAGTGGAATCCTGCCAAAATGTTTGGTTCCAATATTTTTCATGGTGATTTAAAATCTGATGAGATTTCTTATAATTTAGCATTACCTGAAGTAATTACCTAAAGTGAGATTGCCACTGACCTCTAAATCAAATGCCTTGGCAGAATTCCATTGTTAAGATGATGTTATTATGAATAAATAATTATCATGTATAAACTCATATTTATATATTTCTTTGCAGCTTGAAAAACGGAATTATTTTATTTATTTTACTTATACCCCACCCATCTGGGATACAATCCCACTCTGGGTGGCTCACATTGTTAAAAAGAGCAGAACAGATACCATAAAACCATAGAAACCCCCCATCTTCCCAGTCCAATCTGAACGGAGGACCATTAGTGGCAAAACTATGGGTGGGTCTCCTATTTAAACCTGAACAAGCTGCCAAAGGTCTCCTCCAAAAAGAAAAGTTTTCAGTTGCTTCTTAAAGGTCCGTAAAAGTCAATTGAAAAAGCTAATCCTTTACCCAGATTGCTTTACTTGGGTCATCTGCGATTGCAATTGATCTCTAAATCACCCAGGGCTGAAACAAAGGATTGGTTGTATTAATTGTATTAATTGATTCTTTGATTGACTGATTGATTCACCATTCAGTGAAAATGCAGTTATAGGTGAATAAAGGGGATGACCTATGCAAATATGTTCAGTTCTCAATGTCTTTCATTACATTCCAGCATGCAACATAAAAAGCCTACAGTCTGTTATACAGGTGACAAAAGACTCATGATGCACAGTTATCGATGTACTTCTCCCCTTTGCTTTTTTCCTTGCTTAATTGTTTGTACCAAATTTGTGGTTATTGCTGCAGTGAAAGGATGGCTAATTGACACTCTCACCAGTGACATCAAGGCAGGGGAAATTTGGCTATTTCACTTTTTTTGGTGTGTTTTAAAAAACAAAGCCTTTGTGTTTTCTGTTCCAAATATGTTATCTGAGAATTTTGGCACGTTCTCCAGAAATGAATGGAAATTTATTTATTTATTTGTTATTTATTTATTTCATTTGTACCCCGCCCTCCTCCGAAGACTCAGGGCGGCTTTACAACTAAAAACAATTAAAACACATACATAAAAAAAATTAAAATTCAAGTTAAAAATACCGAGGAGAGAGGTGGGATATTTAAATGAGCCAGGTGACCGAGTTGGCCATCTGGCCCACTCCCCACACATGCCCCGCCAGCCAGGTCTTCACTCCTTTCCTAAAGGACAGCAACTCCGTGTGGAGCTGTAACTCTGTTGGCAGGAGGTTCCATAGGGCCGGAGCGGACACAGAAAAGGCCCTCCTTCTTGTGCTACAGAGATGAGCCTCTCAGCTGAAGGTACAACCAGTGAGCCTCTCCAGTCCGCTTTAGTCGGATGGACAGATGTTCTCAGGGTGACGCAGTCTCTTAAGTATCCTGGCCCACTTCCATGTAGGGCTTTAAAGGTAATAACCTGCACCTTGAATTGCACCAGGAAGCACACTAGAAGCCAGTGCAGCTCCTGGAGAAGTGGTGAGGCATGAGCACCACCTCCGAATGGTCACCAAGGGCAGCACCATGTAGAACACATTACAATAATCGAGTCTGGAGGTGACCAAGGCATGCGTGATCATCAGCAAGGAGTCCCGATCCAGGAATGGGTGTAACTGGTGCACAACACGAAGTTGTGCAAAAGGCCTCCTAGTCGTGAGTAGTAGTCGTGAGTCCAGGAGGACCTGCAGATTACGCACCAGGTCTGTTTGGGGCAAAACTGCCCCATCCAAAACCAAATATGGTAGCTGTTGGGTTAGCGCGGGACCCATGTGTCCACCATGACCCACAAACACTCAGTCTTGCCAGGATTCAGTTGTAGCCTGTTCTCCCCCATCCAGATCCTAACAGCCTCCAGGCACCTGGAAAGGACTTCCACTGCATCGCTAGGGTCCCCACGGGCCGAGATATACAGTTGGGTATCATCTGCATGCTGATGATACCTTACCCCGTGGGAGTGGATGATCTCATCCAGCAGTTTCATGTAGATGTTAAATAGGAGAGGTGAAAGCACCGAGCCCTAAGGCACTCCATATTGGAGCAGCCTAGGGCTGGATTTCTCACCCTCCAACCACACTGACTGGGTCCGGCCCTTCAGAAATGAGGAAAACCAGGACCACACAGTGCCCTGGATCCCCAATCTTCGGAGCCTTTCCAGAAGGATACCATGGTCGACAGAATCAAAAGCCGCTGAGAGGTCGAGAAGAGCTAGGACGTACAGATGTCCACCATCCCGCTCTCTCCAGAGATCATCCACCAGCGCGGCCAATGCAGTTTCCGTACCAAATCCGGGCCTGAATCCTGACTGAAAAGGGTCCAGATAATCCACTTCATCCATGCTCTCCTGTAATCGCCATGCCACTGCCTTCTCCAAAACCTTACTCAAAAAGGGCAGATTAGAGACAGGCCGATAATTTGCCATTATTGCTGGGTCGAGGGATGACTTCTTCAGGAGGGGGTGCACCAAAGCATGTTTTAAAGGTGCTGGGAAAAACCCCTCCTGCAGAGAAGAGTTAATGATTGCCTTGACCCAACTGCCTGTCCTGGTAGATTTAATTAATCAGGCGTGACCTGGATCTAATGCACAGGCAGTGGCCTGGACAGCTACTAGGAGCCTGTCCACTTTCTTAGGGACAACTGGATCAAACCAATCCCAGATAACATGGCCAGACTGCGCCTCAGTCAACTCCAGCTTTACATTTTCCATGCCGGGATTCAACCCCGAGCGAATCCGAGCAATTTTATTTGCCAGATAATCCGCAAAAGCCTCAGCTGATCCCTGCCAACCACGGCCTGATCTCCCCCTACCAAGGAGGGATCTGGTAACCTGAAACAGGGTCGCTGGGTGATTATCCGCAGAGGCAATGAGGGTGGTGAAATATTGACGTTTGACCACCTCCATAGCCACTAGGTAGGCTTTAATAGCAGTTCTAACCAGTGTTTGGTCGTGTTTACTCCGAGTCTTCACCCAGCAGTGCTCTTGGCATCTCTTTGCCTGTTTGAGCCCTCTCAGCTCCTCAGTATACCACGGGGATGAACGGTGCCCATGAGCATTGAGAGGCCGTAGTGGAGCGATTACATCCAAGGCTGCTGTCGCCCTCTCACTCCAGAGGTTGACAAGTGTCTCAGGTGAATCACGTCGGCGGTCCAGAGGAATATCACCCAGTTCCCTTTGGAATCCATCTGGATCCATCAGTCGCCGGGGGTTGGGCCAATCTAATAGGCCCTAACTCCCTACGGTGAAACTTCGCCCCCAGGAAGTCCAAAGTCACCAGAAAGTGATCCAACCATGGCACAGGTGTTATGACTAAATGCTATAATTTCAGATCACTCTGCCACTGCTCTGACTGAAAAACTACTGTAAGTCTGTGGTGTGGCCACTGCTCCTGGTTGGGCCCTGAATTACCTGAATCAGGCCCACAGTTGCCATGGAAGCTATGAACTCCCGAGCTACCTCCGAGCCCACCCCCAATGAAGGCAAATTGAAGTCCCCCAAGACCATAAGTCTGGGGAACTCCAACGCCAACAAGGTGATGGCCTCAAGGAGCTCAGGCAGGGAGGCAGGTACTAGAGCAGGAGTCCCAACTGACCCTTAGGGCCCAAACACAGGAGCAGGGCCTCACAACCCGGAACCTGTGGAGCTATGGCTCTGGCGACTCCCAGTGACTCCCTGACAATGACGGCGATGCCACTGCCCCTCCCCTTCTCCCTAGGCTGGTGCCAAATACCGAACCCAGCGAGGCATAATTCTGAAAGAGGTACACCATCTTCTGGCCTCAGCCAGGTTTCGGTGATGCATGCCAGGTCGGCCCGCTCCCCCAAAATAGAATCCGTGAGCAGGGGGGCCTTATTGCAGACCAATCTGGCATTCACCAGCAGCAGCCTAAGAGGGGGTGTCACTCCCAGCCAGCTGCACAGGAACCTGAGGTGAGGATGAGGGACCGGAAGAGGGAATAGCAACCAAGTATCTACCCCCCGTTCCCCATAAGCGGCCCGTCCCTTGGCTCCTGCTATATCTCCCCATGCCTGTCACCACACTAATTTGGGCCCATCACCACACCAATTATTTGTTTTCAGCTATTTGCACAGGTCAAATTCAAATCAGACAGCTATTCCTGGCATGAAAAAGCCATATCGTGCCTCCTTGTCATAGATATATTAAAGATGAGGCTCTCAATGATCCATTCTGTCAAAACTAACTCAGTGCCAACATGGTTGGATGCACCAGATTACAAACTTACAGCTTGAACATCTCCCCAAGAACTCAAGACTTGAGTCTTGGTGAATGTATTGTCCAAATTTTCCCACATTCAGTAGTTCCTCCTGTTGACTTTCCTTTATGACTATGAAGAACCTATTGAATTAGGGACAATCTGGAGAGTAATTAGGAAACACCCGGTTTATAGCTACAGATTAAACTGATATCTTAGATCAGGAGTTTGCAACCTATGGCCTGCAGCGCCATTTCAAGTTGCCTACCATCACCGTTGGAAGTGGCAAAAACAGCCAAAAATGCATCGCCTTCACTCTTGCTGCCGCCACCACCACCAGAAGCGGCAGAAGAGGTAAAAACAGCTGAAAATGTGCCATAAATGCACCTCTGGCTGATGTAAACACATTTACAACAGTCACGAATGCGTTTTACACAGTGATGGGATGTCAAAAATTCTACTACCACGCCATGACGTCACGGACGTCATGGGCGTGGCCAATGTCATGACGTCATGGGCGGAGCCAACGTCATGACATCATGACGTTGTGGGCAAGGCCAAAAAAAAATAAAAAAAATAATAAACACGCACACAGACCCGTAATTAACTTAAAGAAATAAAATAAATAAATAAAATAAAAATTAAATAAAAGTACAACCACCCACCCAAAACACAAATAAATCACCCACCCACCCTAAATATAAAAGCCTCACTTACCTTCCGTGGCCGCAGTCAGAGCCGGGCCGAAAAGGCAACGGCCCGAGGAAGCTCCAGGCGCCCGACAGAAGAGGATGCGGCGGTGGCGAGCCCCGCCGGGTTTACCCAGGGCATGGGGGTTTGTTGGGCCCAAGACCCTAGGACGGCGCGGCGCGGGCGGACGGCGCGGCCAGGCACCAACGTGCCTGTGGGAGCCAGGTAGCCGGCTAGGGGAGGTGCCCTTCTCTTAGGGCTGCCGCCGCTGCTGCCGGAGCCAGTTTGCTTGTGTTTCCGCAGCGAGAGGGAGGACGAGGTGAGAGCCGGGGTATGTGTGGGGGGCAGCTCGGCCGTCTGGAAGTCTTCCCGGTCGGTGTCGAATTGGGGGGGGGGAGACCCTCCTCTTGTCTGCCACTCCCGCCATTCAGCCTCCGGCAGAGCGACGAGGTCGTCTCGCCCGCCCTGCCACCCGTTTGTCCTCCCTGTTTCTGCGGGGCAGGGTGGCCTTGTCTCCCCCTTGCGAGGCTGGTGGTTCCCACCCTGACCCTTCGAGGGCTGCTGAAATGTGAAATTCAGTTTCTTCTGTAAAGTCGGCCCTAGTGGGCTGTAGAGCTGGAGGCTGGGAGGGGGGAGATAAATGAATGGACGGGGAACCTCCCATCCAGCTTCAGAAGATTTTTTTTTTAAATTGGAGCCATTTGGCTCCACTTTAGTGCGCATGTCCAGAAACTCAATTTGACGCATGTGCAATGTGTCAAATTGAGTTTCTGCGCATGCGCAGTCAATTGGAGCCATTTTAGCTCAGATTTTTTTTAAAAAAAATTCTTTCGGTGAGGCGTCCGGAACCGGACGCCTCAAAAGTGGACTCCCCTCCCGGAGAACTCTCCGGGATTAGTCTTACCGGTTCCAGAGATCCGTCTGGAACCGGGGACATCCCATCACTGGTTTTACAGCAGCATTTCCAGTGGAGAGAACCACGTGTCTGGACCACTCAGCTGTCTGAGGGGGCATGGTCCAGTCCACAGCATGAAAATGTTGAGAATCCCTATCTTAGATAATATAAGGTAGGAATAATATAAGGTAGGAAACTCTCAAGTAGGCCCTAGCATTCTTCTGAGTTGCAGCTCCCTGGCTGGGCAAGCCAGGCATCTAGATATGGGTAGATAAAGTCGCATCGAGCCAAGTAATCACTCCAAGTCTCTTCAGATATTTTAAAAGTACTGTATATTGAAATCAAAGGAAAGTTCAGAATAAAGCTCATCAGAAGCTTAAAAAACATTTCAAAATAAAGAAATAAAGCAAGCTGCTTGTTTGAGGGATAGCTCATGGCCCCCCTTCTGGCTAAATAGGCTACATGATTGCAGTTCAAAAGCATAGCATCCAAGAGAGTGTCTCTCACCCCCACCTTTCTCTGGGTTATATCTCCTTCAACAAGATCCTCCTCCCAGCCATTCCCTTAAGGAATTCCAACCAATGATCTTACAGGATGACATGTCTATCACACATTAGATCCAGTTTTTGTAAACCACAAGGCAACTCATGAGACAAGGATGTTTACATTCAATTCTCTCTCCCCTGATTTGAAATCGCCATCTTGAAAGTACTACAACACAAGGTATTTAGGTGGGTAAAAAGATAATGAAAAAAGCACAATTTAAAATGGGGCTTATTTCATTACATTTGCCTTAATTGCAAATGACATTTCCTAAAAAAACAACACAAAACTTCCCTAAAAATGCATTTCACTACCAACTGTGGCACTTTAACTAGTCTGTTTTACCTTGACTCAGTGCTTGCTTCACTTCAGATCAGATTAGATGCTTTGATTCATTTTTAAAGCTTAAGCTTCATATGGCTTTCCCTTTTATAACAGTTGAAAAATCAATAAATGGCTTTATCTTTTCTAACAGAATTAGAATTTTTGCAAAGGAGAAAAGGTTTTTGTTTTGCTAAGAAACCTTAAATACAGGATACCTATAACATGTTAAGCTTTGGTCAAGCATAAATTAATTTTTGGTGCAGATTCTTGGAGAAAATGAAACCCAATATATGCCAGATTGACACAAAAATAAATGAGAATTTGTGCAAAGGCTCCATTGTTATTATTAAAATAAGATATCATTGTTTATTCTCTTGTGAGCACTCTATGTAACAGTAGTATACAGAATAGTGGCAGAAGTTTCTATCCTGAGTGCTGTAAGAATGAGTGAATAATTATTTGCCATTAAGTTAATTCTGAGACAATCTACATTTGCATGTTTGGTAGTTTTTGTCACAGTTTGGGTCAATTAAAAATCCTTATTTTTTTTAAAAAATTAAAGTTCTCCATCTCTCTCCAGCGGTAGAACTGCTTTTATTTTGCCACACTTTAAATTAGCCTGATATTTAATTAGTATAAACATTTAAATCACTCAACAATACAGCTGTGGACATTGCTATCGCTTATGGTAAAATAACACATAAATTAGATTATGACACTGAGAACCCATTTGTATATTTCTTTTGAAATTTTCCTTTTAATTCCCTACATGATGTAGCATGTATCAATTTTAGAAAAATAATGGCTAGATTTGCTTTGTTTCCATTAATAAAATGATAGGTTAATATTACAAGATTGCAACGATGTGTATATATATACTAATAAATTAATATTAACAAACATATAGAATTCTGCCAGGTAATCCAGTGCTGTATCTCTATGCCAGTTTACTGCATTGCTGCATTTGAGTAATAACCATGTTCCAGCAGAAAAAATAGGTGGGGAAGAAAGTGGGGAAGGAGGCAGTAAATTAGTGTATGTCACCAAAAGGAGAACAAAATGAAGTGCTCTGAATAAAAGTATAGTCATTTGTGTATGAAGATCAATAATCATGTTTAGAAGGAAGGAGCTCTCAACCAAGAGTTAATTGGTATTACAGGAAAGATAAGAAGCTTTTCAGTACAGAACACTTGTTTTCCCCCATGTGTAGATAGGGCTTCTGTCTCATGGTGAATCTTACCAGGTTTTTATTTTTATTTTTATTTTAGGTACAGAGTATTCAGATGTGGTTTATCTAGGGGCTGTGCAGCTTTCCTAAGTCTACACAGTCCAGTAGTACTTCTACAAGCTCTTATACCTGGCTCTGCAGCCATGAGACTTGTATGCCAATAAAATCCCATGCATATCAATGGGAATTTGCTATCCTGCATCCCTGTAGTATACTATCTATATAGTATACTACAGAATTAGTAATGTGAGTAACTTGAAAGCAAACACAGTAAGCTGCACCATATATCAACACTGCAGTTATAGTAATTTGATGGTACCATAACTATCATGGCTCTGTCCTCAGAATCAAGAGATTTTTAGCTGGGTAAATTATAAGCATTTGTTCTATAGTTCAAGGGAGTATATTAAAGTGCTCTAGAATAGAATTCTAAACATCTTACCAAACTGCAAACCCTACGTTTGTATAAGATTCAGCCATAGCAATTAGAGTAGCACTAAACAATTATAAGTGTAGATATACTATAAAGAAGATCTAAAGAGCCTCTTGATGAGGGTTAAATAAGAGAGCACAAAAGTTGACTTAAAACTCAATATCAAAAACTCCAAGATCTTGGCATCCAGCTTCATTTCTATCTATCTATCTATCTATCTATCTATCTATCTATCTATCTATCTATCTATCTATCTATCTATCTATCTATCTATCTATCTATCTATCTATCTATCTATCTATCTATCTATCTATCTATGATTTATATCCCGCCCCAATCACGAAATGCGACTCTGGGCGGCTTACATACATATCAATACAATATAAAATTCAATCAACATAATATCCATTAATACAATAAAAATATCGTAAGACACACTAAAACAGCACACAGCACATAGCAGTACAGTATCATATAGCAGTTAAATAATAATAGATAACTAATTCCTGGCAGATAGAACAGGAAATAAATGGAAGCAGTGATGGACTTTACTTTCATGGAATCCAAGATCGCTGCAGATGGTGACTGCAGCCATGAAATAAAAATATGCTTACTCCTTGGGAGGCAAGCTATGGCAAGCCTAGGTAGCATAATAAAAAGTGGAGACATGACCCTGCTGACAGAATCTGTATAGTTAAAGTGATGATCTTCCCAGTAGTAATGTATGGCTGTCAGAGCTGGATCATAAGGAAGGCTGGGTGCAGAAGAATATATGCTTTTGAACGGTGGTGCTGGAGACTTTTGAGAGTCCCATTGACTGCAAGGAGATCAAATCAGTCAATCCAAAAGGAAATCAACCCTGACTGCTCCTTGCAAGGACGGAAACTGAAGCTCGCATACTTTGGCCACCAAATGAGAAGAGAGGACCCACTGGAGAAAGCAATGATGCTAGGAAAAACCAAAAGCAAAAAGAGAAGGAGGTGGCAGAGACAGCATCACTGATGTGGTGGATGTGGTCCTGGGCAGACTCCGGAGGATGGTGGATGATAGAGAAATCTGATGTGATGTGGTCCATAGGGTCATGAAGGATCGGACTCAACTGTGCAACAACATAGATATACTTTAAGTAGAGTGAGCAAGCAATTTGCTAATTTACAACCTTCTTTATAGATTTACATGACTCACACACATTTCTTCTGAATGGCATACATGAGTCTCCTCAATAATGTCCTATCCAGATACAGTAAAACCCCGGGTTACAGAATTAATCTGTAATGCCCATAGGAATGCATTGCATTGTTGCCCATAAGAATGCATTGAAAACAAAAATTCTGTAAAACAAAGAGCAGTTTTCCAAGTAGAGTTTTCCATTACCTGAAGCATCCGTAAACCGGGGTTCCACTGTACTGTCACATTCCAGGTCTCTGTTAGCATATGAAAAAATATGATTGTAGAGAAGTGGGCAGAGCTGATGTCTCCACTAAATATGCATAAAAATTCCCTTACATCGGAAACATTTTTTCATCTTAGATATCCACCTCCTTATAAATTACTTTCTAAAGTCATATGTAGTCAGGCAAAGCCAGATACACAGCATTCGGATACATTCATCTGTATACTTTTCCATCTTTATATCAACATACTCCATTCGTACTCCTCACCCCAAAGACTCTCCTTCTTTTGCACCCATCATCTCCTCCCATTTAACCTTTCATATTTCCTACCATTCATCCACCCCAACTGGACAGGACAAAGGAGATACCCTCTTTACATGACTAGGCTGGGACAAAGCAGGTCATTTCCTTTATTATTACCTGCAAGTAGCTCCAGGACATGCTTTCTTCAGGGACTGAAAAAAGGTCACACCAATTAGACTTTTAAACTTTAAAGTGCCTGTTGGCTTTTTTTTTTTTTTTGGTGTCACAGATTAGCACTGTTACTCCATTCCATCTTTAAGGGATGGAGACTCTCAAGACTGGACACTTGATATGGAGATAGCCTTCTTTGTTCTGTGGTCCCTTGTCCAGCATTCCCTCATTCCTTCTGAGAAGCTGTGGAAGACATTTACTCATTCAGTTCAGAGCATTGGCTATGTAACACTGGTCTGGCCTGCCCAGGTTCAGCAATTAGATCTTCAGGTAGCCACATAGTCTTAGACGTGGGTCAACTCCTCTTCGTCTGAATGCTAGAATGTAGCCATAATGGTTTTCATCAGGTTTGCTGGGTGATCTTATGTTCCATCTCACCCCCCATCTTCCCTTTGCATCTACATCCACTAAATAAATAATACAGTTTCATGAAGAAATTTGTTAACCAGAATGAGACCCAACATAAGGCAGTCGAGAACCATGTGATTTAGCGAGGCGATCTCCCTGTAATTGCAAAAGTAACTAAGCATTAACAGGTATACTTATATTATATAAAAAAATAAAGTTATCTTTTCTAACTGTTATCAGTGAAGCATTATTTTTATAATTTGTTATTACGGGAAAGGCTTAACTGCAAGCTTCTAGTTCTTTATGTGGTGTAGTGGATAGAGCAAGGCAAAGGTAAAGGTTGCCCTTGTTCAAAAGCCAGTTGTGTCCGACTCTAGGGTTCATTGCTCATTTCCATTTATAGCCAAAGAGCCAACACTGTCTGCAGACATTTCCGTGGACATGTGGCAGGCATGACCAAACACAGAACACTGTTTACCTTTCTACTGAAGTGGTACCTATTTATCTACTTGCAATTTCTTGCTTTCAAACTGCTAGGTTGGCAGGAATTGGGACAGAGACGAGAGCTTAACCCGTCGTACAGCACTCGGGGCTTGAACTGCTGACATGCCGACCTTTCAGTTTTCAAGTTCAGTGTCTTAATCACTAGACCACTGAGAGTGTCAGACTATAATTCAGCAATGGACACTTGTGGAAGACTAGTGAGGATGGTAAACATCACATGTATCTTGAAAGCTTTATTATAAGCTGGAAGTGAATGGATAGCACATACTGTAATAGAGTTATTTAGAACTACCGGTAGTAATTTCTGGCCTTTGACAGGTGTAGAGAGAAATACCTAAGTATGGAAAACTGCTGCTAGATCAAGGACAACTTGATCTAGTTGTTGGCCAAACTTAAGTCCTCATCAGTGCATGCTTCTGGCAGCTTGACTCATAAGGAAGTTTTACATGCCTGTACCCATCTGTAAGATGAGATGGGGATCCTTTGGCCTTCTTCATATTTTTAAATTCACATACCAGTGCCTGGGGGATGTTAGGGGTAAAGGTTATGGGAGCATTGTCTACAACATTGGACTTCCAAATGTTTTCTACCACAGTTTTAAGCAATGCCCCAAGACATGAGTGGCTAACTTTGGCGCCCCTGGTGTTCTTGGACTTCAATTCCCTGAAGCCCTGATTTGCAGGTGTGATTACTTGGGCTTCTGGGAATTGAAGTCTAAAAAAAACAGAGACACTAAGGTTGGCCACCCCTGCCCCCTAAGATCTTGTGATATAATTACATGCAAATATATTTTGAGCCTGGCTCCAGCAACATGGGCTTCCCATTTATATACATTGCGGGGAGTTTTATATGCTTCTGCATGATAAGGAGCTCTACTGAAAAATCTGTAGTTGTAAGATGTATTCCATCTTACACGAGGCTTTCTGCGGTGGCTCAGTGGTTAAGAAGCTCACCTTGTTAGCTGGAAGGCCAGCAACTCAGCAGTTCGAGACCGGAATACTGCATGATGGATTGAGCAGCCGTCTATGCCCCAGCTCTTGGGGACATGAAAGGAGCCACATTCGGGTGTCTCCTGAGTGGAGTTTCTCCCACAAAATTCCTTTCTGACATGAAATTATTATTATTCTACCATTCCTTTTGTCCAATTATAAAAACTAAAATCAATGTTAAATTAAGTGTTGTTTACATGAAAGATGCTTGCCCTGATTTCCCCCTCACAATGAGTTGGTATAAAAGTTCTTTCCAGAGCCTGTAGCCTTCAGATGTGTTAGCCAGCCAGCATGAGAATTTGGGAATAAGAGGTGCACTCCTAATAGATCTAGAGAGCACCAAGCTGGGAAAGATTACTGTAAAATTACATTCTCAGTTTGCTATATCCGAGACAATAGCCCCTATCTTGCTACTGAGCTTTCTGAAATATGGGAACTAGAGATGTTGCTAAGTTATCTGATATAATTCTTAATCACTCCAGAGGCTTAAAAGAAAACCCATTTTTTTATATAAAAATGAAAAGCATTTTGATTGTGTCATTTATTTTAATGTCTATATGTTTGGAGAAATAAATTGACAGTATATTTGAAATTACTGTATGGTAATCAGAATTCTTTTCTGCAGCGCAAGTACCTTCTAAAGCTTGTAGTTAATGATGTATATAGCACAATACATTAATGCTACTTTAATGTGTTCAGTGGCACAGAAGAATACAGTAATTAGGCACTGAGGGATTCTTTTTGGAACAGTTTGATGAGGTGGTCAATTACCTGTGCTATGTGACAGCAAGTGGTATGAATGGTTTAAGTTAATAAGTGCATTCATGAAAAAGGCCACTGCGGTGTGCATTAGGTGCACTGGAAACCTCCCTCCCTTTATTACAAAAGCAAAGCCTAAAATATCAATTAATTTAATTTGTTTGGAATATGTTCTACTTTACACATCACCAGATTGTTTACCCCCACTATCACACACTATGCACTGAATGCACACTGGAGGCATGCTATAAATATTTTACCCAAAATTTAAGTGGAGGATAGTCACTTTGGGCTAATTAATTGAGATAAGACACAAGTTACCTTAACTAGAGTTCTCAACAAGCTCATGTTTTTAAATGAAGAAAGGTAGGAAACAATTTCAGAAGTAAAATGCATATGGAATTACCGTATATAAAGCTGTTGCTCAGTATATATTTCTTTTTTTATAATAAATTTAATGAATAAATAGACTTTTTTTAAAAAAAAAACTTTGTGGTACCTTTCCATTAAATTATACCATCATTTTTCTCCTACCCAAATAAATTCCTGCTCTTGTCACCTACTAACAGTACTGCAAGATTTGAAACATTATTCATAATTGAGGGTTTTTTTTAAAAAAAAACCCAACAAAAACCCTGAATATCTTTTAAAGATAAATTTGTTTTATTCTTTCATCCCACTATTTAAAAGGATTTTCACATTTTTATCTTCCAAGGAATTGTCAATGAGAACCTTAAACTGCATAGACTATACATTAAAATCACTTTAGTTTTTAAGCTGTCATGAACTGTTTCAAAAAATGCTAAGTTGCTATTGTTTAATGTCTGTCATTTTATAATGCTTTAGAAGTTATCTATCCTGTAAAATTATTAACTGATGCTAAAATTGCCTTGTAAGTATTAGGACAATAGCAATTTTGTAGCAGCTGGGACACTGCCAATGTAAGATAAGTACATTTTGCTCTGTAGATTCATAAAGTGCTTTGAAATGGTTTGTAACTGATGGATGGATGCATTTTCTAAGTGTAGAAAGCAATATTTTGTAGAAGGAAATGGCTTGAAAGCTGACACACATGCATGCAAATGCCATTCTCTTCAGTAAGTAATTTGCTTTTTCTTTCAAAAGCATAAATGGCATAGTTAGACACATTATTTTGTATATTGCACATAACAATACAAGATTCACAAAAACAGCAAGTACAAAACATTTCATATTGATAGAGGAACCGGTGGCTGTAGTATATGATTAGCATAAATGTATACACACTGAAGTAATGCCCTCAGGATTAAAAAGTGAAGCTGAACAAGAAAAGTTCTTCTAACTTCCTGAAATGACAATATTGATTTTAATTTGTGTGTGTGTGTGTCTGTGACTGTGTGTCTGTGTGTCTACGCGCATACACATATATGCATGCAAACACTTTTATTGTGATATCATGCATATTGCTTTTAAGGAAGTCATTAGACAAAAATTTATTGCAGTTAATATATTGGCTTCAGTTTGAATGAAAGAAACTTTGCTTTCAAAATCAGATTAGCTAAAAAAACCAATCTAGTCTGATTTTATCATGCATCTTTTTTTTAATCACTTCCCAGCTACACAGTGGTGGGATGTCAAATTTTTTACTACCCCACCATGACATCATCACAGTGTGGGCGGAGCTAACATCATGGCATCATGGGTGGAGCCAATGTCATGACATAATGATGTTGTGGGCGGGGCCAAAGAAAGCAAATTAAAAAAATAATATAAAATAAAATAAAAATAAGCACACACACACACACACACACACACACACACACACACACACACACACCCCTCAAACCCACAACACAAACCCGTAAATAAATTAAATAAATAAATAAATAATACATTAAAATACACCCACCCACCCCAAACACAAATCAACCAGAGCTTTTAAACCAGAGCTTAAAGCTTATTCTGGCTAATCTTTCTCACACTAGGTCAGATGGAAGGAATTACAGAATGAACTCACCACAAGATGGCTTCATTTTGGCACTTTTCAACGGTTAAAGAAGTTAGTTACTAAGTCTTTGCCTAACCATCTCTCTAGGATATCTAGGGGAGCAAGATATAGGGAGCTTCAGGCTAGCAGCTTCTCTTCCTTCTCTCCGCTTGGGAGGACAGCAAGGAGGCCGTGCATACACGCCAAGCAGTGTAGGCGTGCATGCACACCAAGTGCTTGGCACACATGCGCAGTGGGGGAAGCAGTGAAAAGGTAAGCCCCGAAGGTGGTTCCCCCCAAAAGCTGCAACCAGTTCTCCGGGACACTGGGGAAAGTTACTACCGGTTCTAGAGAACTGGTGAGAACCTGTTACATCCCATCACTGCAGCTACATTTCCATTTAGGTTGTCAAATTTGGCTAGGTAAAAGTAATGATTTGTGATGTCTTACTGGGTGTTGAAGTGTTGCAAATGGATCTAGCCCCTAGAACAAGAGTTCTCAACCTTTTTAAGCCAAGGGCCTGGTCACGGTCCCTCAGACAGCTTCAGGGGCCAGATGGCCATTTTGCCCTTCCTCCACCACATGGCACTTCCTGGTGTGGTGGAGGTGGTGGAGGGCTATATGAAATGGTGCCATGGGCCGCATCTGGCCCATGTGCTGCAGGTTGAGAATCCCTGGCCTTGAAGAAGCATATATCATGTGATCTTGAGAATACATATGGAAGGAAGTGGTTCCTGTAGCAAGCTAATAAATCTAGAGCAGTAGATCCAACATCTTTCTGTACAGAGGAAGATCATGGAGTGACTATAAAGGAGCACAACATGTTCATCTGAATTCATACCTGCTCCAGCAATAGCTAGGCTTTCTTGATGAGATGCCTCTTTATCTAAAAGACAACTTTAACACATTGGATGGATTCATTTTGCTCATCAGAAATTTACAGTGCAATGTTTCTGGATCAGAATGATTGTCTGGCTCTATGAGATTGCTCATAGGATACATGAATGTACTTGCAAATGCTTTCTACTCTTTGAAGGAGCTCCTTCTTTGTTCCCAACAGTCCTTCATAGGACCACAAAATGACAATAATTTCTATTAATATAGAGGACATTTCTGTATCCAAAGAGAAATTCTTGACTTCCTTTTGCCCGTAACATCCTTGTGCTCAAGAAACTCACAGAGGAACTGATCAGCATTTATGAAATGTTCCTAGAATGTGTCTAGTTACTTGTAGGCCAACAAAATCATATCTCAAAAGTTACAGGTTAATTTCCCTTCAATCCAACCTATAAAAAGCGATTTCATTAATGATATTAAATAATTTAGCCTGGAAAATCGAACCTCTTCTAATTCAGGCAGGGTTTAGACCTGGCAAGAGCTGTATCACTCAAATATTAAACCTAAATCAGCATATAAAAGGGGGTACACAGAAAGAGCTCCCCTGAAGATTGTGGTCCTAAGATTATGGTGCTTTTGAACCATATTTCAGCATACCCTGGTAACAGCAGCTTCATGTTGTTGGCTAATCTTTCTCACGCTGGGTTATGCAAGGGGAGCTGAAGTGTGAGCTCATGAAAAGTTGCCTTCATTTTGGCAGTTTCACGTCTGGCCTGGACATAGGAGAAGAAGAAGCATATAAAAGAAGTTTTGAAACACATAAAATAACCAGAGCAGCATTTATTGACTTTATAATAATATATTACATTCTCCAACATTAATGGCTGGCCAAAATGATGTACCTGCTTGCTAAAGATATGCAGAAATGGTCATCATTCTACTTTGTTGAATTCCAAGGGTGACACAGTCACTGGAAGAATCAATGGAATGATTTCTCACTGGGTAGTGTCCTGGCACTATTCCTTTTTAACATTAACAAAAGTGATCAACAGAGGTTCCCATATTCTAGGAGTTTCATATATGTTGTTGATCTTTCCATGACAGTCCAAGTGGAAACCATTGAGCCTATTGAGTACCAGCTAAAATGCATTAGAAGATCTCTCCTTATATTATAAAAAGAACCAGTTGAAACAAAACCCTTTAAAAACACAGCTATGGGCCTTCCTCTTAGAGAGGAAGCTCTGAGTTTACTGGAAGGCAAGATTTTGGAACACTGTCCTATTCCCAAATATTTAGGTAATATTCTAGGTTAAATACCAAACAGAAAGTGACCCCATGGATCACCACATGCCAGGCTTCTCTGTCATTTTGCCATCCTCCGGAGCTCACCCAGATGTACACCCATCACATCAATAATTCCAACCATCCACCTCATCCTCTGCCATCACCTTCTCCTTTTGCATTTGATCTTTCCTAGCATCAAGGCCTTCTCAAATGAGTCCCCTCTTCTCATTTGGTGGCCAAAGTACTTGAGCTTCAGCTTCAGTATTTGTCCTTCCAAGGAGTAGTCAGGGTTAATTTCCTTCAGGATTGACTGATTTGATCTCCTTGCAGTCCAGGCCATAATTGTAAATTGTGCAAGGCTCTGTTATGAGTAAAGAAGAAGAAGAAAAAACAGGGGTTTTTTTTAACTGCAAGGTTTTTATTTTCAAAATCCAGAAACTATGAACAATGAAACAAGAGAATTTATTAATTTAATCACATTGGGATAGACAGTAGATCAGATCTCTGAGTGCTCATCAATGGATAGGCAACGATTATGGACTCCCATGCTTAATCCTGCTTTTTAAAAAAACAAACAAACATGATGTTGAGAAGCAGTTCTCTACCCGCTTATAGTTTGGTCTCAGTCACCAGGGACACTGGAAATTTCAATGGATGAGCCAAAGCAAGTCTTGCACTGTATAACTCAGAGAAGGAAAACCCATAGCCAACTTGTGTCAAAGTCAGGAGGCCTCTCTTCTCCCACCCTCCTTCAAAAAGACCTTGGGTCAAAGCATTGCCCCCCCCCCCCACACACACACCCCATGAGCCTGTCCCATTGTAATCCTAAGCTTCAATAAACTGGAATTACTGTGGGGTCAAAAACTACTCCACTACACATTCACATTCAATCCATGCTTGATTGTAATTTTAATCATAGAGGATAAGCATTAAATTGCATGGTGGTTGCAGTGTGAACCATTGTGGCCTAACCCCATCTTAAACTCATCTTTCTTAAAATATTTCTTTTTATCTCATATATTTGTTCCCATATACAGTATATGCCTCCCATCGTCTTCATTCTTTAGGTATGCTTCTTCACTCTCCTTTCATTGAGGTTTTTTTCTTTCTAATTCCCCCATAACTATTCTCCATTTGGCTGCCTTTCTCCTAAATTTCTGAAAGAAACATATAATCGTCAGTCCAAGAAAACGAACGACAATAAGCAGGCTCTCAAAGAATCAATATTTACTGCATGAATAACACAGTAACGCTTTAATTTAAGACTTCTGTGGCTCCCTTGAAACTTACAGGTATTCTGTTAAGCAAAAAGGGAGCTGAACAATGGTTTCAGATGAATAATTTGTCTCAGGCTAGGCCTCATAAGTTGGTGTAGTAAATCCTAGCAAGGTATAAAGTAACAGACAGAGTGCAGCAGCAGGTGAAAGACTATTATAAAGCAATTTTCAGGTGGTTTATTATAGGCCTCCAAACTAGAAAAAGGGCAAAGGGTGGAAAAGGGCATTACAACAGGTTGTATATTGTAGATTATTGTGTTTTCAACTGCAAAGAACCTGATAATGAAATCAGCAGAACAAGAGCATAAAGGTTCCACACTGACAAGAAAAAAGACATCCCTGAGGCAAACCAACATAGACGCTATAACAATAACGACAAGTACAGTAATGTACCCTCAATTGTGACTACTGACACTGAAGAAAACAAGGGGAGCAAAAAGGAAGTTTACACTACCCAAATATAGGTTCCCAGTGTCGATGAAAGAGAACATAAGTAGGGCATTTCAGTTTAGGATTCAAAGAAAAATAACTGGGATTTATGAGAAAGTACATACTTTACCAAATTACAGCATGCTGGCATGAACTACAACATGGAAATAATAAAAAAAAGGATTTTATCCAACACAAAATTGCATAGGCATTACTGACCAATGTTTGGGAGGGTGTAGAGCCCAAATGGTAGCACAGGAGTAGCAGATATAGATTACTTTGCATGAAGTTGGCCTCTGTGCCTATAAGGTGAAGTATAACATTTCATTACCAGACTCTGGGTTTATAGAATCATTGGCTGAAATCCTGTTGCTTAACATAAGAAAATTTTTAACTTTTGATTTGTCCTTTGCTGGCAAAATGGGTTAGTGGTTAAGATGTTGATCATGATGATCGGAATATCAGCCAGTCAGCAGTTTGAGATCTTTGCAACGGAGTGAATACACGTTGTCTCTCCCAGCCCCTGTCAGTAGTTTGAAAGCTAAAAATTGCAAGTAGATAAAGATGTACCTCTTCAGTGGGAAAGGTAACAGTGTTATGATAGGCAACATTTTCTGACTCCCATTTTTTAGCAACAAGATGATTCCCTCCCTCGCCTCTAAATTCTACTTTTACAAGGAAGGAAAGAAGTGGGCTGTCAGTAGAATAATTTGCTTGTGGTCTTCCAGATGTCATGGTACTGAAACTCCAATATTCCTTCTCACTATTGTCCTTGCTGGACTGGTCTGATGGACATTCTAGTCCAGAACATATGGAGAGTTATAAGCTCTCCTGGTGGGGTCTATAAGGACAATTAGATCTTTTAATATTTGGCACTCTGAAGAATTGTTTGGCTTCTGCATTCAGATCTTCAAGGTGACCCTTTTCTTTCTCCTACTGCTATCACATTCATGTATGTTAGGAATACAGGAGAGAGTCTTCTCCTTGGCTGCTTCCAAGTTATGGATTACCCTATCACCAGTTGTTAGGTTAACCTCTTCAGTCTTGGCTCTGCCAGCTATATATCTTGGCTCGTGGGGACCCAACCAATGCAGTGGAAGTCCTTTCCAGGTGCCTAGAGGCTGTCAGCGTCTGGATGGGAGACAACAGGCTTCAGCTAAATGCTGGGAAGACTGAGTGTACAAAGTGTATCTGTGTACAATGAGTGCAAAGAGTTATATAAGGCCTCAATTTCTAAATGTTTTTAATTTTTAGAAAAATTCATGCCCCTCACCATCCTTCACCAACATTCAATGCCCTTTTAACAAATAATTCAATTAATAATTTCAATTTCAGTTCAATGGGTTTATACTAGTTGTGACTCTTTACCTGAATTCAGACTAAATGTAGTAATTCTAGTACCAATATCTGGAACATTAACTTGGTTTCATTTATGGATTTTGTTTGTTTGTTTAAAAAGGTCTCACACTCTTGTGTTTTCCCCTTAGAATAACCTATGCCACAGTTTGGGAATCTATAAATTAAGGACTCATTTGCTGAGTACAATTACTGACTTCCCATTATCAGGAACTGTAGTGAGGCTGAACTAAATGACAAAATCTGGAGTAATGCATGTGCCAAAGAATGCTTGTATCTTGGGTATGGGAAACACAGGTTATGTGGGAATAAATTAAATGATTGATTTAATCTCTTCCTCATATTTAATTCTGGTGCTAGGTTTCTGATTCCATGGCTCGTTTGCAAACTTCTTCCTGATAACAAAATTTTGTGTCAGAAATTACTTTGGGTTGAAAGGATTTTTGCTGGATATACTCCACTCAGGGGACACTCGAATGAGGCTCCTTTCATGTCCCCAAGATCCGTTGCGCAGCACTCGGGTACTTCCTGGCAGTCAATGAAAATGGGATCAACATAGTTGGTTTATAAAAGATTGTCGTGTACCTGAAACTTTAGCAAATACATCACAAAAGCTGCTGCCATCTGTCTGATTTTTCTTGTTAATGTTTTATGTGAAAAGATCCTTGCTACATTTAAGGGGGAAAACATTTTTATTTTGTTAATATTAGACGTTTTTATAGATACTTTAGAGTTATAAAAGCCTCCCTTGAGCCTCACTTTAGAACTGGGGAAATGCTGCAAACGACTGTATAATTGGATCTCTCTGAGTGGGTGGCTTGAACAGTATTTTTCCCCTTTTACTTGCAAAGGACTTATTTTTAAAAGCAAAATGAAAATCCTATACAGTAAGTCCATATAGCATTCCTTTTTTTCCAAAAAAAAAAAAAAAAACACCCACTCCCCTTTCCCTTAGCTTGTATGAAAAAGTTAACTATCATGCTTCTAACATTGTAATACACCAAGTCATGCTTTAATCACAAGCAAAACAATGCCATCAGACATTTAAATGTACTACACCAATGGGACCTTCAACAGGATGTTTTAGAGCTCCTTCACTTCCCAGCCAGAATTTTTGTCCTTTGGTAGTCGAGTGAGCTATTCATCCCCTCTTTCAGGCAGGAATGTGAAGATTGAAAGTTTCCTCATGTCCCATTCAAGGTGCCTCAGCTCTCACAAGGCTTCTTTCTGTCATGACAGTTGCCCATTGAATAGCAACAATGAGCAGAATAGAAAGTTTTGGAGTGGACCCTAATTGGCTGTTGGCAGATCTCTTGTCACCTATACCACACTGCTGACAACTCAAAGAGAACTTGCTGGCTGGAACTGGTTAATTGGTTCCTTAACTGGCCAAAACTGACAGTAGAGGTACTGAAAAGGTAACAGGTCCACCCAAGATAATCAGAGAGTGAAGGATCATAGCTCAACCATCCTGTGTGTGGAAGAAAGAAACATCCTTGGCTTACAGATAATTTCAGCACAAACTGTATGGACTGGCAAGGGTTTACTGGTGCAACTAAGCACCCCCCCCCCCGGCTCCACCTCCCTGGTGGAGAAGCATAGACAAACTTGGTTTGGTGATGTTCAGAAGCACAGGAATGTAGCCAGAACCTAAATCACAAGTAGTAGTCTGTTGCTAAGAAATACACCATTCTTCTTACACTAAAGCATAAATCAGTAATAATATTTTGGGCAACACCATTTATTAAAAAAATCTGCTAAACTGCAAAACAGATGCACTGAAAACAGTGGATTTCTTAGACATTTGGTTTAACTGGGATATAGTTGCAGGACAAGATTTTTTTATAGCATGTTAATAATGGTCCCTCCATTCAGCTCCATTTGGTTGAGGAAAGTAATCATGAAACTCGTCATTGTTGGCTGCTACTCATATCCGAGTATACATTTCCCCCCAGAAATCATTTTCACAGTTGATGGATGTGTCTCATAGAAATAATGCCATTGGCATGATTTTGTTTAAGGTGGATCACAGCTTGCTATGAAGTGACCCACACACTGTGATCACAGTGTCATCTCCTATGGCACGTATGTAATGAGCCATGCAGGATTTAACACTGGGGCTGCAATGGACTGCCATAGCCTAGAGGATATTAACAAGGTGTGCCTTCACAGCCAGTCCATCTGGCATGGCCTCTTCCATCTTCATGACCATTGGGAATCAAAATAGTAAAGTGGTTCCTCCTCCACTCATTTTGCCATTGGGCCCAATCTGATGGTTTCTAGTGGTATTTCCTTCACTGAGGGGACCATCACCCCACTTAAAGGGGCTCATCTGCCCATAGCCATTGTCCCCTTTAGGGAATCAGGTTATTTGCAACCCCCAACACTCAACGTTGAGTTGCTGGCTGTCCAGTCTACTCCATTACCATAGCAGGATGTCTGGCCAGACTTACAATGATGAAACTGTATCCTCTGCTATGAATAACTCAGTTTTTAACAGTCATCATACACTTTGGGGATACAAAGTGAGTGACAACAATGGAGAAAAGATCATTGACTGGATGGAAACCAGAAATCTCAAACTTATCTATGATGACAAAGATAAGGCCTCCTTTTCCTCCACATGATGGAACAAAGACTATACCCTGGATCTCTGCTTCATTAGTCAGTCACAACCCTCCTTGAGTAGTGTATGCCAGTCAGTACTTAACAACTTTCATCAGAGTCAGCATAGACCAATAATTGTTCAGATTGGACCATCTGTGCCAATTGTACATCTTACCCAAAACTTAGGTGGAATTTTTAAAAAGCCAAATGGAATGAATTTAATAAGCAAGTTGACTCCAACATACAATGGATAAAGCCTGTTTACAGCAATTACAACAGATTTATTTGAGTACTGAAAGGTGCAGTAAATGATGCACTCCAAGAGGCTACCATAAACTGTATATTCTTGGCTGGAATTAAGAAAGTGAAAGACTTTTCAAAGAATTTGAAGCTAAAGGTGATCCTGACACAGCCTCCGGCCTTTTACTATCATTGGATGAAAATAGAAAGATACTATGGCAAGAAACTATAGAATCCCTAGATTCCTCACACTCCAGCAGGAAAGCCAGGAGTCTCATCAGGAAATTGGATGCAGCTAACAGTAATATCAGATCTAAGTCAAGCGTCAGCTTGGAAGATATGGCCAAGCATATCTACATCAAAGATCTCAGTTGAAAAACATCATAAATATCAGGTAAAGCATACCATGAAGTAAAAGAAACATACATCTTGTTGATATACTGAATTCTCTTCCTGTTTAAACACAAAACCCAAGCAGGCCGTGCTAGGGTTAAAACCTGGAAAGGCAGTGGGTACTGATGGCATATACCCAGAGTTCCTTCTTCATTGTGGCCCAGCAGCTACTAAATGGCTCACTAACTTCTTCTCAAACATCTTAGAGACAGGAAACCTATCTCCTCTTTTTATGAAAACCAAAACCATAGCAGTGCTAAAGCAAAACAAGGATCTAGCTACAGACCTATCACTCTTCTCAGCATTACTATGAAGCTCCTTAAAAGGCTCATATACAACAGAATATTTCAGACAATCAACCAGCATATCCAAATTGAGCAAGCAGGATTCAGATCCAGAAGATGCTGTGATGAACAGGTCCTTGCATTAGTCACCCATATCGAAAGCAGATTCAAGGATAAGATTGTGAGCACAGGTGTTTTCCTAGACCTAACAGCTGCCTATGACACCATGTGGCGAGACAAACTCCTCCTTAAATTCATCAGTATCACCCCTTGTCTAAAACATATTATATTACTCAACAACATGCTGAGCAATAGACATTTTCAGATGACTCTAAGAGCACAGTTTTCATGATAAATGGTGGTCTTCCCCAGGGTTCTCTGTTGGCTCCTTTACTATTTGACTTGTACACACATGACCTCCTAAATACTATATCCAGGAAATTCATCTATGCAGATGATATAGCATTGGTCGCTCAACACCAAAGCTTCACTGGAACTGAGTCAGTGCTTTCATCAGACTTAAAAATCTTAGATATTTACCTCCATCAGAAAAGTCTTAGACCAAACCCTCAGAAAACTACTATGGCAACTTTTCATTTGCGGAATAGAAATGAGGGGTATAAACCAGCTGTATAATTCAGATGAGAAAATCTGCAGTACTGTAGTAACCCCAAGTACCTGGGAGTCTCCTTAGACAGGTCTTTGACCTATAAGTGCCACCTCTCCAATGTGGCAGTAAAGATTAAAACCAGAAATAACATCTTACAGAAGCTAGCAGGCACTTTTTGGGGTGCTAGTGCTCAAGTTCTTAGATCCACCACCCTAGCATTATCATATTCCGTCCCTGAATACTGTTGTTCATCTTGGCTTAATAGTGCACATACAGGACTACTAGACATACAGCTGAATCAGGCAATGCAATATCATCACAGACTGTATTCGACCATATTCCGCCACCACCACTAAGAAGAGAACTGGCATTATTAAACCTATGGATAAAAATAGTAAACAATAATATCCTCTCAATCCATGCCGATATAACTGCCCCTTCAGCCCAATGATTAAAATCTAGACCCCCTGCTTGGCGCACTGCAGTCAACCTACAAAATAACCATTTCAATATCTCAAATGCCTGTATGGAACTCTGGCAACATCTATCTCTGATTCCCCATCATCACATAATCAAGAATCTCTGCAAACGGCCAGCTGAATTTTCTCTTCCAAGATGGCAGTGGAGGATGCTGAACAGAGTGATGACTGACTGTGGCAGATGTGAAGACACTCTGTTCACATGAAGTCCTCTCCCCAATATGACTGTGAAGAAGACCAAACTATGGACCACATTAGATTTAGGTGTCCTTTACATGAATTTAGAGGCACATTGGAAAACTTGCATAGTGCCACAGATGAAGCCCTTCAATGGCTTTCAAACCTGGATGTGGAACTCTAGCTAGGAACCTGAGATGGACAATTTGTGTTTACTGTATATATCAACATTAATGTAGACAACTGAAGTTCATCATACGATAAATAATAACTCATGTGAGAAAAAAAAGTCACCCATAAGATTGTTATGGCAACTGTGAAATACTTTGTCACATACAAGACTCAATAACAGCAAACAAACTAGCATTTTGAAGATAAAAGTAGTTATAACTGCTTAAAGTACAGAAAAGGCATATTTACTTACGAATATCATCTATAGATTCTGTCAGAAGAGAAAATAAGGAAAATGGAGTTTCCAATAAGTGAAGAGAACCTTCATACGACCCATCTAATGCCTTCACCTGCATTAGTTTATGATAAAAGATAACAATTACCACATTTTCAAAACATAAACAGAAACAAAGAATAAGAATGTTCATATTTTCTCGTGGATCAGCACCATCAACAAAAAGTCTATTATCTTATAACGTTTTGCAATCAATAAATTTTATATAAAAATAACTTCCTGCTTACCATGGAAGAATTAATCAAGTTAGGTTTTACAGTTCTAAGTGAAGAAACTGTGTACACAAACACCCTTGGCTCCTTGGAGGAATGAAGTGAGAAAAATGAAAATAATTATAAAAGTACAGTGGTACCTTGCTTAAAGAGCATAATGCAATCCACGGGATTGCTCTTTAAGCAAGTTTGCTCTTTAAGCAAAACACCATTGTAAGTGACACATTGTGACTTGGCGGGGGGGGATTGTGAACCCCGCTTTAGTTGTTAAGCAAGTTTTTGGTTGGTTTTAGTTGTTACGAGAGGCGACCATTCAGATAAAATTCTGCTCTTTAAGCGAGTTACTCTCTAAGTGAGGTCCTCTTTATGCGAGGTTTACCATACAGATGTTTGGGGAAGATATGCATGTTGAATAACCAGCAACTCCTGCAGGTAGACCTCATAGTAAAAAGGAGTTTCTATGAAGATCTATTTCAAAACAGTAGTAAGAGTAGTAAGGTTTGAAAAGAAAGAAACATCACCACTTTGTTTCTAAGTCAATATAATTTTTTTTAAATTACAAAATGAATTATAGCACTTTCACACATATATCAATTAACAGCCTAAGCAAAGATTGTCCATCCTGCTGAATATCTTCTTGAATTTTTGCAATTGTAAATTGCTAATACTGGTAGCAGGGTATAATTGGAACTCTTCTTAGTGTGAAGTGGTGATGCCTTCTTTTCAATCCCTTGTACCTGTAAATCATGGCGGATAACACATCTTAAAACCGAAGTGACAGGACTGACGAATGAATTCACAAAGGCTCAGCATAAGTCTTCACACTATGCTCTGTCAAGTGTTGCTATATATGTCAATTAATATTTTCTTCTTTACCCTAAGATGGTTTGAACACATTCTGATCTCTTCTAATCATTTTGGGGATCTTGTCATATAAGACAGGAACAAGATAAACCAGGAAGGTATCAATTCTTTTACATTTTTAGCCACGGCTAACAATATGTTGCTTGATTACTTGTTCACTGCTAATGTGCACATTCTTTGTGTAGCGCAGGGAATCTTTATAGATCTTTCATGATTGTAGTGTGGTGGGGAGGGGAATGTATAACAGCTTTCCTTTGCTTAGAGTAAAACTGGACGCAATTTTGACAGAGTTCTGTGTTTGAGAAATCAGTCTTGAAAGGAAGACAATGCTTCACACCTGGAGACAAATCACAAAACAAAGCAACATAATTTGCAAATTATTGGTAAAACTGTGGATGTGCATTCAGATGCATTCAACAAGTCAAAGAATCCATTCTTTTAATGAAAAATTATCTATGCTTAGTGATGACCTCCTTTTCAATTTCTTGAATATATATTGGACAACGTATGGGATGAACACAGATTGTGGATCAGCTTGCAGGGCCTAAGATCTACCCTGTTAGGCTCCAACTTTCTAGTTTCATAGGCCATCAGGGTCACACTAGTTTGGTTGTAAACTCCCCATTGATGTCAATGATAATGGGTGAAGGTTGTATATTTTTCTGGTGTTATAGGTGCTTCCACTTTCTCCATAGGAAAAGGAGCATGAAAAGGTCCCACTGGTCCAAACATAAATTCAGGATCTAGAGCTATAAACCAACAGTTTTATTTCATGAACTAGCAATTTGACAGCAATCTCTCTCCTAACAACTAGACTGTAGTCCTGAAAATGGGGAGTGGATAAGTCACCCTTTTCTGGACTCATTATGTCTCCCAAAGTCTTAAGTCTATCCATGTTTCTACCAACTGCCATGAGGGCTTTTCCATTTTGGAGGGCTTTTCCATTTGCCTCCAAATGGTGGAAGCATTCAACCTGCTGTTGTCTTGTCCACCAGTGCAGTTTTGTGGGTGTGGGAGAAGCTATGATTTACAGGTACAAGAGACAGGAACAGAAGGCTATTGTTACATGTCTTTGGTGCAATGGCTTCATGAGGCCAACTAAAGCAGGTGGTTTGTAGGACTTTCTTGGAAGGTTCTGTCTGAGGACATGCAAGCACTAGTGTCCAGATTTCCTCTTCTTTATACTCTTCTGTTTCTTCTGATTCTACTCTCTTCAGTCATCTTCCTCTGGTCCATTGCTAGACTCTAGAACAGTGTTTCCCAACCTTTTGCTTTTGGACTTCAATTCCCAGAAGCCTAAGTCAATCCCCCCCCCCCAGCACTGATCAGCCAATGAATTGACTTAGGCTTCTGGGAATTGACGTCCCCCTGTGGGGCATGTGTACCACATTGGGAACCACTGCTCTATAATCTCTATCTCCTTCTCACTGCTCAGTTTTATACCATCTCCTCTCCAACTCCTGCAGGTTTCCAAGCTTCCTCTGGTCAAGCCTCACCCTCAGCATCCTCTGTCTTAAAGCTCAAGAATCCTCTGTGGTCCCAGGTCTTTCCTGGCAAGTATTCTTTTTCACTTTCAGATAATTAACATCTCACTGGGTTCCAGGATTTACTGGCACTGAAGGCCTAAAGGACCTAATTCTAGGCCACACTGGGACTCCTCCATAGTGTAACAACATACACTATCTTGTTTATAATATCCTGTCATATAGAAGGCGTAAGCCTGCTAACTCTCTCTGAGTTATTTTAATAGCTGGAGAGACCTCCCACCTCAATGTGGGAAGGTGTCTTGATTTTGATTACTTGCTATAACCTCTGTTTGCTTTCTAAAGCCTGTTGCTTGTAGTTAATTGTTTTACTTAATACTAACCATACACAGAAGCGTAGCGTGCCTTGGCGGGGCCCCGTATAAAAATTTGTTTGGGGGCCCTTAGGAAGGGTAAAGATTTCTCACAAAAGAAAAAAATGCATGAAATTACTTAAACGGGGAAATCCCGCAGCCTGCGATAACCCATGTAGGGTGTTGCCAACTTTTGAACGCACGCTTTACAAAGCTGGCTTGAGACTAAATATCAAGAAAACCAAGATCATGGCAACAGGCCCTCTCAGTCCCTGGAAAATAGATGGGGAAGAAGTAGAGGCAGTGACAGATTTTACTTTCTTGGGATCAAAGCTCACTGCAGATGGGGATTGCAGCCATGAAATAAAAAGGCGACTGATTCTCGGGAGGCAAGCGATGAGAAACCTGGGGAACATAGTGAAAAGTAGAGACATTAAATTGCAAACAAAGATTCGCATAGTCAGGGCAATGGTATTCCCTGTGGCAATGTATGGTTGTGAGAGCTGGACCATTAGAAAAGCGGAGCGCAGAAAAATAGACGCCTTTGAGATGTGGTGTTGGAGGAGAGTTTTGAGAGTCCCCTGGACAGCGAGGAGAACAAATGGGTCAATCTTAGAAGAAATCAAGCCTGACTGCTCCTTAGAAGGTCAAATAATAAAGATGAAGCTAAAATACTTTGGACATCAAATGAGAAGAGAGGATTCACTTGAGAAAGCCTTGATGCTTGGAAGGGTAGAGGGCAAAAGAAGAAGGGGACGGCCCAAGATGGGATGGTTAGATGGTATTGTGGAGATAATGGGCACAGAGCTGAGTGAGTTGAGGGGGATGGTGGAGGACAGGAGTGCCTGGAGGACAGTGGTCCATGGAGTCATCGCAGAGGGTCGGAATCGACTGTGCGACTGAACAACAACAACATTTGTTTTGCTTACGCACGTTGGGGGCCCCGTGGCCCTCCTCCCACCTTTGGTCCAACTTTCCTCCCCTTTGCGTTATCTCTTTGCTTCCCATTAGAAAACCTGTCCAGGGCGGGCAGGCAGGCGCTGAAGAGCAGCGCCACCCTTTTGCGGGTAACGGGCAGGAGGAATTGGGGGTTGGGGGGGCACCAAAGGAGACCGTCCCTTCTCAGGCCTTCTCACAATGACGTTGGCTTCGGCAGAAACAGGAGAGGTGGGAACCGCTGCAACCCGCGCTGCTGGCTGCTGCCCGTGGCCTTTGCCACCATTGGCAGGGCGGGTCCACAGCCAGGGAAGCGGGAGAGACCGTCAAACTAAGCCCTCCCAGCCTCTTCCCGGGCCAGAGTGCCCTCCGCTGCTGTTGCTGCGGTCCCGCCGGAGGCGTCGCCAGCGCTCGGCGGCCTCTCCCCGTGACGCCCCCTCCCCAGTGAAGGTCCCAGAGCGTCCGGCGGTCCGAGTGTCCCTGGTTCATCAGGGGCCGCGCGCGCACCCCCGCTCTCTCGCGTGAGTGGAGGCGACAGAAGCAGCGGAGAAAGGAGAGCCCTGCCCTCCCTTCTTTGTCCTGGGCAGGTGGGAGGGGGCAGCCCAAGGCCTCCCAGAAAGGCACCCGCCCCCAGCCCGCTTCCGGCGCCCTCTCCCAAGGCTCCCTGGCCGTCGCCTCCCTCCCGCTCTGCATTTGTTTTGCTTACGCACGTTGGGGGCCCCCGTGGCCCGGGGGCCCCGTATAATTGATACGGCTGATACGGCGGTAGCTACGCCCCTGACCATACAAGTGCATTTTTAAGCCATATGCAGATACATTATTGTTGTTAAGTTACCATATTAGAGTCATAATTCTAATTATTGTTCATTTATATCAAATAGCATACCAATTGCTTTATTAATTGCATATAACTATTAAATTACTTTACATAACATTAAGATGTATTTAATCTTATATAACCACATGGATGAGTATTATAAAAATATATAAGCCCAGAATGTATTATTTTATGTTTCTCTTTTGAATACATTTTATGTTTCTCTTTTGAATACATTTGCCTATTTTGCTATAACTTGTCTTTTAATCATTCATTATCTATAACTATAGTTATATTTGATTCAGTTAACTGCTATTTTAAGCACAAGTGCTTTATGGTTATGTTTTAATGTTCTTTCAAGATGCTTTGTTTACCAAAGTATCACACAATCATGTTAATAATAATACTTTCAGGTCAGCGAGGCTCCTTTCATATTCCAGTCTCCAGCTCAGCACCTTAACCACTAAGCCACTGGAGGAGTGGCACACAATCATGTTAATAACTGTATACAGTAAAGTTACTGAAAAAGGAACTTGTGTTATCATCCATCTCTCTCAAAAGAATATGCAAAAGGGTGTAGCTAAGCAGGTATGATGGGTCATAAAAATTTCTTGAGCAATTTTTGGATTTTGGGTAAAGAACCTAATTCTGGAGTTTTGGTTTTGGGTGAAGCAGCAACCTTTACTGTGCCTTTTGCATAGGGAAGGTGCTAGTCACTCAAGTTTAGTGCCTTATCAGGAACCATTTATCTGTCACAGGCATAACAAGGCACTGGAGTGCATGGAATACTCTTACCTTTCCTGCCAAATGATACTTATTGATTGACTTGCTAATTTCTTGCTTTTGAACTGCCAGGTTGGCAGGAGCTGGGACAGAGACAGGAGCTTACTCTGTTGTGCAGCACTCAGGTCTTAAACTGCTGGCCTTCTGGTCATCAAGTTTAGCATCTTAACCACTAAGCCACTGCATTTCCAGCATTCAGCCTATACTAAAATTATTAGAGATTATACTAAGGGTGGCAATTTTACTAGTGGAGGGTATCCATCAAAGACTGGAAGCTATTTCAATTATGCTATTTTTATATCCTATAGAACCCATGCCTTCAAATCTTGTTCTAGAGAACCTGCAAACCAAATATAGCCTTGACACTCATTCTGTGGGTTAACATTGTGTCTTCTCAAAGCAGCCACTGCAAGAACACAAACTGAAACATTTGCCCATATTAATGCAACTAAGCTGCAAACATGTCCAAAATAAATTCTGTCAAACAAACTGGATTTTTGAACATACTGGGTTTTATTTATATATATAGTTCAATTAATGAGCCTATCCATGTCTCATAAGAACCTCTGTTGCACTGAGCTTATTTCCTTCCGGGTAAGTTTGTCTGCAATCTGAACCTATTAAACTCACAGTCTTCCTATAGGAGTATCCACATTTCACATGGCCTGAAGAGAGTGCATTACTGATGACAGGTGTTAAACCAGAAAATGTTGGGGTCCCTCTATGCCATCTAAAATTCTGTATGTCCTGACCTGTAATCTCAATGGAATATACCTCAGTATTAGTGTTTGAGAATATCCACAAGGTTCATTTAACTCCTGCAGAGCTCTCTTTGCCACTGCTAAAATATAATAGCATTTTAAGAATACCTCACGTAGGAAAAATAGTAATAAATAGTAATATGCCAGGCAAGAATCTATAGCATTCATTCTGTGAGTATAATGTAGCAAGCAGGGCACTGATAAAGTTTTTATGGTTGCTCCTTTCAAAGGATCATTTTGATTTCAAATGTATAATCATGTCCCACCATTTCAGATACAGCGGCCAGTTTCAACTCTCCTGATGTATTATTGGTTAGCTTTCTGAAATGAATGCAAAGTTTGGGCGCTCAAGCAATCTGCCCAATGCCACATTGGCTTTTCAGTGGGGAAGAAATACAGTTAACTGAACTGTAATGGTCCTTAAAAGGTTTCTCACAGGGAAACGGTGGTCACATAATTTACCCAGGAAACTACTCAGTGTATTCCTAATGGACCCCCCCCCCCCGATGTAATTAAGTGATACTGTGAGCAACATTCACATTTTTCAGGTATTATCCCCCCCCCCCCTTAAAAAGGGTACATTGTATGTCTGTGTGTTTTCAGTTATAACATGCTTGGAAATAATTAAATTTGGTTTTGTTCCATAGTAAATGTTTGTTGAAAATAGAAATATGACTCTAAGGACTGTTTGTCATATGGAATTCCTCTCTCTGTGTGTCTCTGTGGGTGCTCAATTCTCGTTTAGATATTTATGGAATTTTTATTCCACTAGCAGGAAGGTTCTGGGGTAAATCTAAAAATCTGTTGCTTATGGAAAATCAAGATATGAGAACAGCCTTTTCAACGCCCTCCTTTTGTGGCCACCTTCCTCCACTACTTTAAAGGATGCCCCACCGCACCTGGAAGTGGAAGCAGGCGTGTTTATGTCAGCTGTAAAACACGCCCGTGCATGCATAAATGTGCCCATGGCTGTCATAAACGTGGAAGTGTGCACATTTATGACAGGTGTAAATGCACCCAGTTTCACTTCCAAGGAGCGTGGTCTGGCCTGCTCAGCTGTCTGGGGGTTGTCCTCAGGCCCACAGCATAAAAAGTTTGGGAACCTGCGTTGTAGGTAATTAGCCATGTACATAGTATGAAACATGCAGTATACATGAAGAGTAATGTGATTCACAAGTGATTTCATGTAGCAGTTTAGATGAATCTGAAGTAATCCACCAAAGAAAGTACGTGCACAAACCTCCGGGCAATGTAAATAGCACTGTGGTGTGTAGTTTAAGCTAGACAAATATATGGGGTTTTAGATATTATATTGAATATAAGGAATTTTTTTAAAGAGGCTAATTTGTTATGTATTTTGTATGTATTGCAATTATTGTCCTGTTTTATTGTAAGAAAGATTATTATGTTATTTTTGTAGTGTTTTATATGTGTTTTTATTTGAAAATTTAATAAAAATTTAATTAAAAAAAATAAAGTATCTGCAGTCTCTGTCTTGCCCTACAGAACTGCTGTCACCATGTCTGCTTCAGCCTCTTGTGATGAAATGGACACTTGAGTTTTCTATTAAATTTTCAAGATCAGGCTAACCTACCTGACAGTCTAGTTACAAGGAGAAAATGGACAATCTCATAAGCTGTTATGTAAGCTTTCTGAAAATAGGATAGAATATAAGACTGATAGATAAACAGGCTGTTCAATGGATCAAATTGCTTGCCACTGTGTGAGAGCCAACTTGATATAAAGTAAGCACAATGGCATAACGTAAGTGACAATACAGAGGAAAGCAAAGGCCAGAATCATACTTGTGAGTTTCATGGGCATAATGGAAACTGCATGAATCATAACAGCAAATTGCCTCTGATTAACCAGGTGGTTACATGTATTAGAACATGAATCTATTTTAAAACTGTGCTTCCTCCTTTCTCTGTTTACACTATTTGCTTGAGTTGTTGAGGTGTTTACAAAACAATAACAGTTTCTCGGGGGGGGGGGGAGCTTCAAAAAACACCATTGCCCTCACATTATTTTTGCAGCTGTCAGTGAATATTGGCTTGCATTCCAGTTTGGTTTCCCAAATCTGGTGATAACCAGAGGGATTTATTTGGATAATGCTTCAGAAACTGATGCAACATGACTAATAAGCAATTAATAGAAATCACTTTATAGATATAATTGTTGTTAAAGCTATAATAGCTTGTATAAAATTATATAGACATCTAAGCTCTCATCATTCTTGCTAATGTGTTTTCAAAAAGACTTGAATTATTTTGTTGGAATATTAACATGTTCCACTATGCACTAAGAATTTATGTAAACAGTTTTTTCATCCTTCTGGCCATCTGATCATAGTTCTTACTGAATTAAACTGAAGACATACTGGGCCACTCATCTCATTTTCATCCATATCAAAATGTCTTTGTATTGGAAGAATCACTTTCTGTGGCTCATCTTGTTTAGTTTTCAGGCACACACGTTTTGTGGTCCAACATCCACAGAGTTTCTTCAGCTGAAATAATAACATGTCTTTGTATAATTAGACAATGAAATTCTCTGCCATAAGAAAACATGTTTGCTAACAATTTGGTGGTCTTTAAAATTGCCTTAGATATTTTCATAGAGATTAGGGCTACCACTGCCTACTAGTTAGTTTAGCAATGTAGGATCAACAAAATCAGAGGCAGTAGTCCTACTGTATATCTGTTGCTGGAAATTGAGAGGTGTAAGATATATGTCCTGCTTGTGAGCTTCCTATAGACATTGACTTGACCCCTGTGTGAACAAAACATTGAATTAGACAGACTTTTGGTCTGATTGAAGATGGTTCCTCTCATGTTCCTACAGTCTTAGGAATTCTAGGGGTCACCAGAACTAGGGAACAGATTTAAGCCTACATCCCATGGTGTCAAAGAGTACACATGGTACATTACTTGATCACTAATGGTTGCACTATATTTGATAGTAAGAAAAAACACTGCTCTGAAGATTAGCAATATTACAGCAAAACCTGACTGCTAATGTATGATTCTCATTGGCAAGGTTTCTGCAGGACAATACAAAGGCATACAAAGGCAAAAAGGCGTCCCACTTGTTCTAATGAGAATCATTTTGCCAATAAGAATAATTATGGCCATGAGAGCTTTTTCAGAGTTTGTGTCTATTTAAGTTCTGACGAGTGTTTCCTGTATTATTTTAAGTTGATGTGGGTAGCTGGGATACCAAAGTAGAATCTGTTCCAAATATAACTATGGCAGTTATTTATACTTTCTGAAGCTCATTCAGTTTATAATGTGCTTTACAGTTCTTACCATTTTTATACACATGCCATTGCTCTGATGTTAGGTAGAGATGATTTCTCAATAAAGACACTGCTTACCACACAGTGGCAGCTTGTTTGTCAACTTTCCATTGGATACATGAAACCACAAAGGGGTTAGATGCATCATATGATAAAGGCAATTCTCCATTTTCTGCTAATGGACTAGTAAAAAAAGAGAGAAATCCCATTTTTGATCTACAGCTTCCATGAACTCCTGAGCTGAATTTGTTTAAGGTGGATCTCAGCTTGCCACGAAGTGACCCACACACTATGATCGTGGAGCCATCTCCTGTGGCACATGCGAAATGAGACATGCAGGATTTAACACCGGGACTACAATGAACTGCTGCAGCCTTGAGGATATTATCAAGGTGCACCTTCACAGCCAGTACATCTGGCATGGCCTCTTCTGCCTCCATGACCATTGGGAATCAAGAACTCCTCCTCTGCTCATTTTGCCGTTGGGCTCAATATGATGGTTTCCAGTGGCATTAGTAATATGATCATGATATGAGCCATAAAGGATCCCTCTCAGTCAATTTTGTTGGAAAACATTTAACCATTTAATCACTTTTAGTTGTGTATTCCCATGTTTCACAGGCTTATATTGTGATTGCTATGACAATGCTCTGGAAGAATTTTCTTTTTGTGGCAAACTTATGGCTGCTGTAGACCAAACAGGATGCATGCATTGAAACATGCCTGCCACCATTCCAATTTGGCAATTGAAGTTTTGTCTGTGCCTCCATTAGTAGACATAATACTGTCAAGATAGGTAAATTGTTGGACTTGCTCTATACCATAAATTGTTATAGATGTACCGTACTTATAGACTCTCCCAACTTGCAGAAACATGGTCTTCTCAATATTTATGCATAAGCAGTGATGGGATGTAACAGGTTCGCACCAGTTTGTCAGAACCGGCAGTAGCTTTTCCCAGTGTCCTGGAGAACCGGTAGCAGCTTTTTTTGGGTGAAAACCACCTTCAGGGCTTACCTTTCCACTGGTTCCCCCACTGTGCATGTGCGCCAAGCACTTGGTGTGCATGGATGCCTATAGTGCTTGGCGCATATGCACGGCCTCCTTGCTGTAATCACAAGTGGGGAGGAAGAAGAGAAGCTGCTAGCCTGAAGCTCCCTATAGCCTGCTCCCCAGGCTAAGTTCAATTCAAATTTATTTTTATAACCCGCCTTGCTCAGGCGAACCTGACTCTAGGCGGCTTACACTGTACATAAAACAACAGTATACAAACAACATAGTATGAAAAACAACACGGAGGGGTGCGGCAGCGGCGGCAGCATTCCTGCGCTCAGCGTCGACGTCGTCCTTCAAGCCTCCCTCGGCCAGGGAGGCTCCTTTTAACCTCCCGGCCGGTGACGGGGGCCGGGAGGGGCGTGGCAGCGGTGGCAGCGTTCCCGTGCTCAGCGGCAGTGGCGTCCTTCAAGCCTCCCTCGGCCAGGGAGGCTCCTTTTAACCTCCCGGCCGGTGACTTTGGATGTGGTGACTTTGGATGTGGTGTGTCTGTGTGAATTTTAATGTGTATTTAATACCTTTACCTATATTGACATACTACCACAGTTCCTAAAAAGGCCTGGTGGCCTGGCTTGGGGTTTTTAAGTAAAATCTTGGAGTTACCTCCTCAATAAGCTACACCTGTGCTGTTCCAATTGGAGAACCCTTAAGTGTGGAAATTCATTTAATGCTGTTTTACTGTGTGATAGATTTAGAAATTCTACTAATGCTGTTAAATGCTGTATTTGCTGTGGGACAGAAATAGTTATGGCAGGATGTAAACTAGCGATAATGGGATGTGTCCAGACCACAAGAGGCTTATTTGCAACTGTGTACAATATGATAAGCATATGTGTACAATATGATAAGAATTTGTAACTAATGAACAATTCTAAGCTTGCAAGATATATTCTAAGGCAGAAAGGCTGTTAAACAAGTGTGTTTCTAAATAATTAGATGTGTGTGTCCCACCCTTCCAATGTAACCACTCCCATTCTTCTGATGTAACCAAATCCCCCTTTTTTGTGGGTCAGTAAGAATAGATTCCCTGCTTGATGCTGCAGGCAGAGAAATTCAGAGAGAGAGTTAGGCTGATTCATTAAACCTGTGCATTGGATCCAAGACTGCAGTCTCAATTCTTTCTTGCCAATTGTCAGGGCCGGGTTCTGACAAGTTGGTGCCACGTGTGAGGCTCGACAACAGCCTGTTCAGCAAAGATTGCTCCCTGGCTCGAGACAGAGCTTGTGACCATCCGAGGTGCGACAACTGTCAGGGCCAGTTGTCACGCCAGTTGTCAGGGCCAGATTCTGACACTTAAGGAGGTACAGCTGTTTTACATTTACATTAAGGCATATTATCCTAGAGAACTGGTTAGGCAAAGACTTAGTACCTAACTTCTTTAACTGTTGAAAAGTTGAAAAGTGCCAAAATGAAGCCATTTTGTGGTGAGTTTATTCTGTAGTTCCTTCCATCTGACCTAGTGTGAGAAAGATTAGCTAGAATAAGCTTTAAGCTCTTGTTTAAAAGCTCTGGTTGATTTGTGTTTGGCGTGTGTGTGTGTTTGGGTGGATAGGTGTATTTTAATGTATTTTTTTATTTTATTTATTTATTTATTTATTTTATTTACGGGTTTGTGTTGTGGGTAGGTGGGTTGTTTGAGGTGTGTGTGTGTGCTTATTTTTAATTTATTTATAATTATTAATTATATATTTTTTCTTTGGCCCTGCCCACGACATCATGACATCATGAAGTTGCCTCCGCCCATGAAGTCATGATGTCATGACATTAGCTACGCCCACACTGTGATGATATCACAGTGGGGTAGTAAAGTTTTTGACATCCCACCACTGTGCATAAGCCAATCTTGTTGGCTTCATTATATAAAGCTCGTGGTCATTTCATGCAAGCACACCTTTGTTTTTGCCAAGTAGTGTGATGTCATGCAAAAAGTCAGGCAAAGATTAACCACAGCTTTATTTCATCGAAATAAGCCTTTGGTGCCAACTCTTCCATTTACATCTGTTCCATTAGAGGAGATCTGCTGATTTGTGAAGTCAGTATATAAGTAATACCCATTAATTAATTAATTGGGATTAATAATTGTGTTATTTCTTATGTGCCACTCTAAGCCTGAGTATACATGAAGTTAGACTATATTCTTGTCATTACTGGATTTTAAATGATTCATGAAACAGAGATTTGTCTTCTACCACTTGGAAAGGCACCTTACATACAGATAATGTGCTGTCATCACAATTGTGATCCTTGTTCTCATCCCCTACTCTTTTGCAATTATTTTGGCAAAACTTTTATAAAAATGCAATAAATTTGTAACATTTATTCTGTTGAAAATATTGATTAACTAAATGTATGGATGCATCACCCTGTCTCTGACTATATCCTTCTCACACATAACAAAGACTGAATGTATATCTGTCAGAAATCACACCTTTAGAATACTATTTTTTTTAAAAAAAATCTTCTCCTTGCTAAGCAGGTATTGTATTTTGTCACATACATTTCAGCTCCCATTGGTTTACCTTTCAATTGGCTCCCATGAGAACATGCCATATAATAAAACTGATTTGTTTTTTAAGAGGAAAGTTGCATTGCTATTTTCATGGCAGCAAAGTGTTTGCACATATTATCTCCAAATCACCAGGGAAATCCTAGACCAAATCATTCTCACACTAGAATTTGGAAATGAATAAGATTGTCAGGGAGATGAAAGCAGGAAGGAAAAAGATGGATGCCAGAGAAATGCAATAAATAATACATCTGCTATAAAGCAAGAAGACATTGCCATGCCAGTGGTTGCAATTTTTTATGTCTACCAATCCTCGATTTTTAAGACTCTGCATTTCATTTCAGTGACTCCCAGACTCAGCTACTTTAGTGGGACATCTTATGATACTGGCCTTTCCCTTTCCTTGGAACATGTTTTAAAAACAACATTGAATTTAAAACCAGGATTTTAGAAGTTGGATCCTCAAGTGTTATGCAGACTTTAGACCAGTGTTTGCCAAGCTTTGGTTTTTATACTTCAATTCCCAGAAGCCTACTGACTTAGGATTCTGGGAATTGAAGTCCCCCGGTTGGGCGAGAGCCCCATGTTGGGAACCACTGTTTTAGATTGCATAGATATGTGAAACTGAAATAATTAAAATTATTTAAACCAATGAAGTAATTAAGTATCTTGAATCTTAATGTTCAAAAAGCAAATGTATAATTTGTGCTTGCCTATTCCGGCTGGAATATTTTTATGTATTACTAAGTATTAAATAAGTAACTATATGTTTGTTATTTATTTATCATTTTTAATTGATTGCTTTCTAAGATAACAGTGATATGATAAAATATTGGTTTCAAAATCATGCTGTGTTTGCAGTAATGTCTAACTAGTTCAGTTCATGGAAATGTTATTGTTCTTTCACCCCATTTCCAGACTATTATGTATCAGACTGTATTTATCAGCTTGTTTTATTCATGCCATTTATCTTTGCTCTGCAAATGCCACTTCTTTGTGTGAAGGGATGGACTGCAGGCACATAAAATGTTTATCATTATTATCTCTTGAACAAATTTGCCTCAAGTAGCTACTTATTCATCCAGCCTTAATTGTTTTGAACCTATGAAGAAAAATAAACAGTGCAATTTTCTTGCCTATGTACACTGAATGTTAGTAACTTGGTTACCTAGGATACTGGAGTGGTCACTTGAGGGCTGTCTGATGAGTAAAAAGAGCTGAATTATCTTGATCTTGCAAGCAATCCATCATAAGTCTCCACACTTAAATCACAGGGCAGTCCCTCCAAGAGGGCTACTTGAAATGTCACTTATCCCTGCTCATACCTTTGCAGTTCAGGATAAGTTAACAAGAGAAGACAGCCATGTATGGTTCTTTACAGTGCTCAATCGTGAGTTTAGTGTGATGGACTGGCTAGATTGGTTTCAAGAAATGGTATTTCAACATGATAAAACCATGTACTTTGGCCCTCCATATACCACTGCACTCATCTGTAACAGTACAATTATTGGTGTCTCCTTAGCCCTCTTCTAGACATCTTGGCCACTCGGAGCTTTGGATTTTGTGGCTCTCAACAATGGTGAATTTTGTCCAAAGAAGGCTACAGATTTCCTCAGGTATTATGTTCTTCTCTTGTATGTGCTTCCTTTCCCATTTATTTTACATTCAAAAATGTACTTTTCATTTGTTGCTGTGGGGTACACAGAAAGAGCCTCCTCAAAGATTGTGGTGTTTTTGGACCACAATCAGGCTTACACTGGTAACAAAAACCTTGGGTTGCCATCTGATCTTTCTTGCACTGGGTTGGGTAAAGGAGACTGCAGAATGAGCTCACTGAAAGGTGCCTTCTTTTTGGCACTTTTACGTCTGGCCTAGACACAGAAGAAGAATTTGTTGCTGTATCTATTACCAAAATATTCTAGCTTCCTGCATTTATTTACTTATTCATTAATTCATTCGTTCATTTATTCATTCATGCTGGTCATCTTCTTCTTCTTGTGCCATATCCAATTCCAAATATTGCAAATCATCATGGCGATCAGCCATGAAGACTGTACTGTGAATATAATGCTGTGGTCTTTCATCTGACTTCCACATCACAGTGCACCACTGATCTAGTTATTTGAGTCACTTTCTGGTCCTAAGTCCTTTTGGCACGCATAGTCCTCATTGGCCCCAGGCCAGTATTGATGAAGCTGCTGCCCACCATCAAGATTGATTCAAGTGGGATTTAATCCACTTGGGGGCCATCACCCTTCCCTGTAGACTTTGCCAAGGCCGTTAGTCCTCAGGGTTGTCAGGTTAGTTAACTGCCGCCTGACGCTCAGCGTTAAGTCACTGGCAGTATGGTCTCCTCTATGACCATAGCAGGATTACCTGACCAGACACAGATTTATGCTGGTAGGTCACTCAATTTGCAGACCTTGGATGCTCTCCTTTGTTTGGCCAAAACTCAGGAGGCTGGGGTTGGAATCAGCACTTGGCTGTGAAGTTGGGACACTTTGGGTCAGTGATGGAGAACCTTGGCATTCCAGGTGCTCTTGGATTTCAATTACCAGAAGCCCTAGTCAGCACTCCTGCTGATCAGGGCTTCTGGGAACTGAAGTTCAAGAACATCTGGAGTGCCAAGGTTCACCATCACTATCTTGGGTCAATCACATGTCTCAGCCTGCCCTATCTCACAAGATTGTTGTGGGAAGAGAATGAAGAACTACCAATGCTTCCTTGAGTGCACCAAAAGAACCTTAGGACATAAAAGCAAAACATAAACAAATAATAACCTCATAAACTTCCTAACTGTTAGGACTGCACATTTATATTGCAATATAGGTGGAACAGCCATACAGAAAAAAATGTGCTGAGAATTCTACTGTTTGTGACTGAGTAAAATAGCTGAATGCAGAATTGCAAAGAGATTCTCCTCTATTGTGGTCTGTTGGTTTTAGCTTTGTTTTGCCAATGACTGCCTTCATCAAGAGATATAAAAGGCAGACTCCCTCTCTCTCTCTCCACTTCTCTCTCTTTTCCTTGGTAGAGCATTAACAGTTGTACCTCTCCACAATAGTAAAGATAGAATGAAAAGAATCCATTTTTCCCCAGTCAAGTAGAATTTTAAAAAATAGGGAAAGGGGGGGAAAAGAAGGAAAGAAAGAAAAAAAGTATAAACACTGAATTCCTGAGTTTACTAAGAGATGGAAGGTCATTAACAGGGCACTTGAGCAGATTGGAATTACAGTCAATTGAGATGACGAAACATCCTAAATGGCCTAATGCAGCAACTAAGTGCTTCTTAAATTCCCAAAGTTTTTTTTACCCAAGTGTTGTCCTTGTATTCACTGTCATGGGGATTTTCAATTTTTCTGTGTATATAATGATTTACATGGTGATGTTGGTAGAAAGCAACACAGAATTCAAACGCTGATGGAGGGACAGAGTTTAAAATAAAAGGGGATTTCAGATCTCTCTTCTGGAACCACAGAGACACAAATTGGTGGCATTGAAAATAGGAAATAGGTAATCACGCCACTACGGCATCTCCTAGGCAGTACTCTTCTCCATGGTTCACAGAGGACTTGAGGGTGCTTAAACGGGCTAAGAGACACCGAGAGTGCCACTGGGTGAAGATTCAGAGTGGATCTGACTGAACACTTGCCAGAGCTGCTATTAAGGCCTATCAGGTGGAGATGGGGGTAGTGAAAAGTCAATATTTCACCACCTTTATTGTCTCTGCAGATAACCACCCAGCAACTCTGTTCCAGGTGACCAGGCCCCTCCTCAGAAGAGGAGAGTTGGGCCCCACTGCTCCAAGGACACCACTGTGCCCTTTCTGTGCAGCCGAAAATGGCTGCTCGGAAGTGTGCATGCGTCAAAATACCATTTCACACATGTATACTTCTATTTTTCAGTGTCCATGTGTCAAATGGTGTTTTGACGCATGCGCACTTCTGAGCAGCCATTTTCGGCTGCCCGGAAAAGGAATCCGGACGGCGGCCAGAGAGGTGACCAAACTGGTCGCCCAGGGGTTTACTACCCCCTGTTGAACCCCTCCAGATTTCTGCTACTGGTTCAGCCGAACCAGTCCAAACCAGTAGCAGCCCACCACTGGTCAATGGTCCTGCATTATCTCAGGAGCTACCATTTTTGGTTCAGGTTGGGGCAGTTTTGCCCCAAACAGACCCGGTGCATAATCTCAGGGTCCTGAGTGGCAGTTGTGGCCAGGGGTTTTTTTGCACAACTTCGTGTAATATGCCAGTTACGTCCACTCCTAGACTGGGACTCCTTGCTCATGATCACACATGCTTTGGGTTCCTCCAGACTTGATTATTGTAATGTGCTCTACATGGCGCTGCCCTTGGTGACCATTCGGAAGCTGCAACTGGTCCAGAATACAGCTGCCCAGGTTGTGATGGGGTGCGGGAGTTATGCTTGTGCCTCACCATTGCTGTGGGATCTGGGTGCAATTCAAGGTGCTGGTCATTACCTTTAAAGCCCTACATGGTAGTGGGCCAGGATACTTAAGAGACCGCATCGCCCTAAGGACATCCATCTGTCCCACCAGAGCAGACTGGAGATGCACCTCTCTGGCACTAGAAGGAGGGCCTTCTTCATGTCTGCTCCGGCCTTATGGAACCTCCTGCCTAGTGAGTTGTGTCTCCAGATGGAGCTGCTGCCCTTTAGGAAGGGGGTTAAGACCTGGCTGGTGGGCCATGTGTGGGGTATGGGCTACACGGTTGCCTCAGTTTGTTGGCTCATCTAACCCCTCCCTCTCTATGTGTGACTTGTTTAATCTCTTTTAATTTTTGTAACTTTTTAATCCTAGTTAATTCTGGTTTTATACCATGTTTTTACTGTGTTTTAAGTGTTTTTAAAGTTTGTTAACCACCCTGGGTCTTTGTGAGGAGGGTGGCATAAAAGTTTGATTAAATAAATAAATAAATAAATAAATCCCAGATAATTACATAGAGTAGCACATTAAAATTAATTGGCATTACAAACATTTTTGGGAAAGAAATGCATATTTTATCCTAGCAGCACTATCACACTTAACCAGCATGCTTGCAGATTTATTTCTGGTGGAACTGTAGTAAAGCAGAAAACAAAAAAGCCATTCTATAGGCCTAGGCCAGGAAATAATGAATTACATCTAACATGTTAACATGATGATTAGCACTTTTACATTCACATAATGGCAAGTTGGCTGGTGTGTGTGAGGAATAACAACAGGAAAATGATGTTTTTAATATTCTAATGGTACTTTCAAAATGTTATTTTTAAAAGTTGTGATACATTTTGGGTTTAGATTAAATAAGCAAAGATAGAAGATTAACGATTTAAGTATTGACACATTATATCTAATGCATTATTCTGAAACTCTGCAGATGACATAGATGGCACACTGGCCTATAGACAGGACAGGAGAAAATGTTTCTTTCTGTGAGCTACTTAGAGACATATTAGCCAAAATCCTGTTCGCTTAAAGTTATGTACAACAAACTGGAAGAAGTCATCATCCAGCATCAACTGATTTAAACCAGGGGTTCTCAACAACAACAACAACAACCCAGCAGCAGGCTGGACCACGCCCCTCAGACATTTGAGTGGGCCAGACTGGTGGCTCCGCCCTCCATAAATGCTGCCATAAAATGGATCTACTGCTGTCCTAAATGCATTTACATGGCTGCAGACACATTTATGGTTGTAGTAAACAAATTTATGCTGGCCGCTGACTCTTGTACAGCTGTGGTAAATGCATTTACAATGGCTGTAAAAAGAGTCAGCAGCCAATTCTGGTGGGGGTGGTAGAGGGTGGTGGTGGCTAGAGCAAGGTCAGGGCTGGATTATTTGGCACAGTGAGCTGGATCTGGCCTGTGGCCTGTAAATTGTGAAACTCTGATTTAAACTAATTAAAATCTTCCTAAACTTCCACCTCTTTTCAGGTTCCAAGACTTCCTATGTTACCTGCTATCAAGTTGGAACCAACTTATAGCAACCTCAGTAGGGCTTTGAAACAAGTTAATGATTTTACCAATTCCATTCCCCCAGTGAGCTTCCATGGCTAGGCAGGGTTTCAAACCTGACCCTCATGGCTCCTACTCCATTATTTTATCTACTAAGGTACATTGGGTATCTCCCACGGCCCTCTACACTCTTTTTCCTCTGGAAAAGTCTTTGGGAGCCTTGGGACAGGAGGAAAAGACTGTCAAAAATTACAACTGGTGCTGGTTAGGATGTGTAAGTGTCTGCCCGACACTCTGGTGTATTGCAAGGTGTATTACGGCCATGTTTCTTTAAGAACTGGCTAAGAGAGCACACAGGTGTTCTCACTCTACCTTACTGTGTGCTATCAGGCTGGGTATTTAGCCAGGAGCTACAGAGAGCTTTTTTGAGCATTTGTCTCCATGAGCTGTTGTCTCCATGAGCTGCTGTCTCCAGAAGTGGTTTTGACACTATATGAAGAGTCGTTCCATGCTGATGTCTGGAGCTGTGTTTGAGGGACTGCTTCATCACTGTTCAGCCCTACAGCTACCAGCCAGTGGTGTGCAGGTGCTGTTTTGACTGCTTCAAAACCTGCACTGATTGCTGCCTGGTATACATTGAGGTTTCTGTATCTATTGTCTTGGAGACAGTGGTGTCGCTAGGGGGGCTCTGGCCCTGGGTGGTGCTTTTTGGGCTATGTATGTTCTTGGGCTACAGTTCCCAGAAGCCCAAGAGGGAGCGGGTGCCAGTGTCCACCGGGGGGGTCAAATTTGGCTTCAGCCCCATGGCGGCTAAATCCATGTGATGTTACTGCTTGAAGACTGGGTTTCTGGCTTCACCTGGCAGGCTGTATTTGCTGAAAGGACTTGGGAAAGCCTACAGACTGAGAAACTATAGCCGTGAACCTCTGTGACTCTTTCTTGCTCACAGTTACTGAACTAAACTGTGTGAACTGTATATAGTGCCTTGGACTGAACCAGTGAATGTCACTGGGAAACCTTGTTTGCTGCACTGTAAATACTCCTGCACCTTACATCTGAATAAACCAGCTTTAAGCTTTGTTCTACACCAATCTGTCTGTCTGTTTCCAAAGGGACCAAACCTTAGCAGGTGTGTGCCAGACTTCAGCCCTCTAATTCTGCTACCTGCATATCAGCAGTGCTCCACACTTTAACTTTGTGCAAGAGGATTTTGGCTATTTAGTTCATATTCCTTTCTCTTCCAGAATCCATATGAGTGTCAGTCAGATGTTCTTTGTCCCTTAATTTCTCATCAATTGGATTCCATTACATAATTCAGTTGGACTCACTGGAAATTGAGCCCACTTTTTTGCCACATCATCAGACCTTTAAAAACACATTCTCACAGCCACCATGAGCTGAGAATGGAGGGAGGTCATCTACATCAGGATACAGGGGGAGAGGCAGATGACAAATGGGTATCTGTCTTCTGTTTAGATATAGAGGTGAGAATGAGGGAGACATCAACATGCCCACTTGCAGCAGCACCCATTCTGACCCAGATGGTGTGCTGGAGAGGCAACTATGGCACTGGGAAAAGCAAACCTGCAAAGCCCAGTTTACATCTCCCACATTTACTTATTGTAGGGGCTTGGGAACTTTGCCACAGCTAGCCCCACAAGGGAGGGGGCTATCAGGCAACCACAGTTATGTATATTGATTGTGCTCTAGTATGACAAAGAAACTGAACTTTTTAAATATATATATACACTAGAATGGATGATAATGAATTTGAAGCATTGTGTCAGTGTTCAGAGTGTGAGTGTTCAGAGAAGTTAAGAACAAGACTTTGCCATGATGATAGCCAATATCTGGAACAGATAAGGCATCCGAAGAAGAGTGTTAAGCCCAGATCAGTGATTCCCAATGTAGGGCACATACCCCACAGGGAGACTTCAATTCCCAGAAGCCTAAGTCAGTACATTGGCTGAACAGTGCTTTGGGAATTGACTTAGCCTTCTGGGAATTGAGACACTGAGACCAAGGTTGTTTTTCATTTCTAAGCTTCTTAACCAAACTATTTTTCAAAAGACTTCTCTGCTTCCCTGCGTTGCTGTGAAGATGAAAGTAGAAATGCATACTTAATGATCCATTCAACAGTTATTAATTACTTGTTCACATCTTTACAAGATTGGTAACAGCCTCCTCAGGAGGAAGAAATAGGACAGGTTCTGAGAACTGCACATTTTCTCACCATGCAGAAGAAGTAATATGGCTGGATAGCTTTCCATGAGCTTTCCATCTTATTTTCTGTACTTGGAAGTGGATCTTGAAACCTGCCCTCCCCCTTCTAAATGAACTATTACCAGCTCATCAATGTCTGATCTGATGCTAACCTCTTGAGATAAGGTGGGAAAGAAAACTAAATAAGCGATTGCAGATTAGAATCACTGTTCTATTCTTTCAATGTGCGTTGGAAAATAAATCCATTCTTTTGTTCTCCTTTTACCACCATGATTGTATAACAAAGGCTTATTAAAGTGTGCGCTGTTAATGAAACACTAATCCACATCAGTGACTTTGTGAAATGTCTTAGAAACAGAGGGCAGCTGTGCATAGTTTTGAAATGGCATATGAACTGGTACTATTAATTTGGTCAATCAAGTAGTATAACAAAGCTGGAATGTCAGGCTTGTGTTTTTCCATCTTCGTGTAAAGTGGGTACCTTTTCCCTTCAAAGCAATGCCAATGATTTTTAAAAAATCTTTAAAAGCTTTCCATCATTTGTAAGTGGCACGTTTATATGTTTGTGGCTTCATCAGCTCTTTGGAAGTAAGATATTATGGAAAGAAACATACATGAGAAGAATAGAACCAGAACACCCCCTATTGCATCACACACTCTGTAAAAGATGGTTCATATGCTAAGACAAAATCAGGGAAAAGAGTCACACATGAATTATGAACAATGGTTATTTTCTAATGCATGACATGGTAAAAGCAACAGTTCTTTGAATTATGTGACCACATCTATATCTTCTTTAGGGTCAAACAACACAGTATATATAGTTGGTAAATGGTTTAGAACCAGATCAAGGGAGGCAATAGTAGCACTCTCTTCTGCTTTGGTCAGACCTAATATGGGTACTGAAGCTCAAGTACTTTGGCCACCAAATGAGAAGACTCACTTGAGAAGGCCTTGATGCTAGGAAAGGTCGAAGGTAAAAGCAGAAGGGGGTGGCAGAGGTTGAGATGGCTGAATGGCATCGTTGATGTGGCGGGCATAGATCTGGGCTGGCTGCGGAGGATGACAGATGACAGAGGAGTCTGGCATGTGGTAGTCCATGCGGTCACAAAGGGTTGGACTTGACTGTGTGACTGAACAACAACAAATGGTGTCCAGTTATAGGCACCATGCCTAATGGATATGGAGTACAGAAACCTGTCTGGAGTAGGGCAACCAAGATCGTATAGAAACCACACATTTAAGGAATGGTTGAAGGTATTGGGTATGTTTACCTGGAGAAGTCCAAAGGTAATTCAATAGGCTAATTAAAGGCATTAATAGATGGAACATAGAGCAAATTAGTTTTTTGCTGCTCCAGAAGGCAAGATCTGAACCCATGGATAGCAGTTAAAAATGACACTTATATACTGCCCCATAGCACTTAGTGCACTCTCTGGGCAGTTCACAAGGTAATTAGCATTTTGCCTCCAGCACGCTGGGTGCTCATTTTACTGACCTCAGAAGGTTGGAAGGCAGAGTCAGCCTTGGTCTCCATCAGGATCAAACTCACAACATCAGCAGTTTTGGCTGCAGTACAGCAGTTTAACCACTGTACCACCAGGGCTCTTCAACTTACTAGAAAGTAGTTCCCCCCCCCCAAAAAAAAAAAACATGAGAAAAAAATTGTCATATTTGGCAGTGGATGCTGTGGAAGTCCTGGACCACTGCCTTGGCACAATGATGGACTGGACAAAGGTCAACAGGTAGGTTGAGATTGAATCTAGTCAAGATGGAGATCCTGCTGTGGAGGGATTCTTTGGCCTTTGTCTAGATGGGGTTACTCTTCCTCTGAAAGGCCCGGTTTGGGATCTGAGTATTCTCCTGGACTTGGCTTCTTCAGGGAAAAATAAATATCTGTCATGGCCAGGGCTACCTTTTTTCACATTAGGCAGATAGCCGAGCTTTGCCCATTCCTTGGTACCACATCTCTTAGGGCACTGGTTCATGCACGGATAATCTCAAGAATCAATTGCTGCAATGGAATCTACATGGGGCTATGCTTGAAAACAACCTGGAAGTTGCAGCAGGTTCAGAATGCAGCTGCTTTGCAGATGGCAGGAATCCATCAGTGGGATTGGATCTCCCCTACACTGATGTGGATGCACTACTTACCTGTAGGTTTCTGGGCCCAATTAAAGATGTTGGTTTTAAATGATAAAATCCTGAACTGCTTAGGACCTCATTACATCATGGACCACCTCTCTCCAATGTGTGCTTCCCAGAAACCCAGGTTCTCTCAAACATGTAAACTGCAGCTGCCCACCCCAAGAGAGGCCAAGGAAACCTCAATCAGAAATAGGGCCTTCTCAGTGCTGGTGCCATATTTATGGAACATCCTTCCTACATGTGTCTCTTTTTCCATCTCCTTTTGTAGATACAGCAGAACTCTTTAGATAGGTTTTTCTTAGTACAGTATTCTGCCTCCTAGCCAATTTCATTTGAATTTCGTTGATTACAATTGATTTAGTTCATTTTTATTGATATTGCATATGTTTACTGATTTTATGGTAATTTGTTCTATTATTGTTGAGGGTTTCTACTGATGTTATATTATGTATTCATGCTTTTATGTCTACCACCCAGAGTGATGACTTGGGCATTATAAAAAGAGAGAGGAAATAAATACATTAATTAAGAGCTGTTGAACAGTGCAACAGATTATCTTAGAAGGATGGAAGGGCTTTTCTTTTTGGTGGATTTTGAAACAGAATTTGGGCTGCCTTCTGTAAGGGTTGTTTTAGGTAGGAATTTCCTGCATAAACAGTGTTTTGGGCTAGACACCTCTTGGGATTCCTGCCAATGCTACAGTTTTATGACTTGATGACATTGCCACTTAAGACAGAGAAGCAAAGTGTGCCTGAAACCCCTATTCAACGTTCATAGAATCCAAGACCAGCCAAATATTTTAAGTTTCAATGGCAGAAAATTGCATTCTTCTTTTGTAGCAGCACAAATACAATAACAATACAGTACAAATCCAGATGTGTTATGCAGAGCATAGAACAAGGGGATTTCTAGATGTAAGGCAAAGTAAAGTTACTACAGTATCTTGTAGTATGTCATGAAGATTCTGTCAGTTGTCCTGACATTCTAGCATTTTGTAACATTTGGGTGGCCATGAAACAATCTTTCAATACTCAGATTTGATTAGCATGGACTGGAAAAGATAAGGTATATAGGTATAGAAGCTTTTAGGGGGCACTGTTCAAGGACAGCCTAGACAGAATAAGTTATGTTTGAGGTTATCATGAAGTAAAGTCTTTCAGTTAATTTCACATGTTCTCAAAAAGTCATGTAACTAAAATTGAGTGCTACTGGACCTGGTAAAGTTCTTAAACAGAAGAAGAATAGAAAATAAGTAAAGCTTTATTAGCATAGCTTTATTTGCCACAATCTTCATATATTTTCTCTATCAATGAAGTCATGTGGGCATGTGCACCTACTAAAAAGAGAAAATTCAGAAGCTGAACATATTCTTACTGATTTATTAATTTATTTATATTAAAACATTGCAATATACTGGGTTATATTAATATTCAGATTTAGGGAAAACAGTATAAACATTAAATGAGGATACATATACAACAATGACTGAAATCCTGTAGAACAACTATGGCAGGGATTCTCAACCTGTGGTCCTTGGGCCAGGTGTGGCCCACAGGACCATTTCATGTGCCCTCCCCCCACTGCCTCCACCACAACAGGAAGTGCAGTGTGGTGGAGGAAGGGCAAAATGGCCGTCTGGCCCCCGAAGCTGTCTGAGGGACCATGACCCAGCCCCCTGCTTTAAAAGGTTGAGAACTCTTGAACTACCGGGTCAGAAATGGCAACATCGTGTCGACTTATAGATTAAAAATATTTACTATATTTTATCTGGTTATGCGGTGGCTCAGTGGTTAAGAAGCTTGCCTTGTTATCTGTAAGGCTGGCAAGTTAGCAGTTCAAGACCCAGGTACTGCATGATGGATTGAGCACCTGTCTCTGTCCCAGCTCTTGGGGACATGAAAGGAGCTTCATTTGGGTATTCTCTGAGCAGAATTTCTTCTGCAAAAATTCTTTCAACCCAGAATAATTTCTGACATGAAATTATTATTATCTGGTAATAAAATAAAAGAGTGATGACTACTATAAATGTGGGACTTCCCAAGTTTACTATCCAGGCAACTCTAAAGTCACTGTTCTTCCTTCTTATGGTTCATCTTTAAACAAGGCTTGGTCAAAGAGCCTTTCATATATAATATGCTCCAAACAGAGGACTGCTCTCCCACAGGTCTCATATAGAAGATTTTCTGCTTTGAAGTAAGACACATGGTTAGAGAAGAGAAATGCTTTATTCCATATTCCAGCATATTCCAGAGGTTTCCTTTATTATCCAGTGCACTTTAGGCTTCCAAATACTCAGCACCATCTGCTTTAGAATATACACAGAAAGCATTGATGCTGGAGTTTGAAACCATTAAAATATGAAAAATAAGTTCAATTCATCCCACCACAATTAAGTGACAGATGGAAATATCCATTACTCATACCACAACAACTATGAAAGGATAGTGTCTCCCTCCTCTTTTAAAAGGGGAATTTGAAACTGTTAATATTCATAATCTCTCTGTGTTTTTAAAAGGCAAACCATCTTTCAGTTTATTTCTTAAAGAGAATTAAGGGAGGGGGGAATCATGGTAACTGAATAAGTATGAAAAGTTGTGAAATCTTTCTTATAAAATACATTGTAAAATTTTAGGACTATTGTTCCAACACTTATTATTTGTTCCCCAATGTATAACAACTATGGAGCAACACTGATTATTTAGCTGGGAATCCATAATGGCTCTCAGTAGTTTGTAAAGATATAAATGCTTAAATAGTTTACCTGATTGACCTCATAGCACACTGTGATAGAGAAACTATTGTGCTAGGCTGTTTTTTCCCTGGGACCATGCCAACCTAAATATGTGAAAATGCATTCATAAGAGGTTCTAAAAGACATATTATTTACCCAGTATTAGTAGTTTAGTTTTTCATAAGTGTCTTCAAAATTTCAAGTAAATTTTCTTAACAGTCATTCTGGTTAACCATGGGGCATTTTTAAAGTACTTCCACAATACAATGTACCATTATTTTGAAGCCTTTGTAGTTCTGCCACGTAAGAATATATTACCCAATAGATTTTTAAAATTCAAATGTTGTCATTACTTGTATTCATTATTTTCTATCCCAGTGATATTTAGTGGTCTGATAAAAACTCGTGTGTTTTTTTTTGTTGGCCTATGAATATTAAGAATATATTTTCCATGTTCTGTGGTTGTGTGTATTATAATAATTTCATGTCAGAAATTATTCTGGGTTGAAAGGATTTTTGCTGTAGAAACTCCACTTGGGGGACGCCTGAATGAGGCTCCTTTTATGTCCCCAAGATCTTTCCCCACCAAGATGGTCCCGATTTATCTACTTCTAATTTATTGCTTTCGAACTGCTAGGTTGGCAGGAACTGGGACAGAGACAGGTGTTCAAACCATCATGCAGTACTCAGGTCTCAGACTGCTGACTTGCCAGCCTTCCAGCTAAAAAGACGAACTTCTTAACCATTGAGCCACCACAGCCCCTTGTGTGTATTTAACCATTGAGCCACCACAGCCCCTTGTGTGTATTTAAATGTCTTGTAGTATTCTTGGAATTCTACTGTTCTCATGACCTTGTAGAAAAGAAAGCATATTTGGTTGTTGATCAAAAAATGAGGAAAGGAAGTAAATAGAGCTTGATGAATTAAATTTAACTCATCTTAAATTATTTAATGAAGAGGAGTTCTAATAAAGTCAGTTTATTTGGATTATTTAATTCACGCTCACATTTTGTCTAAAAAGTGAAGGCTTACATGTTGTGTGTGTTTCTAGGTAGGCTGTCATCTAAGTAGCTCATTGCACACAAGAGCATTGAGTAACAACAGTAAAAATCAATCTATCAATTTTATGTCTCCTTTTTGCATTAAATATATTGTAAAGAAATAGAAGAAAACAACACAACAGGCAGGACTAGAGATTTAAAAAAAATATGGGGAAATCATGGGAACATTTAAAGCAAAAATAACCATGATAAGGGGAAAAGACAGCAAGGAGTTAGCTGATGCAGAAGAGATTAATAAAAGATGGAAAGAGTACACAGAGGAACTCTACAAAAAGGACCTCAACACTCCTGATAATAACAATGATGAGGAAATCCTCGGAGCCTTTCCAGAAGGATACCATGGTCGACGGTATTGAAAGCGGCTGAGAGGTCAAGAAGAGCCAGGGCAGATGGATGTCCCTCATCCCGCTCTCTCCAAGGATCATCCACCAGCACGACCAATGCAGTTTCCGTACCATATCCGGGGCTGAATCCTGACTGAAAAGGGTACAGATAATCCGCTTCATCCAGGATCTCCTGTAACCACCATGCCACTGCCTTCTCCAAAACCTTACCCAGAAAGGGCAGGTCACCCTCTCGTTCCAGAGGTTGACAAGCACCTCAGGCATATCGCATCGCTGGTCCAGAGGAATATCCCCCAGTTCCCCTTGTGATCCATCCGGATCCATCAGTCGCTGGGGGTGGGCCAATTTAATAGGCCAGACTTCCCTACGGTGAAGCTTTGCCCTCAGAAAGTCCAAAATCACCAGAAAGTGATCTGACCATGCACAGGCCTAATATCTAATTTCTGTAATTTCAGATCACTCTGCCACCACCCTGACAAGAAAACTAGATCTGGGGTGTGGTTACTGGTCCTGGTTGGGTCCTGAATTACCTGAGTCAGGCCCACAGCTGCCATGGAAGCCATGAACTCCCATGCTGCCTCTGAGCCTGTCCCCAGTGAAGGCAAATTGAAGTCCCCCAAGACCATAAGTCTGGGGAACTCCAACACCAACATGGTGACAACCTCAAGGAGCTCAGGCAGGGAATCTGCTATGCTGCAGGGAGGCAGTTAAAGGACCAAGATTCCCAACTGACCCTTAGGGCCCAAACACTGGAGCAGGGTCTCATAACCTGGAACTTGCAGAACCATGGCTCTGGTGACTCCCAATGATTCTCTGGCCACAATGGCGATGCCACCGCCCCTCCCCTTCTCCCTAGGCTGGTGCCACTCCAGTCAGAGTGCTGTCCCCTCTACCTGGCTGGCAGGGCCATTTCTCACTCACTCACTCACTCCCCCCCCCCTACCCACCCTCACACAGTATCATCTGTGTTTATTACCTACAGAATATTTTATTTTTTGGGTATCATTCAACCTGTTGACATGATCCATGAAAGCTAACATTAAAATACAGGAGTTAGTATTTAAGGTGTCACAAAGTTTTTTGTCTTTTGTTTTGTTTACTCTCTGATATGCTTGCATAGACTAAGATGGCTACCACTTCAAACATTTCAGCTCATGGTGTTTGCAATATTTCAGCCTGAAGAGGAACTGATCTTACTGCTAATTTTCTCACTGGATGAGTCATACTTCCTCAGGCTGTTGTGGGTTCCTCTCAGGCCCCCTTGCATGTATAAAATCTTAGACATCACTCCTTAGTGTTTTTTAGGAAGGCATTAAATTGCTAAAAAAAACACCGCCCCCTTTCGAGTACTGTACTGTATATTGGGGTTGTTCCTTTTATACTATCGCAGCCATGGCCTCTTTCACTCCAAGCTGGTATACCAGATAATTTAAGTGTTCTGTGAAAGTGTTTCTAAATCTAAATAAAATTTTGTTCTCATGGTAAAACATAGGTTTACATGATGGGGTGTACTTTACTTTGTTAGTAGACTTGATTTGCTATTTTTAATTCTATATAAAACAAATAATGAAGAGAGATTGCTTCAAACTATAAAAAAGAGTCATATTTAGGAACTATAAGTAATATGTATGAAAGGAAAGGTAGATTCTTGGATGTAAACAATAAGAGTTAAAACAACAGTAAGGTCTAGTTATACAGAGGATGTCAAAATGTATACACATTTTAAGAAAGGAAAATGCATTAAAATTATAATATTCAGTATATACTGATAATAAAGATAAATACACATCACATTTAATTTCTGCAATTACAAGAGCTGGTAAAAGTGGTTTTACTCAGCATCCAGACACTCCTGTGGCGAGCATGTAAACTGTTCCAGCACCATAGCAGAAGAAGTAGGACTTGTTGCTGTGCGAGGCCTCCCAGATCTTCCCTTGTTCACTCACACACAATACCATATGTTTCAAATGTATACTAATGCATACAATTGTTAGTACTGGAGGTTCTGTTGCATACTTAAACCTCCATTGTACTTCCACAATGTTCCCTAATTTCAAATACTACTTCAAAATGGTCTTGCTCTCCTCAAATGACAACCTAAATGTGAGCCCCACAGCTGTCAAAGCTGCCTCCATTGTAAATTTCAGGATATTGGAAATTAATTAACAATTGTGTGTGGGTCTGTTGGATATCAAGAAGCAAATGTTAAGAACCTAAAAACATTTGTAAACCTTTGATATGGAGAAGGTCAAGAATTACTGACCAGCCAACAGATACAGTAATACCTCAGATAACATTAGTATCGAATAACACTAAAATCGCATAACATTAAGCAATCTGGGGGGAAGAATTGCATCGGATAACATTAAGATCCTATGGGATGCATCGGATAACAACCACTAAAGCCTGTGTGGTTACAATGTATCTCTATGGATCCCATAGGATTTTAACATGCATCGGATAACACTAAAAATCGGAGAACACCAAGACTTGTGGAACCAGGTTTTAGTGTTATACGAGGTTTTACTGTACAGTATTAGCCTAAGATGGCAATGGTAAACTTCTCCTTGAAGTTTACCATGTGAACTATCTCACATACAACTTGTCAGGAACGCATCCAGAGTTTGCCATGTTAGTAACAAGTTGAAAAGATAAGTTAGTAACTGCTATGAGGCTTAAATGTGATGCAAAAGGAAAAGAAAATGGAGAAAAATAGTCCAACACAAGTTCTTACTATTGTGACGATCCTTGGTATGGTAAAATGTCTGCTGACTGACAATTGGGACCTTATGAAGGTGGTTTCTTTGGATGGTTGATGGTGTCTTGCGCAATTTCTTCTACAGCCTATATGTTGATGAAGACAATACTTTTCATCTCTTCATTATTTACAGGTATTCTGGCCTCCCTACATGTGGTTAAGCTGCTGTGGTTAAGCTGCTGTACTGCAGCCAGAACCTTGTGAGTTCGATCCTAAACAGGACTCAAGGTTGACTCAGCTTTCCATCCTTCCCAAGGTTGGTAAAATGAGTACCTAGCATGTTGGTGGCAAAGTGCTAATTAACTTGTGGACTATCCAGAGAGCGAACTAAGCACTATGGGGTGGTATATAAGTATAATTGCTAATTATTTGTCATATCTGTCTAATTCAGATACCCAAACTGGTACATGAGGTGGAACTATAAAACAATGAACAGCAGAAGTGGAATCTACTTAAGTCATTTTACTGACAGAACTATTTCCATCCATGGAATGAAGAGAAGACATTTATCCTCCCTCTGGTCGGCTATCCTTGCCTGACCTGGAAATGTCTTTCATAAGGTTGGACACCTTCAGATGCAGGTGCAAGAAGCTCCAAAGAGGGGGCAGTAAGGAAAAGGAAGTATTCTTGTGTGAATGGACTTCCCCCTCACAACAGTACTTCTGCACTATGTAATAAAAGGAATACCAATATATAACCTAAAAAGTGAACACTAAAAAACTGCTCTTTTTATATTCATTGCTACTTTAGTATGAGCTAAAATAGAAGTAAATGGGTTGAAAAGAGGCCTGAACTGTCATATTAAGCATTTGCTTTTCTGACAGAAATGTTGATCGGTTTCTTGCCCAGCTTGAGTGCTGCTTGTTTTGGTAGCTGCTGTTACCTAACCTAGGCCCTTAACAGACTCTGTCAGTCGCTGAGATGATGCACTTCTTCATCATGGGTGTGATTATAAACCATTACTTTCCTGAGCGAAGGCCCTCTGCTCTCCCTGTGCCTCTCAGCTCTTTCACAGCAGATTTCTTGTGACAGAGAGAATTCCGCAGACTTTTACAATAATGTACCAAGGTGGCAAACTGACAGTTTGAAAAGCCGGGTTTCATTTCACGCAGGCTTTTAAGCTGTCTTGGAAGTGAAACTTGCAGACATTTCAGTCAGTGTCTTCATATTTCCCTTTCAAGGAGGCTTTCTTTTCCTAAACACCATGAAAATATTTATTTTTTTAAAAAAAGTATTTACATAGTCACAGTCATGAGCGAATTTTTGGCGGAAGAAGCAGTGGTTTAAGGGTAATTGAGGAAGATATTATTTCTGGCAAACAGGTAGAGATAGATGCGATCTTTGGTAAATTTATTTAGGGTGTAGGGCAGAGTTCACTGGATATTATCATTGATACAAAATAGAAACTTTTTCTTCCACAAAGTTACATCTGTTTACCCTATTTTATTATCTGTTGAACGGTATGAAATGAAATCTTTTTATTGCAGTTTATCTAAAGAAGAGCTAAGCTTGCGATGGAACTGTCAATCAGTATTTAGTCATGCAGTATCTATTTCTGTTCCTGTTCTGCTTAGTACAGAAGGGCTATTATAGTCTACATTACAGCACAGCTCATTGGGATATAGATATCCTTGAGGGGATGGATTTATTTTGAAAGAAGATCTTCAACATAGCAGGAGACACCATTTAGACATTTTTAGAAGTATACTGAGAAAGGTATATAAAAGTGAAACACAGCAGCAATTATTATTTTTAAAAAGTGGATTTGGCAGTTTCCTTACATATTCTCTTTTAATGAAATGCTCTGTACAGTAGTTTTTTAAATCAGCTTACACTACAAATATTTTTCCTATTTAAACATAGTTGTAATATATTTACTATGTAATTGCAAATATTTTCCCTCAGCTTTTTTTAAAATAAATGTTGTCCCTCTTGATTCTTCTTCTTCTTTAAAGGTAAAGGTCACCTTTGCTCAAAACCCAGTTGTATCCGACTCTAGGGTTCGGTGCTCATTTCTATTTACAGCCAAAGAGCCAGCACTGTCTCCATCTGCAGATGTTTCCATGATTACATAGCAGGCATGACTAGACACCAGAGTTCATGGGATGCTGTTTACCTTCCCACTTAATTGGTAATCTACAGTACTTGCAATTTCTTGCTTTCAAATTGCTAGGTTGGCAAGAACTGGAACAGAGATGGGAGCTCACTCTGTAGTGCAGCCCTTGGGTCTCGAACTGCTGACCTGCAGACCTTCCAGTGATCAAGTTAACTGTCTTAATCACTAAGCTATCACAGTCCCCTTTACTAAGCTACCACAGTCTTCTTTTACTTCCTTTTTTACCCATTTGGGTGTCAAGGGAAATACAAGTTTCTTGCTCTGCACTTCTAGCAGCCTCTACTGGTATTATTTGTTTTTTTTTACTATTTCTTTTATGTTATCTCTCCACCTTCCTCTGGATCTGCCTCAAGCTCTTTGTGCGTCTCCTTGTTTCACATATGCCTTGTATGGTATGGAATCTCCAAATAGGCAAACCACTTGATTCCTTCTTGATTGCCTTGCATTAATTGAAAATGTAATGGAATAATAGTAAACGACCACTTGAATAAGAGAAAGTGAGACATAGGACTGCCCTGCTATTACTGGTACATAGCTCATGCCTCACGGGGGCAATACCTCACTCCCAAAATTAGGGAAGAGGCACCAGAACTTTTGGGGTATTGTTTTCTCTGCTTGGACCACTGAATACCGGTGCCTGTGCCATGAAGCAATTTGAGATAATCTGCTTCAGACTACCATGATCTGTTTCCAAAAAGATTGATAAAAAGAGTTTCTTCTATGGTAATATCCTGCTGTGGTAATAGAGTAGACCATACTGCCAACGACTCAACACCGAGTGTCTGGTGGCAGTTAACTAACCTGGCCATCCTGAGGATTAACGGCTAGGGTGCTGAATTCCACATAGAAAGGTGATAATCTCCAAATAGATTAAATCCACTTGAATCCATCTTGATGGAGGCTAGCAGCTTCATCAATACTGCTCTGGGGCCAATGAGGACTTTGTGTGCTAAAAGAGCTCAGGACCAGACAATAACTTGCAGAACTGGATCAGTGATATGGGTGTCATGCTGCGATGCGGAAGGCAGATGAAAGGCCACTGCATTATATTCTCAGTACAGCCTTCATGGCTGATCACCATGAGGATCACCAATATTCAGATTCAGATATGGCACAACAACAAGAAGAAGATATCTCAGTAGGACTTTTTGAAATGCCATTCAAATTCTTCTAGCTTTTAAAAAGTAGAAGTCTCAACAGCAGGGTAGAAAAACTCCAAATTGGAAGCAAAAGGGCTGGGCTGATTCACGTTGGTCTTTACATTGTGTGATGACTGAAAAATTCAGCCATGTTAATCTTGGTACAAATTTCAAACTACAGTAAAACCTCATATAACACTAAAACCTGGTTCCACAAGTCTTGGTGTTATATGATTTTTAGTGTTATCTGATGCATGTTAAAATCCTATGGGATCCATAGAGATACATTGTAACCACACAGGCTTTAGCAGTTGTTATCTGAAGCATCCCATAGGATCTTAATGTTATCTGATGCAATTCTTCCCCCCAGATTCCTTAAGGTTATGCGATTTTCGTGTTATTCGATACTAATGTTATATGAGGTATTGCTGTATTTATCAACATCATTGTAGCCTGAGAGAAGCACCCTATTGTTTTTTGTAGTGTTCAGTTTATGAAGGCAACTGGTTGATGATTTCCATTAGAAATCATATAAAACCTCAGTCTCATGTGAGGCAAAAATCTCTCTGCATTTGGAAGAATGATTCAGATGTCTAAGCTGCTAAAGCTAACAGAGCTAGTCCCAGAAAATCTGCACATACTATCACAGTTTATGAAAGGAATTCCAGGATATGACATGATATTGATTTCCTTATATTTAGATTGAGACTGAACACCCATGGAGCACCCTTGAATTGCAGTAGCCCTTCTTTCTGAGTATTCTGTGAGCTGTTTTCGACAAAACAACAACCCCTGACAACCCAAACTGTAGTAGCAAGGAGATTTTAGAGGCAACAGGGAGAAAAGAATCTTCTCTAAAGAAGGAAGCAGATTCTGTTTTAACTGCTGTACTGTAACCAAAAGGTTGTGAGTTCAATCCTAGCCAGTGATCAAGGTTGAGTCAGCCTTCCATCCTTCTGAGGTCGGTAAAATTAGTACCAAGAGTGTTGGGGGCAAAATGCTAATTAACTTGTGAACTGTCCAGAGAGTTCACGAAGAGCTATGAGGTGGTATATAACTGTGATTGCTTTGCATTACATTTTTAATACCCCATTCCTAAATGTTTCAACAAGACCCAGTAACATCAGTGCAGGATCATGTCTTAAGCCTTTATTAATAAACATATCAAATTTCACCATAGATTGTGTAATCGTTCATCTTCTATCCTTATTTACTAACAACGTATTACTTTTATTATTGGTGTTCATGTTATTTTTTAAAAAAATCTTTTTCAGGGAAACAAAGGAAACTTAGGCTCCCATTGTACTTTGTCTTTTATTACTGCCTTAGAATCACAAAAGGAAAAGGACTCATGATGCTGGACATTTAAATGCCACTTATATTGCATTTAGGCAGAACAACATGTTATAAACTCCACTGGCAAAAGTGAGAACATTTATTACAAACTGATTCTTCATGCCCCCTTTTGGGATTCAGGAAAGGGGAGCTGGCAAATTAAATTAACAAAAAGGCTTCCCTGCGGCCCCTGATTTGTATAGCTTTTAGTGGATTATATGAAAAATGGACTCAGAGTTGCTACTGCTGAAGATTTCACCTTTAAGAATATTTTCTTCCCTGTTGGAAAAGAAATTGGTTGCACCCAGAATGAATAGAAATGTCATGCTGTTTGTCTAAACAGCTAAAAGGCCTGATAAAACAATTGGAAATGAAGTTTCTGTTGATGCTTTGCTGTATATTTGGTTGTCTCTCACTGAAAAACTGGGTACTGAAACATTTCATGATGCATCCCCTTTTTCTTCAAGAATATCTGACATAGTGTAAGGACTGCAGGTATTAAGGTTCTGGTACAAAATTATATATTTTGGAAAGTAGATACACTATTGTACCAGAACCTTAATCTTAAACAGGTATCTGCATTTTTCAAGTAAAAATCTGACAAATAACAGCTAAGTTCTGCAGCTCTAGTTCCAATGCCACGAGTTTGCTTCATACCTGTTTTATTCCAATAATGAAAAACTGGGGTGACTTCCTTTCTACTAAGAAGCAAGACTGAATGAACAGCTTAGATCAGGGGTGTGCTGGCTACACTAAAAGGGGGTGGACAAGGTGGAGGGGGCAGAGCCTAGGGAATTGGGTGCAGAGTGACCGAGGCCATGGCAGGGGGGGCTGGTGCATCGCAATATCCACCCCATGGAAACAGTGCCCTGGTGCCTCAAAGGTTCTGGCTTGGGTGGAAATTGACTTGTGCCATTGTGTAGCTGCCCAGTGTCATACTTCTGCCCACCTCCGGGGGGCACCAGACCCTGTGGTGCATTGGGACTTGTTCTGGTGTCGAAAATAGCCACCACGGGCCTGGCTTAGATGATGACTTTACTTTACCTCATCCAGCAGCATCTCCAAAAAGTGAGGGGAGGGGAGTACAAATATGCTAAACTGTGGTCACAACACTGGTCTATGGTGTGCCATGTGATTCAAACATGTTAAAATAAAACAAAACACTTGGGAGACTGACAAACATTAAGACTGTTTGCCTCAATTTGCCTATAGCAACCAATGTGAGGGAACCTCCTTTGACTGAAATGTTCCTTTAAATAACCCCACCTCTTTCCCTGTTGTTGTTGTTTTACTTTTTAATCCTTAAAAACAAACTTTAAAAAATTAATCTTCAATATAAGTAACGTGTTTTTAACTCTGTTTTAATTTTGTAAGCTACCCTGAGTACTTGGATGAGGGCATGATATAAATATAATAAATAAATAAACCTCCTGCAGTAGATAATATGTGAATATATGCTGTCAGGAAATGACACATTTCCTCATGTTTCCCAAGGCTTGCAAATCGCAGTTTTTAGCTAGGCCTCATAAATAGGCCTCATAAAAATCCTTTGTCCTTTCTGTATGTCTCACAAGACTGTCACGAGATGGCTTGTTGACATTATAGTGTTTCTGTGTTCCCAGTGTGTTATGTCTTCACGTGCATGTAAACAACTATTGTTTTGAGAATATTTTTCTCTGTTACCTGATTGGCTAAAGCTAACCCACCTGTCTGCAAATTCTCCATTTTGCAGAGAAGTTAGTTAGTTTGTTCCTGGATCTCAATGGCTTAAGACCCTGGCTATGGTGGGACTATGCTCTTTTCTTTTCACTATGATTACCTAACGAACCTGGACTGTTTTTATTGGACTGATTCTTTGTTATGACCTTTTAACCTACGTTTTTCCATGGACTTTGTTACACGAATCTGAAGAATAAAGCAGCTGTTTCTCTTTGAAGATTGTTGTTCTTTGATTAGCACACACACACCTACACTACGCTACTAAGAAGAAGCCTCCCTTGTTTTGTTCTAAGCTCAAAGGCCTTACTGCCTGAGCATAGTAAGAGTTCCTTTCTAATCTCCTCGGTTCTCCCAGAGGTGGTGAGGCAAGGGTTAAGCTCCAGTTAAATGGGCAGTGTGCCCAGGAGCCCAAAAGGGAGGGCCCTTGCGACGGGACGACCGATGCGTGATATATGCTACCCTAAACTACATAGAAAGGATCTTGGCAGAAAACAGCTCTTTCACAGCTCTTTCAAGGCCTCATTATCAAACAAGAATATATTAGAAAGATGTCTGAATTGTACATGCAAGGCCTCTAACATAGGAGTCTGGTCAGTATAAATGCAAATAGCATTCAACATACTAAGGGCCTATCCAGACTGCCTATGAATCATGAACCAGCTGAAAAAGCATTGGTTCCCCTTTGGATAGGAGTGCTTCGGAATGCTCCTCCTATCCAAATGGGAACTGAACCTTTGGATCTTTATTGAACACTTCCCCTAATCATCAGCAAATGTTTTATGGGATATGATTTTTTCACATTTTCTAGATCATGATTGAAGTGATGCATCACTTCATTTAAACGGATCACTTCATTTAATTTTTTTTTTAAAAACTTTGTGAGTCTGTGTTTATTACCAATCAAAAATGCAGCTGTGAGTACAGTTTCAAATGGCAATACATATGGCCGTTCAAAGAAGAAAAAAATGAAATTCATATGAAGTGATGCACTGCTTCAGTGATAATCTAGAAAACACTTAAATTCCCTTTCACCTTCCCTGAATGTTCATAGCTGATTGGGGTAGTATTCAATATCCATTTTGCTGAAGGAGTTTCTTAGCCTCACAGCATACCAAATATTTACACCAGAAACAATATTTGACTGTTGCAAGGCTCCCATATATGCTGTTCGCAGCATCCATGAGCTGAATCCCCTGACAAAGGCTCAAATGGAATGAGGATCATTCCAGCAGCAATAAAAAACAAAAAATATCAGCGGCATAACACAACAACAACCAAGGTGGACCAAGATAATCTGGAGAGCAGATGTAATGTCTTCCTGGATAATCCCTAAAATGATACTGAGAAAATCCTATGCCTTCTGCCCCTCCCCCCAATCAAATTGTCCTAGCAATGGGCTAGTGCTAATTTCACAGTCCATGCAGTATTGATGATGGGCAGCTTTTCAAATGACATGTGTCTACATGTTAAGGCCTCAAAGGTCAATGCTGCTGTAGTTGTTTCCATCCTGCTTGGAGAAATAGGTAAATGTTAGGATACCTCTAAATCTATGGGTGTTGCTATTATTATTTTATTTAATTAAAACTCTCTAAAACATCAGTAACTCTGATGTGCATTTTCTTCAACTCATGAACTGTGCAGATGCTCTCAAAACTCTATTGTCCAGTCCAGGAGCAGTAGGAGACTCCCCTCATCCCTGTCACATGTTGATCTCACTAGCTTTCATCTCATGGATAACCGTTGTTCTTGTCGTCGTCCTCCTCCTCCTTCTTCTGTGCTGTCAAGTCACCTCCAACCTATGACAACCCTATGAAGGAGTGACCTCCAAAATGTCCTGTCCTCAACAACCCTGCTCAGCTCTTGCAACCAAGTCATGTCAAAATTGTAATTTCTCTTGCTGTGGTTGTTGTTATTTGCCATTATTGGGTGGGAGGAGGAAGGTTAGACCTTGATCCAGAAGTCTGAAAATCTCCTTGTTTGAAATACAAATCTCATATTTCCCTAGCCAGGATATCACCTCTGTCTTTTATTTTAAAAAAATAAGAATGCAGAGAGAAAAATGACCATCTATTGGTTAAGGGGAAGTGCCACAATTGCTGAAAGACAGGTATGGCTGTTAAATGACCTGGCCTGCCTTTTCTCACCAGCTTGTCATCTTTAGGTGAGAAAAATACTGAAGTTACATTCAATTGTCACTACAACAGTCTGAGTAAGTGGAACAGTGGATGGAAAAGACTTTAATCTTGTGTCCTGGGTTGGTTTTGCAAGAGCCACTTACTGAAATCAGTTCACCTGCATTATTGTTAAAATGATCTCCTATGCATGTAGTTATAGAAGAAGAACAAGAAAGATAGACACATGCAAAATAATTCAATAATTCAATTTTAGCCCTATCTTGCATTTTGGGATTAAAGGAAGAGTTAGGTGTAACAAGGCTGGATGTATACTAATGTCAAATGTTTAGGCCACAAAACATTTCAAGAATAAAGTCTGATGCACCTGAGTAGTTGCATTAGTCTGTATTCTGATAGCTGGAAATCATACATACATGAATGAAAGTCAGCTTGCTCCAAGAAGAAAACCATGATGTTCCTTTAGAAAAGGATGATAAAACCACAGACATTGGGTATAATTTCCATTTGGCCATATTGTGGTGGTATTCCTATATTCTTGTCAGAAACAAAAGCAGAAACAGAAATGTTGGTTAAAAAAACTTTTCCCCATATCTGAAGATAACCAAGAAGCTCTGTTTTCTACAACCGCAGAGAAGAAATGTTGTTTAGAGAAATATTTTAAAAGGGTACAAATGCTTCGTTGATGAGGAAGCATTGCTTCTTAATTTTGCAAAATGTCAGTGAGGGATAAATGGGAGATGTTGGCATCTGTGAATACTATGGTACTGTATTACTGATTCTGTACACAGGTAGACTCAGGGCTACACAGAAAGAGTCTCCTCAAAGATTATGGCATTTTGTAACCACAATCGGGCATACCTCAAGCAACAGCCACCTTGTGCTGGCTAATCTTTCTCACACTAAGTCAGGCCAAAGGAACTGTAGAATGAACTCACCAAAAGGTGGCTTCATTTTGGCAGTTTCATGTCTGGCCTAGACACAGAAGAAGAAGACTGATACTGAGAGAAAAATCAGCTGTTACTTGGAAATTTGCAGTGGAACTACAGTTCTATGGGCAGGTGAAACACACGCATAAGCATTTCTCCTCCACCATCATTACCACCAGCAGCAACAACAATGACAATAATAATAACCAAGAATTTAATGGAAACTTAAAGATGAACAAAGTTATTTGGCACTTGCTTTTTTTGAATTCCCTGTGAAAGTGACATGTGACACTGCCTGACATATCTCTGTCTGAATGAGGGACCAGCCCAAAGTACCATATATACTTGAGTATAAGTTGGGTTTTTTAGCTCTCAAAATGAGGTCCAAAACGGGATTCAACTTATACTCGGGTTAATATAAACACTCAAAAACATACTCACACATATGCCTAAATTAATCAATTTTACTGTATTTTCATGTATTTTAATAATTGAAACTCACTAACAGCTGCTGCATTTTCCACCCGACTTATATTCGGGTCAATCTATTTTCCTAGTGTTAGAGGTTCAAATTAGGCACCTCAACTTTTATTAGGGACGACTTATAGTTGAGTATATACGGTATTTTGCCATTTGAAGCAAAGGACAAGGGTTGTTTAGTGGTTAGATTTTTGAATATGGGCCTGAGGAATCTGAGTTCAAATCCCCACTTAGCCATGAGATTACCTTGAGCCAGTCATTCTCACTCAACCTGACCTTCACCTACTTCACTTCTTGTGAGAATAAAACCATGTAGATTGAAGATCTATAAGAAATTCCTGAGAATGTCCCTCATGGGCTAGGTTGGAATACAATTGAGATGAGGACAGTATGGCAAAGATGTTTGCAAGGAAAAAACAGGTTGTGGCAACATGACATACACCTAATTCAGAGAAGTTCTCCAAGAGCCACACATAGCATGTAAGCCACGATTTGACCCCATGTGCTCTTATTGAAAGACATGCCATTTTTGATAAATTGTCACTACTGATTGACACCTATCTGTTACAATTATATTCCACTTTTCCTCCAGTCAACTCATGACTCTCCTCAGTCTCACATTGCTATCTTACAACAACCATGTGAAGCAGATGTGTTTGGCCTGAGAGGAGACTGTAACCCATGTTTTCCAAATCCTAGACCAGTGCTCTAATCTCCTTTGCAAACTGGACCTTCTTCAGTTTTTTTTCACCCACTAATTTCACCAGTCTTTGTTCAAATGTATTGTTGGGGAAGAGGTTTGACTGGTTTCTTTTTTCTTCCTGTTTGTGCTGCTCCTGACAGGCTGGTTGTTTGCTGACTTGGCAGTTTTACACTCAGCACTTTCTTTCATCGATTGACAGAAGACACTGCTTCCCAGGTACTGAGTAAGAGACACGGAACACGACTGAGACAGCCTGACTGCAGCAGGAAGTTTACTGAACCTGAAGTGGTACAGAGACCAAATTCAATACTGTCATCTGCTCATTTGTTTCCAGAATAATTCCAATACAACAGCAAATGTTGGTAAATGTTACTAAGGACTATCTGTAAAAAAATAATAACCACACACAGGGTTTTTCAAGACATGTACTGAACGTTTCCCATAACTTATTGGTTCACATTTGTTTCCTCACTGAGAAGGCTCCTTGGATGAATCATACTATGGGCTAACAAAGTGTCTGACACAAGATATATAGCAGGATACTATAGGCCACTCCATAGAGAGAGTCTGAAATTGCAAGCAGGGATGTAATGGAGCAGGGGCTCACAAGGCCAGATGCCAGGATTTAATTAGCAGGAACATTAAGGGGAACTCTCTGTTCTGCTGTTGGTTTGTTCTCTACCATCCCCCACCTTTTTCTTTGTTATCCTTCCTTCCCTTTTGGGGATATGTGTGTGTGTAGAAGAACATCTCCAGATAGCAAACCAGAAGGGAAGAGACTGACTCACTCAGAGATGGAATAAGGCAAGGAGGAAGAAAGTAAAAGAAAAGAGAGAGAAACACTCATGTCTGTCAAAATATTGATATGGTAAAATACTTAAAGGTTGTCTCAGCCTTCCATCCTTCTGAGGTCGGTAGAATAAGTACCAGCATGTTGGGGCAAAGTGCTAATTAACCTGTGAACTGCCTAGATATTGCACTAAGCATTATGGGGCAGTATATAAGTCTGTTGCTTTGCTTAAAGCTGGGGTTCCCAAACTAAGGCTTGTGGGCCAAATCCAGCCCACGGTACCATTTCATGTGGCCCCCATCCCCTCAAATGGCATTAAGAAACAAAATGGCCACCCCTTTGAAGCTCTTGTGACAAAATGGCCACCCCATAATGCAGGCAGGGTAACTGGCCCTCGAAGCTGACTGAGAGAATGTGACCCAGACCCCGACTTGAAAAAGTTGGGAACCCCTGGCTTAAAGCAAGCAGCATGCTGCAGGTAGATGGAAAGTCACTTATACAAACACAAAAAAGGACAGGCATCACTAAAGGGGAGGACAGAAAAAGTCCCTGATTTGCAAACAAAAATTGCTTATGCTAATATATATATATAGGGAGCTGCAAAATTAAAATGGATTAGTGTCATTTAAACAGAACCACAATGTATCTTGCTTAGTGTAGAAAACAGTGACCAGATTACCTTTGTGCCTACCACAGGTGCTTTGCCAGGTGTTAACTATGGGCAGGAAAATTCTAGGTCCTTCCTCTCCCTTCTCATGGTTCTTTATATTTATAATAGATCACTAGAACAAGTCAATGCTTCAAACAGAGGACACCTTTAAAATGAAGCTGGCTGAGCAAAGTGTAAACTAGTCCAGGTTTGTGTCAATTTTTTCCAGAGTTGGTCAAGAGATCATTGCACAGAAGCTAGATAATCTCTCAGGCATGTTTGTGCATCTATACCTGTAACAACACAACAGTAACAAATTAAAGTAAAATATTCTGTTCTTTCATGGCCATTTGCTAATTGACTAATCCAGGTTTGTGCCCATTTCACTTCCACTGTATTTCTCATATATAAACCTTTGTAAAGCAATTTATCTTCATACAAATGCTTTGGAAGCTTCAGAAATGTTTGGACTTCTGAGGAAAGATGAACTTACTTACACTGCCAGACTAAGAAGATGTAATTAAGGTTCCCCCCTCCCATACCAAAAACTGTATCAACAGCATATTGAAGAAATGTGCCAGGCAAAAATTCAACTTTATTCCTACTATGCATTGCTATAATGGCCCTGTCAATTCTTCTGCACATATTTTTTAAAATTGTTATAAATGACAGAAGTCATCCTGTCACTTTGTTTCATAAGAATGACAGCTTTGGGAATTTAGCACACAATGAGAAGGAAGGCACTGCTGCTTCCTAAATTCCTGGCTGATAATGCAAGATTATTTTTCCTTAAAAATAAATAAACGGCAGAGAACTCTTCTCTAATTCTCCCCACTTTCCAACATTTGTTTATACACCACAATGTCTTGCATAATGCTTTATTTAGAAGAAGTTTAGTATTATTATAATCCTATGAAGTGTGGTTGTTGTTACATTCCAGCAAGTCATCTCTGACCTATGGTGACATGATGAATGAGAACTCTCCAAATTGTCCTGTCATCAACCAGCCTGCTCAGCTTTTGTAAACTCAAGTCTTAGTTTAGGGAATCAATCCATCTCATCTCTGGTGTACCTCTCTTCCTGCTGCCCTTAACCTTTCCCCAGCATTGTTGCCTTTTCTAGAGAATCTTGACTTCTTCATGATGTGCCCAAAGTAGGACAACCTCAGTTTCATCATTTTTGCCTCCAGAGACAGTTGAACCTTAATTTGCTCTAGGATCCACTTGCTCTTCTTTCTAGTAGTCCAGGGTATCCACAAAGCTCTCCAGCAGCACAATATTTCAAACAAGTGTGTTTGTTTTCCTTAGGTGTAGAACTTTGCACTTATCCTTTTTAATTTCATTCTGTTGTTTCAGCCAGCTGCTTGAGTTTACAAAGATCTTATGTAATTTTGTTCCTGTCTTCCAACTGTTCCAGCCAAATTGTGTGTCATCCACACATTTGATAAGCATTTCCTTACCCAAGTCATTAATTTAAAAATTCAAAAAACACTGGGTCCAGGACTGAGACTTGTGGTGCATCACAATGATAAGCTGTGCATGATTCTGCAACAAACTGTGCATCTAACAGATAGTTGTTCAATCCAGCCCACACCTACATATGTTGCTAATCAGAATATCATGGAGCAGTTTATCAAAAGCTTTGCTGAAGTTAAGATATAGTCCCTCTACAACAGTGTTTCCCAAATGCTGGTGTTTGGACTTCAGTTCCCAGAAGCCTAAGCCAGTATATTGACTGATCAGTGCTTTGGGGAATTGACTTAAGCTTCTGGGAATTGAAGTCCAAACACCAGCATTTGGGAAACACTGCAACGTTCCTACCATCTACTAGGGAGGTTTTCTAATCAAAAATTAGATAAGGTTATGCTGGTAAGATTTGTTCTTGACAAATTTGTGTGGGTTTCTATTATTATTTTGCAGAATGAATGCTTTATAATCTGATCCAGACTTTTCCCTGGAATTGTAGTAAAGATGACTGTAGTTCCCAAATACTCTGTTTCACCCTTTTTTAAAATAGGGATATTTGCCTTCCTCCAATCATCTGTCATTTCACCCATCTCCCATGATTTCAAGAAGATTATAGACAGTGGTTCTGAGAGTTCTTCAGCCAGTCCCTTCAATATTGTTGGAAGCTGTCCATTGGACCCTGGAGATTTGACCTGATCGAGGTAGCAAGGTACAACTTGATTTACTTGTTTATCTGTCTAAACCTACAATCCTGTCCCTCCCACTTGAACTTCACATGTGCCTCAAAGGAAGTGACCTAGCTAAAGTAGGAGTTGAACACTCCTTAGCCACCATTTCTTCTCTGTCTTTTGCTATGCTGTCTGAATTCCTCCTTTCTGGCCTGGCCTTTGTTCCGCTTGTTATATATCTTTTTAAAATTTTCAGTTCCTCTCTGATTTTTTTCCCTTCTGTTTTCTACCTTTTCTTTTTTATTAGAATTTTTTGTAGCTATGCTTTTAGAACTTCCATTCTAAGAACCTCCCATCCAGTTTGGACTTTTATCATAGTTTAATAAAACTGGCTTTCCTAAACCACAGCAGGCATGTGTGGGTATACTTTTTGTTGTCTTTGAAATTAAGAACTCAAATAGAACATGGTAATTCCCCCCCCCCCAAAAAAAAAATCCTCTTGCTTCCACTTCTTCCACCAAGTCATCAATATTTGTTATAATGAAGTCAAAGACAGCTAATCCTCTACTCTATTTCCACTTTTTGTAGGAGAAAATTATCATCCACATAAACAAGAAATATGGCTTTGGTACACCAGATGCAACTACAGTATATCCAGATTGGCTTTGCCTCAATTATACATGGCCACTTTGGTTCCAATGTTCCTTGTGCTCTGGTGTCTAGTCATGTCTGCCACATGACCACGGAAACATGTCAACTTAGTTCAGAATGGCTTAGCAAGTCTGGAAAGGTCAGTTAATATATGACTGAGAAACCATTAATTGAGTATACTTTAGTGCTTTGCTATCTTCCTCAGCTCCTAGACCATTTGGGGGCCACTTAAAAGTGATGGATATTTCTTCAGATGATCTTCAGAGACTGTAACTAGGGTACACAGAGGATTGTTCACTCCATATCAAACAATTTTTGTAGCAAACAATTTTGTAGCAAACAATTTCAGAGTTCCTAACTAATGTGTCATTTTCTTTCTGTTTTTTGGCGGGGGACACTATTATGAAGCTGAATAAGTACTTGCTATTCACCAAGTGAGATGGAAAAAGGGAAGATCTGTCTGCTTCCAAAATATGTTAATTCATCATTCCCTCGTTATATCTCCTGAAATTTTCTAATTAAATTGTAGGGAAACATTTTTGAAAGCAAATTGATTTATTTGTGTTTCATAGAACTTGCATTTGTGTTCTTTGGATCATCTGACAACACTTCAACTTAGTAGATAGTTTTGATGTTAGTCTCTTTTGGGCAGAGAAGGTATGTGAGGGGAAAATGTAAATATTCCTTTAGCAACTTCACCTGATTATAGGAAGGACAAGAACAGTTCAGCTGTCTCCAATGAAAAATGTTTTGGATCCAGTATCAGAGATGTTACTACAGTAGAGCAACTGGGGCTTCGCCATAGGCCGGCAAATATGGAAAGCACTGAATTCTAAAGGCGAATCCTGTGATGAATGCTAGGAAAATACCAGACAGCACCTCTTGTTTATGGTCATTAGTCCCCCCTCCAACCCTTTTTTTAAAGCATAAGCTTTCATTTCATTTTTGGGGAGCAGCACAGTACTGTATCTCCTTTTACATACTTATGTGTGAAGGTGGTGTGGGTGGCAAACAGCACCAGTTGGTTTGAGTACCCAAAAGTGCTTGTTACCACTTTGGCCAGTATGTTGTCAAGGAAGTTAACGTTCTCACTATTACTGTGGAGGGAATGTTCCTATGAGAAGGCCTTACCACCTTATTTAAACAGAATTTTATTTCCTTCCCCACAGTTATTGAAATAAGAAATAGTTTTTTATCATAATTATAGCCAATTTGTCAGGTAGATTAAGTTTACAATTAGAAGCTGATAACTACTAAACTCCCACACAATTTCTGAATCTTTAGTGAAGAGGAGAAATAATATGTTCTCCATCAAATTAATTGTAAATACTGTGGCAGACAGCAAGATAATATATTGACATATTTTCAGAGGTTTCATGGTTACATTTTAGATAAGGTTAATTTGCTGGTCGGTATATGTTTATATATAGTTTTGTAACAAAATAATAATGACATGGTCTGTCATACATTTCTGTTATATAAGCCTTCTATTGATACTTCTATGCTTCATTAAGTAGTAAGCTGCCAAAATAAATACAGTAGTGCGTATCTTGTCAGAAATTTGACAAGGTTTAAGGGTTGAATCCCCCCCTTTTAAATTACATGTATTTTCCTGCTCTGGGTACAATTTTTCTTTGAGGTTTTTGGATCTGGTTTAATATTATTTAGGAAATTGACATTTATAGCGTTGATGTTTTAAAGATTTCTTGCAAATTGTTCTTTCTCCACATAATTAACCTGACATATGTGTAGAAGTGAGTGCCTTTTAAATAGAAATGTGCCATGACTGTCAAACTCTTGACATCTCCCATTACTTACATTATGAAATCCAGAACCAGATTTGTGTTGCACTTGATCTATTGCCTGTGTGTACATGGTCTTCAGCCCAGGAGTCTACATGTTCTAGTTTGCCCCCTAAAAGTACTGCACATGATCATCTGGAACCAAAAATGTTTGAATGGCAGGGAGGGGGAGGGGGTTAGCTGAGGAGCAGGCTGCAAGATGACAACAGAAACATTTCAGGACAGGCATAGATCTTGCCAGATCCTAAATTATTTATTTATTTATTTATTTATTTAGATTTATTATCCCGCCCCAATCAGGCGAACCTGACTCTAGGCGGCTTACAGAAATTCATAAATTAAAACCTTAAGGTTCATAAATTACTTAAAAGTCAATTAAAAAAGAATTAAACGCTGAATTTCCAAAAATCTAAAAGATTTAAAAAGGTTAAAAGGTTTAAAAAGATTTTAAAAGTTTAAAAGAGTGAGGGAGGGGTGGCTGTCCCATCATATCAGCCACCCAACATGGGACCCCAAATTCCTGGAGCCCCACACCTGCCCTGCCAGCCAGGTTTTTAGGCCCTTCCGAAAGGACAGGAGCTCTGTCTGTAGACGTAACTCAGTTGGCAGGAGGTTCCAAAGGGCCGGGGCGGCCACGGAGAAGGCCCTCTTTCTGGTGCTAGAGAGATGCGCCTCTCTAGCCGATGGAATGATAAGAGAGCCTCTCCGATCCGCCCTGGTGGGACGGACAGATGTCCTTGGGACGATGCGGTCTCTTAAGTATCCTGGCCCACTACCATGTAGGGCTTTAAAGGTAATAACCAGCACCTTGAATTGCACCCGGAGACATACTGGCAACCAGTGCAGCTCCCGAAGCAGTGGTGAGGCACGAGCATAACGCCCGCACCCCATCACTACCCGAGCAGCCGCATTCTGGACCAGCTGCAGCCTCCGAATGGTCACCAAGGGCAGCCCCATGTAGAGCGCATTACAGTAATCAAGTCTGGAGGTGACCAAAGCATGTGTGATCATGAGCAAGGAATCCCGGTCTAGGAGTGGGCGTAGCTGGCGTATTACACGAAGTTGTGCAAAAGCCCTCCTGGCCACGGCTGCCACCTGCTCCTCGAGCAGTAGTCGTGAGTCCAAGAGGACCCCCAGATTACGCACCAGGTCTGTTTGGGGCAAAACTGCCCCATCCAGAACCAAAGATGGTAACTCCCGAGATAGCGCAGGACCCCTTACCCATAGCCACTCAGTCTTGCCGGGATTCAGTTGTAGCCCGTTGACCCTGACAGCCTCCAGGCACCTGGATAGGACTTCCACTGCATCAATTGGATCTCCACGGGCTGAGATATACAGCTGGGTGTCATCTGCATATTGGTGATACCTCACCCCGTGGGAACGGATGATCTCACCCAGTGGCTTCATGTAGATGTTAAATAGGAGAGGCGAGAGTACCGAGCCCTGAGGCACCCCATATTGCAGGGGCCTAGGGCTGGACCTCTCGCCTTCCAGCCACACCGACTGGGTCCGGCCCCTCAGAAATGAAGAGAACCAGGCCAACACAGTGCCCTGGATCCCCAATCCTTGGAGCCTTCCCAGAAGGATACCGTGGTCGACAGTATCGAAAGCCGCTGAGAGGTCAAGAAGAGCCAGGATGGTTGGATGACCTCCATCCCGTTCTCGCCAGAGATCATCCACCAATGCGACCAATGCAGTTTCAGTACCATATCCGGGCCTGAATCCTGACTGGAAAGGGTCCAGATAATCCGCTTCATCCAGGACTTCCTGTAGCTGCCACGCCACTGCCTTCTCCAAGACCTTACCCAAAAAGGGTAGGTTGGATACAGGTCGGTAGTTGGTAAGTACCGTAGGGTCGAGGGATGGCTTTTTCAGGAGGGGACGCACCAGGAGTTCTCAACCTTTTAAATCCAGGGCCCAGGTAATGCTCCCTCAGACATCTTTGGGGGCTGGATGTCCATTTTGCCCTTCCTTCACCACATGGCACTTCCTGGTGTGGTGGTGGTGGGCACATGAAATGGTGTCATGGGCGGCATTCAGCCCATGGACCACAGGTTGAGAATCCCTGTCCTAAACAATTCAATAGGGCAGAAAGCACAGTGGGAGTCCTCTACCTATGAAATTTGTAACATTTAGGATGATCATAACTCTATTGGGAATGTAAAGGGTTCCCATTTCCTGAATCAGATCATTAATCCATCTTCTCAATACTGTCTTCTTTATCAGTAGAAGGGAATATTTGCCCATAGAGATGTTTTTGGACTTCTACTATCTCTGACCAATAGCCATACTGATGTTAATGCCTCAGTATTCACCTGGTGAGAGCAGCTTCTCTGGCCTTCTTCTAAACTGATTTGCAAAAGTTCCTATAATTATAGACAAGAGTTCCTCCCAGCCCTACCTGATAATAGGTTCTCACAGAACATAAAGAATGAGGCACCTTTGCTACATGAAGGGATAGAAAAATAAACAGGGCTAAAAAATAGATTGGAATAAAACAGAGATGATTTTATTTAACAATGATAGACAGGAAATGGAGGTGATCAAAGCGAGATTTAAGATTAAACTAAAGTCAAGTTTTAAATACTTGGGAATACATATTACTAAAAGCTTTCAGGATCTAAAAATATTAAACTTTAATAAGGTAAAAGCTGAACTAAAGGACATTTTGCAAAGGTATAAAATTAAGATAGTCATGGTTTGGGAGGATAGTCTTATGTAAAATGAAAATAATATCAAACATATTTTTTCTGATCTTACCAATAAAGCAATCTCACTTCTATACCACCCCATAGCACTTAGTGCATTCTCTGGGTGGTTCACAAGTTAATTAGCATTTCCCCCCAAACATGCTGGGTACTCATTTTACTGACCTTGGAAGGATGGAAGGATGAGTCAATCATGAGTACTGGTCAGGATCAAACTCACAACCTTTTGGTTACAATATAGCAGTTTATATTTTGGTCTGTATATTCCACAGACCAAAAACCTTATAAAGATATTCTGAGAGTCCAAATGCAAATAAACCTATACTTGATTGAACTGCCTTGACCAGGCATTTGTGCTCTTAAGGAAAGAGAATAGGCAAAGAGATTGCAACTATGAAGGCAAGACAATGGATGAGCAGAGAAGAAATAGGAGAGGTACTCTGTCATTGTCTCACTATGACAGAGGAGGAAGAAGTTGATCTTGCTATATACTGAGACAACGTTTGGTTCCCTAGACCAAGCAATGCCAAAAATGTCTTTCCTATTCCATACTAGAAAGGGGTACATGAACTGGCATGCTGGACTAGACTCAATGTCACTTATCTCAATACGCTCTCCTGTATGTCACATTTTTGTTACTTGAATGGAATATACTGTGTCTTGTGATGCCGTGTGAAATGCAGTACAATAGTTACAAACATATGTTATGGATTCTCTGTTGGGAAAATAGCCATCTTGCATGCACTAACGCTTGGTATCTGTGGGAGTGGGCTTTACAGCCTCATGTAATTGTCCTTTTCTATTAAATTGATTGGTACAGTTCTTTTGTGGGACTGCAGTGGCTTAGTGGTTAAGACGCTGAACTTGAACACTGGAAGGTTGGAGTTCGATACCCGAGTACTACATAACAGAGTGAGCTCCCCTCTGTCCCAGCTCCTGCCAACCTAGCAGTTTGAAAGCAAGACATTGCAAGCAGATAAATAGGGACCACTTTGGTGGGAAGATAAACAGCATTCTGGGCATTCCAGTGTCTAGGCCTGCCACATGTCCACAGAACTATCTGCAAACATAGACAGCGCTGGCTCTTTGGCAATAAACAGAGATGAGCACTGAACGACTGGCTTTCGAGCAAGAGTGACTTTATAGTTCTTTTCTTGCCTCTGGCTTTTTAAAAATTGCTCCCATTGTTTCATTGATAACCTTCTCCTTTCTATGAGCTTTCTTCAAGGAACAAACATTGATGGTCTTCAATGTGCTGAAGACACCATTTCCCCCTCTGACTATACCAACAGATGGCAACTGTAACTAAAGATACCCTTTTCTGCTTGAAATGTTTCTACTCAAAATGTTTCTAGACTGATTTTATTGTACAAATCAATAGTTTGTGTGCAAAAAGTACCAAAGGGGAGTGTAACTGAGAAGACTGAGATGATCTTTCCATGTTTCTTTACTGATTTTTTCTCTCTCTCTGCCATATACACTGCTAACTAGAGGGAATAATCATGATAAAAATTTCCCCAGTACTCTCATCATAAAAATGTAATGCAATATTGAAGTGTTTGACTGGCATCAGGGAAATTCTAGTTCAAGTACTCAGCAAGCAATTTTGAGCCTGTCACTTTCTCACATACAAAGATAGGGAAGGTCCTTTTTTAAAATTACAGCTCCCAGAGTCCCATAGGAAGCTTGGGTACTGCGAGTACTAAAATTTTAATTATTTCAAAAAAAAAAATTATCATATGATTGTTGTGTAGGTTAAAATGAGAAAGGGTAGAACCATAGCTAGATAATAAACTAAAAATAAGTACAGTCAAACCTCGCATAAAGAGTGCCTCACTTAAAGAGTAACTTGTTTAAAGAGCAGAATTTTATCTGAATGTTCACTTCACTTAACAAATAAAACCAACCAAAAACTCGCTTAAAAAATAAAGCAGGGTTCGCAGTCCTCCCCACCAGAAGTCACAATTGGTCATTTACAATGGTGTTTTGCTTAAAGAGCAAACTTGCTTAAAGAGCAATCCTGTGGAACACATTACGCTCTTTAAGCAAGGTACAACTGTATTATGCATTTTCATCGCTTTGAAACACTCCTTAATGCAGTTAGGGGGTTTGAGTGTTTCAAGGAGGCCAAGAGGAATAAGAGGCTAGATCAGGGCCCCCCAAACTATGACCAGTGGGGCAGATCCAGCCCACAATTCCATTTCATCCACCCCCACTGCCCTTGCTGCTCCCAGAAGTGGAAGTAAATTGTGCATGTGCATCCACAGAATGCACCCATGCATGCGTAGAACACTGTCATAAATGACTCATGGCTGTTGCAAATGCATTTACGACAGCCACGGGTCATTTATGGCAGCGTTCTACACATATGCTGGTGCATTCTGTGCTGGGACATGCATATTTTACTTCTGCTTCCATGTAGGAGGAAACACGCGACTGGCATGCTTGACCATGTGACCGACCCATGGCCTGAAAAGTTTGGGCACCCCTGGGCTAAACGCTGTATCTGATCTCGGCTCCTAGAAGGGTCACCAAAAGAGTGATGGTCAAATATGAGACATCAGACCACAGTACTTCCATTCTCTTCAGGAACTAACAGTTGTGTCTGCAGAACAGAATTGTTTTAATGGTGATGAGAGTGAGAAAATTATAGAAAAACACCCACAGTACAGCAATAGTAGGAGAAAGTAACACTAGCCAAGTCTCAAGCTAATTCTTGTACTGCATAGAAGAAGGTACACTAAAACCTCACTTTATGGAATTATTTCATTCCACTGGGTTTTTCTTATCGCAAAAATTCCTTATCGTGAAGCGCCCATAGGAATGCATTGCATGGTGTCCCAAGGGAATGCATTGAAAATGAAAATTCCTTAAGCATGGTTTCCCACAGGTATGCATTGAAAACCAATTAATCCATTCAAAAAAAAATTCATAAACCGAGGCATTATTTTCAATGGATTTATTTCCATGTGGCGAGTTTTCTATTGCGTGAAGTGTTTGTAAGGTGGGGTTTTACTGTAATGGCAAATCATATTTGAATGTGAGAATATGGTAAATTTTGCCTACGAGTAAGAAAGTGTGGGGTGGGGCTCGGTGGCTTAAAAGGCCCCTTCTAACTCAGTTATTCTATGACTCGATGATTCTATGATTCAGTAGATAGAACATGATAATAATAATCTTTGCTAAGAAAAGATTGGGGAAAACAAAAGGTTTCCTCTGTAAGAGCTAAGAAATCAACAGGAAATGTAAACCAATATTAGTGATGCTATCAAAGTAAATAGAGAATGTTGCAACTTGAGTAGGCCCAGTGAATCAACAGAACTTACAAAGGACTTGACTCACCAAATCCCCAACAACTTATGGCACGTGCTGGTTCCTGTGACATGATCTGGAACTGGGAGAGTTCCTGACAGGATTGGGGCCTGGAATGGGGATGGCATACACTTAACAATCTAGTAGTCTTCAGAGGACCCTTTTACATGGTATTAACATTAAATAAGTTAATATATGGTTTCAGCAACGACGTGAAATCAAACACAACTTACCAATCAAACACAACTTACCAGCCCATGAGAGAGACACTTTTATATTAGAAAGTATACCCCTACATCTAGGGAATAGGATGAAGGAGAGGCTGGGGTTGTAATCCTATAGACCTCTCCAAATGTTTAAAAAGGTAACTAGCAACTCATAGTTTCTTTTTCATTGTATTTTATTTTTACAAAGAACAAATACAAAAGGAAACCAGAGTTTCCCTACAAAATTACATTTCCTGTGCAAATGGATTGCTCCCACGTAGGACCTGTCAAGGAGTGCAGTACTTAAAAGGTGATTGGAATAGCATTTATTAGGCTAATCCTGTCTTATGCCAGCATTGAATTTCATAAGGAAAGCTGACTAGGTAAAAGCAGTTTCATAATATGTAATACAGAGCTATCCTGTTGCTACTCAGAATTCCTTTGATCCTAGTGAAATATTGTAGATATCTGTTTACCTTCTTTACGTTTGGCCTAGAGATAATATAGGAAGACATTTATGAGGAAATAGAGGATACTGCCATCTCATGTGTCGCTCAAACTCTTCCGTTCATCATAGACATTGACAGTTACACCCATAATAAGCCAAATGCATTAATCCATTGTGAAAGCTGACAATATGGTATTTTGGTATTAACATAACTGTATAAATGTGTGAGAAAGTCTTAAGGCTGAATGTGACTGGCAGATTGCAAATGAATTTTGCTTTCAATTATTGGCCAAAAGGAATGTCCCAAATGCCTTTTGAAGGACCAAAATATATGCCCAAAGACATGGTTTGCTCCAACGGCATCAGATAAACATTTAGGAAACACTAGCCAAAACAAGTAACTTAATCCTCACTCCCCTCAGTATGAAGCTAACCATGGATTAAGAGTTCCCCTGTGTCTTCCTGCCAACATACGTGAAGTGTTTGTGGTGAGAATGCAGCTGATTTTTTTAATGTTGTAAACAGCCCAGATTAGGAACTTCTTTCCAGAAGAGTGGTATAAAAAAGTGTGTGTGTGTGTGTGTGTGTGTGTGTGTGTGTGTGTGCGTGTGTGTGTGTGTGTGAGAGAGAGAGAGAGAGAGAGAGAGAGTTTGTGTGTGTGAGAGTAAGAGTTAATGAATGAATGAATGAATGGATTGATTGAAATCTATATTAGCTTTAGCTGCATACCATTGAATAGGGATGGGGACTATGTGGACCTTCAAAGGAAACTAGTCAATAGTGTGTTAGGATGGGAGTGGCAGTATCTATTCCGTAATGTTTTATCCAACAGTGCAGTAATCTACTATACATTCATATGCTAAATATAACTATGGTGCAACTGGAACTGAGACTGCAAGCCAACCTTTATGTCATCCTATTTTCATCTCCATGTTTTGGCTACTGCAGTTTGAGCTATATCAATGCTTGCCTAAGTGTGAAGCATATACAACGTCACTGAAAATACAAGTGCCCAAGTGTATAGCATATGTGTGTTCCTCTGCCAAATGCCGGATTCCAAAGTAACCAAATTGCTGAATGCTGTTCTATGTGCCATTGTATGTATGTATATATACATAAATATCACACTGAATTGTGAAGAAATATGATTTGATGGGATAGGGTTCCAATACATTATTTCAAATTCATTCCATGAAACATTGCTCATGAAATGGTTGAATTTGTTGACTGAAGCTGAAAATATTTCAAAATATTTTAATTGAAAAGATGATGCTCACCACAGTCTGTTTATTTTACTCAATTATAAGAATGCTTACATTTTGACACTGGGAAGTGACAAAGACTGCCATATTTTCAGCTTGAATCCCCATCTATATTGTGTTGTGACCATGCTGTTACTGACATGTGTTTACTTCAGTCTACAATATCTTAACTTTCATTTCTGCTAGAAGAATGTTTCATTCACTCACATTTAGGGACAAGGAGAATCTTTAACAGGAATGAAAATGTCAACATTTACCCAAGTGAACAGTGATTTAACGAACAGATCATTCAAGGGTGTCTCTAAGTGCCATTCCAGTTAGATTACCAAGAAGGGTTGAGATCACGGTTGATGATCTAAAAAAAAAAAGTTGCTAAGAGGATCAGAAGAACCAGCAGGGTGGCATTTTCCCATCTGTTTACGTGAAGGCAATTTTAAAGGTGAAGGAGACTGTTTCAGTGCCAAAAGCAAGCAAGAAGCCAGACTGGAATGGATCCAGACAATAAGTGTCATCCAAGACTGCCTGGAATTGAGAAGCCCCTAACCTCTCCTACAGTTTGCTTAGAAATGGTAAATTAAATATTAAGCAAAAATAATTCAGAGTATACAATAATGCTAGCAATTCTATAAGGATCTAACTAGTACATAGACAAGTAATGTGTTGCTCTCCACATGTTACTGAACTATCATTCCCACTTGTCTTGCCCAGTGTAGATAATACTATAGAAAAACTTTCATATGGGGGGCAGGGGGGCGCACATATATTCCCTTTCCCTAAGATCTTATTAAAATCAGAAGGGAAATTGCCCTTTCTCAAAACTGCATTTGATGTCCAAATGAGTAGTCCAGATTTGACTCATTTCTAAGAACAAAGAAAGAAGTCATAGCCTTCAATATTTGAAGCAAATTCTTCACTTCCTCAAGCTGCACTTGACTGAAAAGTATCCACAATAACATTATTATTCCCTGATTTATTTATTTATTTTTATTTATTTTTCTGATTTCTATTGCTGCCCAACTCCGAAGACTCTCAGCAGCTCACAGAAAATAAAACCAGTCACATTTTAAAAACCAATAAAAACCCAATTAAAACTGCCACCAAAAATTACTCCGATCCCTACAGATTAAAAGACATTAAAAGAGGGAGAGAGTGTTCTTACTAAATCAGCCAGCGAACAGGGGTCACCACATCGCTGGTGCCCCACACTTGCTTTGGCAGTCAGGTTTTTTATTGCATTCATCTCTGATTCTAAAATGCCTATAGCATCCAAAGGTATGGATCCCATGCATTTTATCATAAAAAGGTAATGATCAGAGAAGGCTTGTTTCTCAGAAAAGCTCAGCTGGTTGACACTGGGTAGACACCATGGTGAAAAGCATCATCACTGCAGAGTAGGCCAAAAATGAGTTTTAGCCTATGTCTGGTTTTTTATACTCAGAACCTTCTGTCGTTTGCATTCTAATTCTTGACACAATCATTCCTTTACTCTTAACCCTGTCAGCTTATTTACCAGCTGTCCTACTCTGCCGTAGGTCTCCCCACGTTCTTCAGCAAGCTCCTATCTTTCAAAGAGCGCCCTTTGAACTCCTCACGACCCCCAGTAGGAGGGCTGGGCTGCAAAACCAGCTAAAATAACCTTAGCTGCAACTCCGTTCTGGCCTCATTCAAAACCATGAATGACCAGTGGAGTAATTATAAAAAGTTAGGGAGAAATTTGGTAGTTGTGTTCTGTGTGTGTTTTCTGAGTTACCTCTTACCCACAAAAGAGACTTTCTTGAAGCAAAACGTAGTTTATTTGGTTCTTAAGCATAGTCCATTAGTAGCGTAAATAAAGTTGAAAAGGATAAGAATCAGTCCAGAGCAACACATAGTCCTAGGTAATCATTATGAAACAAAAAACAATATCCCCAGGCATGTTAATCCATAGACATCCAAAACAGAACTGAGAACTCCTCTCTCCAAAATGGAGTTCGCTGACCAACGTGGTACTCTCTGATCCAATCAGAGTCTCTCCTGCTTTTCTAGGAGAACTTTCCCACAGCCGCCGCCAGCAACACCTGCGGGTCGGGGAGGAGGCCACCCCCCCATCCAGCCCGGGACGCTTCCACCTGCTCCCAGAGGCTCCACCAGGCCGGGGCTTAAAAGTCGGAGCGGCAGGAGGACTTCGGAGCCGCTGCCAGCAACACCTGCAGGTCGGGGAGGAGGCCACCCCCCCATCCAGCCCGGGACGCTTCCACCTGCTCCCAGAGGCTCCGCCAGGCCGGGGCTTAAAAGTCGGAGCGGCGGGAGGACTTCGGAGCCGCCGCCAGCAACACCTGCGGGTCGGGGAGGAGGTATAAAAATTGGAAAAATAAATAAATAAATAAATAATGGAATTGTTTACACACCTGCAGAGACCCTAGCTTTAGTTTAGCCAAAACAAGGCCTCTGCTATTAGCTAAGAGGTAATGATTGGAATTTCACTGTACTGTAAAAAAACCAGTCTATTTGACACAGAGAGAAGAAATGATTTTTGGAAGCTAGTAAGAAAACCAGGGCTCCTCCATTTTGGGCACATTAGGGAATTTGGGGCCCTCATATGACAAACCCTTTGGTATACAAAGGAATTAATGTAGCAATATAACTTGGCCCAACATTTTAGCAGCAATTATTTGGAAGACCCACATTATCCCTTTTTCAAAATATGAATCATAGCTTCTAGGATAAACTGTAAGAAATAGCCATAGAAAAACCAAAATAGAGTGTATCGCATTCAATATTAACAGAGAGTAAACAAAACAAAAAGCCAAAAATGTTGTGGAACCTTAAAGACTAAGTCTACTTCATTGACCAAGTCCACTTCATTACTCCATGTTTGCAACCATCACTATATCTTGGAGCAGTAAATTGCATAGTTTTATTAGTCAATCTGCAAAAAAGAAAAGAAAAGTACATCCTATTCTATTGTTCTAACTCACTCACTATTCAGCTTAGATGAATGATCACTGTTCCTCATATTTTGAGGAAAGGAATAAAACTTCTCCCTACTTGATCAGATCATAATCTTTCTGTGACAAGGTATTCATTTTTTAAATTCTCCACCCACAGAACATTTTTTTGCAGCCTTGTAATAAGATATATCAGAAAACAAAACAAAACAAAATAAAATAAAAAATACAGTAGCACTTTAAAGACTAACTGCTATATTTTTATTGTTAGCTTTCGTGGATCATGTCCACTTCATCAGACAAAGAGTGAAACTTACAGGCATGTTCTTTATATACCAAATTCAGGGGCTCGAAGGGAAAAGGGGTGTGGTCAAGCAAGATGACAGACAAGCAAGCACAAGAATGCAGCTTCACACAGCCATTAGCAACAATAGATTATTCAAATAAACTCTAAATGACTCCCTTTCAATCTCAAGGTTGCTGAGAAAACCCATTATTGTCTCTGATCAACTTGTGACCTGTACATAAGAATAGATCTAGAACATATCTAGTAACAGATCTACAGAACATTTACAAAACTTAGTGAGTCTGATATGATATAATTTGAGATGCCTGTAAGACTGTCAATGAAATCTCAAAGTTCTCAAGACAGGGTAGACTCAGGAAGAATGTTCCAGTTCCACGAGTCTTGTTGCTGTTGCTGTTGTTCAGTTGCATAGTCAAGTCTGACCCTATGCGACCCCATGGACTACTACATGCCAGGCACCCCTATCCTCCACCATCCTCTGCAGCCCGCTGAGCTCTACACTCATTGTGTCAACAATAACGTCCAGCCATCTCATCCTCTGCTGCCCCCTTCTCCTTTTGCCTTCAATCTTTCCCAGCATCAAGGCCTTCTCCAGTGAGTCGTCTCTTCTCATTTGGTGGCCTAAGTACTTGAGCTTCATCTTCAATATTTGTCTATTTTTCTGTGCTACTGGGAATATCATTGCTTTGACTATGCGTATTTTTATTGGCAGGGTGATGTCTCTACTTTTTATTATGTTCCCTAGGTTTCTCATAGCTTGGCTCCCAGGAATTAATCATCTTTTTATTTCATGGCTTCAGTCACCATCTGCAGTGATCTTGGATCCTAAGAAGGTAAATACTGTTACTGCTACCATTTCTTCCAGTGGTGGCATTCAGCAGGTTTGCACCAGTTCGCTAGAACTGGTAGCAGAAATTCTGGCTGGCCTCGCCCATCCAAATTTTGAAATAAAGTAGTCCTAACTCGGGTGCAATGCAGGGCTTTTCCCCTGGCCATGCCCACCATACCACTCCCATAGAGTAGGTAGTATTTTTTTTTGAATCCCACCACTGGGCAGGCATGACTAGGTCACCCACCCAGTCACATGGCCATTCCCACAAAGTAGGCCATTCCCACAAAGTACACCACACCCACAGAGTGGTAGTAAAACTTTTTGGAGCCCACCACTGATTTCTTCCCCTTCTATTTGCTAGTGAGTTATAGGGTCAGTTGCCATTATCTTGTGTTTTTTTTTTATGTTGAGTCTCAGGCCAGCTTTTGCATTCTCTTCTTTCAACCTAATCAAGAGGTTCTTTAGGTCTTCTGCCCTTTCAGCCATTAGGGTAGTCTTCATATCTCAGGTTGTTGATGTTTCTCCCAGCAATTTTAATTCCAGCTTGTTATTCATCCAACCCTGCATTGCACATTATGTACTCTGCATATAAGTTAAATAAGCAAGGTGACAATATGCAACCTTGTCATACTCTTTTTCCTATTCTAAACCAATCAGTTGTTCCATATCCTATCTAACTGTTGCTTCTTGACTCATGTACAGATTTCTCATAAGACAGATGAGGTGGTCTGGTATCCCCATGAGACTAATGTTCTTCAACATCACAGCCGAAACAGATGGGGAGAATTAATGCGGTGGCCAGCATTATACCGACCAGTGATGTTAAAATCTGTTTACTAATGGACAGGAAGTGATATCACTATACATTATCTGAGTGTGGCTATGGAATACATATGCAACTTCCTGATCTCCAGGCTGTGTGTAATGCTGTATTTGGATACATCTGGGAAAGATGTAAACTCGGTTCATCTAAATGTCAGTTATAAAGGCCAAGTTTGCACATCTTTCCAAGACAAGATCATAGACAGTGCCTTTTCATTTGTTAATAGGGAATTTCACCAGGAGTGCCTTAAACCTGAAAGGACCACAGTAAGAATGAAGCATGGGATGGAAGATGAAATAATTCAAAACTTAACCAAGAACCTAAGAATGGTTTCGGTAACATCTAAATATTATTATTCTTGTTGTCGTCATCACCTCTTTTCAGTATTTCTGCTTTGAATAAATTATCTACACATTGGGTTAAAATTGTAATTACCAGCAATCCTTCGCCACTAATGTCAAATCCTTAAAATAGAAACACTTTAAAACTAATTTAAAATTAAGCAGAAAATATTTTTTAATAAATTCCTGTGATACATTATTTGTTTAACTGTATATATTGGTAAGAGATTAACTGTCTAGTAGCCTGATCCAAATACCTGATTCATGTTGTACTCAGAATTAATGGCCATGGAATGCTAGTTCCATTCCATGGTGAAATTTCCTACAAATGCTAAACTCCTATCAAAGAACATATGGCAGAAACAGTTGCAAGGCATAGAAAAAGTGGATAGAATGAAATTTAATAATGAAGGTTTCAGGACAGGCAAAAGGAAGCTCGAGTATAAAATACTTTCCCAACCTGTATGCTATTATTAGGGGATTAGTAAAAATCATGATAAGTAATACTTCTCACATTTACCTATCATAAGGATGATATATTACCACTAAATGATATTAAAGGCAGTTTGCCTCTTAGTTCCTATTGCTAACCAGTGTCAGCTCAGGCAAGATGAAGAACACTTGCCTACGTGGGGAGGGAGGAAGAAGAAGACTTTAACTTTGCCTTCTTATCCAAATTTCTTCTTGCCTATCTTTGTAGGTTGTAGTCCAAGTGTGGATACCTTATCCCAAATATAAAAAAATGGGTTGTGTTCCCTCTGCCACTAGATCATGCTGACCTTATGATTCAATTGCTTTCATGTTCTGCCTGAGAACTTCCCAAGGCACGTAACTATCCACCTTGCAAATGGGAATCTAGACTACACAGATCTTTTGTCCATCTATCTATCTATCTATCTATCTATCTATCTATCTATCTATCTATCTATCTATCTATCTATCTATCTATCTATCTATCTATCCCACCCAACTGGCCATGCCAGAACTGCCCCATCCAGAACCAAAGCTGGTAACTCCCGAAGTAACGCAGGGACCCTTACCCATAGCCACTCAGTCTTGCCAGGATTCAGCTGTAGCCCATTTTCCCCCATCCAGACCTTAACAGCCTCCAGGCACCTGGAAAGGACTTCCACCGCACTGCTTGGGTCCCCACGGGCCGAGATGTACAGCTGGGTATCATCTGCATATTGATGATACCTCACCCCGTGGGAATGGATGACCTCGCCCAGTGGCTTCATGTAGATGTTAAAAAGGAGAGGGGAAAGTACCGAGCCCTGAGGCACCCCTTTTGAAGGGACCTAGGGCTGGACTTCTCATTCTCCAGCCACACCGACTGGGTCCTGCCCCTCAGGAATGAGGAAAACCAGGCCAACACAGTGCCCTGGATCCCCAACCCTTGGAGCCTTCCCAGAAGGATACCATGATTGAAGGTATCGAAGGCCGCTGAGAGATCGAGAAGAGCCAGGACAGACGGATGACCTCCATCCCGCTCTCTCCAGAGATCATCCACCAATGCAATTAGTGCAGTTTCTGTCCCATGTCCGGGCCTGAATCCTGACTGAAAACGGTCCAGATAATCTGCTTCATCCAGGACTTCCTGTAGTTGCTGCGCCACTGCCTTTTCCAACACCTTACCCAAAAAGGGTAGGTTGGATACTGGCCGGTAGTTAGTGAGTACCATAGGGTCGAGGGATGGTTTTTTCAGAAGGGGGCGCACCAAAGCATGTTTAAAAGGTGCTAGAAAAGACCCCACCTTTAAATATGAAATTATAATCGCCTCGACCCAGCCACCTGCCACAGCCTTAGATGCTTTAATCAGCCAGGCAGGGCATGGGTCCAGTATGCAGGTTGTGGCCCGAACAGATCCAAGAAGCCTGTCCACTTCCTCAGGGCCAACTGGATCAAACCGATCCCAGATAACGTGGCCAGACTGTGCTCTGGTCAACCCCAGCTCCATACATTCCACGCCAGGATTAAGCTTTGAGCGGATCTGAGCGACTTTCCCCACCAGATAATCAGCAAAAGCCTCAGCTGATCCCTGCCAACCAGGGCCCGACCCCCCCTACCAAGGAGGGACCTGGTCACCCGGAACAAGGCTGCTGGGCAGTTATCTGCAGAGGCAATAAGGGCGGTGAAATATTGGCATTTCATTGCCCCCATCGCCACTAGGTAGTCTTTAATAGAGCAAGATATGACTAACTTTCAAGCAAGGGAGGCCTATAGCCTTCTCATCTGAATATAATTTCTAAATATTATTTTTGCAAGTTTTGGTACTTCGTTGCATCTACATCTGACAGAAAGAAAATGATTTTGTTGTGCTCTGATTCTAACAGTGTTCCCCTTGACACTTAAGCTTTTGCAAAAATGCAATTCCAATGTTCACGCTTCAAAAAAAGATCAAATCTACAATCAGGTTCATTTTAAGCTGGTGGTTCTAACAGTATCCATATAGAAGACTGTTTACTATACCTTAGCTTCTAACTCCATCAAATCCACTCTAATTACCCTTGTTAACACCTTTTTCTTGCCTTCCCAGAGTGCTGATATAATGTGGGTAGAGTACATTGGATTTAATGAGCATATCAAAGTCTTTCAGCTGACAGTGGAGATATCCTTAACGTTGGTCCCAAATTTTTACCATGTTGCTCAGAGAATTTAGATTATGGCTGAAGTAACCACACACATATGGATGTGATGAATACAGCTGTGATGAGCCAGATATAGTACTTTTTTGGGAAAAAATGTGGCATATGTCATGGTTTACATGTCATGGCTGTCATCAGTTCAAATTCAATATATGAAGACAACTAAATCAGTAACTGCAGTATTCAACTGCTAATACATGTGTTAACAGTCAATACCATAGTTCTTCTGAAGCAATTTTCTTCCAATGTAAAGTTTATCAAATTACTTTATGTAATCTAATTGGTTGCATTGCTGGTAAAAAATATAGCTCTCACTCTAATGTAGGAAATAGCTTAATTTATTGATTACCCAACATTCATATTTATTTCTTACTTCTCTGAGGATTTGCCACAAATTTTACAGAATTATGGTAAGTAAAATATTTGAAATGTTATCCTTTGCTATGTTTATGTAATATTCTGCTTACATAATAGTGAACTGAATTTGTGTCAGGGCCAGAGCTGGCACACAGGCTGTAGTTTGGGCACCCATGAACCACGCGACTGGCCCATGGCCTGAAAAGTTTGGGCACTCTTGCTGTTAGCTTTTAAAACTGATTCCTGTTCACATGGCTCCATATGGCAACTCTGCATGATGGTAAATGTTGTCATCCATTTGGGGCTTGCTTCTCTCCCTCTTAGCTTTTAAAATGGAGTCAGAACATATTGAAAGAGTCCCCCCCCCCAATGTCTTGGTGATCTTGGAAGGTCTTGTTTACCATTTAAACCACCCCTTTATAAAGTTTCAAAGAGTATTTTTTAAAAAAGCTGTTTGCTTTTCTTCCCCTAAACTAGTCAGGCTGGTTTGGCAAGCTTTTGTAATTAGACAAGGGTCTCCCAAGGAGGTATGCTGTTAAGGATCAGATGCTGTGATTGTTATTGAGATCTTGCAACCTTGAGATAAAGAGAGCAGGCAGCCCCCTCCCTTTCTTCCTAGGCAAACTGGTGAGTCACAGCCATGCCTCAGGGAATTTGAGGCAAACATTTGCATCAGAAATAGTTATGTTATCTGATGCATCGGATAACGTTAACATAATGTTATCCGATGCAAATGTTTGCCTCAAATTCCCCAACATTATCTGATGCAAACGTTATCCTATGCAAACGTTATCCTATGCAAACATTATCCTATGCAAACGTTATCCGATGCAAACGTTATCTGAGGTATCACTGTACTTTAAACATCTTTGTAGCATGGCATTTTTATATTCAGATGCAAGCAGAGTAAAACACTTCCAAATAGTATGGATTTTGACAGAAGAGTTATACACTTGCTTAAATACTTTCAATTCAAATGAGTGGGGCTGAAATGTGTGAATTTCAAAGGATTGCTTGTAACTCATTGTGTACAATATGTATAATAATGAATGCACATTCCTCTCATCCTTTAAAGTTAATCTGGACATCCTTTGTCTCAGTCTGTTCCTAAGGTTGGGGAAGCAGTTTCATTCATATGCTCTGCCAAGCCCTTATATTCCAAAAAAGAAAGAAAAAAGTTATGTTTCATAATATGGTCATACCTCGCATAATGAATTTAATTCATTCTGCGAGGCTATTTGCTATGCGAGTTTTTTTGCTATGCGAAACAAACTCGCATAGTGAAAATTTCTATGGAAAAACTTGCACAACGAGTGTTTCTATGGAAAATACTTGCACAGCGAAAATTTTTCATTATACGAGTTTTCCCCATAGAAACACTTGTTATGTGAGTTTTCCATAGGGAAAATAGTCATTATGCGAGTCACACCAGTTAACAAAAAACCCGCTTGTTATGCAAGTTTTTTGCGAAGCGAAACGGTTGTTATCAAAGGTTCAACGTGTACATTATAGGCATTTTTGTAGTCCTGCCAGGCTGACTTTGGTACTGCAATTTCCTGACACCTCCAGAAGCTCCCACACCACTGGAAGTCACACTATGTCACTTACCATGGTGGCAGGGCAGCAATCACACCATTTTTGTGGCTTTTTGCACAGCCTCCACCACTTTCCCAGGGTGGTGGGAGGCATTTTGGAGCATTTTTGCTCCATTTTGGGATATATATTTTTTTGCTTCTCTGCTGCGTTTTGGCAGCCAAACTGCAGCAGTTGGGGGCTTCCAGTGCCTGGCAGAGCTTATGTCAGCACCTGGGTTTCCAGCGTGGAACCAGGAAGTTCCCAATCACTGTAATATGGCTGCCGAAATGCAGAGGAGAAGAGGTGAAAAAATGCCTAAACAGAGTGAAAATGCTCTGGAAAGCCTCCCACTGCCCTGAGAAGTGGCAGAGGCTGTGCAAAAAACTGCAAAATGATGCAATTTGTACCGCCGCTGTCAATGATGACAAAAACATAAGTAGTGGGCACAGCCACGCCTCCAGCCTGCACAGCTGAGTGTTGGTGGCAGAAACTGGGCCCTGGTGGGAAAATGTTGGGAACTAAAATGGTCTAAAATCAGTGATGAGCAGCCAAAATTTTTACTACCGTGGGTGGAGCCCAAGTCATGTGTGCAACCAAAGTCATGGGCAGAGTCAAATCATGGGCGGACCCAAAGTAATGGGCGATCTAGTCATGCCTGCCATATGGCCATATATACATTTGCAAACATAGGCAGCACTGGCTCTTTGGCTGTAAATGGAGATGAGCACTGCACCCTAGAGTCAGATATGACTGAGTTTTGAGCAAGGGAGACCTTGAAACACTTGCAGGTACAAAACCTGATGTCAAATTTGAATACCAGTCAGGGATCTTCTGTTATTAGGTAAAGGTTGCCCTTACTCGAAAGCCAGTTGTTACCAACTCTAGGGTTCAGTGCTCATCTCTGTTTATAGCCAAAGAGCCAGTGGACTTGATCCACCAAAACTCACATTAAAATACCCACATTCAAAATAAATACAGATAAAATACACATTAAATACACATTCAAAATAAATACAGATAAAATACACATTAAAATACATATTAAATACAGATAAAATATGCATTAAAATAAATACACACTAAAATACACCCACCCACCCCACACCCAAAGGCGAGGCACTTACCCTGGGGAGCAGGCGGTAGGGAGGTTCAGGCTAGTGGCTGCTCTTCCTCCTCCCCACTCGGGAGGACAGCAAGTGGAGTGTCAGCTCCCAAGCAGCGCCATGACCATGCCTTAGTCCGAGGGCCTCAGCCATGAGGCTGCAGCTGCGGCTGCAGCGCCTCCAAGGAGGCTGCCGAGGGCCTCAGCAACAGCCACCTGTTCCTCCATGGCTGTGCGTGGCTGCCTGATGCTCTGTGCTACCACACTCCAAGCAGCAAATGGCTGCTTGGCTTGGCACACAGAGTGCTGTAGGCACGCATGCATGCTGGAGGTGTGCATGCTCAGTGGAGGAAACCGGATAAAAGATAACTTCCCGGGGTGGTTTCCCCCAAAAGTTGCTACCGGTCTGCATGGACACCGGGAAAAGTTACTATCGATCCTCATGGACCAGTGTGAACTGTCTCTTGTGCCCACCACTGTCTAAAATGTTTCTCATAATTAAATGAACTGCTACATGTGAATCTCAATGCCTCTGTTTCCTCCTCATGATAGCCTTTATACAATCTAAATCTTCAAACCAGACTGGTTCAACAGCTGATCAGAGAAGCTCTGACAAGTATTTATTTATTTATTGTCACATTTATACCCCAAGGCTGCTTACAATGTATTGTTCTCCCAACAAAAGACTGTTTTGTGTAAAATAGAAGACATGGCTATTCTGAATAATTTGCCTGGAAAAAATAGATGAGAATCAGAAGCACTTTTATCAATTCTGCTACCTTCCACTTGAAGAATCTTAGACCTACAGCTTTTCATATGTTAGAAAGAGTCACACAACCATTTTATTAGCTGTGTGTAGCAACTTTCCCTTACCATCTTTGAACCACGTTCTGGTGGACCCTTATATTCTGTATGGTTTATTGCATGAACACAACTCACAATTCCTGAAATGAAGCTGCTGTATGGGTGTTCTTTGTGACCTGAATATATTGCACCTTTCAAAGAAATATAAACTAACTGGAGCTCAATTGCCAGGGGATTATAAACTCCATGTCCAGACAGAGGATAAAATATCACCCAAAGTCACAAGTGAAGTAATATGTTGGTAGTATTAGGGAAGGAAGTGCTTTCCAATTCTTAGAAACTTTCATGCTTGAATAATGTTTCTTCTGTGTGATTTCTCAAACATTGCTCTCAGTCTGATTCAAAATACATCATTGTTCCCCTTGCAGTCCTACATCAGCTTCTCAATTTCATTGTTTATCTACTTTGTTCTTGTTTTTATTACTAAGAGAACTGAGACTTTACATACCACATCCTATTTATTTTTAAAAAAGTAAAAATAAAGGTCTGATTAAATGATTTTAGGCAGCTATCATATATCAGTTAAGAGGTTTATTTATAACCATGAAAGCTCTTGGAATTATACTGTGCTTAGTTGTGTTTCCATGGGAGAGGAAAGATTATTTTGACTCAGAAAGAACAATATATCCAAGGGAATGTTTTTATTAATATGGAAGGAAACAGTATTTCCAGTTTAACTCCTACATCGAAGACAAGGGATTCTACTGTATCAAAAGGTATTTTATTAAAATGGGTAGAAAAGATTACAAAATTCTCTGGGGCTTTCTGGAGCCCATCAGAATGAGTCCTTAAACATACAGTGTTCTACATGTTCAAGTAACAGTGTCAATAATGGATTTTGGTAAATTAAAATCAACAATGCTTAAATGGATTCTACAATGGCTGAAATATGCAGGGAGTGGGGCAAAATTATGTCCTGTGCATATTGCAGAAAAGCTTGTGGTCTGTAGGACTGCTGACATTACTCCAAAATAGGATCTTCCCACTTAATTCTGTTCATAACTTTATGGTGTAGTAAACCAAGCAACTGTTTCAGACTGTAGTCCTGAAACAAGTAATCTAATCAGACAAGGTATTTATCAACAAAGGACTTTTAAATATTCTTCCACTCCTAGAGAACGCACCCTCTGAACATTTGGTTGCTATGTGGCCTGGATGAAGGAGAGATTGTGGCTGCCTCCTTTGTTCATGAAGAGCAGGTTAGAGCAGGGGATGCTCTGGCATCCCTGCTTAGAGGTCTGGGGGCAGGGCGATAGGCATGTCTCTTTGCTGTTTTGCAGCAGCCTGCACACCCTCCCATTGGGTAGAGTGCTTCAGGGAATTTTTAATCCTATTTTCCTGATGGGTACATTGGAAGATTGATAGTTTTTCACCTATTCCATTCTGGCATTTGGGATTTTTTCATGGCTTAGGGATGTGGTTGGTTAAATAGGTCACATTTAGGTGGGTAGTGCTGGGTTATGGTGGTGGCAGTGAATACCTCAGGGTGACATTGGACGAGGTGAAACCTAGTTGCCTTGCACAATTTGGGCAAATCAATTGGGCATCTGGGGTACACCTCTTTGGTACATCCAATGTTTGTTCTTGGGAATGGAGTTGGAAGTGCCCACAGAGATGCCAACCTGACTTAGTGGGACTAGGTAGTAGCTGTCGAAGGTACAGTATAGCATTGCCCAGGGGCAAGGGGTTCGCCCTTCCATTCTGGAGAGGTGAGAAGATGTCTCCTGCTCCTGTATCAGGAATAGCACTATCCCTCTGCAGGTTAGGGAATTCTAATTAATTAATCAATGTGACCCAATGCCTTTTACCACAAATCTGTGCCCTGCCTCTTTAATGGGTAGGGGGATAAAGCAGATTCTGTAACTCAAGCTAAAGTTAGCCTTTATGAATAAATAATTGCTTGGCCACGAACCCTTAATGACTGTTTTGTAGACTAAAATGCATGCCTTGAATAAGGTCAAAGGGAACCATGATAAAATTGTCAAGATTAGCATAATTTAACATAATAATTAGTTATTTTTCCTGCATGATAAAGACGTTAAAGATATCCATGAACCATTTTTAGAATGCCAAACTGCATTTGATAAAATAACATTGAAGAGTACAGCCCAGAATGAACGATGACTCAGAGTACTATGTTGTTGTTGTGTTGAGCAAAGTACATCTGAAATCTGATGAGGATTGGCATTAATGCAGAAAAGGCCATGATGACTATGAAACAGTGTGTTGAATGTACATGCTTAGACTTTTTGTTGGTTAGGGCAATTCTGCAGCAGATTTTTAAAAGAACTCCACAAACATCTGGACATGGGGAGGAGGAAAATAACATTATACTTAAAAGATGAAGTTAATATTGGACTACAAAACTATAAATGGAAGGGAAAGTAGCTTTCTAACTCAGCTGTTTCCAATTTTCTTGAATATATCTTTTAGAACCAAAATTTTACAGAGAATGTTATACCATAAAAATCTTTACTCAAGCTAATTCTGCAAGTTTACTTGTATGAGTAAAGTTATAGAAGTGCTTCAGTTTGCATGATATAAAGATGCCAGTTGAATAGTCATTGTGTATCAGGCCATCTTCTAACAAGCACTGAGGCCTCAATGTGAAAACTCCATAGTATCTTCTACCACTTATTTTCTGCAAATTTCAGCATATCAGTGCAACACAAGAAAAATACACTTAAAAAGAAGGCTATTAAAGTTAATTGCCATGTAATAAATTATATTCTTGATCTCCTTGCCACCCATTGCTTTCCCTTTCATTACTCAGAACTGGATTCATATTTTGGAGACTCTGATTTATGCTTACTTTACATGACCTCATAGTTATATTTTTGAAACTATACTATTTCATTTTTTAAATCCAGGGGCTCCTCAAAATCTGAGACCCTATACCTTTTAGAGACCAAGTGCCCAAACAGAGGGGCGGGGCAAACTCTGTGCCGGGGGGAGGGAGGAAGCATTCCCATTGGGCTGCTGGGCAGAGGAGTAGACAAACTCTATGCTTGGGGGAGAGAGGAAGATATGGTACTCCCAGGGCTTTCTGTTGGGACACATGCCATCACCACAGCGCAGCGTTTGCCATGCCCCTCTGCCCAGGGCAAACTCTGTGCTGGGGTGATGGCGTGTCTCTCAACAGTAAGGCCTGGGAGTGCCACATCTGGCATGTGTGCTAATAAGTTCGCCATCATAGCCCTATACTGTAGCATACTTAGCTTTGGGGTAATTCTATCCATCTGTCTCTTGCATTGGTCGCATTGGTGGATGATCTCTGGAGAGAACGAGATGGAGGTCATCCGTCTGTCCTGGCTCTTCTTGACCTCTCAGCAGCCGTCGATACCGTCGACCACGGTATCCTTCTGGGAAGGCTCCAAGGATTGGGGATCCAGGGCACTGTGTTGGCCTGGTTTTCCTCATTTCTGAGGGGCAGGACCCAGTCGGTGTGGCTGGAGAATGAGAAGTCCAGCCCTAGGTCCCTTCAAAAGGGGTGCCTCAGGGCTCGGTACTCTCACCTCTTCTATTTAACATCTACATGAAGCCACTGGGTGAGATCATCCGTTCCCACGGGGTGAGGTATCACCAATATGCAAATGATACCCAGCTGTACATCTTGGCCCGTGGGGACCCAAGTGGTGCAGTGGAAGTCCTTTCCAGGTGCCTGGAGGCTGTCAAGGTCTGGATGGGGGACAACAGGCTACAACTGAATCCCGACAAGACTGAGTGCCTATGGGTAAGGGGTCCTGCGCTATCTCAGGAGTTACCAGCTTTGGTTCTGGATGGGGCAGCTTTGCCCCAAACAGACGCGGTGCGTAAACTGGGGGTCCTCTTGGACTCACGACTACTGCTCGAAGAGCAGGTGGCAGCTGTGGCCAGGAGGGCTTTTGCACAACTTCGTGTAATACACCAGTTACGCCCACTCCTAGATCGGGACTCTTTGCTCATGATCACACATGCTTTGGTCACCTCCAGACTTGATTACTGTAATGCGCTCTACATGGGGCTGTCCTTGGTGACCATTCGGAAGCTGCAGCTGGTCCAGAATGCAGCGGCTCGGGTAGTGATGGGGTGCGGGTGTTATGCTCGTGCCTCACCACTGCTTCAGGAGCTGCACTGGTTGCCAAAATGTCTCTGGGTGCAATTCAAGGTGCTGGTCATTACCTTTAAAGCCCTATATGGTAGTGGGCCAGGATACTTAAGAGACCGCGTCACCCCAAAAACATCTGTCCGTCCCACCAGGGCAGATCAGAGAAGCTCTCTTGTCATTCCATCGGCTAGAGAGGCGCATCTCTCTAGCACCAGGAGGAGGGCCTTCTCCGTGTCCGCCTCAGCCCTTTGGAACCTCCTGCCAACTGAGTTACATCTACAGACAGAGCTCCTGCCCTTTCGGAAGGGGATAAAAACCTGGCTGGCAGGTCAGGTGTGGGGCTCCAGGAATGTGGGGTCCCATGCTGGGTGGCTGAGCTGATGGGACAGCCACCCCTCTCACTGTTTTAAACTTTTAAACTTTTTAAATTTTTAAATCTTTTTTAGTATTTTGTAAATTACAGTTTAATTTCTTTTTAAATTAATTTTAAACCAAATTGCTGAATTTGTAGGGGTATAGTGGGATTGTTTAGTTTGTTTTGCACTCATGTGGGATTTTGTATTGTTTAGTTTGTTTTGCACTCATGTTGTAAGCCGCCTAGAGTCAGGTTCGCCTGATTGGGGCGGGATAATAAATCTAAATAAATTAAATAAATAAATAAATAATGGTATAATATTGTAATTTTGTTCTTCGTTGGGTTGTACTTAGTGTGCTGGATCAAAGCTGGCAGATCAGTAGCATCCCATTATTTGAGGTATGAGGAAGAAGCCGGAGACTTGGTGCAACCCTATTTTACACCTCAAAATAAATTGTGGTGGTTATTTTAGTTTAACATCCTAATTCCAAATCAGCTTCAAGCCACAGAATCTCTGTGTACATCATTACAAAATGGAGTGCAAGTGGCTTTTTTGCTATGGCATCCTGATTGAAAATCAGTGGGGGTAGTTAACACCACGCAGGAGCCTGGAAGAACATGACCAAGCGATGCAGTGAACAAAAATGGAACTGAAAGGATGTGTGGGACCCTGGTGCTAGATATGCTGGGACTGAAGCTTTTCTGTATAGAAAAACTAAGCTTGGAAGAACCAGCTATCACACATGTGCAAGCAAACCCATTAGTATGGATGTTCATGGATCATGAAGAAGAACCATTGTTCTCTAAGTGGCCATGATGTCTGTAAGATCTTGAGAACTGTAGTCCATGTCCAAAATAGGCTGTCTGGAGAGCTCAGTGAATTGGAGTGCCTGACTGTAGAGACAGAAGATGGGAGTTTGATTCTCCATTCTGCTTTGTAAAGAAATGGCAGCCTAAGAAAGCTTATGGTACCTTCAAAATAAGGAATCACATAAATCAGAACTGACTTAATGACACAGATTAAGTATTGCTAATTATTCCAAACAAACAAAAAATTCAAAGCTATGTTCCACAGTAATATGATTACAGTGATTATAAGAACTGTGATGTTCTAGTTCCATGGAAACGGGTGGAAATTACTTCAGCCAAAATAGCTTAAACACAACATTTTAGTTTTTAATTCACTTCCTTGGATTGAATGACCTCAGCCTGAGATTTACTCAGCCAGCAACCAAGCAGTTAGGATGAAATGTGCCAGCTGTTGTAATAAAACAACACTACAACACTACAACACACATATCTCATCAGTATTGTATGTAGGTAGGCTCTGGTGTTTATAAATATTAAAAAATATTAAGAGACCCCGTCACCCTAAGAACATCTGTCTGTCCCACCAGGGCGGATCGGAGGGGCTCTCTTGTTAGTCCATCGGCTAGGGAGGCTCGCCTCGCTAGCACTAGGAAGAGGGCCTTCTCTGTGTTCGCCCCTCCCAACTGAGCTGCGCCTGCAGACAGAGCTCCTGCCCTTCCGGAAGAGCTTAAAAACCTGGCTGGCAGGACAAGTGTGGGGATCCAGGAATGGGGGATCCCATGTGGAGTGGCTAGTCTAGAGATAATCCACCCTTTCTTATCATACCCCCGATACTGTTTTAATTTTTAATTTTAAATTTTTTAAAAATATTGATATGTTTTTAATCTGTGCTGTAAGCCGCCCAGAGTCGGGCTTGCCTGATTGGGGTGGGATAGCAAATATGAATAGTAAAGTAAAGTAAAGTAAAAAGTAAAAAGAATAGCAGAAATGTTGTATTGTGATCTAGTTGGATTGTCTGACAGGGTGAGATTTGGAAACTGTTCACAGCTCAATTCACTTTTAAAAAAGTATTGTGGGGCAGAAAGTAATGATATTCAGATGTCCTATGCTTTTAATCTCTGGAGTTGAGTTTCATCCCAGCAGGTTCAAAGATGACTCAGCATTATATCCTTCTGAGTTTGGTAAAAATGAGTACTCATTTTGGAGGCAAAATGTTAATTACTTTGTGTGGAAATACATACATTTAATTAATATTGTTATTGCTATTTGGCTGAAAGCCAATCTACAGTTACACATGTTTGTTGATTTAAATGGTATTTAAGTGTGTGATCAGGACTCCAACCAAGATGCGGCATATAGTACTGTATAATAGTCCTGGTCATGTGACAGGCCGAGTGGCTTCAGTTTAACTATTTGTTATATGAACTCCCTCTATTATTAATTTCCTATTCTACTGAGCATAATGTCACCAACTGATGGGTAGGTTTTCATATGGCCATTTTCTTCATGAAGCTTGTTCTGAAACATTTTGATTTGAAAATGTGATGTTCACAACAATTTAGCTCAATGTTATTCTCTTGGATAACAGTGAGGATCATCATCATATTATAGTATCTCTGATTTATTTTTTTAGGATATCCTGATATTTTGTAATTGCAATTGTTACTAGAGAGAGAGAGAGAGAGAGATGTATTTTGATATATTTTGTGATATTATTCCTGCTATGTGATATTGGTAATTTACTATGTGATATTTGTAACTGCTTTTATGCTATGGAATGTGCTATGTAATTGTAACTGTTTCTTCTGTAAGCCACCCAGAGTCGCTGTGCGAGTTGGGCGGCATATAAGTCGAAATACAAATACAAAAATCATCATCATCATCACAGCAGCAGCAGCAGCAGCAGCAACAGCAAGTATTACAATGACCTTGATGGTTTTGAATATGCATCTATATATTTATTTCTTTATTGAAATTTAGATTGACATTTATTTACTACTGTTTGTATATTGCAAATGCATGTCGTCATGTCAGTTCTGACTTACAGTAAACTGATCCTTTCCAGCATTTTCTAGGTAAAGAAAACACATAACTGATTCATCATTTTGGCTCTTCTCACAGGAGGCACAATGAGGAATCAAATTCCCACTCTCTGGTCTTGTAGCCAGATACTTAAACCAATGAACCATCCATCCTGCTTTATTTTAAACTACATGTTTCCCAACAAATTTATGCAGTGTATACAGTTATTCCTTTCCCCTCCGTTTAGCCCTAAAACAACCCTGCAAGGGGTTCAGACTGAAAGAGGAGGACTACCACAAGGTCACCTTGTGAATTTTATGAATCTGTGGGAGATCTGAACTGGCATCTCTTGTTGTATTGGAGCTCTGCCTATGTGGGGACAATCTTCAAACAATGCCCCCCAGACTTTGTATTCTTAAATGTCTCTTGATTAAGAGAGAACACAGCCATAATGATCATACTAAATATTGCCTACGTTGGCACAAGGAAATTATGTCACCCAGTAGGTGTAGCTGGTAATTAAAGAGTTCCTGTTTCCATCTGCTGCACTGCAGGCACAGCTTGTATTCAACTAATCACACTGCACACAAGACATATGAGTCCTGAGATAGAAGCAGGAACTCTTTAATTACTGTACTTGCAAGGTCCCTCTGCCTGGTAGGGTCAGATTGCTACTGACAGGAAAGTTCCTACTTCCATGTTGGGGCTCACACAGCTTGTGTGCAGTGAGACTGATTGTGAATATTGTGCACGAACCATGTAAACCTCAGGATTATAACAAGAAATTTGCAATTGCTAGCAACAACTCCTGCCAAATGACATCTTCCTACCTCGGCATAATTTACTCAACAGGATTTTGAGCTTTAATATGAAAAGCATAAATTTCAGCCAAAAGTAAATTAAGTTGTTCCCTTTCTGGTAGCAAAGATTCCAGTTCATGGAGAATGTTATTGATTTTGATGTTAGTTCCTGTTGCTGCCTTTGAAGAAAGGACATTTTGGACATCTCTCATTCATAGGGTCACCTTAATTTGGAGGCCACTTGATAGCATGTCCCTGTATCAACAGCAATGAATGCAAAAGTGTGACTGATAAGAGTATGGGAAGGAGAATGAACAGGCAGCTACTCTAGAATAGGGATTCTCATCCTTTTAAGCTTGGGGCCGAGTCACACTCCCTCAGACAGCTTTGGGGGCCAGATAGCCATTTTGCCCTTCCTCCACCACATGGCACTTACTGGTGTGGTGGAGGCAGGAGGCACCACATGAAATAGTGCTGTGGACCACTTCTGGGCCACAGGTTGAGAATCCCTGCTCTAAAATAATCAAATCTGATTAAAAGTACCTATTTCTCCCTCTGCCCACCTGCCAAAAGCACCCCATTCAGTGGTGGTATTAAGCAGGTTTTCACCAGTTCACCAGAACCGGCAGCGAAAATTTTGGCTCACCCCGCCCATCCAAGTTTTGAAATAAAGTCCTAATTCAGGTGCAACACAGGGCTTTCCCCCTGGCTATGCCCACCATACCATGCTCACAGAGTAGGTAGTAAAAATTTTTGAATCCCACCACTGGGCCTCTTGCTGTCTTCAGCAAGACGAATAAATAAATAAATAAATAAAATTTATCATGGTTTTCAAGAGGATGAAAATTACTATGGAACACAGGAAGCCTCTGGTATGTTTTGACAAGTTCAGTGGCAGCTGTGGTGCCCATTGTGGTTGGTGGGGCAGGGGCACACCAGTCAGTTTTGGGCATGGCTGAAGCATGAGTAAGTACTCATAGATACACATAGAGAGCAGCCAGGTAGATAGTCTCATTTACATGCTTGTGTGCAAAAGTCTTCTGAGGATAGCCTAAGTCTGAGGGGAGGCAGTGTCCTTCTAGTCTTAATGAAGGAACCACTGCTAGCAAAGTTGTCAGTGTTGTGATAAGATGATGTAAAAAACAAAAGAAAAAAAAGCAAAAACTTACCCAGTGCATTCAGTTATGATGTTAGTTCATCTAAGGTTTTTGCTTTCTTCATTTTATGGATTTCCCCCCTGTAATATTCCTCACTCAATACAAACTTTGCTTCAGTTTTCTGATGCCTCTGTGCAGTGGTGGGCAGCCAAAAATTTTACTACCACACTGTGGGCAGGGGCGATGTCATGGGGAGAGCTGACGTCATGATGTCGTGATGTCATGGGGGGAGCCAAAATAAAATAAAATAAAATAAAATAAAATAAAATGAAGAAGCAATATACATAAAAGTAAAATAAAAACACACTAGATAAAATACCACCACCCCAAAACACAAAGAAAACAAACCCTAGTTCCTTACCTTTGCTGGGGTTGGGGACTCAGGGAGCAGCAGGTAGGTGGTAGCAGCGTGGTGGTGTGTCAGTGCGGCCTAGCCTGGCCTAGCCTGGCCTGGACTAGCCAGGCCTGGCAGTGCCGCCGTGAGAGCAGTGTTGGTTGTCGGTGGTGAAGGAAAGGCTGCCGCTGCCATTCCAAGGATGCCACTGTGCACTTTCTGGGCAGCTGAAAATGGCTGCTCAGAAGTGCGCATGCGTCAAAATACTATTTGATGCATGCACACTTCTATTTTTCAGTGCGCATGCATCAAATGGTGTTTTGATGCATACACACTTCCGAGCAGCCATTTTGGGCTGCCCGGAAAAGGAATCCGGAGGGTGGCTGGAGAGGTGACCGAATCGGTTGCCCGGGGGTTTACTACCCCCTCCGGCAAACCCCTCCAGATTTCTGCTACCGGTTCAGCCGAACCGGTCCGAACCAGTAGCAGACCACCACTGCCTTTGTGTATTACATTAATGTCAAATTCATGGTTCCAAGTATTGCCCACACCCATTTGTACATTCATAAACATCACTGAATGTAATGCTAAGGCTCTGCTATGCAAATGCATTTTCTTATGCTGCTTTACTCATTCTCCCTCCCCCCCCCCCAAATAAAATCCCCATGGAACTCCTTGTTTTTACAATGCACATGACCTTAGCTCTGCTTTTCCTTTGCATCCCAATTGGCTTCTCAAAATAATGCTGCAAGAGGCAATGAAATCCCTTCCTTGCATATTAGGACTTTGTAGCATGAAAATTTCTTGAACATCTCCATTGTAAATTACAAATAAATCTAGAAGATGGTGGTAGTGGTGATGATAAAGCACTGCAATGCCTGTAAATTATGAGCTAATAAGTTTCAAATATTGAGCATAGCTATTTACTCTGCAGTGCAATAAAGAATATCGTTACTATGGCAACTACTACATCAGATGTGTATGCAACTTTAACTTCAGAGATTTCTTTCTTTCTTTCTTTCTTTCTTTCTTTCTTTCTTTCTTTCTTTCTTTCTTTCTTTCTTTCTTTCTTTCTTTCTTTCTTTCTTTCTAAAAGACACTTAGTAATATGGCATTTTAAACATGTTTTAAATGACATTTTAAAGCAGTGACAAAAGGCTAACTGTGATGTGAAGAAAGGGAGAGTGAAAAGAGAAAATGGCTAAGACTTTTCTCTCCCCATACTATTTTCATCTCAAATAGATATCAGGATTTAGTGAGTCTTATATAACAAAGAATATATCTTGATGGTCTCCTGGGGAAACTTACTGCAGAATTCCAATGGATACTTGCCTTCTCAAGCCTAAGGAGCTTTTGATATTGGTGTAAAATCAACCCTTGAATACTTAAAAAAAGAGGAAGATTCTGGTCAAAAGGATATGCATGTCAAAAGTAAAGACAGGAAACTGTCCAGATCATGGTGCAGAGGTTACCTAAGCATGCCGGATTAAATCACAAAAATGTTGTATATTCCCAAATAAAAACAAAGCCAAAAGTCAAGACTTAAACAATACAGAATGGTGAAGTCAAGTGGCATGGTTGAAAAGATTTCTAAGGACAGAGTCAGTCTCTGGAAAATTAGGGAACTATACATGTGACACTAATTAAACGGGACAAAAGAGCCAAGAGACAATGTGATGAATCTGGAACACTAAGAGCGAATTTGAGTCCCACCCCCCACCCCCAATAGTTTTGAAGAGAAACTAGCAGAGAAATCCTAAACCACAGATCTAGTGGCGAGAAGTGTGTGTGTGTGTGTGTGTGTGTATTTGTCTTGCTCGGTGTCTCTTCATAGAGACCTATAGAATGGTGGGGGGAGGGGGCTGTTGTGAGCAAGAATGAAACATGCTGGCAGAAGCCCTGTTCATCACAAAAACAACCACTAGCATCTGGAGTTTCTAACATATGTCTGTCCAGTGTTGGCTTGGCTGCCTCTAAATGAAAGAGATCCCACCATTCATCCAGGTAATTATGGAACATCTCTTCCATTCACAAGTTGTTCCTATTTCCACTGGCTTAGCAAATCCTTTCCTCCTTCTACAAGGTAGCTATTCATATATTCCAAAAAGTGCACGCATGTCAAACTACATCTCAGTGTTTTCATCTCCAGGTCAGAATATACCTTATTCCTTTTAATTTTCCTCATAGGATGCATGTTTCACATCACTGATTTTACCCTGCTTCTTGCTCCCCTCTGATGGTGCTTCTGTTTGCTTGGTTCCTTCGTAAAGTCCAGAGCCCAGCATTGAGCACAGTGTTCTTGGAAAGGTCTGACTGGTAAGTAATCAAATGGAGTTGTTACTACTACTCTTTGGGAAATTATGGTTCAGTTGATTTAGTTTGAAATTGTAATAGGTTTTTTTAAGCCATTGCATACTGGTGACTTATATTTAGCTTGGGATTTCCAACAAGTCTAAGATCTTTTGCATATAAGATCCTGCCACCGCTATTTCCCCCATAGTAACGATGCAACATCTTCTAGCTTTACACTAAACTATATAAACCTCAACATTGCAATTAGAGGGCAGATTTCAGTGGTGGGAGGCAACAGTTTCGCAACTCCCCCCCCCCCCCAGGCAAGGGGAGGGAAGCAAATTGGGTGGCCTTTGGGCAGGGGTGGTGGTGGCAAAATTGGGTGGCCTTTGGGCAGGGGGAGCAAAATTGGGTGGCCACGCCCACCTCCCTGTCCTGCCCAGGCTAACACAGTTACCATTTAAAAAGTTTTATTCTGTGCAAGCATGTCAGAGAGTGAACAAAACAAAAAGACTAAAACATTGTGGCACCTTAAAGACTAACTGCTGTATTTTAATGTGAGTTTTGGTGGATCAAGTCCACTGGCTCTTTGGCTATAAACAGAGATGAGCACTGAACCCTAGAGTTGGTAACAACTGGCTTTCAAGTAAGGGCAACCTTTACCTAATAACAGAAGATCCCTGACTGGTATTCAAATTTGACATCAGGTTTTGTCCCTGCAAGTGATTCAAGGTCTCCCTTGCTCAAAAGCCAGTTGTATCTGACTCTAGGGTGCAGTGCTCATCTCCATTTACAGCCAAAGAGCCAGTGCTGCCTGTGTTTGCAGATGTATACATGGCCATATGGCAGGCATGACTAGATCGCCCAGGACATAGGCTCTCTCCATGAAGTAGGTTCTGCCCATGACGTAGGCTGTGCCCACAGTGTGGTAGCGAAATTTTTTGCTGCCCACCACTGGAAAATTTCTTAAGAGTTATGAGTTTTTTGTTTATTCTACGAAAATATTTACACCACAAATTGCAAAATTGATTGCTTTTGTTTATTTATTAGACATCAGGAGGCTTGCAACACTGTACAAGTTGATTGTGAAGATGTTATTTTGAAAGAGTATATTAAGAGTTTTTAGAGGCATTTTGTCAGAAAATCTTCAGGGGATATATCATCCTCTTATCAATCCTAAGAGGAAGAAAGAAAGAAATATTTGGATTTGTTTTCCATATTTTCAAAATCTATCAGGGATGCAACATCAGAATTAGACCCCAGATGGAACCAGATGGTATTTCCCTGCATTTTTCTGCCTTAGTCACTAGGACAATGCACTAATAATATGCAACACAACAAGCTGCTTAAGTAATTTGATCAATAATAATATACAATAAGAGCAAGCTGGATACTGATAATGTATTTTACAAATGTTCCATTATTTTTAAGGGATAATAATAATAATAATAATCTCATGTCAGAAATTATTCTGTGTTGAAAGGAGTTTTGCTGGAGAAACTCCTCAAGGGATGCCCAAATGAGGCTCCATTCATGTCCCCAAGATCTTTTCCCATCAAAGTGGTCCCTATTTATCTACTTGCAATTTCTTGCTTTTGAACTGCTAGGTTGGCAAGAGCTGGGGCAGAGACGGGTGCTCAAACCACCAGGCAGTACCTGGGTCTCGAACTGTTGACTTGCCGGCCTTCCAGCTAACAGGAAGAGCTTTTTAACTGCTGAGCCACAGCAGCCCCTTATTTTGAAGGAATGACATCTTATATTTATAATTGTGAACTTGCCTCCTTGGGCTACTGGTTCTCAAAAACAAAACAAAAACCCATCAATGGATGCTTTCAAGGCCCTATTCTCTTCCTTTCAGATCATAATTAGGAGCTTTATCTACTGATTTCACGGGCAGAAGTTTTATCAGATGACACCTTAGTAACACTCAGGAAGACTTATTAAGTTGCAATTTAGAGTTGGAATTAATGAAAGAGGGATGGAATTAATGAAAGAGAAAAGTGCTAATATTTTAAAGGATTTCATTCTCTTTCTGTCTCTGTTTCTCTGTCTGTTATTATCTTAGGTTATTCTTCACACCTGATATGTGTGAAACAGCACCTGTGCTATGAATACACAGCTCAGTACCTTCTTTTTATCTTTATAATAAAACAGAGGTAAGAACAGTAGAGAAATTTGCATGTGTGAGAGATTCCAATGTAGTTACACAATAATTTCACTATGGAACTAGTTCAAGTACAATTATTTTTGGCACAACAGAAGGGCAAATGATTCAAAGAGAGAAAGTGCACAGACAAAAACAACAGATGGGAACCTTTTTTTGTTTTGAACGAGTAATTATATTTAACGGAACTGAATATTCTAATGAGAGAGTAATTTTATTAAAGATTAGAGTTATATGGCAATGGATGTAGATTGTCATAGCTAGGAAAACATATTTGAGGTATGAGTAATTTCTGTATTTTTCAAAATCACTAATATTATATCCAGGGATTTTCAAATATAAAAAGGAATGTATACTTTTATTTATTCATAGGCTGCCATTTGGCCATTATGTGCTTGATGTGTGTGCATAACAAATATTAAGACAATCTGAACAATAAACAATAACATTTCCAAAACAGTAAAATCAGCTATGAGACTCTGCTGAAAAAGTGGAACATACAAAATAAATAAATAAATAAATGAAAATTTGGCTTGGGACAAAGCCCAAGCAATAAAGGAGCTTTTATACCCTCCTTAAGGATGGTATTTCACAACAATGGTGCTTGTAGAGAAAAAGTCTAAAAAGATGGTTCCAGAGAAAAGAGCCTCATATAAGGATCAATTTCTGACATGAAATTATTATTATTATCTCCTATCTCACAGGTGGTTATAGGAAGTGCTTTATCATTTAGTCCCTCACCAACTAGAGATCACCTACTTCAGTGATGGACAACCTTGGCACTCCAGGTGTTCTTGGACTACAATTTCCAGAAGCCCAAGTCAACACATCTGCTGATCAGGGGCTTCTGGGAATTGAAGTTCAAGAACACCTGGAGTGCCAAGATCACTGACCTAGTCTAGTGGCGGGCAGCAATTTTTTTTTGCTACCACACCATGGGCGGAGCCTACATCATGGGCAGAGCCTATGTCATGGGTGGATCCTACATCATGGGCGATCTAGCCATGCCTGCCATATGGTCATGTATACATCTGCAAACATAGGCAGCACTGGCTCTTTGGCTGTAAATGGAGATGAGCACTGCACTCCAGAGTCAGATATGACTGGCTTTTGAGCAGGGGAGACCTTGAACCACTTGCAGGGACAAAACCTGACATCAAATTTTAATATCAATCAGACATCTTCTGTTATTAGGTAAAGGTTGCCCTTGCTTGAAAGCCAGTTGTTACCAACTCAAGGGTTCAGTGCTCATCTCTGTTTATAGCCAAAGAGCCAGTGGACTTGATCCACAAAAGCTCACATTAAAATACAGTAGTTAGTCTTTAAGGTGCCACAACATTTTTGTCTTTTTGTTTTGTTCACTCTCTGACATGCTTGCACAGAATAAAACTTTTTAAATGGTAGCTGTGTTAGCCTGGGCAAGACAGGGAGGTGGGCGTGGGCACCTAATTTCGCTCCCCCTGCCCGAAGGCCACCCAATTTTGCTCCCCCCATACCTTTATTAAAGGTATGACTAAAACATGGTTGTAGTTTGAAGCCCACTCTTTTGCCTTTGGTTCCATTCATCATTCACTGGAACTGCATTAAATCATCAAACCAAAAGAGAGGCCGAATCCTTGAAATATATAGGAACTGTGTCTATAAACTGCAGTGGATCATAAGTCCTCCACCAGCTCCTACCCCCAATGTGATTCTTACTTTTCTGAACTCACAATCCTCCCCACTCCCTAACTTATCATATTTTGGCAATCTCTTAACTGTTTGTATAGCAGTGGCTTAATAGAAAGATATGGAAAATTAAAAATTATTTTGGAAAATGTGACTGGCTGGGGAAGCTGCAAAGTAATGAAGAGATGAAATATATAATCAAAAGAAATTGTAGCAGGTCCAAGAATTAGGCTAAAAAATAGAAGGCTCTTTCATGAAGAAATAAAACATCTGGAAAATGCAGCATCATTTTCACATTTCTCCGGTGAAGTTGGTCAACATACTGCCCTCTTTCAAGGCTTCTACAGGGATTCCAGGAAATAAGTTACTGTATGTCAAAAGCACCTGTAGCAGAACTTTTGTAACTTCTTTCTCTTTATTGTACCTACTTACGTGCCATCTTTTTCATTGCATAAGTTTCCTCTGAGCAGGCACTTTGCATAAGCCCATATTTTAGATGCTTCTATTTGTTATATGGTAGCCTGTGTTAAGGTCCATGATTTCATGCTATACATAGATTTGACAATATATGGCACTGTAGAATACATCATATACTCTGTTATCTAATAAAAGTCTGCTGAAATGGTCCAAAGGAGCTTTCTTAAGATTAAGGACGAACTGTACTACAACAACAAATTAAAATTGGTTTTGAGAATGTGCTATGCAAACCTCATTTGTACATAAAAATATGTGAAATCCAAAATTTTGCTTGTATAACATCCCTTCATACAGACTTTAGCAAAGATTACATACTCAACTTGGCTACATGTTGCTGTCTTCTGGACAGTGGTCTTAGCTGGACATGATTTTGGTTCAAGTGTGCAGTGGTGCTAGGGACAAGCTTGAGTGCTGTCAAGAGAAGCAAGGACAGAATAAGCACACTCAGATTCTATTTCTGTCTAACCATATGTAAACAAAACCAAAGTGAGGTTCCAATATGGCAAAAGAAAATCTCTTTTTCTGGAAAATTAGGATTACCTGTATCTGAAGCCAAATCTGAAAGCAAATCCCACACTGATATTTCCTTTGAACCTTTGGCTGCATCCACCAAAGATCAGGCATGAGTTGAATGCTAAGATTATGGTACATATGAAATTTGTGGGCTTGTAGATATCTCTGTGCTTTACAACAAAGGGTCCCCAACGTTTTTTGCATCATGGATCAGTTTCATGCTAAACAATTTTTCCACAGGTATCACAATGCACAGGGTGGAGCCCCACCGTAGTTAAGCAATGTGGAGGAGGAGCCTGGCCACCTGCCTATCTGCTGTATCTGAAACCCGTGCTCTCACTCCATTTGCCAGGCAGACCCGGTGGAGCACATTGAGGCCAGAAGGCTGCCATTGGGGCTCCCAGTGCCACCCACCCCCACAGCCTGGTTCAGGACAGCCCATGGCCCGGTACTGGTCCAGAGGCCAGTGGTTGGGGACTCCTGCTTTTAATGTTTCAAACCATTTTTCAACTCTGACTCTGTGATTTAAATCTAAGTTGGAGAATTTTAGTTTTTCCTCCCAACTGTACCTGTCAGATCTTTTCTGATCCTCAAACCGCATCTTTGTGAGACTTCACATTCCCAAATACTGTATCTATAAATTTTTCTTAAAGGCTTATTGTGAAGGTGGGGCCACTGGTTGGGTAAAAGAGAAAGGGAGCCTTCATTTCCCCCTTTCTCTCCCAGTGCTATATATGTTTCCTTGACAGAATTGCATTTCCCATGAGCCACCAAGGTGCTACAAGGTATTTCTCTCTAATGGAGAAGAAAAGCTAGGTAATTTGTAAATCCATCTAGCATGAGCAGTGATGATGGAAACCTTATCCCTCTCTATTCATTTATCTAACATACAGTACTTTACTTTGACCCATAATGTTGTCTTTTGTCAAACCATTTTGCATACCAGCCAGTAAAACAAATTAGTTTAGTAAGGAAATTTGTCACAAGATATTCTTCATTTACTACCTCACTAAGATGAGTTGAGGCAATAATAGTCTCTTCAGAAACACATTGTGCTGAACAAATTTCTAAAACATTTGGAAGATTAAAGCCTAGTAAGCTATAATTATATGCACTGTGCAGAGAGCAAAGATGAACAGGAACAAAAGGACTATTAAAGCTCAACAATAAAAGAAATTTAAGAACATATGATGACTGCAATATGACCAACTTTAGTTCAAAAATTATCAGCAGAGTGTAAGTTACTGTCAGATAAATATGAGTTCTTTTTACAATATAACTTTTTAAAATAATTACATTTAGAAGTATAAAGCCAAAGCCAATGCTTTTGATATGCTAGTGCTTTTCTTTTATACTAGAAGGAAAAAAATTCTCTTCCATTTTAGAATGAAGCTACATGCATAACAATGAACTTATCTTGAAATGTTTTTCCCTGGGAAAATTCAAAGTGTGGTTGGCCTGGCTCATAGATGCTTGAGGAATCTGCTTGTTTGAAAATTTTCTTTATTTATTTTGAATTTGCCAAGTTCACATCTCCTGGAAATGAACCTGGACTAAGCCCAGATTTTCATCCAGAAATGTGTGTTTTTCAGGACTTGTGTCTTATTCCATAGAACAGGAACATATGCACATCAGAAAAGTGTGGACCTTTTAAAAATGCATGCAAACAACCTAAAGTTAGTGTGCAGATGTGTATGAAAATGCACACTTTTTTAAAAAAAGAAGCACACTCTCCCAAAAAGACCATCATTTCCTTATTTCCTTCTTGAAAAATTGCACAAGACCAGCAAAAAAAATGCACTTGAAGGAAAATGTCTACCATATCTAATACATTGTAAAATTGGCAGATGAGGAAAGAAACTATGAGCCATTAGGAATTTGCTAACTGGATTCAGATTTTCGAAGATGGAAAAGAGACAAGGAATACTGTACCAAAAAGGAAGTGAGAAATGAAAGATCATTAGGGGATATGAAGTTTACTGTGACACATTGATGGCATTTGGAGATCACTTTTCCTGTCAACTGTTAAAGAATACATGTGGAAATTTGCCTTGAATAAAGGATTAATGCTCAAAACAAAACTTAACACTGTAGATTTTTTTCTTAGCGCAAATGTAAGAGGAGGTGATACCTTTAGAAGACCACTTAAAAATCAATTAATCAAAAAGCTTTCATGGTTGAAATATTACATCTTCAAGCACTGCACCAATTCCTTTTTGTTAGTACCGTACATAACTTCTGTCTGGCCAGGCTACCCTGCTATGGTAATAGAGTAGAACATAATGCCAGCGACTTAACACTGAGTGTCAGGTGGTGGTAACTAACCTGAAAACCCTGACACTAACAGCCTTGGGTGCCGAAGTCCACATGGAAGGGTGATGGTCCCCAACTCGAATCCATTTGATGAAGGGCAGCCTGGGGCTGATGGGGACTTTGTGTGTCAAAAGGGGCTCATTACCAGAAAGTGACTTGAGGAATTGGATCAGTGGTACAGGTGTCATGCTGCGATGTGGAAGGCAAATGGAAGGCCATGGGATTCTTAGGACAGTCTTCATTGCTGATCACCATGATGATCGCCTATATTTGGAATCAGAACTAAGATACAGTACAGAGAAGAAATCTGTGAGTATTCCTGAGTGCACATGAGTCCCTGAAGTTACCCCACAGACTACACAGTTATTTTGTGTCACACATTTGTGTGGACCATTTTTGCCATTCTTCTTCTTTCATGTCTGGATCAAACTTTAAACTGCCAAAATGAAGCCACCTTCATTTAAAGCTTAAATTGTTTCTTAGACCCAACTAGAGACCCACTAAATCAGAAGTACCCACACTTTTTGGTCCACGGGCCAGTCACATGGTTCAGGGGGCCAGTCACTATGGCCCATGGGCTGGATCTGGCCCCCGATGCCAATTCATCCAGCCTGCGAAGCCCTCATTGTTCCCGAAAGCAGAAGTAAAACGCACCATATGGGTGTGTTTTATTTCCACTTCTGGGAGCAACGAGGGCTTTGTGGCCCAGTTGAATTGGCATCGGGGGCCAGATCCAGCCCACAGGCTGTAGCTTGGGCATCCCTGCACTAAATTAATGGAACTTGGTAAGGCAGTGGTGGTAGGATGGGAAGAAGTGAAATCCCACATTCAGCAGCACAAACCAAATTCAAAAGACAGGATTCAACATACAGGGGTTCAAAGCCAGAATTTTAAGTAAATAATTATTCAAATCATCCTCTCTTAGGACAGGCAAATTTGTCAGTTTCTTTTTCTTCCACATTCAGTTTAAAATCTCAAGTTCTTTCCATCAAATTTATGAAGAAACATTTAAAAACTTGTATCAAAAAGGGGTTCATTCTATCATAATAAGATGACAACAAAGAAGCAAATGAAATTCTTATCCCTCCCAATTGAACCGTTTCCTAATCCCAGATTTTGTGAAGAGTACAGTGACATAGGGGAGGTTGAAAACCTCAGCCATATTCTCCTTTAATGTTATTCCATGCTCATTGAGTTCCTTCCTAATTTTATCCATTCAGTTAATTTATTTATGATTAAAGTGAAACAATTTCCCCACTTAAATCTGCATTAATTCTTCCACCTCGTAAAGATAAAGGTCACCCTGCCTCAAGAGCCAGTCATATCCAACTCTAGGGTTCAGTGCTCATCTCTGTTTATAGCCAAAGAGTCAGCACTGTCTGCATCTGCAGACGTTTCCATGGACATGTGGCAGGCATGCCTCAATAGCACAGAATGCTGTTTACCTTTCCACCAAAGTGATCCCTATTTATCTTCTTGCAATTACAGTACAGTCAAACCTTGCATAAAGAGCATTTCGCTTAAAGAGTAACTCGCTTAAAGAGCAGAATTTTCTCAGAATGTTCGCTTCGCTTAACAAATAAAACCAACCAAAAACTCGCTTAACAAATCGGGGCACACAATCCCCCCCCCCACAACTGGTCATTTACAATGGGTGTTTCACTTAAAGAGCAAACTCGCTTAAAGAGCAATCCTGTGGAACGCATTATGCTCTTTAAGCGAGGTACAACTGTACTTGCTTTAAACTGCTAGGTTGACAGGAGCTGGGACAGAGATGGGAGCTCACTCTGTCATGCAGTACTTGTGAATCGAACTCTGACCTTCCACTCAGCAAGTTCAGCAGTCTTAACCACTTGAGGCACCACAGTCCCCCTCCACCTCTTGCTCAGAGCTAAAACACCAGTGGCAAACATTTCTTTTCCCTTTTCCTTCAGTAACTGATGGAAATTTACGAACCCTTCCAGAGCAATGCCCTTGCAGTTGTAACAACATTTCTCCAGGTAATGCCTGGCACAAATCTTTGTGAGGTTTATATCTTTAGCATAATTACACAATGATTTTAATGGAAATTCTAAAGAAGTATTTTTAAAAGGAATGGCATATTTTATGTGCAGTTATATGTAAATGTACAGTTATAAATATGCAGGTTTTCTTCTCCACATGGGTATTTGCTTGAGGATCACTTTGAGAAATGCAAACAATACTCTTATATTATTTATTGGAAGATTGCTAAGATATAAAATGGCAATTGTTATGTCTCTCTGTAGAATTATCTGCTAGAATATACAGGTTTCCATACTGACTATTGGCACCAAATTAAAAAAAACAACAATATCACAACACTATTACATTTAAGGAAGCTATTAAAATGAAAAGAAAAAGAGATGTGTTTTCCTTTGCCTTTTTGATTCCCATAATAATAATAATCTTCTACATCATCTTGGTGAGCAGGAAAATATTTTTAAAAATAGATTAATCAGCGTAGGGTGGGGTGGGGACCCTCTAATGGTATTTATGGATTTGAGAAAGTATATTGTAGCCAAAATCCTCTTGCAAAGCTATAAAGCAAAGCAATTGCACTTATATACTTCCCCATAGTGCTTAGTGCAATCTCTGGGTGGTTCACAAGTTTATTAACATTTTACCTCCAACATGCTGGGTACTCATTTTACCAACCTTGGAAGGATGGAAGGCTGAGTCAACCTTGAACCCTGGTTAGGTTCAAATTCACAACCTCTTGGTTGCACTGCACCACCAGGGCTCTATGTAAATGATGTAACTTTTGGAGGCACATTTCCACAACTTAAGAAATCACGATTGGCATTATCAGTTGCATGTGAGCCATATGGCTTGCAAAATAACTCTAATATGGTAACTGATGTTGTCTATAGTGATTTCTTAACCTATGGTAATTTGCTCCCAATTTTTTTTGCAGATAAGAGGATTTGGGCCTCTGTTTCATGGAAGAATGGTTATGCTGAGGGTGAACATAGGAATTTTATTATAACTATAAGAAATCTATGACTCTCCATAATGTGTGGAACTCCAGGTGCCATCATCCTTGACCACTGACTATGCTGATAAGCATTACTAGGTGTGGGAATTCATCAATATCTGCAGAGTTACAGGTTTTCTCTGCCAAAGTGGGTAGACTATATATATGTTGAATTTTCTACAGGAAGTGGTAGTTTGGTTGAAAATGGTGGTTTGGTGATAATGGGGAACCAGGTGGAGCATGAGAGCTAAGGAATCCTATGCACACTATTGCATAGTAGCCAGATTTCAATAAACTTGGCCAGCTAAATATACCTTAGAGCCTCAGTGTTAAAGATGGCCATTTATAAGGCTGTATGAAAATGCAGGAAGGCTGACACAGAAGAATAGATGCTGTTGAACTGTGGTGCTGAAGAAGATTGCAAATCAATTAATCCTAAAGGACTGACTGCTCCCTAGAAGGACAAATACTGAAGCTGAAGTTCAAGTACAGTCAAACCTCATATAACACTAAAACCTGGTTCCACAAGTCTTGATGTTCTATGATTTTTAGTGTTATCCGATGCATGTTAAAATCCTATGGGAGCCATAGAGATACATTGTAACCACACAGGCTTTAGCGGTTGTTATCTGAAGCATCCCATAGGATCTTAATGTTATCCGATGCAATTCTTCCCCCCAGATTCCTTAGTTATGCGATTTTCGTGTTATTCGATACTAATGTTATATGAGGTATTACTTGTACTTGGGCAACCAAATGAGAGGACTCACTGGAGAAGGCTTTGATGCTAAGAAAGAGCAACAGCTAAAGTAGAAGGGGAGGAATAGGATGAGATGTTAGGCAGCATCATTGATGCAGGGGGCACAGATTTGGGTGGATTCCATACAACGGTGGATGGAAGAGAAGCCTGGCATATGGTGGTCCATGGGGTCACAAAGGATCGGACTCAACTTTATGACTGAACAACATGGAAATGTAGCAACATTCTTGAAAGATCTGTTACCAATATTTCAGTTTTACACAACACCCAGCAGCAGCAGCAGCAGCAGCAGCAGCAGCAGCAGCAGCAGCAGCAGCAGCAGCAGCAGCAGCAGCAGCAGCAGCAGCAGCTTCTTCTTCTTCTTCTTCTTCTTCTTCTTCTTCTTCTTCTTCTTCTTCTTCTTCTTTTAAGACATGTATGTGCATGTCACAGACTGTTTTAACCAGAAAACTTGTCAGGCTAAGTGGCTGAGGAGAAATAGGTTTGGGTCTCAATCTGAGACAAGCTCCTAAGAGGAAATGATGGAAATATATCTCTAAACAGCCCTTATCAAATTTATATAGAATACTGTACACGAATACTCCAACTAAGGTGTCATCTCACAGGACAGCCATCCTGCAGAAAGCCCAGATAAATTAGATCACCTTATTTTGCTTTCCTGCTACAAGGATTGTCTGAAGGCATGGTAAAGCAAACAACTTAGAATGGTCTGCTCTTCTTTTTAGTCAAATGCCCCATGTGTTGTCCATTGTGCCTGGAATAGCACAACCTGCTTGCTTACTTCTATCACTCTCAACACATTTTCTCTCATACCCACTCTATTTTTCCTGCCTCAAGTAGTGCATCTACTGCTCTTTTTCTCCTCCCTTTCTTACAAAACACACAATAGCAACACTGTTTTTTCTGGTCTCCATGGTTCCTTCTGTCAACCCCATCCTGGTCTTAGCTTCTATACAGTACAGTTGTACCTCGCTTAAAGAGCATAATGTGTTCCACAGGATTGCTCTTTAAGCGAGTTTGCTCTTTAAGCGAAACATCATTGTAAATGACCAATTGTGTGTGTGTGTGTGTGTGGGGGGGATTGCAAGCCCCGATTAATTTGTTAAGTGAGTTTTTGGTTGGTTTTATTTGTTAAGCAAAGCAAACATTCAGAGAAAATTCTGCTCTTTAAGCGAGTTACTCTTTAAGCGAGGCACTCTTTATGTGAGGTTTGACTGTACTAGTGTTTTGTCTATTCTGGGTGCTTTGCTAGCCAGTGAAACTTAACTGCAGTAATACCTCGGATAACGTTTGCATCAGCTAACACTAAAACCGCATAACGTTAAGCAATGGGGGGGGGACTGCATTGGATAACGTTAAGATCCTATGGGATGCATCAGATAACATTTGCTAAAGCCTGTACCAGTTACAATGTATCTCTATGGAGTTTTAACATTAGCCGGTGCATCCCATAGGATTTTAACAAGCATCAGACAACATTAAAAATCGGATAACACTAAGACTTGTGGAACCAAGTTTTAGCATTATCTGAGGTTTTACTGCATCTATATCATTCAACCTTTTCACTCTCCTCTTCACACGTTACCAAGTTCTTCTTCTTCCATGTCTAGGCCAGACGTGAAACTGCCAAAATAAAGGCAACTGACCTAGTGTGAGAAAGATTAACCCACCAATTGTGGTTCGAAAATACCAAAATTAATTATGTTGTATTCATAAAATCCCCCCTTGTAAATACCTCTTTGTGAATGTGATATACGTGTACCCTGTTACCATGTTGGAGACTACACACATTTGTAAATGATGATGAAGCCACTGTGTGGATGGGTAAGGAGATGTCTGGCCTGCTTTTGCAAGAATAAATAAATAAAAATACTGTAAAAAATTTAAAAAGCAGGAAAAGGAGAATAAAAGGCCTATTATTTTTGCAAAAAGAACACAAAATGTTTTAAATACTGATCTTCTTCTTCTGTGTCTTCTCCAAAAGTGAAACTACCAAAATGAAGTAATCATTTGGTGAATTCATTCTGTAGTTCCTTTCACCTGATCTAGTGTGAGAAAGATTAGCCAGCACAATGTGGCTGTTGTCTGGAGTATACCCAATTGTGGTTCAAAAATACCACAATCTTCGAGGAAGCTCTTTCTGTATACCCCTACTGATCAACATACTGAACATTTCTAGAGGCTCTACCCATGACGGCTTCTCCAAGTGCTTCCCAAGGTTACTGGTGAGGTTGCTGCTTCAGGCAGAAGCATGTTCCTTTCCTCAACAACAGTTACTTGCTCACATTTTGGCTTGCTTGATTTCGCCTCTCCTCCCTCCCTCCAGCTAGGAGTCAATTCATGCATGTGTAATTGCAGGAGCTGATGAGTGGCCATTTTGTTTGAGAGGGAAAGAGTACTCTCTTAGCAAGAGAGCTTATGGGATTCTCCTTCCTTCTCCTTGGCTACCATTTTGCTACTCATGATTGAGGTTTGGCTGGCAGGCAGAGATGTGTATATGCAGCCTCCATATAATTTGATACCAACTGACTGGTATAGTCTCTGCTCCTGATGAGTAGCTCCCCTCTCATTCACTCTTTCTCTCTACCCCCAATTTTTAAATACCTGTATTAGCATTTGGAGATTTAAACCTCAAGACAGTGTGTTTATTAAGAAATAAATATCTTAATATTCAATGTGCTTAGGATTGCAACTCTGCCATCTGGTAGGTCAGATTCATAATCAATTTTTTAAAAAAAATTCTTTCTATCCTGTGCATATGTCCCAATATTCCTGTGTACTGCAGAGTTAGAAAGGCACTACAATTGCAGAAAAGAAATATCTCCATTGACCTCTGAAGGTTTATTTTTGATTTAAATTGGTAGATTAAAACTTTGCTACATTTTAATTTAAGTTGAGGCTCTCTTTAGCCATTGAGCATATTTAATGTGGCATGTTTCCATATTGTTTATATACTTAATTTTTGAATCTTGCTATAGTTTAATTATGTTGTATTCTTTAAATCCCCCTTGTGAATACCTCTTTGTGAATGTGATATACTCAGCCCAAACATATTGTTCAAATCTGTTTGCTTTGCAGAGCATGTCACATTAGAGTAGGCCCATTGAATCAGTGGACATTTAGTGACTCAAATCTATATATTTTAATGATTCAAATGACCATACTCTAGTTGCAACTTCCCACACTAAAGTAAATAAAAATTAGAGGAGATCCATTGAATCAGTGGAACTTACAGAGGAATTCATTCACCCACTGATTCAATGAGTCTATTCTAGTTGTACTTTAGTATGGTAAATGTCTCAGCTAAGTAGACTCATTGAATCAATGGAATATATGGAATTGACTCAGCAAAAGCCCACTCATTTAATTACTTGCTGTGCTATGCAACAGGATTTAAACAAATAAATTACATTAAAAGATGATTCTATTAAAAACAATTAATTTAAACAATTTAGAATACTGTACTTTAAGTATAAACTTGATTCCTCAATTGACCAGACTATCAGGAGATGAGTTCTTTCTGATTGCAACTCATTTTCTATTTCTTTTGCTGCCATGCTCTTCTCCAGGTTCAGCCAAAACTTTTCACAATTGGTTCTTCCCATCTTTTGGGGGGTGGGGGCCTGCCAAGGGGTCTTTTTACTCCTCTGAGATACCATTCAGTGACTGCTGCCTTCCCATGCCATCTGTTATTTGAGAAACATGTCCAGCCCAGTACAATTTCCATGCATGATATTCGACCACAGCTTTGTTGATTCCGCTTTGTTCTCTTATCTGGGCGTTGGGTATGTGGTTGGAAAGGAATATCTTCAGCATTGATCTTTCTATGGCTCTTATGGCTCCTGATAGTTCTTCCTCAGCCGTTGTTAATGACTATGTTTCACTCCCATAGAGGACTGCAGGTAGTACTGTTGAATTTAAAAGATTGGTACATTGTTTCTTGTCAAGTTTCTCATTTAGCAAGATCTCTTTGATGGAGATGAATGCCATCCTTCCTGCTTTCTTTCTTCCGGCTAGTTCTGCTCTCTGATTGTTGTTCATCCCAATCAGACAGCCGAGATTGATTGCTCTATAAATTCATTCCAGATTTTTATTTGGAACTTCCGCTAGTTTCATGATAACATATAAAATATATTAAATAAAACACATAAAATAATTTATATCACCAATTAATTTATAGAAGCCTGTCTAAAATGGATGGCTTTCACATGTCACCAAAAGAACAAGAGAAAAGGGGCCAAACTAATCTCCCAGGGGAAGCCCTCTCTTGTGGTGCCTCCAAATGTGTCCAGAAAAGTGAGGTGGATGAGAGAAGGGCTTCCCTTGAAGATCCAAAGAGCTGTGAAGGCTCATATAAATTAAGTAGTGTTACTCACTGTGGCAAAAAGACTTTATCTAATGATATATGAGTCAAGTTACTAGTTATGCACCTTTTGCATAGTTGCTGTGTGTTTTGTGATCCAACAGTACCTTGTTAGTTCATGGCTATTCACTGTGGTGAGTTATGAAATTTAACTTTTACATGTGTAAATCAGGAACAGAATTCTGGTCATTTTTTAAATTCATTTATTCCATGTGCAGAAATATTATAAAGAGACCCAACACTTAATGGCAAATGTCCGTCTGATGTGAGTTCAAATGTTTTCTGTAATCCCTAGCCTAGGGTGTTTCCCAAGTCTTCTCCAAATAACCCTGTAAAATAGGTGTGGCTCTGGTGGGCTCAAGATTACATGATGAATCTTATTACTCAGTGGTGCTCTTCCATTTCTCTAACTCTGATGCCACACTGTGTGTGTGTGTGTGTGTGTGTGTGTGTGTGTGTGTGTGTGTGTGTGTGTGTGTGTGTGTGTGTGTGTGTGTGTGTGTGTGTGTGTGTGTGTGTGTGTGAAATACAATCTTTATTACATGGCATAGTTGTTTTAGGGTATTACTGAGTCACAGGAGTTGCCATGTAATCTTGATTCTATCTCAGCCAAGCCAATTTTATAGGGTACGTCTGAAAAAATGCAGAAAGGAAGAGGGCAATGTATACCACTTGAATCTTGGCTGAAAAAAAGTAGAGATGATAAATGAAACAGGAATATTACCATTCTCCCTGCAAAATTATCATACAGTGTATGTTTTTTCATGAGAAGAGACTGTTACAAACTAGCACAACTTTAACAAATCTCTAAGGCCAGATTAGAAAAAAAAAACCATGTTGGCTAAAGTGGTAATGATATTCCATTCCTTACCCATCCCCATGACTCAGTTCTATGCAGATCTTCACAGTACTGTCACTGAAAAATGTTATATTGGGATGAGGACAGGTGTGGAGAGCACACCTCAGTAGTAGCATTTGGTAATGACAACTGCACCAGCGGTATCTATCAGATTATTACTCATCTTTTCCCAACCCCCTTTTGTAAGCAATGACTAACAATTAGTATATACACATAAACAGAAGGGGAATGCTATTGACAATCCAACAGTGAACCAGTGAACAAAGCAGAAAGCAAAATGAGGTTTCGGTGCCAGCATTTCTTGTACTTAGCAGCAAGCTCAACTCATTGCAGGCTGGGTTTTTTTTAAAAAAACTGCTTGACAACATCCTGTAAATTTTTAGAAAGACTTTGCCAATGAATGCTGAATTTGTATTCATTTTCTTTAATTTGTTTATGTAGAAAGCATTTTGTAATCTGCTTAATATTGCTCATATAGATCATCAGCACGGGAGGGGCTGTATGATGTATGTATATTAGCTTCAGAAGCACATCTGTGAGCTCAGATCCGATGAAAGGTTATAAACACAATGAATGTTGCTAGGTAACAGTGCCTTTTAGTCGATGTAGTTGTGAAAATGAGAAGCTCCCCCCCCCCCAAAGATAGCCTATTTGGGTAGTACAATGAACAGTGACTTTATTTTCATCTTCAGATATATAATTTTAAAACAACAAAGGTTTTTTTCTCTCTTTGTGAAAGAAATAAGAAATTGCATACTTTAAAAAAATATATTTTGCTTTTCAATTGTTCACATCTTAGGGAAAAAAGAAATTATCTATTTTTTAAAAAGAAGCTAACCATTTAGCTTTAGATGCTAAAGTCAAGGAGTCATCATGTCAAATACTAACTCCAAACTGAGAAATAAGTCTGTCAACACAACCTGGTTTTGCATGTAACAAAACAACCAGAGATAACTATAATGGCTCCCACTTTTGATGGCCTGCCAAACTAGACTGCCCCAGTTCTTCTTCTGTGTCTAAGCCAGACATGAAACTGCCAAAATGAAGGAACCTTTTGGTGAGTTCATTCTGCAGTTCCTTTCTCCCAACCCAGTGTGAGAAAGATTAACTGGCAACACAAGGTTGCTGTTACCATGGCACGCCTGATTGTGGTCCAATCATCGAAAAGGCTCCTTCTGTGTACCCCAGTAGGCCCAGGGTGTGCTGGGCACCTTGGGAGGGCGGTGGACAGGAAGTGATAGGGGGAACCTATTGACGGGTGGAGGTGGGGAAAAGAAATCCCATACAGTAATACCTCGGATAACTTTTACCTCCAATAACGCTAAAATCGCATAACGTTAAGTAATCTGGGGAGGAGAATTGGCTCGAATAACGTTAAGGTCCTATGGGATGGATCGGATAACAACCGCTAAAGCCTGTGCGGTTACAATGTATCTCTACGGAGCTTTAACGTTATCCGATCCACCCCATAGGATTTTAACATGCATCGGATAACACTAAAAATTGGATAACACCAAGACTTGTGGAACCAAGTCTTAGCGTTATCCGAGGTATTACTATATATTTCCGTTACTTCTGCGTGCCTCTGGGGGGTGCCAGTCACTGGGGTGCACTGGGATGAGTCCCTGTATCCCTGTGGGCCAGCACACCACTGAATAGGCCCAGTGGTTGGTCAGGAATAATTAATCAAGTAAAGCATTGCCACTAAGGTTAGATCACGCTGTCAAATCACTTCTCAAAACCATAGATAGAAAACATTCCTATTTGTAAGTAAAGTTCCCTAAATACCTTAAACTGTGGAGTTATGCTGGCTAAAGTATTTTGACAGCTGTAGTCTCAAAAAGTAGCTCTTGCAACTCTGCTCAAAACCCTATCTTTTCCACAAAGCCTGGGGCTGATCTTAGCCTTCTCCAACCTAATACCTTTTGCTTTGTCTATAGACCCCATTATCCAAATACAGTAAAACCTCGGATAACGCTAAAACTTGGTTCCACAAGTCTTGGTGTTATCTGATTTAAGTGTTATCCGATGCATATTAAAATCCTATGGGATGCATCGGATAACATTAAAGCTCCATAGAGATACATTGTAACAGCACAGCTTTAGCGGTTGTTATCTGATGCATCTCATAGGATCTTAACGTTATTCGATGCAATTCTCCCCCCTCCCAATTGCTTAATGTTATGCGATTTTAATGTTATCTGATGCAAACGTTATCCGAGGTATTACTGTAAATTAATTTACTACTCTACTTTAAGAACCTGTCTAACATGGAAAACCAAAACTGTCCCTTTCTAGTTCAAGATTTCAGCAACCATAGCAACATTTGAAAATAAACATGAAAGTGGCAAAGCCATTATAAAATTTCCATGTGGCATATACTTTTTTTTGTCATTAAGGTTTATTACGGTCATATGACTCACACAAATATAACAAAAACTACAGAGAGTAAAAAATGAGTCCAATATCCAAATATCAGCCAGTAACAATGCCTTTCTACTTACTGTACCAAAATAATGTAGCAACTTGAGCCATTATATAAGAGCTCTGATCTAATATGTAGTACATGACCAACAACTTATTTTATTAAATTATGATTGGTCCTAATTTGTTCATACAGTGTTCAATATAAAAGAGTGAGCAACAGGAATTTGGGCACTTCAACCCCACATGGGTAGTATCTTCCATGATGTGAGGTTCCCTGAAATCTAGTCTGAAGTAAGGCTGAGGGTAAAATATTAAAACTGTTGAGCATGAATGCTCTTCAAGCCTGAGATGTTCTAAGTGTGTTTAAATAAGCTGCAAGATAAACTGATCTCTAATGTCAATAATAACCTTAACAACCCAATTTTAATGGATGCTCATAACAAACCTAGAAACAAACCCAACATGTAGTTACACATGACCTAAACCACCTAGTTCAGTGGTCAGCAAACTTGGCTCTCCAGCTGTTCTTGGACTTCAGTTCCCAGAAGCCTTGATCAGCAGGAGTGCTGACTTGGGCTTCTGGGAATTGAAGTCCAAGAACACCTGGAGAGCCAAGTTTGCAGACCCCTGACCTAGTTAACAGTGGAAGGTGGTAGAGAGGGTACAATAAAGGCCTTTTCAGATAGTCCTTAGATCTGTCAATTGTTAGGGTAAAATGAATATTTTTAAAATATCTGTAGATCATCCCTGAGATAATGCATCAGTTTCAATTATTTATTTATTTTAAATTTCTTCATCTGTATATTGCCAATCAAGAACCTACTCACAGCCACAGTTTCAATTGGCAATTCAAAGGTAAACAAAGAAAATATATTTCTTTAAACAATGTGATGCATTGCATAAGTGACGATGACGACGTGACGTGACGGCGGTGGTGACGACGACAACAACAATGACAACAATGACAACAATGACAACAACAACAATAATAACAATTTTCTGTCATTGATTACTCTGGGTTGAAATAATTTTTGCTGGAGAAATTCCATTCAGGGGATACCCGAATGAGACTCCTTTCATGTCCCCAAGTACAGTCCTCAAGTATTGAAACCTGACCATCTAGTCTCCAGCTCATCATCTTAACCACTCAGCCACTCATCATAAGTGATGATTTTTTGTTGTTGTTCAGTCGCACAGTCGATTCCGACCCTCTGCGACCCCATGGACCCACTGTCCTCCAGGCACTCCTGTCCTCCACCATTCCCCTCAACTCACTCAACTCTGTGCCCATTATCTCCACAATACCATCCAGCCATCTCATCTTGGGCCATCCCCTTCTTCTTTTGCCCTCGACCCTTCCCAGCATCAAGGCTTTCTCAAGTGAGTCCTCTCTTCTCATTTGATGTCCAAAGTACCTTAGCTTCATCTTTACTATTTGACCTTCTAAGGAGCAGTCAGGTTTGATTTCTTCTAAGATTGACCTATTTGTTCTCCTCGCTGTCCAGGGTACTGACATATGTTTACTGACATATGTTTACTGACATATAATATTCATTTGCTCTGACCTTTCACAGATGATCAGGGGAAGTTCTCAGTTCCCAGTATGCTGAAGAGGCTCATTAGCTGACTTTGACACCTGAAAGTTTCCCCGTATATCCCATCCCCAGTGTCTAGAGCAGTGTTTCCCAAATGCTGGTTTTTGGACTTCAATTCCCAGAAGCCTAAGTCATTTCCCCAAAGCACTGATCAGCCAATGTACTGACTGAGGCTTCTGGGAATTGAAGTCCACTAGTGGGCTGTGTACCCCTTGTTGGGAACCACTGGTCTAGAGTCATACTTGAATGTTTTGAAATAGTAGCCATATTAGTATGAAGGACACTATATTTAGCCGAATGGAGTGGAAATCCATCAACCTCATGAAGAAACTTGCACAGGTGCAAACAGACATCATCTTCCTCACCAAATGCAAACAATAATCTGTTGTTGTTGATGGCTGTGGGAGGCTGTATTGTTGTGCTTGCTTGTCTGTCATTTTGCTTGAACACACCCTGCTCCCTTTGACCCCAGAATTTGGTGTATAAAAACCATGCCTGTAAGTTTCACTCCTTGTCTGAAGAAGTGGACTTGATCCACGAAACTACCAATAAAAATATAGCAGTTAGTCTTTAAAGTGCTGCAGTGTTTTTTATTTTGTTTTGTTTATTTTATTTTGTTTTCTGATATGCCTGATCCACAGACTAACACAGCTTTTATCCCAAATAATTATTTAATCACCACTCAGGATCTACAAAAAACATTGTCTAAATATGAAACAAAAAGTTGCTTCCAGAAATGACATACAGTACTTAAGAAACTGCTTGGTTCATATTGAGGTGCACACCTACAAATAATAAGAACAGCTCTGTCCTCATGCTATTCCATAGCAGAACTGTGTGGTATAAATTAGCACATGGCAAACAAGTAGATGTAGCTCTTAGTGAACCATGCAGGATTATTACTGGCTGCCTGAAGTCTACTTACATTTTTAAAAGTTTGTTATTTGGCTGGCATTGCCCCTCTAGAAATATGTTGAGAGGTGCTAGCAAATAACAAACATAATACTGTATGGTAATACAGCAGTAAACTCATCCAATTCATGGACACCAGCCCCCTAGATCAGGGATCAGCAAACTTGTTTCTCCAGGTGTTCTTGGACTTCAGTTACCAGAATTCCAAGTCAGTACACCAGCTGATCTGGGCTTCTGGGAATTGAAGTCCAAAAACATCTGGAGAGCCATGTTTGCTGACCCCTGCCTTAGATCAGTGTTTCCCAAATGCTGGTGTTTGGACTTCAATTCCTAGAAGCTTAAGTCAATTCCCCAAAGCACTGATCAGTCAATATACTGGCTTAGGCTTCTGGGAACTGAAGTCCAAACACCAGGATTTGGGAAACACTGCCCTAGATGATGAAAAGTTTTCTGAACATCTATCAAGCTCTAAATATTAAACCAGAAAAAGGCTAGGCTAAATCTGTGGGGAACAAAAACAACACATCTTGCCAAGTAGATGAACGCTGAAGAATGTCTCCCACCAGGACAGGATTTCAGCTGGACCATCTGGAAGTCAATGGACTTTGAAGTCAAAGCAGGAAGATTAAAGTATAATCAATTACAATAAGGCTACTTGGATACAGGATACATTTTCTGTGAATATGGAAAAATTCAGTTAATGCAGAATTTATATGCATACAATTTATGCCCTGCCATGTGTACAAAAGTAAATCTAGTAAATGGCCAAGACAGCACTATTGAAGGAGCCAAATAGCCTAATAATTTTAACATTTTAATATCTTTGAATTGTACACATTTTCCATATACTTCCATAATTTTAAATTGTGCAATGCTCTGAATTAATAAAGATAGGCTAGGGTCACCCCAGCTGCCTACAGTATAGAAAGATTTAGTTATCTGTCCTTGATAATTCATGGGACCACAGGAATTTCAAGAGACTTTCAGTGGAGATATCATCCAAAGATTTCTGTGGCTGCTTTCCATGTGTGTTAGTTGTATGTTGTCACAGCCATTGAATTTTCCCATTGACTTACTAGCACAGACCAGACTTGTTCACTCATCATTAAGCAACCCACAATGAAGATGGTGGGATCAATAAAGGAATCTGCTGAGGCAAAGATTTACCTTCCTTCAATCACCGCCATCACTGCTTTTTTTCTGCTGCCTGGGGAGTTATCTTTTCTGAGTTATAATGTGAATTCCTTTCTTGGTTCCAGCCCTGAGATCCTGGGGAAAGAAATATATGGTGCTGTGTTATACTGAATCCACCTAGCTCTAGCACATCATCTTCAACTTGTAACTGCTGCCCAGTGTCGTTGGGCAGAATCCTTTTAGCCTACCTGGAGTCTGCTAGTATTCCTTTATTGTCTCCTTTTTAAAAATTACCAAGGCTCTTGTCTGCTTAGCTTCCAATGTGAGATGAAACCAAGTAATGTACAGTCAAACCTCAAGATAAGAATGGCTCAACTTAAGAAAAACTGGAGATACATCTGGAAATGTCAGGAAAAAAAATCAGGATCAAGATAAGAATATTTAATAGGATTTTTCAAGATAAGAAATTCAATGCATTCCTATGGGAAATTCAGGATTTTTTTTGAGATACAACCAAACTCGAGGAATAAATTAAATTTGTATTTAGAGGTTTGACTGTATTTTCAATGTTATGTGGTCTTTCTTTGTTCATATCAGAGCATTGCACAAATAGTGTTTTTTTTTTTAACTAGAAGCAGATTACTTCAATGGCATTATCTTGGTCAGTTATTAGATCTTCTATTGTACATGTGGTGGGCCATAAATTGGATACATATAAATGCTGCATTGATTGAATTTCTCCACATTTGGAAAAAATATCTCCTGTATCCAAATAGCTCTATTTTACTTAACTATTCTTTGATCTTTCTACTTTGCTTCAAAGTCTATTAAGTGACTTCCAGATGTGATGGTCATTTAGAAGGATGACTTCCAGTTGTAGGCAAGGTGTTCAGAGTGTTCTGCCAAGTCATCATCCTAGTGAGATGTATTGTAATTCTGTTTAAATAATAAAAATGTTTTTACATACAAAAAGGATATGCAGTTTCTTGTGAATAGGTGTCCTCTTCTGTCTTCCTTTCTAGTAATAGCTGTTGTCTCTTTGATAATGTATAGTAAAGGTTTCCCTTGCTCAAAAGCCAGTCGTATCCGACTCTAGGGGTCAGTGCTCATATCTGTTTCTAAGTCGAAGAGCCAGCGCTATCTGCTTCTGCAGGCATTTCCGTGGTCATGTGGCAGGCATGACTAGACACCAGAGTGCACGGAACGCTGTTTCCTTCCCACCAAAGTGGCCCCTATTTATCTACTTGTAATTTCTTGCTTTCGAACTGTTAGGTTGGCAGGAGCTGGGACAGAGACTGGAGCTCATTCCATCCTGCAGTACTCGGGAATCGAACTGCTGACCTTCCGCCTCCCAGTCAGTGTCTTAGTGACTTGCCATTGTGGCACTAGGAGAAACTGGCACTATCTCACCCACCCAATGTCTCACTGTGAGGCATTGTTATGAGACTACCACCCCATGAAGACAGACAATTTGACGTCTTCTCCAAAAATGAAAGAGACCTTTTATTCTCTTTTTTAAGAAAGAAAGAAAACTAAATGGGGCTTTCAGGTATCTATTTTCTGTTTGCCAGCAAATTCACCTCTAGATTTCAGCACCATAAAAAAAAAAAGATGTTCAGGGTCAAAGCCTCCATATGCACTACCTTAGTTAAAGCCCTGCCTCTAGTGGTAGTACATCATCACATATGTGGCAAACCATCCTTGAAGTTAGTCTATACTTCTGAGGTTCGGTTATGTAGAAAAAGTATATGAAGTAATTTTGGAACTTTCTCAAACAATGGACACCTGTTATTTCATTCTCTTCTTGTGGCAGTAGTGCACTCAGTTCAAGAAATACCATAGATTGGTGGGGCACCTTTCTCTTCAACTTTAGAGGCTCATGCAAGGGAGCATCCAGAATGCAGCTCTCTATTGCTAACCTGCTTCACATGCACCTTGAGTGAAAGAACTGAGCTTTTATAACCTCCCTCCTATAACCCTAAAATTTTCTTTAGCTCAGGGGTCATCAAACTTGACTCTCTAGGTGTTCTTAGACTTTAGTTACCAGAAGCCCAAGTCAACACTTCTGCTGATCATGGCTTCTGGGAATTGAAGTCCAACAACATCTGGAGAGCCAAGTTTGATGAGCTCTGCCTTAGCTCATTCCCCTTTTGGTTGAGCCCAGCACAAAAATACTCCTTTTCACTTCCAGTGGAGGTGTGATCATGCAGAGTTAACTCAACTGCTTCAGACTAGCAATTTCAGCATTGCTTCCCTAATCCCATCTTTCAATAAAAAGATTGAGTTCAGCAGGTTATCATTGTTTGCAGGTCTGAGTAGCCCTGAAAGGGAAATGCTGAGAAATCCCCTACATATTTTCTGAAGGCTTGACATATAAAAATATAAAAGGGTGTTTGCTTTTCTTTTGAACTAGTGCAGAATTAGTTTTAGAAAACAATTTCAATTTTTTATAAATACTATTATTACTGATATCTGGCTGGAATGGCAAATTTTCATTCCGTTCTTTACGTTAGAAACATGGAGCTTGGTTGGCATTAGTTAGAGAAATCAACTGCACATATTTTATTACCTAAAGTCCAGTAGCCTTAGCTCATGTTTTAAGAACAAATATAAAAACTACCAGCACTATTTTAGCTGGTACATTCAGCGTTATCTCCCTTTGCAGCTCCTTAATCTACTTAATTTTCTTTTAAATTTGGTTAGGGTAATTTGTATGCACACTGATGTACATTTTCTCAGTTTAAAATATGTGTAATCAAGTGAGAAAGGCTATAGTGTACTTGTGTCAGAGGACATGGCATGGAATGAAGGAGGGCCTTCTCGGTGTCTGCTTTGGCCCTATGGCCCAGCATGTTGGGGGCAAAATGCTAATTAACTTGTCAACTGCCCAGAGAGTGCACTAAGCATTATGGGGCAGTATAAAACTGTGATTGCTATTGCTGTCATGGAAAGAGGGTGGAGAAACTGTTCATCCTGGTTCTATATGTATACTAAAGAAAGGCTTATATGGACTGAAGGAAGAAACTGAAAAAGATGCTATTGCAACAAAACTTCAAGCAAGGTGATAAAAATCAAAAGCCGAAATGTGACATTTAATTTTAATTTTAGCCTCTGCTTTGATTCAAGTATAGCTATTCAAAAGTAACATGAGTACAAAGAGATTGTACACCATTTTAGCAAAGTTGTAGAAAACAAAGATTAATGGGATGCAGTCTGTTGTTTGGACATTTAAACTGAAAGAGGCAGATTGGTGATAGTTGCTGAATCAGAAACAAAAGATTGTTGACCTTCTGGAAACATTAGGCTTCCAAGATGCCCACAGTGTTACAACACTGTAGGCCTACCTTGTAAACAGATTTTCTGAAAAATAGGGAGGAAAATTAATCTCCACCAGATTATAGCAAACACAGAACAGAATAAGAGAGCTTTTGTACCTCACAACCACTGCTAGACAAGATATAACTACTGCTGTAGGTATACTGAGCAGAAATTTTAGTTTACCAACACAGGGGGATTGGATAGCTATCAAAGGAGACCTAGATATTTGAAAAGGATCATGGACTTTAAATTAATACTGTCAGCTAGCAGAAACCCAAAATTTGCAGGAGAATCTGATGCAAAATGAGCAGAGGATAGCACAGATCATAAGACCACTCGTGTTTTCCTGTTCATGTATGAGATGGTCCTATTTCAAGGGCTAGTTACAAACAAGATGTTTTTGAAGTGGTAGCCATGTTAATCTGTGCAAGCATATCAGAGAGCAAACAAAACAAAAAAGACAAGAAATGCTGTGGCACTAGTTAAAGACTAACTCCTGTATTTTAATGTTAGCTTTTGTGGATAAAGTCCACTTCATCAGACATATGAGTGGATATCATGGTATACATTTATACATTTATAGAGACCCAGAGTGGTGGCCAAAGTTGTTTGGTTCAGGAGATGGACATGCAAATCAGTGAGTTATTTACAACCTGTAATAAAATCCAATCAGTTTGTCAGACGAGTCTCTGGTGGAAAACAGTTTAAGGAGCTGGGTTTGTAAAATAAACATTATCTCCTAATTAGTTGACTGAGGAACCTTTATGGGACAAGGAACAGCCAGAGGTCAGTTGGCAGAAGCGGTATTGGCTGCAGTGCTGAAATTAAACTGCTGAGCCATAAGGGCTCATAAAGATAAATTGAGCATGCATTATAGCATCCTATGCCTCTTCTTAGCACACTTGAGCCAACTATAACTTAAGGAAGAAGGTTCTAGTGTGATGTTCCAAGGCAAATCCTGGCTCCTATTACAGCAAAGATGGCCAATTGTTATCTTCTAGATGAGGCTGGACTACAATTACCATGAGCCTCAGCCAGCATAGTCAATGGTGAGGAATTGTGGGATATGTTGTTCCACAAATCTGAGCTGCCAAACTTTGTATAGGTCTATCAGCTAGGTGTCTTCATCTTTAAAACTGGTTTAAGAATGTCATTGATATTTTTGAGATTTGTATTTCAGTAATGTTTTTGTTATTCTTAATTCATTTCGTGAAGTCTGTTAGACACAAAAGCAAAGAATAATATTAAGACTAAGGTTAAGACTGCAAAAATGATAATACGAATACAAGTACCACGATTGCTGCTGCTAATAAAATAATGATTATATGGTGGTGCAGTGTGCTTGAACAGTCTGCTACCATCTGTGAATTTTCTATTAAATGTAGGCTGTTTTAGAAAAAAAAAATTGCATGTATGCTGTATCATTTTTCTTAACTTTTATTGACAATCCTTTGCAAAACAATAAAATAAATTGCAATACAAAACATGTGACACAATTACTCATGCAACTGTAAATTTATGCATTTATACATTATCTATAGGTGAATAACACTTCCAACCAAATATTCTCTGTTTGTGTGTGCCTGATGTTTGAATTCCAGACATCTTGACATGATTCATTTTCTTTAAAATGTGTAACACAGTTCAATTAAACCCTCTTACTTCGTGCAAAGTGAGTGGTTAATTTAATGTCCTCACTCTTCCTAACAGGAGCAAAACTAACCTAGGTTGGCTTGAGCTAGCTGCATGCTCCTAACATGCCTCTAGAACAGCATTTCCTAAAATATGTTCTGCGGAACACTGGTGGACTTCAATTCCCAGAAGCCTAAGTCAGTAGACTAGCTGATCAGTGCTTTGGGGAATTGACCTAGGTTTCTGGGAATTGAACTCCAGAAACCAAAGACTGGGAAACTCTGCTCTATAAAAGGAAACGGTATAACACGTCTGAGCATTTGGGTTTCTAGAAAACCCTAGAAAGGTCACTGTAAGTCAGAATTGGCTTGATAGCATGTCATTATTATTTTTTATTTTATTATGTTGAGATGTGTTTAAAATGATTGCAAGAATAAGGTTCCTATAAGTGAGATTTTTAGAACCTGTTCCTTGTTGAATGTAGCTCAGCAAATCTTCCCTGTGCTGTTCTGTTCGGAAGATCTGGTTAGCCAGATGTTGATTGTGTACACATTGTTTTGTGTTGCCTGCATAAACATTATAATCACATATAGACAACAGCAGAGCTACAATATTTAGAAAACATTTTTCACACCTCCTTATTAAGCAAGACTATGAAAATTATGACTCATCACTGCGCCATTGTTTTTGCCTGTTTTCTTGTGCTGGTTGAATAGTCATAGACAGCTGGTATTAATACAATAGGTAGTGCTTAGGGAATTTATGGGTGATGTGTAGAATACTCCACAAAGGTATCTGTCAATTGGAACAATAAAGTGTCACGATTGAGGAGGTATATATTTGAAAATTGTGCTCGAATGAGAGTTTCTCAAGCTTAAAAAAATAAAGGGGGGGGGAGAACAAGCCGCCATTGTGATATAAAATTAGTTTTTAACAATTGTATGAAGTCTGCCAAAAGAGAAAAAGAGAGAGAGCTTTTATTTTATTTGTGATCATAAGAGCATTTAAGCGACTAGGAGTAGTCATAAACGTGCTTCTTTTCTCTTTTCTCCTATCAAAACAACACTAGAGCGCTTATGCTCCAGGGAGATTTGTATAGAATCTGACGCTTGTATCAGCGCCGGGGAGGGGGGGGAAACACAACAAAATTACAGTCTGAGGTGATGCAAATGATATCCTTGGTGCATCTTCCCAAAGCTCCTACATGGCTCTTGACAGCTGATGGTTGGATTAAACAAAAAGACCAGTAACTTATGACTATTAGCTCAAAGCAATCATCTCTCATTATTTCAATTACATGGGTAAATGCATGCAATCATGTATCAAATCACTTTTCTCTTTTGAAGAGGTTCTTTTCAGAGTAGGATTTCTGCCAGGGAAAAAAATGTGCAAATATTTACGCTGGTTTTTCATCCAACTGCACCTTTGTTTGGCAAAACTACCCGATGGCTACAATTCCAAGTGATATTTTGAAGAGAGGGGGTGGGGGGAAGAGAAAGAAATAAAAGGGGAGAGGAGGGAAAGGAAAGAGAGAAAAACAAAAAGATGAGCATTGAAAACAATGAACAGGGTTGGGAGGGTTTTGGTACCTCATTAGCAGTCTGAAAGGGAGACACCTTCCATTACCTATTGCTATCTGACCTGTCAGGATGAATATGTGGATTCTTTCCCTTAAATCACACTACCTGTGAATAGAGCTCGGCTGGCCAATTCAAGCCTCTTTAGGCAACTGTGATTGATGACTCAGTGACTAGGAGAAAATTGCCTACAATGAATTATTCATCAAGCTATCTCTTTGCTGTTAAAGTAGCTGACAGGAAAGTTCTGACACTGCCTAAGCACAATTCACTTACAAATCAGTTACAAGGAAATATTAAAAATAGCTCCCACTAAAGCATACTGGATCAAGTTGGGGGCTTTTCTTCTACTCCCTGGCATCCCATCCGCCTCCCCTTAAGGATCTTACTCGCCCTTCTCTATGGCTCCATGGAAAGAATGGCAGAAAGCAGTTGCAATGTCAACCATGGAGGCTTTTCAAATATTATGTGGTTGCTGCTCAGTGATGGGATGACCCCGGTTCCATCTGGTTCCCTGGAACCGGTAGGAACAATCCCACAGGGTTCTCCAGGAGGGTAGTCAACTTTTGAGGTGTCCGGTTCTGGACGCCTCACCGAAAGAAATAATAATAATAATAAAAAAATTGGAGCCAAAATGGCTCCCATTGACTGCGCATGCGCAGAAACTCAATCTGATGCATTGTGCATGTGTCAGATTGAGTTTCTGCGCATGCGCAGTCAATTGGAGCCATTTTGGCTCCAATTTTAATTTTTTTTTCTTTTGGAGCCGGAGCCGCACCTTTCAGGGCGGCGGCGGCGGCAGCACCAGCCCTCAGAGGAGGGCATCTCCCCCGGGGCATGTTGAGGTCTGCCTGGGCCATCCGCTGCCGCCAAGCCTCCCTGGTCCATCTGCTGCTGACAAGCCCCGATGCCCTGGGGATGCCCGGCGGGGCATCACCGCCACCTGCAGCCTCCTCCTCCGCCGGGTGCCTGTGGCCTCCTCCTTGGGCCGGTGCCTTTTTGGCCCAGCTCCGGCTACGGCCAGGGGCTGTGGGCAGCAGTGGCTCTGGCGGTGGCTCTGGCGGTGGCCGCCGAGCCTCCCTGGGCCATCCCCTGCCGACAAGCCCCCATGCCCTGGGGTTGCCCAGCGGGGTGCACTGCCACCACCTGCAGCCTCCTCCTCCACCGGGCACCTGTGGCCTCCTCCTCCTCCTCCTTGGGCCGGTGCCTTTTTGCCCGGCTCCGGCTTCAGCCACAGCCAAGGGCGGCCAGGGGCTGCGGGCAGCAGTGGCTCTGGCCATGGCTCTGGCCGTGGCCGCATGGCCAGAGCCACCGCCAGAGCCACTGCTGCCCGTAGCCCCTGGCTCCCCCTGGCCGTGGCCGCAGCTGGAGCCGGGCCAAAAAGGCACCGGCCCAAGGAGGAGGAGGAGGCCACAGGGCTGCAGGCAGCGGCAGCTCTGGCAGCGGTGGCGGCTGTGGACGGCAGCTGCAGGCAGTGGCTCCTGTGGCTGCGGCCTTCAAAGGAGGAGGCTGCAGTCGGGGGCGGCGCGCCTTGCCGGGTGGCCCCGGGCCATGGGGGTTCATCATCCCAAGGAAGGTAAGTAAGTGAGGGTTTTTTATTTGAGGTGGGTGGGTAATTTATTTGTGTTTTGGGTGGGTGGTTGTATTTTTATTTAATTTTTATTTTATTTATTTCTTTATTTTATTTATTTAAGTTATTTACGGGTTTGTGTTGTAGCTGTCTGGATGGGTGGGTGGGCTGAGGTGTGTGTGTGTGTGTGTGTGTGTGTGTTTATTTTTATTTTATTTTTATTTTTTGGCCCCGCCCACAACATCATGACATCATGACGTCGGCTCCGCCCATGACGTCATGATGTCATGACATTGGCCACTCCCATGATGTCCGTGACGTCATGGCATGGTAGTAGAATTTTTGTCATCCCATCACTGTTGCTGCTGGTACCTTTTAGGAGTCCTGGTGGTGCAGCGGTTAAACTGCTGTACAACAATGAAAAGGTTATGAGTTCAGTCCTGATCAGGGTTCAAGGTTGACTCAGCCTTCCATTCTTCTGAGGTCAGTAAAACGAGTACCCAACATGTTGGGGGCAAAATGCTAATTAACTTGTCATTGTACTTCTCAGTGTACTTCTTAGAGATTACACTAACCACTATGGGGTGCTATATAAGTGTATGGTGTGGTAGATAAGTGTAATTGCTTTGCTTTTTACTTTGCTTTGCTTTTCATTCCCTTTAAAAGCAGACAACTCATTGGAGTAGACAGAGATATTCAAAGCACTTCCTCATTCAAATCAATCCTAATTGTCATTCTGGTATGCCTTGTGCTTTAGCGCATACACCATCATACCTCAGGAACAAATAAACAACTAGTTAGGGAAATCTCTGTATTTCAGCAAATGGTAGGACAATAGTACTGTATATACTCGAGTATAAGTCTAGGTTTTTTTAGCCGCCCCCGCCGCCGCCGCCCCCCCCTGCCAATGATATCCAAAAAGGGGACTCAACTTATACTTGGGTCAACTACCCCGAGGGTCACAAAACCAGGGTACAAATTCAAACATACAGTAAAAACAACACTAACACTACCATTAAAAAAATCAAAAACATACCCACATAAATGTCTACATTAATTAATTTTACCATATTTTCATGTATTTTAATTATTGAAACTCACTAGCAGCTGCCACATTTTCCACCCCCGACTTATACTCTGGTCAATCTATTTCCCTAGTTTTAGAGGTCCAAATTAGGTACCTCGACTTATATTCGGGATGACTTGTATCATGTATCAGCAAACATGTACCATTCTTACCTTGCAGTACAACTTCCCCTCAGGACAGTAGCCTGCCCCACTCGCTCCTCAATGTTGGCACACTTTCAGGTGCTGACCCTGAGACTGGCTAGAAAGGCTGTGATGAGGAGAAGGGCCTTCTTGGTGGTGGTACTAATGCTGTGGAATGCCATTCCAGCTGAGCTACACCAGGCTCCATCCCTGCAGTCTTTTGAAAAACAACTAAAATTTTGAGGAGCCCTTTGGAATTGTGCTGCCTCTTTCTAATCATTAGATATGCTGCCCATCTCATTTTCGTTCTAAATAGGTTGTGTTTTAAAGGTCCTGGATTGTGGTACTTTCTGGCTATTGTAATGAGTGATGATGATTTCATTGGGAGTTTTATTGTGTGTAATTGTTGTGTAATTTATTGTGTGTAATTTTTAACTTTATGACTGAGTTTATGATGTTATCCGCCCTGAGAGGGATGATTTTTCCCCTGGAGGAGCAGGATATAAATGTAAGTAATAAATAAAATAAATAAATGGATGTCTGTGCAGCATGGTTCAAAAACAAATACGGCTCACCATGTGTTCTGGGTAGAGCTTGAGACTCAAGGGTTGTTCACAGAGATAGGTTTTGAATAAATAATATGTATAAAGTTTATTTCATTTATTTAAGCTTTCTCATGTCATCCTTTCCAAACTGAAACGAATAATGGTTTACTAAATGTGTTTTGCTCCCATTGTTACCTAAGCAGTGGAGCAAAGCTTTGGAAACGTGGCAAGATATATCAGATAAACCAATTTTATCTGGTGCTTCAGTATCCTATCTTTGCACATTGGTGACCTAATACAGTATTTATATTTGAGAGTGGTGAGTTTTTAACAACACATCTTTTAGTGTACAAGGACACAGACGGAGCTGAAGAACTACACAGAACTTGGCATCAATACTGCACATTCAGCAGTAAAATATTCTGCCCAAAAAGAGTTGTGGGAAAAGGTTGGACAGAAATATTGTAGCATATTTTAATTAAAATATTTAAATCTTAGCAAATTGTTTGTATGTTTGTTTGTTATTTCGATAACCTATATTAACTCAATATGGCACACACGACTTCTTCTTCATGACATTATCCTCCAGAAAAGCCTGGTGAGAATAAACAGAGGTAGAGAAAGAATGACTGCCTCAAGATCATTCCATAAATTTCATGACTCTTGAACCGAATCACCCAAGTCTCAGACCAGCACTACAACTACTACACAGCACTGTATTAACACTACCCTATTAGCTTCATATGGGGATACACAGAAAGAGCCTCCTCAAAGATTGTGTCCTTGAACTAAACTCAAGCATACCCTTGTAACGGTACCTTGTGTTAGGTTATCTGTTAGGTCGTGAGATATGTTGATTGCTACTAAATGTTTCAGAGATAGGTGTCAGTGATTCAGCAATACACTTGTTTTTATCCCCTGACCAAGAATTGATAGGAAAGTAGTAGAATGTCTTTCATATTTTCAGCCCTAAGATATTTCTCAATTGAAGGATGCACCTTCAACATTTTTTCATTCCAACAACAGTGGTTGTAAAATCTGAGTTCTACAGAACGCACAATGTTTCTAAGCCAAAAATGAGATAGTATAGTAAGATGTAGTTTGTTTTGTTTTCTGTTCTTTCTGTTCTTTCTTTTTAATATCTCTTATTGTAAAAAAAAAAAAAAAAACCTTAATAATTTTTTTTTTTTAATGAGACAAGAGAAGGGACTTAAAAACCAATAACCCAGTACCTGGTATATATCAGTGTTTTCCCAACCTTTGGTTTTTGGACTTCAATTCCCAGAAGCCTAAGCCAATTCCCCAATGTATCAACCAGTGTAGTGACTTATGTTTCTGGGAATTAAAGTCGCCCTGTGGGGAATGAGCCCCATGATGGGAACCATTGGTATATACTCAATATTGTTTTTATTTCCAGCCTGACTGGTGTAATTCTATAACATTAAGATAACCCACTTATTTATTGCAAAGTGCTAACACAGCAACAGGGGAGGAAGGAAATGTTTCCATTGGACTGCTGGGCAGAGGGGTGGGGCGATCTCTGTGCTGGGGGAGAGATTAGGAAGTGCTCCCATTGGGCTGCTAGCCAGGGGCGGGGCAAACTCTGTGCTGTGGTGACTGTATGAGTGCCCACAAAGAGGCTCTGAGTGCCACCTCTTGCACGTGTGTCATAAGTTTGCCACCACTGTGTTAGGTCATAATGCAAAAAAAATTTGGTTACATTAAAATCCCTCCAGGGTTTGCAACTATTGCATACTAACAATCATGCCAAATTCAACAAAACTCAGATGTGATTGTCCTGGTTCTTATGACAAATCACTATTATTTTTTAAAAAGTAAAATACTGTATTGTTTTGTTTTTAATGTAGAAGATGCCATCACTGCTGCTTCAACAGTTACAATCCAACATGCCTTTCACAAGTGAGTTAAAAATGTTGATAGTATTTTTAACTGAAATACATTAGGCAAAGGAATAAAGTGCCAACTATATAATTTTAGTCAAAATTCTGCAACTGTCCATTGTCTCTTTGGTGACACAGAACAGATATCATCCACTGAAACACATATGCAGTCATATTCTTCTGAAATGAATAAGATTTATCAGCTCAACAGTTTGATTCTATTAATATCTACTCGCATCTAAGTCCTATATGCACACTGCATTGTGCCTAAATCATATCTATTTCAACAGTATGAACAGATGTCTAGTTTCCTATGAACAGTGTCCAGTTACAGACATTTTTCAGCATTGCCACATCTCCACTTCTGCTGATGTCATCTAGAAATGTAAGGTCACATACTGATATCAGAATCCAGAACTCTCATGCAATTTAGAAGATTAGGTTATAGGCATAACATTTGGAGCCTTCATCATATTTATGTGTATTCTGTGGTCTTCTAAAAGAAGGTCTTTACAACACAAGGAATCTTACTGGCAGGTGAAAATATAATGCCTTTTATTACTGCTTCCTTTAGGAGAATGAAACATTCTCATTCTCATGAGATGTACCATATTTCTGTTTTGATCGTCACAGAATTTAAAAGAGGTTACTCTTGGGAGACCATTTCCCACTTTAAATTTTTTATAGTCACTTTTTCAGCCAAAAATGCCTCTATGAGTATCTTAATTGTCATAAAATCCAATCAAAAAGGGCAAGTGTAGAGGTACATAACAGAACCTTATTCCTGTATAGCTTTAGTCTTTACCAATTTGTCCCAGTTAATCTTTTAGACTTATTTGTTTGTGCTGACATTCTGACAGTTTTTCACAGTGTAGTACTAGAACATTTTCTAAAATGATCCCAAAACCTGCTTGCTTGACAGGACTGGGCCTAAAAAGGGAATGTGTAGGTCCCCATCACAAATTTATTTCACTTTTTAATTACATGTGGGAGGGTTCACTTAGTTGTAAACCAGAAAAGGCAGAAAGTCTAGCATATCCATGGCCAGTGATGGCAAAACTTGGCACTCCAGGTACTCTTGAACTTCAATTCCCAGAAACACTGACCAGCAGGAGTGCTGACTTGGGCTTCTGGTAATTGAAATTCAAGAACACCTGGAGTGCCAAGGTTCACCATCACTGTCCTAGGAAATAGGACTTAAGAAGTCATCCCTTCCCTTTGACAAAGAACTCAAAATATTATATCACCCAAAGAGAAGATTTTTTTGAAATATTTTTATTAATTTTTTACAAATAAAAATATACATAAATTACATTTATGCCCCCCAAACATGTCCCCCACCAACTCCCCCCACCAATTCCACTCACACTTCCACCCAAACTAAATTCTCACTCCCCCAGTTCTGTACAAATTGGAGCTTGCAATACGCCTCTTTTAATTTTATTGTTCCCCAAAATTTCTTGATTCTTGGCTAGGTTTAACACCTTCTTGATTGTAGCATAAACCACAAATGGGTTCCAAATGTTCCAAAAAGTATCACTGCTGATTATTCCCTTTCTAGCTTTATATTCAACTGTCAGTTTATCATTTAGCACCAATTGCCAGACCTCTCTATACCAAATTTATCTATGAAACTTGACCTTGTCCTTCCATTCTCTGGCTGTCAGTAGTATAAGCACTAATTCCTACCCCCCCCCAAAAAAAAAGATTGTTGAGGTACATGGACCAGTGTTCTGACTATGCTGTCCCATCAACAAAATTATACTGTCTGAGGTATGTCATAAGATTATGACTGCCCACTCCCACTGGAAAAAGGTGTCCAGCTGAGACTGACATCCTAGGCCACTGACTAACAAGTCTACTTGCCACCAGGGTGGTTGCTGAGACAGAAGGGCAGAGCTCACAAAGCAAATTCAGAAAAACAATGGGTTCCATTTCCAAGAAATAGTAACAATTAGAGATGTTTGCCCCAACCAGGTATGAAAAAACCAAAACATTTCAGCAAATGGGAAAAAGCAAATGGCTGTGACTTTGGATTTGGTTACACAAATGCATCAGAATTATTTCTGATACAACTATTTGCTCAACCCCAGTCTCCTTGCTGAAAAGTAAATTTCTAGTAGTGGCCCAAAGAGCAAAGTGTCCTAATCCAGCCAGGAAGTTCCCAAGCAAAGATTTCTTGTATTAGATCATAAATAGGACACAGGTAGAGTAGTCAGCACATGGAGAGAGAATTACCAGAAGTGCAGGCTGGGTTCTGAAGAGGTCGGGGAACTAGAGACCACAGTGCTAACATACGTTGGATCATGGAGAAAACAAAGGAATATCAAAAACAAGTCTGCTTCTGTTCCATTGACTACACCAAGGCAATTGACTGTGTGGACCATAACAAAATGTGGTAAGTACCGTAATTAAAGAGATGGGAATACCAGAACACCTTATATCTCTCATGAGAAATCTGTACACAAGTCAAGAAGCAACAGTTAGAACAGAATACGAAATGATGGAGTGGTTTGGAATAGAAAAAGGAGTAAGACAAGGCTGCATTTCGTCACCCTGCTTGTTCAACTTATATACAGAGCACATAATGTGCATTGCAGGGATAGACGAATCACAATTTGGGATCAACAGTTTGAGATATGCAGATGATACTACTCTAATGGCAGAAAGTGAGGAAGACCTAAAGAAGCTCCTGCTTAGGTTGAAAGAAGAGAGTGCAAAAGCTGGCTTGAGACTCAATATCAAGAAAACAAAGATAATGGCAACAGGTCCTATATTCCTTTGAAAATAGATGGGGAAGAAGTAGAAGCAATGAGAGACTTTACTTTCCTATGATCACTGCAGATGGTTATTGCAGCCATGAAATAAAAAGGCAACTAATTTTTGGGAGACAAGATATGAGAAACCTGGGGAACATAGTTAAAAGCAGACCTCACCTTGCAAACAAAAATTTGCATAGTCAAAGCAATGGTATTCCTGGCGGTAATGTATGGTTGTGACAGCTGGACCATTAGGCAACCTGATGCAGAAGAATAGATGCTTTTGAGATGTGGTGTTGGAGGAGAGTTTTGAGAGTACCCTGGACAGCAAGGAGAACAAATAGGTCGATCTTAGAAGAAATCAACCCTGACTGCTCCTTAGAAGGTCAAATAGTAAAGATGAAGCTAAAGTACTTTGGACATCAAATAAGAAGAGAGGATTCATTTTAGAAAGCCTTGATGCTGGAAAAGATGGAGGGCAAAAGAAGAAGGGGGTGGCCACACCAATGGCCGGGGAGGAAGAGGCCAGGGCAGGTTGGGGACTTCGCCGCACCTCCCCCTGAGCCTCCAACAACATACAGTAATACCTCGGATAACGCTAAGACTTGGTTCCACAAGTCTTGGTGTTATCCGATTTTTAGTGTTATCTGATCCATGTTAACATCCTATGGGATGGATCGGATAACGTTAAAGCTCCATAGAGATACATTGTAACCGCACAGGCTTTAGCGGTTGTTATCCGATGCATTCCATAGGACCTTAACGTTATTCGATGCAATTCTCCCCCCCAGATTACTTAACTTTATGCGATTTTAGCATTATCTGAGGTAAACGTTATCCAAGGTATTACTGTATTGTAATGTAATGTATTGTTTGTAAGCCACCCTGAGTCACTACGGCGAGTGGGCGGCAATATAAATGTGAACTAATAAATAAATAAATAAATAAAAATGAGATGGCTAGATGACATTGTAGCCACAATGGGCACAGAGCAAGGTGAGTTGAGGAGGATGGTGGAGGACAGAGGTGCTTGGTGGATGATGGTCCATGGGGTTGCAAAGGGTCGAAATCGACTGTGCAACTGAACATTACCTTTAAAGCCCTACATGGTAGTGGGCCAGGATACTTAAGAGACCGGCTCACCCCAAGAACATCTGTCCGTTCCACCAGAGCAGAACGGAGAGGCTCTCTAGTTGTTCCATTGGCCAGAGAGGTGCATCTCTCTGGCACTAGGAGGAGGGGCTTCTCTGTGTCCGCTCCGGCCCTGTGGAACCTCCTGCCAACCGAGCTGTGACCCCCAGCCTGCTGGATGATTTAAGCCCCTCCCTCCCTCAAGATGTAGTAATTTGGCGTTTTTAAACTTTTTAGATTTTAAATTTTAATCTTGCACAGTTTTTATATCTGAGGGGTTTAGGAATGTTTGTGTTTTGTTGTGGTGCTTTGTGATTTGTGAGCCGCCCTGGGTCACCTCGGTGACGAGGGTGGTGGATAAATACAAATAATAAATAAATAATAAATAAATAAACAACAACAGCAAAATGGAGCTTCTCTATCTTTGGCTGCAGAGTATGTAATCAATCTGGTTTCGATGCTGGCCATCTGGTGATGTCCATGTGTAAAGTCTACTCTTGTACTGCCAGAAGAGGACGTTTGCGTTCTCTTGGCAGAACTCTATTAGACTCGGCTCTGCTTCATTCTGTGTTCCAAGACCAAACTTGCCTGTTATTCCATTTACTTTTTGATTTCCTACTTTGGTGTTCCAATCTCCTATAATAATATGGACATCATTTCTTGGTGTCTGTTCTATGAGGTGCTGTAATTCCTTGTATAACTGGTGAACTGTGGCCTATATGTGCATATATTTGGATTACAGTGCTATTGAATGGTTTGCCTTGGGTTCTAACTGATATCATGTAACAAAAGGAACCTTCCTGTCAAGTAGGCCCCATCGTTCTTCTGAGTTGTGACCCCCTGGCTGGACAACCCTGGTCTTGAATATGTGTAGAAAAGGTAGCATTAGGCCAAATAACCACTCCATATTTCTTCAAGAAAGATTTTGAAAGCATTGTAAAATACAGTAATACCTCGGATAACGACTGCATTGGATAACGCTAAAATCGGTTAATGATCTGCTAGCATTATCCGATGCAGTCGTTGGCAGCAGCAGGGTGGCTGGAAAGCTGAACAGGATCTATTCAGCTTCCCAGCCACCCTGCAGCTGGGAGGCAGGAGCGGGTGGCTAGGGAAGCTGACAGAGAGTCCCCGTCGGCTTCCCCAGCCACCCTGCAGCTGTGGATCCCTCCCTTGCCTGGCTTGGTAAGGGGCTTAGCTATCTGGGGGGGGGGGAGGTCTTCTTAAGAGAGGCTGGGATAAGGGACCCAAGGCCCACCCCCGGCCTGGATCGCTAAGCTCTTTAGCAAGCCAGATGGAGGTTTCTAAAAAAGGTAGGGGAAAAATTCCTACCTTCTTTTTAGAACCCTTCCCCCCTCCTGGCTTCGTAATGGTCTTAGCTATCCAGGCCCGGAGGGGGGTCTTCTTAAGAGAGGCTGGGATAAGGGATCCAAGCCTCTCTTAGGAAGCCCCCCCCCCCGGATCACTAACCTCTTTAGCAAGCCAGACTGAGGTTTCTTAAAAGAAGGTAGGGAAAAAATTCCTACCTTCTTTTTAGAACCCCTCTCCCCCCCCCCGCCTGGCTTGGTAAGGTTCTTAGCTATCCAGGCCGGGGGGAGGGTCTTCTTAAGAGAGGCTGGGATAAGGGACCAAAGCCTCTCTTAAGAAGCCCCCCCCCCCCCGGCTTGCTAAGCAAACCAGATCGGCCCCCTGTTCCCTTTCTTCTTTGGAAAGGAAACAGGGATTTCTTTAACATTGTGCGATCAATGCATCACGTAACGTTAAAAACTGGATACCAAGTCATAACGTTATCCTAAGTACTACTGTACAGGATACAGTCCATCAAAAGATCAGCAAGCATTTCAAAGCAGAAATAAGCAAGCTATAAGTTCCAGGGAAAGCTCATGCCCCCTCCTTCCACAAGCCTCACATTTTGCAGAATGGCTGCATAGCATTCCAGACAGCGATAATAGCTGTGTGTGCGTGTCTTGGATTCCAACCAATCATTCATTGGAAATCCCTAAGGGGGAGGGCCAGAGGTGTAGCTCTGGCCCTCCCCTTTAGGGATTCCAACCATTGATCTTACAGCAAGACATGTCTACCACATAATCAGTTTCATTTCTGCAATTCCATGAAGTTCAATTGTTTTGAATTCTTCTTTCTCCCCCAGATCTAGAATCACCATTTTGAGTGTACTAAAACACATTTAGGTGGGTAAAAAACTAATGAAAAAAGCACCATTTAAAATGGGGTTTATTTTGTTACATATCATTCTGTCATTTTAAAGATTATATCCCATTACTGCTTTTCTCACTTTTTTTTGACTCTTATGGCTACTCGGTTTCTCCTAAGGTTTCATAGTACAGGTGCGTTTTACTCCGCTTCTGGGAGCAACAAGGGCTTTGTGGGCCAGATGAATTCCCGTTGGGGCCAGATATGGCCCATGGTGACTAGCCCCCTGAACCATGTGGCCAGCCCACTACCCAAAAAGTTTTGCCACCCCTCTCTTAAAGAGTCTCTTCAGTGAGGAATTTTCAAGCCCTGTGAGATTCCTCTGTGTCAGACAAAGTAAATATGGAGCACAAATCATCCAAATTTTCATAAATTGTGTTAACTGTCTTTTGCAAAGCTAATGTGCTCTCCCTTTGATAACAAACTATTTGCATGCAAGCAGAAGACAGCTGGCATTCTTCTAAACCAATTCCTCTGACATTTCAAATCTTCAAATATGCGGGAATCATCTTTTTATTTGTTTACAATATTGTTATCCCACCTTTCTCCTGAAGGACCCAAGACAATTTAAATAATTTTTAAAAATGTTTAAAACTCAAGACAATAAATTATTACAATTTAAAAATAATAATTAAACAAATATATTAAAAAGAGTTAATAAAATAACTATTAAAAACATATTCAAAAGCAAAATATTTAAAAGCAACACATTCAAAAGTAGTGAGACACAAACAATCCTGTTTAAAAAGATACCGGATAACTGGGCAGAACCACATGACTCTCTACCGCCTGGCCAAATACAACCATGGCCTGTGTGGAAAGCTTTAAATAAATTGTGTGCAGCGGTAGGAAGATCAAGGGATAATCTGAGAAAGTAGGGTTTCCCTGTAGATAACAGCCTGTGTGAATGCAGAGAAGTACAAACTATCTCCCATATGATACAATGCACACAATGCCCCTCAACATGCACTGAGGAGGACCTTATGTTGACAAGAGGAAATACTGTTGAACTGGTCCGATATTGGGCAGATGTCATCTAGCCCTTTTTCATTCTACAGTAAAACCTCGCATAAAGAGCACCTGCTTAGAGACTAACTCGCTTAAAGAGCAGAATTTTCTCTGAATGGTCACCTCACTTAACAACTAAAACCAACCAAAAACTCTCTTAACAACTAAATCAGGGTTTGCAATCCCCCCCCCCCGCCAGAAGTCACAATTGGTCACTTACAATGGTGTTTCACTTAAAGAGCAAACTCACTTAAAAAGCACTCCTGTGGAACGCATTATGCTCTTTCAGCGAGGTACCACTGTATTTTGTTTTTACATGGGTTAATTTTAGTTTTGTATGTTATTATATGCTGGTGGTGCATCTGGCACAAAGAAAGAAAGAAGATTAAAAAAAAAAACACCCTGTCAGGCAGCCAGTCTCTGAGGGAAAGCCTGCCTGAAGAGAAAGGTCATTTCCTACTTTCGAAGGACAACAACGAGGGCCCAGCTTGGCCTCCAATGGAAGGAAGTGCCAGAGTCTCAGAGCAGCAATAATTCATATTGTTTGTGTTACAGCATTCTTTGTGCTATTTGCACCATGTAGCTTAATTTGCACAAACATTGTTCATGTCATTTCTTCATTTAGAAAGCCCCACAAAACACTCCACCCTCTATGAGGACAAAAAAAATGATTACATGGTCTCACCCATGTAAAAAGAGTACTATCTATATGAAAATGAACAAATACTTTTTATTTTAGCATCTTTTTTTTTAAACCACTTATAAGCATAGACCTCCCATTGACAATAGCAGCAGCAGCAACAAAATGGGAACAAAATACCGAATCCTACTTTTACTTTTGGCAAATTTAAAATGGTAGATTAATAATTTCTCAGTGCACAAAATGCTCCCTTGCTGTCCCCATTGTTCAATATTTTCAGTAGTTGCCATTGGGTTCAATTGTTACTGCACATTTTGTTATGAAGAGCTGCTCTGTTGTTTAGAATAAAATGTGATTTCCTTCTCCTCCACACACGTCTTCTATGCTATGCTATGGAATGTTATGTATATTTGAACATTGTACTCTTTTGGGCCCAAATAATTAACTCATTTTCTCTTCTGATATCTCAAGCCATCTGCTGCCAAATGTACCAAGATCACTGACATTTTTGCAAATAAAAAGGCCTGTATTGCTTCCTTAGGAAACCAATGATTCAAAGTAGGGTCATTGGGAAAGAAGCATTTCAATGCAGTGGAAAATGGTATACAGTCGAACCCCATATAATGAAAATAATTCATTCTATGGGGCTTTTCACTATCCAATTTTTTTTGGTACGATTTTTTCCTATACTAATGAAAAATCATACAACAAAAAATTTCGCTATGCAATTTTTCCCATAGAGATTTTCATTGTACAATTTTTCCCATAGGGACACTGTATCACATAGCAAAAATTTTCATTGTACGGAGAACCATGTTTTTTTCATTTCTTTTCATTGTGTGATTTGTTTCACTGTAGGGGACATTCATTATACAGGGTTTTGTTGTATATCTAATAGCAACACTGCCCTTCTACACTGTGTAAATAGCATGTCATAGTGTTTTCTTTGCTGTTATTGCTTTCTCCACAGCAATCATTTTCAGTTTGCAGCCATACAAGTTTATAAGCAGAGTTGCTAAACTTTTATTGAGAAATGTCATTAAAACAATCAATAATCTGGGTATCACAATATGCATATGCTTGTTGATCAGTATACAGTACAGTTTTTAAAGCAAATATTTTAATAGAAAAACAAACAAGGATCAAATTGTCTGGCATCTTTTACTTTAAAATCTGATTAATTAATTGCTGAGGAGGAGTTATATGATTTTGAAACACCATGGGTCCTCCAAAATAACCTTATATTGGTAGAAATATGCTAATGTAGCAGAAAAATTAGCACAGTAGATATTGTAACACATTTGCGCAAAACATTGGTAAAATCTGGAAGATGGTTGTAGCTGTGAAAAAAAACCCTTCCTAACTCATCAGTACCTCACAATGTAAACTATTCACAGAACCATTAACCTTCACTTACAGAAGTGAAGATCTGAAAATAAATATGCTGCCGAAAGCAGAACACTGACAACATCGTTAATGCAAATTAATGGAATGATAAATCTTACACACACACAGACACAGAGTTGAGCAGGGACTCATGTTTAGTTTTGAGAGACAAAACTCTCATCTTCCCTTTGGATCCTGATGATTCACGTTCAACATTTCATTTTGCTAGGGAAGAGTTTACTCTAAAATATATATTTTACTCAATTTCCTCTCCCCCTCCCCTCACTGACGCTCTCTGAAATAGTAAAGCAAATATAGTTTTTAAAATGTCTGATTGACAGCTCAAGAACACTAATGGAATCCATTTCACAATTATGTTTGCTCTCTATACTATCCCCCACCCTTTTTATTACAAAAGGGAAGATGAAAGAAATAAAAAGAGTGATCATAATTGACATCTCCCACTGTCTATGTGCTATAGACAAAAGATTTTTAGCAAGAGCAAATTCAAGTCCAGCTTTCAGACCAGTCAAACCCAAGAGACAAGGAAGAGGGCAAGCCTTAACCATCCTTCTCCCTGCATTAGCTTTTTCTACTCAGGCTCCATTGACCTGTCAGAGACATCCAAATGATTGACTGCCCTGGCAGATGTGCCGCTCTAACAGGTAACTTGAGCATTCCAGCCCCATCTGTCTCTCAGTCCTCTTCAGTTCACACTCTGGGAGGGGGGAGGGTAGAGTTTGAAGTGGATGAGTCTTTGTTATTTTAAAAAAATAAATATAGGTTCAGTCTAGCTGAATGTATTGGAGTTATATCTGAATTATACAACTGTGAGAACAGAAAGTTTGTCAAGTATGAAAAAAAAGATTGATTGACAATCTGAGAATTAAAAACCAAAACTGGGTGGCAAGAGCATAGTTTAAAAATGAAGGCAAGCATTTAAGAATGACCCATGGTAATAATAAAAGGATGTTTGAAAGATAACAGTTTCATTGCAAGTAAGATAGATGGGCTTTGCTTCTCTGTGCCGAGCGAGGGAAGGGGAGAAATCATATTCAGTAGGAGCATTTTCACATTCTCCTTCACAGTGCCCAGTGCCTGGAAAATGTTGTGACATCATTAAGCTGAGCTGCTGATTTTCGATGAGTCTTGAACAAGAATGGGCAGGGGTAACTCAAGCTTCATGCTGAAATGCAGTTAACTAATTTACTAGTGTCACTATTTCCAATAATTACTTTTTGCCAAAATATTTTGTGCACAAAGGATTTCATTCTGCAAGTCAACACCACAAGTGTTGTAGCCCCACAGAATCTATCAACAGCTTCTATTAGGAGAGAATATAATCTTGGTGAGAGTAATGGCTAACACTTCCTTTTTGTTTCTTAGCAAAGTCTACTGCATCGACACGCTAGCAAAGAAACCACCTTGGCAGGGATGACACAATTCACAATACAAGGAGAAATAACATACTGGAAAAAGCAAAACAAGGTAAAATGAATGACAACTGACAGAAAAGTAAGTGTGCTACTTACCCCCTTATCCCCAACAAGATGAATATAAATATGCTAAGTGTGTACGTAAGAATGACAATCACAGTGTAGAAAGGGATAAATATGCAGCAAGGGAGAAGATAGGAGACATATGGTAGAGAAAATTTATCCCCTGAAAAGATACACCTATGCTGAAAAAGTCTCACAAGCCACAATCAATTACTCACAAGACACCTGAATACAAGAAGACTCACTTCTGAGTTGGTAAAACCATGACTGGAGTTTTTGGGATGCAATTGTTTGCACTCTTGTTTGACACTGAATCCCAATGAAACTTGAGTACAGGTCAGCCACATGGTAGACATCCTCACAGATAAGGTTTTTATGCTTTTGAGCAAGCGGTTGTTGAGATTGCACTGCTAGTACATGACCAGACTGATCAGCTTCAGTGCCTGGAAAAGCACTGGTTCCTATCCAAGGGGAGGAGTGATGTGCCATTTGGCATACTGCTCCTGTCTGAATGGGAACCCAGGCTTTCAATAATTGAACACTACCCCTGATTGTCTATGGACAATCAGTAGAAGTGAAATATTTTTTAACGTTTTAGAAATCATTGCTAAATCAATGAATCTGGTCATTTATTTATTTATTAAATACTATTATTTTCCTGTGTTTCTGTTACAGAATGCCAGGGAGTGAAATTTTCCATTGGCAATAGGCACACGGGCAAAGTGATACTTTTTCTTTTATGAATGATTAAAGCAATGAATCAATTCCTTGAAGTAAAAAACGTTCACTTCCTGATGTGCTATTTACACAGGAATCATAGAATCGTAGAATCACAGAATAACTGAGTTGGAATGGACCTATGAGGTCATCCAGTCCAGCCCTCTGCTCAATGAAGGAATCCAACTCAAAGCAGATCTGACAGATGGTCATTCAATTTTCTCTTGAATGCTTCCAGTGTTGGAGCACTCACCACCTTCCATGGTATTTGGTTCCATGGTTGTACAGATTTAACAGTTAAGAAGAAGCCTTTTGACATTGCAGGGCTCACTTTTAGTTCATTGTCAGGGACCACACTCAATGTGAATGGGTTGAAAATGAGTACACCAAAATAGTAGAACCTCCTCAAGGGGTTCAAAAAGAAGTGCTTAGGGGAGGAGATTGGGATTCGCACCTATCCACAACATGTGGGCTCTGTAATTAGAAGCCACTTCCAAGAATGGGCTATATGCCCTCTCAGGACATGCTCACATGCTAGTTTAATGTCATGCGCATCACAGATTTCAGAAGTGATATATTGCTTAAATCTTTGGAAATATATGGACCCTGCTTGTAGTGCAAAGGCAAGTCACTCTTAAACCAAAATATTGTGATTTTTAATGATTCAGTAGCTGGTAAGGTTTAAATCAGTTATTCACAACAGGTTTGTGAGAAAACAATAAGGATTTCAGATAAGGTTTTTATTTGTTTGTTTATTTTGTTTGCCCAGTGTATGGTGACCTTTCAAGTATCATATAAAATGCATCCAGTGCAGCTAGATTAATTGATAAAGTCAAAAGTTGCTATGATGTCACAAAATTAAGTTTTCTAATACTATGATGAAAGGAACTTATATAAGAAAGCTCTGCTCGTATTTTCCCATAATTCCTTACTTATACATATACAGTAGTAGTGAATGTATCACATTTCATCCTTGAATGTTTAAAGATTGTGCAGACACTACTGTAAAGGGAGACTGAGTACAGATCGAGTTGGTCTTTGTGTTCCTGAAAAAGGGAAGGAGGTTAGGATTCCACCATGTTTGCAAAAAGAGGGAAAATTGGAATATGTCTGAAGAACAGGCTTGGGGTGGTACCGCACCTTGGAGTGATATCATGTTATTCCTCAGTAATGTGTTCCAGGCCTTATCACGGCAGGTGCCAACCCCTTAGCCACCTCTGGGAAAAGGAGGATGGGAAAATAAAAACTCAGTGAAGGGGGGGACACCCCCTAGACTTCCTTATGGGAATGATGATTGGTTCCATCAGAAGAGCGATAGCTGGTCTCAGGCAGATGAGTCCCAGAATGAGGAATCAGGTACTGTATAAAGGCAAAAGCCCATTAGAGTGTGCTCTCTCTCTCCACTTCACTCCAGTTCCTGGCTGGATATATACTTTGCATCATGTAGCCATGTGTTAGTTTATAGAATAACGGATCCCTGCTGGCTCCAAATTAGAGAGATTTCTTATTTTTTATGATCTTGTACTGAAAATGTTCTCATTTGCTGAAGAAACCTTTTTGCTTTTGTAACTTTGAAATGTAACAATTTTCCTAGAATATATTTACAAAGAAATGAAGTGACTGGAGTGTGTGACTTTTTCCTTCTTCCAACCGATCTTACAGTCTGACTAGGTCAGAATTTGTGGGAAGGCAGGCTAAATCCTGGTTTGCTTAGCTTCAGGATGGCAATCCAGGTGGTTCCCGTCTCACCTTTGGGCAATTAAGCCCCTGGGGAGCAAAGGGAAACCTAATAATTACAAAATAAGACATGTCAAAGATGCAAAATACACTGCCCAGAGTGAGAAATATCCCAGATGGGCAGTATAAAAATGTAATAAATAAATAAATAAATAAATAAATAAATAAATGGGTCACTGTGTAAATCTGCTGGCACCGAAAAATTCATGAGAACATCAAGTAGATAGGATATTAAAAAATGACAAACTTAAGATCTTGTGGGATTTTTGAATCCAAACTGACAGACACCTTAATATAATGCACCAAACATAACAGTAATAGAAAGAAGTGTTTGGAAAATTGACGGTGCAATTCCAAGAGAGGTCAGAGTTGAAGATAAAGGACTGGAAAATTTAACAAATACAGAGACCTGACAATAAAAAATAACTTGATTCCATAATCAACACATAACAAATGCACTTCAGTAGTCCCTATAGTCATTGGAGCACTGGAACCAAGGCTAAGAAATTTCATAAATATTATAATCAAATGAAAATCTCTGAAATAATACAGTAAAACCTTGCATAAAGAACACCTTGCTTAGAGACTAACTCGTTTAAAGAGCAGAATTTTCTCTGAATGGTCATGCTCGCTTAATAACTAAGATCAACCCAAAACTCACTTAACAACTAAATCAGGGTTCACAATTATAATGGCAGCGGTGATGCTTCTTCCAAGTGTTTCACTTAAAGAGCAACTTGCTTAAAGAGCAATCCCATGGAAAACATTATGTACTAAGAAAGCTGCAGAAGACAGTGATACTGGAAACAGTTTATATATTACATTTCTATTTAACTGCTATTTAGAGTGTTGACTAAAACTTATATATGTTATATAATATTAGTTAATGTTTTTACAATAGTGTTTGACTGTGTTTGAACAGCAGCAGCAGCAGCAGCAGCAAGAACAAGAACAAGAACAAGAACAAGAACAAGAACAAGAACAAGAACAAGAACAACAACAACAACAACAACAACAACAACAACAACAACAACAACAACAACAACAACAACAACAACAACAACAACAACAACAACAACCAACACTTTTTGTTTCTCAGCATTGCTGGTGCAAGGTGTAGACCCAAGGATCATGGGTAAAAATTAAGACATCACATTCTCAAAATTTAAGAGGAGGTGACATGTTTGCAAAATCTCTGATTTTTAAATTTGAAGAAGTAAGTTAGCAGCTATTAGTAATTGTTTTAGATGGGTAGTAAAATATTTTGAAACAGTTCAGGCTGTAGTATAGGTGGAGGATTAACTGCTTTTGCTCATTTTTCACATCAGTGTTTGGTGCTTTGCAATTTTTTGTACCTTATGCACTTTTGAGTTTGCTGGTTGATAATAGTTATTTCTTAAACACTGTTTTTGTTTCTGTTGCTTTCAAATTTTTTCCACTTTAAGTCATTTTCTCTGCTTCTATTGATATAATCATATAGGCATATTCCCTCCCCCCATCCCTTCTACAACCTATCTTATTTGAAGTAATCCACGTCTTCCTGTCCACATCACTTTTTGGATGTAGTGCATGATACATGTTTCTATGTTTTTCAATTCAGTGTTTCTAAATCACTTTTGGTCCAGGCTATTATTCCAGCTGGGTACATGATTATTGGAACTGCTCATGTGTTTATGGCTTTGATTGTATTTCCTCTATTTAAATTTAATTTTAAAATTTTCCATAATCTTCTGTGTCAAATATTTAACTTTCCAATGCAGGATGTTATCAGCTTTTAGTTCTGTAAGTTATTAAAAGTTGTTATCACTTGGTAGTGATTTTATAATGTTGCCATTTCTTTGCTCTATTCCACCTAGTTTTTGGATCTCGTTATGTTGTTGGATAGAGAGATTTGCACTTTTGTCAACTCCAGATTTCATTTGAATATCTTGCTAAATATTCACTGTGATTTAACAGTGATTTTATCTCAGTGAGATTTTTTTTTCATACAATTTTAGACCATCCATGTAAAACAGATGATTGATTTCTCCTGCTTGTTCTGCAATACAGTCCAGTTTTATTTAGAACTATTGACAAGGGGATTAATTAGATGTTAAACAGTATGGGAGACAAAGAATCTCTGTGAAATATTCCTCTTTTAATATTAATATTCACTTTCTTGATTTCATCTCTAGCCATATCCCATTTTTCCATGTTTTTTTAAAGGAACTTTTGAATTTTTTGCTGATCCCACATATTTTAGGCAGGTGTTAATCCACTTGTGTGGCAATGAGTCAAATGCCTTTTTGTAATCTATCCATGTCATGTTAAGAATTGCAAATTGTTGTCATTTTGAATTCTTTATTACCATCTTGTCAATTTGTAGCTGATCATTTGTGCCTCTTGACTTGTTCCCTTTCTGTTCAGTTGGACATAATGGAATTTTCAGTTAAATAATTATATTTTGATCTTGCAAGTACTCCAGTAAGTAGCTTAAACATTGTTGGAAGACATGTAATTGGTCAGCAATTACTGGGTTCATTGCTCTTTTCTTGATCTTTTATTATCAGGAATGTGTGACCTCTTGTCATTTAGTCTTCAGTTGTGGAATGTTGAAGTGGGTGGTTGAATTGCATTACTATACAGTCAAACCTCACATAAAGAGTGCCTCGCTTAAAGAGTAAGAATCTGAATGTTTGCTTCGCTTAACAAATAAAACCAACCAAAAACTCGCTTAACAACTAAATTGGGGTTCTCAATCCCCCCCCCCCCCGAAGTCACTTGGTCACTTACAATGGTGTTTTGCTTAAAGAGCAAACTCGCTTAAAGAGCAATCCTGTGGAACGCATTATGCTCTTTAAGTGAGGTACAACTGTACATTGATGCAGACTTGTTACATGCTTAAACCAAAATCCATGCAACTTATCTTGTCCAGGTGCACTCCAATTTTTCATAACCTTTGTTTGGTTCATAATCATTTCAGTCATTATTACAACATCATCCACATATTTTACTTAGGCTTCTTTGCAGATGTCTTAGATCTACAAGGTGTTCTTATTTTGAGGTGATTTTATTATTATAAGGTCTCAACTGAGAAGCTGGACTGATTGTGTCCAACAACAATCAATTAAGATGAAAATAAATAAACAGAAATCCTTACTGGATTAGTCATCACCTGATACATAACTGTATCAGACACAATAGCTCCTGGACATCTGGTGACAAGTAGGCCACAGGGCCCAGCACTTTCTGTTGAAGAACAAGAACAGGCTGCTGCAAATTGGCTAGGCTAGAACAACTTAAATGTAAAACATGGACATCCCACATAAAAAGAGAAATCATGAAATATAATTATGAAGCAAACCCAATAGCCCACATTTCTCAAAAAAGAATGATAGAAATTTAGAAAAGGAAATGTCTGAATCACCATTCATATAACTGGACAACAATTTGGTGGTGGTGGTGGCAACTGTATCTGAGAATGCATTTTTCCTGAAGCAGGGAAAATGTCATTGAAATGAATTTATTTAAGGTGGATCTCAGCTTGCCATGAAGTGACCCAGACACTGTGATCTTGGAGCCACCTCCTGCAGCACATATAAAATGAAACATGCAGGATTTAACACCGAAATTGCAATGGACTGCTCCATTGTGGATAAGGAAAAAGTGCGCCTTCACAGCCAGTCCATCTGGCATGGCCTCTTTCACCTTCATGGCCTGGATAACATCAGTCCAGCCTACAAACACTCCTCATCATGCTGCTGCCAACACTACTGCCCTCCACCACTGCTACTGCCAACACTAACCCCCCCCATGTTGCCACCACCAACACCTCCCACCCCCCACCAGTCCAGCCCACAACACAGCAGGCCAGTAAGCTGCTTCCCTGCTTACTGGCCTGCTGTGAGTGAAGGAGGGGTCCTGCCTGTCCTTGCCCGCACTTGGCCAGAGTGGACCCTGGGAAAGAGAGATGCATCTGCCTCTTTTTTTTTTGGTAATTGCTGTGTTTTTGAGGTTGCTTGTTTATTTAACTCCCAAATTCTGTAAGATATGCTTTTCTTTTTTCTTACCCAGAAGTATATCAGCCTGATTAAAATCTACTGTTCAATCTGTGATAACTTGTTTGTCCCAGCATAGTGTTACAGTTTTGTTTTGTAAAACTGGAGATGGCTGAAATTTATAATATGAAGGAAAATTGTAAGTAATCTATAAAATTTAGTCAAGTGATAAAAAATTATCTTTGCAATTTATTGGTGCCTCTGTGCCTATAATACAGTGATACTAGCATAGGGCATCCATTCATTTCATTATGAACTGTATCTTTAGACCAGGGGTGGTCAACCTTTTTACGCTACAGGCCTGACCATGTCCCTGGACAGCTGAGCGGGCTGGACCATGCAGTCTGAAGCGGAAGCAGACACATTTATGGCTGTCATAAATGCACCCGCTTTCACTTCCAGAGGAGACGGCAACGGGCTGGACAGAATGGCATCACAGGCCGGGTCTGGCCTGCAGGCTCAGGTTGGGAACCCCAGCTTTAGACAAAATCATGATAGATCACACATTTATTACTTGCTTCTTGCTCTATAATTATCTTTCAAAATATCTGGTGCAAACAACTTGGTCTTTGATTATACATAGGAAGCCTTCATTTTTAGCCTAGCAATGGCCAAATTTAAGCCAAAAATTCAGTTGCTGCTATTGTTATTGTTGTTATTATGAAGTATAACTTGCAGGACTTGAGTGTTTGGTTTTGCCCCCACATGCCAACAATAAGAAATAGGACAAATAAGCAGCAGCAGCAGTAGTAGTGGTAGCATTTTATTCTTATCCCCCCCACAAGTGATTGATGTTTATTATAGAGCTTTATACTGTATTAAATTGGTAATATGAGTGAACAAACAAGATGAGGAACATATGGCCATTTTCTTTTTTAAAAGCCATGCACATCATAAATAAATGCATGGATAGCTTCTCATCTCACTTGATCCTGAGAAGTCTAACTTTGAGAATGCATTTAGTGAGAAATATTAATCATCTGAGGTAATATAAAATGCTCTATAAAGCTAGGCTTCTTTTTTAAAAATGGCAAAATATTTACAAAAGCCCAAGACAATCAAAAATATAATTTACAATTTAAAAGTTACACTGCCTCCTCAGTTTGCACCATACATCATGAGATCTTGAAGAACATTGATCTGATTTGGGAAAAGTGGTTAAAGAAGTCCAATATAGCTTTCACAGTGATCCAGTTGCATATTTGAAAAATATACCATATTTTGCTTGTATTTTTTTAATCTCAGTGAAGAAACTGAGATGAGTGTTCACCTTTACATCAGTCGCATGAGATGGAAAGTACGTCTCATGAGTTGCTGAACCATGGGGAAAATAGTTTGGCTCTAGTAGAAGATGTAATTGGAAGGGCCTCTTCTTGCATCAGCAGACCTTCTGTGTTGACAGAAGAGGGAGGACATGATCTTCACATATGTTCCCTCCTGTGCAGTCCACTGCTATATCCAATGTTAGAGGATACATAGGGTACACATACTAGCAATAGCAATTACACTTATATACTGCCCCATAGCGCTTCATGCACTCTCTGGGCAGTTCACAAGTTAATTAGCATTTCCCTCCCAACATGCTGGACACTCATTTTACCAACCCTCAGAAGGATGGAAGGCTGAATCAACCTTAACCACAGCCAGGATCAAACTCCCAATATTTGGGCTGCAGTACAGCAGTTTAACCACTGCACCACCAGGGCTCTTTTTCTATTGGCAAAAATGCTAGATGTATTGATACTAAGGCTCACAGGGTTAAAGTGCTGGAGCTTTTTGATTAGCGAGGATGAATACATCATCTAACACCCATCTCTGCCTTACTTGCTCAGAGGAAGTTAGCAAGCCATACAGTAGAGGTAGTGTAGTGGTTAACCAGGCTCCCACAAGGTAGTAGAAATAGTTTTCGCCCCCATAGCAATATGTTTTTGCAAGCTATTCCTGTTCTAATTCAAGGTATGTGAGGGTGGTTTGGTCTTGAATAGACCCACCTATCCTCAGGAATATAGTTACTGTTGGAGCTGCTTGTTGTTGTGGATCAACAGTGTCATTTTTAGATTTTTGAAGGGGGTGGCTGTGAGGACTAATATAATAATGAAGACTTATACTTCAAAAGTTAATACTATTGCTTTATCCTTCACCTAGATCTGTTCCAGAAACTGATTTATACCTTAACAATAAGTCAACTTCATATATTTTCCCCAGGAACCAAGCTGATCTTTATCCACTTTTGTGTAAACCATGTCTATTGTAGATTCTGCTAAAGCTGCTTCAAGTATTTTCATTTTAATCCACATGTAATTTGAACATGCACATATTTGTATATCCCCCATAGTTGGTCTAACTAAAATATACCTTTTGGGGTCTCCTTTCCCCACCCCAAACCATCCAATAAAATTAGTTTAGCAACTGTGAACTCATACAAGGCTCCAGACAAGCAGAAAATGTGATAAATAGAATGTATTATTACTTAAGTGGTTTGAAGAGCACATTCTCTTGTAAGAGCAAAAATCATTTAAATAAGAGACGACTAATTCAGTGTCGGGCTGGGGTGGAGGTGGTAATGGAACATTACTGCCCACATTTTTTCTTGAATACTTTCTTCAAAGTCTCTTTTTGAGTGACTTTTTCATTGTGCAATGTTGGCATTCCTGAGCCTTGTTTGCCTGTGTTTTCAAAAATGTCTCTATAAGGTTGTGTGTATTTCAACTCTGCCCTTGTAATATTATTTCCAACTAATTATACCAATAGAAAAAGCTGAGTGCAAATATGATTTTAGCAGTTTATAATAAGAAAAGTGCTTTGCACATGTATTATGATCAAGCTTTCTTTGCTCAGTTATTATTAGCAAGCGCTCCACCTACTGGTTCAAAATATGCCAAGCAAGTCATTGTGGGGAAATGAAGATTTCAATGAGATTTATTTTTTAAAAAATGAAATTACAGTAAAGACATTTAATGCCAGTATGGGCCCCAAGCTGCTAAATGTTTGTACACTTTTGCTTCCAAATAAGGGTGTTTTTATGTCTTTAATTTTCTATTTTAAATCATCAGTGGGATGCCTTATATTTATTTTTCTTATATTAATACCCTCAATACAATGTTTTCCAAACCTTATGCAAGAGTGTGATGAGAAAAAGGGGTGGAATTCAGATCCATTCAGACAAATGGGAGATTTAACAATTTCTTCACTGTGATATGGATGTCACATGAAGCTGGCACAAGGTCTAAAAAAAGAGAAGTAAAAAGATAAATTTTTCCCTTCATACAGCTTTGTCCCTGGACTTTTTCAGAGGATTAATTATAACAATCAGCAACACGGGATTGTAAAATGCATTGCAGGCAAAAGCATAGTGGGCAAAAATATCCTTCATCTCATGAAAATGAGAATGAGCTTAAAGACAGAAAAATAAGATCGTCATTGTCGGCTGCTACTTGTATCTGAGCATACATTTTTCCTGGAAGTCATTTTCTCAGTTGATGGATGTGTCTCTGGTGACTCAATAAACTGATCCTGGCATGAAACATGCAGCCACACATATTACACTGAATAGATGGTGGACAACGTAGTTGAGTTTGACGAAGCTTCTGTGCTCGTCGCTTAGCCTCTTCATGTCTGCAGCATTCTGTTTTGAAATGATTGGTAGCAGCAGAGATGGTTTGGTACCAAAGTGGGCAATCTATGGCCACTGCCTCCCAGGTTTATGGGTTTATACCTGACACTTTCATGGTTTGTTTCAGCTGGTCCTTATAATACTACAAAGGAACTCCATGAGGTCTTGTACTGGAGCTATGTTCCCCATAAAAATTTGATGAAGAAGCCTGGAACCATCCATATAGTGGAGATGCTCTATCCATCTAAGACAATGACATATGATGGAAGCTTCAATGATATTTACATGTGCCTTCTCGAGAAATGTGATGTTGGTGACATAGTCATCCCACTTGATGTTCAAGATGGACCTTAGCTTCTGTTGGTGAAAGCACTCAAGCTTTTTGATGTCTTGGTAATAGAGGGTCCATGTTTCACAGTCATAAAAATAAAGCTGAGATAACAACAGCTTGGTATACCATGAGCTTTGTATGAATTGTTAAATCTTTGTTCATGAAGACCTGGTGTGATGGAAGACCAAAGGTAGAATGGGCAGCACCAATTCTCTTCACCACATCCTGTTCACAGGTGCAGCTTTTAGACCAAGGTAAGAAAACTAGTCTACCTGTTCCAGTGTCGAATCTGATATGGTAATACTGAACTCTGGAAGAGCTGTCCTTGAGGGAGATTATGCAAATACCTTGACTTTCTTGAGCATTTGTGGTGAGGCCAAAATGATCACATGCATTCTTGAAACTGTTGACTGACTGTTGCAACTCCTCAGGTGTGAGAGCAGGCGATGCAGTGTCTTCGGCAGATTGCATTTCCGTTATCCTGTTAACACTGGTTAGTCTTTGGGTCTCCTAGACATGCCATCATCAAGCGCCTGGATCAGATCTACAAAATGCTCAGTGCAACCAAAGCTTCTCAGCACAGCCTACATTGCAGGTCTCAGGACAGAATTGAAAGCCTTTTCCAGGTCACAAAATACTAAAAAGAGCACATTCTGTTGTTCTCTGCATTTTTCCTGAAGTTGTCTTGCATAAAAGATCATGTCCGTTGTGCCTCAGGAAATACGGAAACCACATTGAGATTCTGGGAGGACCCTTTCAGAGATAATTTGCAGGCAACTGAGCAGGATTCTTGTGAAATTCTTTCCAGCAATGGATAGCAATGACATACCACAATAGTTGCCACAAATACTATGATCGCCTTTCTTAAAGATAGCGATAATAGTGGCATTCATAAGGTCATCAGGCACCTTACCAGTTTCCCAAATCAAGAGAATGAGTGTGAAGAGCCTTATATTTAGAGGCACCCATCCCTCCTGCATTAACTCCAAAGGGATGTTATCTGGCCCAGGAGCCGTTCTGGGTTTCAGCTTATTCATACTCTCACAGAATTCCAGGCACATCAGTGGAACTGCCATCCATGGCTGGTGCAGATGTTGTGGCACTTCTCAAAGAAAATCCTCAGCAGTGGTAGAGTTTTGGTTTATAGGTGTGCAAAAGTGTTCCTTCCAGCAATGAGTTTCTTCGGCAAGAAGAGTGGCATATAAGTCATGTTTTAATGCATTATTTGCAATATTGTTGAAATGGCAGAGTTTGTAGGATTGTTTTCATTAGGAGGCTGGTAGTTTTAATTACCATTCTCAAGATTCCTTGTTTTCTTCAGAGCATTGCAGAAATTCTCATCATGGCTAACAGGAAACCATTTTTTCTCAGCACTATATCCTGTGAACTATTTGTGATGTAAGGCAAAGCGTTTGGGGGGTAGACACATTTTTAAAGGGCAGTTAAGACACATTTATATTGCAAAATGCTTTCTCCTGACATAACTGAAAATAGCTAAAACTGGTTGGCTGGCACTGAGGCAGCACTGCAGTCACTTTTATTGACAAGAAGCAATGTAAAATACAGATGGCAGACTCGGACCTATTATACAGTAATAGAATGGTTCCTGTGTCAAACGATTCAGAACACGTCATGCAATCTTCTTTAAGCTGAGGAATTTAAGATACAGTTTAGTTGCCTTATAAGATCTGGAATGCTTAGGTAAAGGTAAAAATCTCCCTTATAGCCAAGACACTGTCTGTGTCTGAAGATGCTCCCATAGTCATGTGGCAGGTACCTATTTTTCTTTTGTTGTTCAGTCATACAGTCGATTCTGACCCTTTGCGACTCCATGGACCACTGTCTGCCAGGCACCTCTGCCCTCCACCATCCTCCTCAACTCGCTCAGTTCTGTGCCCATTGTCTCTACAATACCATCTAGCCATCTCATTTTTGGCCGCCCCCTTCTTCTTTTGCCCCCCACCTTTCCCAGCATCAAGGCTTTCTCAAGTGACTCCTCTCTTCTCATTTGATGTCCAAAGTACTTTAGCTTAATCTTTACTATTTGACCTTCAAGGGAGCAATCAGGGTTGATTTCTTCTAAGATTGACCTATTTGTTCTCTCTGTCCAGGGGACTCTCAAAACTCTATTTATCTACTTGATATTTATCTACCTATATATTTATCTACCTATATATCTACTTAAAATGTCTTGGTTTCAAACTGCTAGGTTGGCAGGAGCTGGGACAGACAACGGATGCTCACTCCATCACGCAGCACTTGGGTCTTGAACTGCTGAACTACCAAACTTCCAGTCATCAAGCTCAGCATTGTAACCACTAAGCCAACACAGCCCTGTGGAATACTTAACTGTTCCCTATATCACCAACAGGACTGGCCTGGTATAGGGTTTTGAATGTTTAACTACTCCTCAACTAGGATTAGATACCCAGTATGTTGCAGTGAATAGAGTGAAGGACTAGGACTCAGGAGGCCTGCGATGAAATGCCCACTCAGTCATGGAAACTCACTGAGTTGAGGAGCTGGTAAACTGGTTGTGGAACTCCTTAAACATATCACTTACCATAAAAACCCTAAAGCAGTGATGTCGAACCTTGGCACTCCAGCTGTTCTTGGACTTCAATTGCCAGAAACCCAAGTCAGCGCTCCTGCTGATCAGGGCTTCTGGGAATTAAAGTTCAAGAACAACTGGAGTGTCAATGTTCAACATCACTGCCCTAAAGGGTTGCTATAACAACAAATTAGGAGTAGCATCATCTGTGGGGACCTGTCTGATGGTCATATGAGAGAGGGTTTTCTGCCATGTTGTTTCCAGAATGCAGCCCTATTCTAGAATTCTACAAGTGAATGAAGGATAGTAGTATCCCTGCACCTCACATCCTACACACATCTCAGCTGTATGTAGAGTTAACTCTGAAGAGATTCATTTGTGTCAAAAAACATCTCCACTTAAGTAGGAACTCAGATTTTTCATTTTAGAGCTCTTCTTTTTTGTCTAATTTTTCACCCCTTTGACAAACACATGAATAAGACTAGTATAACAGTGTGACATATTTTCCACAGAGTTGCAGTCAGTTCCCATTCTTGCTAGCTAGATCTGAGCAGATTAGAAAAGTATAAAGACGCATCTCAATTTGGCCTTGTAGATTATTTTAATTGTTTTTATAGTTATTGTTGTCATGATTGTATTGTTCTCTTTGTTTTTAATTCACATTGAATCTGATTTTAATGTTCTCTTAATCTGTTCCTACTATTTTTATTAAGAGCTATTTGAGTGCTTTTTTAATTAATGGAAAGGTAGGGTTTAGTACTGGTAATAAGCAATAATAACTAGACTCACCGGCTGGCCATGAAAAAGTCCTTCTCTCACAATCTACAGACCAAGCTTCTTCTTATATTAAAAATGTTGCTCTGATAATCTGTGACAGGATATCAACAGGATATAGAATGTGTAAAACAAGAAATAAGGTGCACTGAATCTTTCAGAGAGAGTCCAAATAGCATACCTTGGTCCAAAGCATGATCTTATTTCATAGGCTTTATAGTTCACAGTAGCAAGAACATGTTGTTGCATGAACCTGGGTATTATTCAATGTGGCATGAGTCGTCATAAGCAATATACTTTAAGTTGAACTGACAACTTCAAAAATAGTCATCATTTTAATGGGATGTGATGGCACATAGGAATGGACGACAACAGCCACTCTAGATGGGGATGTTTAAGTGGGAAAAACATTTTAAGCTTTGCATTTAAGGTCCTATCTAGTCTAGATTTATTTAAATCATGTTTCAGGCTGTGCTGAGACAGGTCTTGTTGCTCTGCATGAGGATCTTCTGAGAGAGCTGATAGGGGTAGTGTGATCATGCTAATCCTCACCCATCTATCAGTGGCATTCATAACTTTTGACCATGGTATCCTTCTGGAAGGAGTAGCAGGGTAGAAATTGAGGGCTCAGCTTTGTCCTGGCTCCATTCCTTCCTTGAGGTTCATGTCCAGATGGTACAGTTTGGAGAGGCAGTATTTGTTCCTTGGCCCCAGTGATGGGTTGTTACCGATTCAGACTGGTATCCCCGAACCGGTAGCACCCATCAGGAGGGGTCGCCGGGGTGGTGGTAAACCCCCGGGCAACTGGTTCGGTCGCCTCTCTGGCCCCCCTCCAGAAATGTATTTCCGGGCAGCCATGAAGGCTGCCCGGAACTGCACATGCATCAAACGTCTATTTGCCGCATGCACAGTAAAAAATAGAACTGTGCATGTGTCAAATGGAGGTTTGACGCATGCGCAGTCTGCCCAGAAAGGAAGTGCAGGCAGCGCCTCTACAAGCGGTGGTGGCGGCGGCCTTTCCTTGCCTCGCTGCACCACACCACTGCAGTGGTTTGCTGCTGTACTGCCGCAGTTCCTGCATGCCTGCTGCCTGCCTGCTGCCTGTCTGCCTGCCTAGCTAGGTAAGTTACTGGGTTTTTTGTTTGGGGTGGGGAGGGTGGGGGTGAGTTGAGGTGTTTTTCATTATTATTATTATTATTATTATTATTATTATTATTATTATTATTATTATTATTATTATTAGTAGTAGTAGTAGTAGTAGTAGTAGTAGTAGTAGTAGTAGTAGTAGTAGTAGTAGTAGTAGTAGTAGTATTTTAAAAATATTTTTCCCCTTTGGCTCTGCCCACAACATCATGACATCATGACATTGGCCCCACCCATGACATCATGACGTCATGGTAGGATAGCAAAAAATTTGACACCCCACCACTGCTTGGCCCCAACAGAATGGGGCCCTGCAATGATCGATCATCTTCCCCCAATGCTTTTTAACATCACATGGAGAGATCATCTAGAGATTTGAGGTACATTGTATCAATATGCTGATAACAATCAACTCTATCTCTTTCTTACATCTTCAGTAGAGGAGGCTGTCTGGACTCTGGACCACTGCCTGACTGCAATAATGGACTGGACAAGAACTAACAGGGCAAAGCTGACTCCAGACAAGCCAGAGAGCAGATCTCTGACAGGCTGGAAACAAATAGCGTCACACTTCCTTTAAGGATCAGATTTGGGATGTGGCCATTATTCTAGACCTGGCTCTCTTATTGAAGAAGCAGATATCTACTATGGCCAAGTCTGCCTTTTTCCATCTTAGGCAGATTGCCCAGGTGTACCATTCCTTGATGAGAGCTCCCCGATGACATTAGTTCATGCCCTGGTAATCTTGAGAATCAATTACTGCTATTTTCCCCATCTGGGGCTGCCCTTGAAAATGGTATAGATAGGAAGCTGCAGGAGGTTCAGAATGTGGTAGTTAGGTTAGTGTCAGGGAATCAGAAGTATGATACAGCCTCCCATAATCCTAGCCTACTTGAATTCTGTAAGCTTCCATGATGGGACTGCAGTGGCTTAGTGGTTAAGACACTGAATGTGATGACTAGACGGTCGACAGGTCAGCAGTTTGAGACTCGAGTGCTACATGATGGAATGAGCTCACATCTCTGTCTCAGCTCCTGCCAACCTAGCAGTTTGAAAGCAAGAAATTATATATGTATGAAAAGAAATCCATTTAATAAATATATATTCAAGCATGTGCCACTATACTTGTATTTGAGGGTGGCAGTGGAATCAGGGTCTCAGTTGGGGTTGGTGAAAAAGCTTTACATGAAATTAACCTTCAAGTAGAAACTCTCTAGTTCATATCCTATCCCAATAAGCATCCAAATGCTTAGGAAGAAAACCTCCCAATCATCATGATGAGCCTCACTGCTTAAATAATAGCTTCTTACATGGAAGTCGCCAGGGAGAAGTGTAAGTAGTCTTTCTACTGAAACCAGCCATTCTTCAGAGAAGGGCTTCTGTAGCATTATGGGAAATAAAATGGTAGTCAGTTCCTCAGGGGAACAGTGCCAAGAGAACCAATAAATATGCAGATGTCTGTTTGTGTGTGTCTGTGAGAGAGAGAATGAGAACTGATCACAGCAACAATTTCTGCCATTGTTAAAAAACAATAACCCTCCTTTATGAAATGTCATGTTGTAACAACTAGGAAGACACAATCCAATGTCTCACCAAAGGAACATAAAGTCATCAATTCAAGGTACTACTTCTCACTTTCAGAACATCTATTACAAAACATCTCATGTAGTAATATCAGAAACATGCATGAACATGAAATTCAGGAACTCAGTACAACAGTAACAACAACGCAAAGTCCTTGACTAACATATTTATTTCATAATTACAAAAACAACTGAAGAATTTAAGAACACAACCAGATAGCAAAATTTACCTGACCTTTCAAAGCTCAACAAAACAACACAGAAGGTCTCCTTCATAGGGTGTATCATATATATGTTCAAAGCTTGTGCAGCCCATATGTTCTATAAAACTGTTGTATCTCAACGTTATAATAATATGCAATAAGGTGCCAGCACCAATTATTAAATATCATATGATCCAACAGAGAGGCAGTAAAAATATACAGGGTCACTTTTACTGGCTTTGGCTAATACGATGCATACACAATGCTTAGGATTACAAGATAACATCAGGTTATTACTGAAGACTTCCTTATGCTTTCAATTATGCTCACAGATGACTATCAGAAAGCTAAATGCAAACGACACATTTTCATTTAGGATAAAGAGGGGAGAGTTCCTTCTTTGCTTAATTGCAAACCATTGAGAGAACGAGAGAAACCCTCTTGCCTGGCCTGCTACAACCCAAAAACCTGTGTAGTTTTAAAAAGCAACAGCCCCAGACCAAATGCCAGCCACAAGTCTGTCTTTCAAACTGGAGGTGTGGGGAGAACTAGTATGTGATTAGCTCAGTCTGGATGATAGCATCACAGCCAAATAGCTGCCTATGGTGTGGAAAAAGAAGACACTTAGGGCTAAGTGTAAACAGTCATAATTTATTTACTGTGACATCTCTTAAACATGAATGAGTGAATGTTTTAAAGACCAGCTCTCATCTCTTAGCCAAGGTCAAGTGTTTGGCATGGATCTTGTCACTTTTTCACCCTGGGCACTCTAGCAGAGAAGTTTAGGGTGTAATCATGATGGCTGTTTGGATTGTCATCTTGTGTCTCCAGTGAAGGCTGACACACAAGTGATAGGAATGTTTCTGAAGAGACTGAGTCAGTTCAGGAAAAGGCAGTAGCAACCCCCCTCCCCTTCTGTTATCTGCCTTTGTGAGATCACGAATCTCAAAAGCAAAAAGGGCAAGGAGAGAAAAATTGTGCCATTGTTTTCTTTTGCATATCTGGAAGGAAAGTTGTTTTCCTAGCAAAGATGCTTTAGAACAGGAGTTCCCAACCTACGGCCTGTGGGCCAGACCTTGCCTGCAGCACCATTCCATCCAGCCCATCACCACCATCACACCCAGAAGTGGAAACAGATGCATTTATGTCAGTCATAAAATGCACCCGTGACAGTCATAAACATGGAAGTGGACGCATTTACAACAGCCATAAACATGCCTGCTTCTGCTTCCGGGGGTGTGGTCCGACCTGCTCAGCTATCCAGGGGGCGTGATCAGGCCCGCAGCATAAAAAGGTTGGGAACCCCTTCTTTAGAAGGACAAATGTAATTGCTAAATGAAACAAAAGTATTTCTGCCCTCAGTTACTGGAGCATTGCTAGCATCGGACTATGTTTGTCTTTGTATGTTTACAGCACCTGTCAGCCGATACATGAGAAACAAGAAGAGTAATGTAAATTGATTCCCCAGCTTTTGCTTAATATTTAATGCAGTCTGCTGGAGAGAAAAGCACAAAACATTCCTCTTTTCCAATTGCTTGTCTTCCTTGCCCTTTTCTGATTTCCTCTTGGGAGAGATGGGTTTTCAAACTTGGTTGCTGCCAGTGCTTATTTACTTCCAGATCTTTACTTTCCTGTCTTGGTTTTCTTTCTGTCTCCTGAAACTGGATTTACTTCATTTAAGCCACCTCAGAGCAGACTTGTGTGTATATATTTTCAGGACAATTAGATTGTCTCTATAGATTATTTTTTTCAAAATCACTTTTCAAGACAGTGATCAGAAATATGTAAACTGTTGTGTTGTTCCATCAGGCAGGCTATGGAACACACATTTCAAATGCGGATCACCCAATCCTATAAAGTGATCTTTAAATGAGACAACAAGGGTATAAGTAGATTAAAGTGGCCAATAATGGAGAAACAAGTGCCCATTCCAAGAGCAATTGTAAGAAATTCAAGCCTCAGGAAGTTACATTATACATTTATTAAATTGAGGGTATATTCACACTTCTTGTGGGTTGAAATTTGAACCAGTATTTTCTGTCTTTGGTTACCTTACTCCAAGATCCCTTAATGGGCAGAAGATGTAATGCATAATATCATATGGCTTTCTTTAAGTTTTCAAGTTAGTATCTTAAAAGTTGTAATTTAATTTAAATTGACAAATGGGCCATAAACAGCTGTTCTTTCAAATAAAACAGTATCTGACCTGAAAGAATTGTGTGAAGCTCCTAGGACTCCCTCAACATCCTGCTCCTTTGTCGCTTTAACCTTATTTGCAACAGAAAGCATCTAATTTTAAGCAGCACTACCGTTTAGCGCTATGTAAAATGCTGGCTTTCAGAAACAGATTCAACTCATATTTATATCTTCGTCCTGCTGCTTTCCCAATAATCAGGAGAGAGAAATAGGACTGAGCATCCTATTCACACAAGCACAAAAAGAATTGATGCCTACTCAAGTTCTTTATAAAAGGCCATCAAAAATACTATAACCACCTGATAAAAATAGTCTTATCAGTGCTTTACAAGAGGAAAACAGTGTCAGGAGAAATTGCTTTCAAAACTCCATGCGGCAATGCATGCCGAGTTTGAGGTACTATCTACTTTGTTTTGCAGCTGCTTGCTGGGGCTGAGGAAACGGGTGGGGCAAAGGCCTTCCAGCTTTCATGAATGCCCAGAGACAACTCAGATTTCTTTTGCTGCACTTGAGTTAACAGCATGCAGTGTCAACAGCTCTGTACCGCTGTTTGGCACGTTCTTCAGAAAACAGAGCTGCCAGTTCACAAACCATACTGCTGTTTGGCTGCCTAGAGAGCTATAATACCATACAAAGCATTAATTCTGTGAGAGGAGTCTTCTGGGAAATCAATTTATGGAGGGCTAAGGAAGCAATGAAGAAACACACAAATATCCCAATATTTCTGGAGCCATGGCAGCATCAAGAGTTCATCAATCCATTGTCTGGAACTGAAGCCATCTTAAGTTATTGTGCTTTAAAAATACAAGAATAGAAAACCTGGGGTCCTTTCGGTGTTTAGGACTACAATTCCATCAAGACCCACCCAGTACTCCAGAATTATTACAGTTCTCATCCTGAAATATCTGAAAGACCACAGGTGGCCTGGATGATCCTTCTAGTTATGCTATGCTTTCATAATATAAAAACTTGGACCATATAATACCTGATGGGTCGTATCCGATAGCCGTGATGGTGAACCTTGGCACTCCAGATGTTCTTGGACTTCAATTCCCAGAAGCCCAAGCCCCTGTGAATCCACACGAATGGGTTTGCTGTGATTCATCCAGCCAGTGCTGCCCTCATCGCTCCTGGAAGCGGAAGTAAAACGTACCTGTATGGGCGCATTTTCCTTCCACTTCCAGGAGTGACGAGGGCGGCATGGGCCAGATGAATCACAGCAAACCCATTCATGTGGATTCACGGGGGCTTGGGCTTCTGGGAATTGAAGTCCAAGAACATATGGAGTGCCAAGGTTCACCAGCATGGTCCTATAGGATATAACAACTGTCACTAAGTAAGATAAGAGCCACCCAGTCTTTGCAAATCATCTAACCCAATGATCCCAATGAAAACGACTACATTGGTTTACTTCCTGATTGAATGACTTTAAGGTGTAACACTGTGTAAGCCTTGCTTTACCATGTTAGGAACTACCAGGTTAAGTAGAACCATTTAATATGTCCTTTTGGTAGGTGGTGTCATAGCTATATAACGTGCATCTCCAGTTTTCATTCCTCCCTGCATGCAGTGTGGGCTTCCTAATGTTTCCATGGTCATGCGGCAGGCATGACAAGACACCGGATTGCATGGAATGTCATTACCTTTCCTACCAGAGCAGTACCTATTTATCTGGTTTCAATTTCTTGTTTTTAAATTTTTGGTTGGCAGGAACTGGGACAGACAACAGGATCTCACTCCATCACACAGCACTCAAGTCTTGAACTGCTGGACTGCCAACCATCTGGTTGTCAACCTCAGTGTCTTAACTATTAAGAGCTACAAATAGGTAGAGGAGGAGGTAACTGTGGTTGCAACAGATTCTGTTTTATTACTCGGCTGTCAACTTTGGCAGGGTTAGGAAATCCCCTCCAGTCTCTAAACACGGCAGTGGAGTAGAAGTCATCTGTGCACAAGATGGGTAAATGAAGCTCCATCCAGAAATAGAGGCTCAGTATCCATAATCCTCTTGGGCTGGTCCTGTCTGTGTGATGGAAATGCCATAAGCATCATAGAAAGGTGGCTATTGACTAAAAATTTATTTTTCCAATCTTGAGGTGTATGAAGCTTTGCCTCATTGCATACAAGCTGTATGTAGGTAAAGGTAGCCCTTGCTCGGAAGCCAGTCGAATCAGACTCTAGGGTTCGGTGATCATCTCCATTTATAGCCAAAGAGCCAGTGATGACTGAGTCTGCAGACATTTCTGTGGACATGTGGCAGGCATGACAAGACATGGAATGCTACTTGCAATTTCTTTCTTTTATACTGCTAAGCTGGCAGGAGCTGGGACAGAGACGGGAGCTCACTCAGTCATTCAGCACTTTGATCTTGAACTTCTGACCTGCCGACCTTCCAGTCATCAAGTTCAGCATCTTAACCACTAAGCCACCGCAGTCCACATCACAAGCTGTGCACACCCTGAAACAGAAAAAAGAGGTTTGTAATCAACTGCAGTCTGGCGTTGATGATAACATTAATCCGATGGCATAGGGTAGTGGTTCCTAACCTTTGTGTACCGCGAGCACATTTATGACAGCCATGGGTGAATTTATGGCAGCGTTTATGGCATGCACAGGCATGTTTACACATGTGTGTTTTATGGCTGTCATAAATGCATCTGCTTCTGCTTTATGGCTGTCATAAATGCATCTGCTTCTGCTTCTGGTAGCAGTGGGCCACATGAAATGGTGCTGTGGGCTGGGGCTGGCCCACAGGCCATAGGTTCATCACCCCTGGCACAGGGGGAACTATGCAAGAGGATTTGGGTCATTGTCAGCTGGGCTCTCCCTGTGTGGAAATTTAGTTAACATGACCTTAAAACAGCAATAACACAGTACATCAATAAAAACCTATCAATATGATAAAACCAATCTCAAGAAAAATTAAAAGTTTAAAGTTTAAAAAATTAAAAAGATTCACAGAGAGAGGGAGTCAAATAAGCCAAAAGGCCTGGGTGACTGTCTGACCCGTACCCCACACCTGTCCCACCAGCCAGGTCTTAACACCCTTTCTGAAGGGCAGCAGCTCCGTCTGGAGGCACAACCTGTGTTGTGGCCACTTCTTTGGAGACTGTGAAATTTTAGGGATATAATAATCCCTATCTTCCTAGTTATCCTGGGACTGAGACTGTGCCTACACTTTATGATTACAGATGCTTGATACCACTATAACTGTAGTGACTTAAACCTATGGGCTCCTGCTGCACATAGTTTGCTCAGGTATTACAGTCAGTAACCAATTGCTTCAGAACAACAGATGATAACTCAAAAGCTTACATGGAAAACCATAATCTTTGAAAATTGTCTGTTCTGGAGTTCTTAAGAGATGGTGGCAGCTCACCCCTTATGGTCATCTGTCAGAGTACTGCCAGAGCCACATTCATCATTAGGGATCTTGGCAGTAACCAGCTTGATTAGATGAGAAGAAAGTGAAGAGATACCTTACATTGGTAATGGAATGCAGATGGCAACTGTCATCACCATTCATATGCATTTTGTTATTTCTCACTTAGTGAGGACCTACAGAAATGTATGAAAATGCACATATCCTCCTACCAAGCCCAAGATCCCAATGCATTGGGAAGCAACAAGATAACGGCACAATCTGATATGTAGTGATGTGGACGTTCAGCTCAGACCTAGATTATATCGCACGTTGAGTCATATAGATAGAAGAAATTCTGGGTTAAACCAAGTGTTAATGCAACTAAGACATATCCATGAAATCCATACACAAACAATCCATTTGAATCAATGTGTCTATTCTAGTTAGGGCTATTCATTAGATTTGGCCCTATGTGTACGAAAATCTTATTGTACTCAGAAATATTTCTGACTTCTTGCTCTTTATCAACTATACTTGAAGAAGTTGATAATCTCCTTTATTTTCTTTTTTTCTTTTTCTTTCTTTCTTTTTCTGGTGTTTTTTTTCCTACTGGCTTGATGTAACCATCTGTTGCCCGTGCTAATTGGAACAACTATTACAGCATTTGTATTAAAACAACAGGCAGAATCCAATGCAATAGCTATGCTGACAGAAGTATTTCTGTCAGGAGAAGTGGGAAGGGAAAATTTCTATTCTTCCTGCACCCTTCCACATGACCCCTTCCCTCCCCCCCATCAACCCTGGCTCCAGAGAAAGGAGAAACAGGTGGAGCAAGTTTTTAGGTGTTGGGGGGAGGGACTGTAGTGAGGAAGACAGTCCTGTCACAGCATTGGTGAACCACTAACATGACATTTAATGTCTGCCCAAATCATTGATTTTATACTAACTTTGGAAGGCATGCCTGTGACCATTTTTTTGCTTTAATTCTCCTAGTTTAGAAAATAAGTTTTCTATTGGTTTTAATTTAATTTAATTTAATTTAATTTAATTTAATTTAATTTAATTTAATTTAATAGATAGATTTATATACCACCCTAATCTGGTGGACTCTGGACAAGTTAAAACCAATATAAAACAATTAAAAACCCTTAAGAACATAGCAGTATTGCCCATTGCTGTGCTATTAACTATCTAAAAACAAACATAAAAATGGCATAACCTTTATGTTAAAAAATAATTACAGGAGGGGGCAACCCCAGATGAGCCAGAAAGGGGAGCTTGTTGACAATTCTGGCCCCCAGACCTATTTTGCCAACCACATCTATAGTTCTTTCCTAAATTGTAGCAACTTGGCCTGGAGGCGTAGTTCTACCAGGAGGAGGTTCCATAGTGTGGGGACTACGACTGAGAAGGCCCTTTTCCTCATGCTGGAGAGGCAAACCTCCCCAACAGATGGTACCTGGAGGGTGCCCTCTTGGTTTGCTCTTGTGGGATGGGTCGATGTCCTAGAGTAGGGCGGCCAACCGTCCCGGATTTCCCGGGACCTTCCAATTCAGGGAGGGGGAATCCCGACACCTACCCTTCCGTAGAAAATAGTACGGACCTCTTCCGTCGCGTCACGGACACACTGGATCCCTGTCTGCCCAGCAGGCAGTTAAAGAAACACGGAGCCGAAATGGCTCCGATGAACTGCGCCTGCGCAGAAACCGAATCTGGCGCCAGATTCGGTTTCTGCGCAGGCGCAGTTCATCGGAGCCATTTCGGCTCCGTGTTTCTTTAACTGCCTGCCAGGCAGACAGGGATCCGGTGTGTCCGTGATGCGACGGGAGAGGTCCGTACTATTTTCTACGGAAGGGTAGGTGTCGGGATTCCCCCTCCCTGAATTGGAAGGTCCCGGGAAATCCGGGACAGTTGGCCGCCCTATCCTAGAGACAATGCGGTCCCTGAGGTATCCCTGAGGGGTATACATTTTAGAATGTATGCCCCACCACATGTCTTAAAAATCTGTAAATGGTACATGTTCCTATCAAAAGAGGCACATTTCCTCACTCTTGCAAAGATGACAGTATAGCCAACAGAATTTTTGTAAAGCTTAGGATCCCTAAGCTTTCAAGTTTGCTTCTTCTACCAAAGACTTTAATCCATTTTACCTTGCTGCAAAGGAAATCATAACACTGACTGTAATTTAAACCCCAAGAGAACCTGACAAACCATTCAGGAGCAAAAACAGTGAGTGGACAAGCACTAGAAATTAAAAACATAGATGTGCTATAGCATTACTCAAGCCATCGGTTGCTTATCCAAGTGTCAGTCATTTGACTTGCTCAACCAATAGGCTGCTTATCCAAATGCCAGTCACTGAAATTGCTCAGCCAATACTAATGCAGGTGGGTTGTAGCTTCACAAGAACTTTGACTTCACCATTAAGCACAGAAATCTGGGGGTGTGGAATGTTAATGTTGACACTTCAGCCAGATGGCTGCATAATCATGTGGAAGGAGGCAGTACATCAGTGATGGTTCCAGAGCAAAAACATTACACAGGAACAAACTTGTGAAGGTCATTCCATTTCTTAAATATGGAAATTCTGAATTATATCATTAAGCAAGTAAGATTTTTTTTTAAAAAAATTGCATGACTAGGTCTGCTAAATCCAATGATTTCAGTGCTGGCATTCCTAACCAGGATTTAGACCAGTTAATATAACTGATTTGTCAAGAGATATTCCAGTACGAAGTTTAAAGTAACCAATTGCATTGTGAGGCTAATACCTGCTGAATGCTGTTCCTTCAAAGGTCTTCGTTACAATATTCCTTTAAAACATAAATGCCATATTGCAGTGTCAAGTGAGCTCAAGGGATTCTAAATGCCAATTTTCTGCCTTGGTCCCCCTGTGGGACACACTAATCGGGGGGTGCCCAAACTATGGCTTGGGGGCCAGATGCAGCCCCCAATGCCAATTCATCTGGCCCACAAAGCCCTCATCGCTCCTGGAATTGGAAGTAAAACATGCCCATACGGGCGCGTTTTACTTCCACTTCCAGGAGGGATGAGGGCTTCATGGGGTGGATGAATTGGCATCAGGGGCCACATCCTTCTCCCAGGCCATAGTGACCAGCTCCCTGAACCATGTGACCAGCCCATGGCCCAAAAAGTTTGGTCACCCATGCACTAATCCTTCTGCAAAGTGTTTACAAAACTGAGGAGATGAAACCAGAACTGGCTAGATGGACACACTCAGTTTTCTACATTTTAAAATGCTTTAGATTACGTGCAGCTGGGGCATGGTCTATTTAAAGGAGAAATTCTAGAAATAGCCTTTCTTCTTATTCTCACCAATAATTCTGGAGAGGAGAAATGTCTGGGAGTGTGCGTCTAGGGTAGATACAGGGCACCAAAAAAGAAGTGCCAGTGACATTCTTACTGTTTAGTGTTCCAAAGTAAAAGATTGATGCTTTAAAACAGGGGTTAGCCTATGGCCTGTGGGCTGAATTGAACCAACAGCACCAAATAATCTGGCCCCTGACCTCACGCTAGCCACCCCCACAGCCTCCACCATCACTGGCGAAATTGGCCACAGACTAATTTACGGTCTTCGTAAATGCATTTATGACTGCCGTAAATGAGTCAGCAGCCATTGTAAATGTTTTTACTACAGCTGTAAATGAGTCCATGGCTGTTGTAAATACATTTACTACAGCCATAAATGACTCCACAGCCATTGTAAATGCATTTATGACAGTCACGGACATGTTTTACAGTAGCATTTGGGGGGAACCACCAATCCAGCCCGCTCAGCTGTCTGAGGGGGTGTGGTCCAGCCCATGGCTGAAAAACTTTGAGAACACCCGTCTTAAGAGATGAACCAAGATGAACCTAAGACAATATGGATTCTGCACCCACATTGCAAGTGCAGTGAACAACAGGGAACTGTTCACCTGTGTTAGTGAAACATCTGAGCCAATTATTATGTTTTAATATACATCAAGTTTCAGGGACCACATTATGGATTAAGTTGGAGTATTTGTGTGGTTCATTATTATACAATTACAGTATTATACAATTATTATACAGTATATACCAATGATGGCTAACCTTGGCACTCCAAGTGCTCTTGAACAATTCCTAGAAACCCTGACTTGGGCTTGTGGTAATTGAAGTCCAAGAACACCTGGAGTGCCAAGGTTAGCCAATACTGGTATATACCATCAGTGAGTTCCATGTACCTAGGCATGATTGGATTGTTATCAACTTTCTCTTTAAAAATTATCTTTGTTATTATACAGTGGATATTAAATAAGGTACAGGGCATGCCACATGGCTGATTACAATGGCCATAAACATCTTTAGTCAATATTGTGGTTGATAAAGTTATTACTTTTTGCTTATTCAATGCTGATACATTAGAGCTAAAGTGAGTGATTCCTTTTAATTGTAGCCATCTCTACCTTCACTTGATGTTTGATGAAATATCAGAATACAATCATCCTATTATGGCTGTATAATTTTAATTTTTCTTTTCTCCATCAAAATAATATGGAACAAACACTTCATGGAGTAGCTAAAATCCATCTTTCCTTTTAGTGTATCATCACTCTAATAACATGCAGTAGATATTAAAATTATTTTATAATCCTTCTTTTTACTCACCTGGTTGGTTTATTTATAATAGCTGCCATGGTATTATAGATAAGGAGATATATGAGATACGTTGGTAAATCTATATGACCTCACATGCATCAATATTGTTTATAGTGAAACACATGCAGAGAAATTCCCATATTTAATCCAGGCATATTTATTGGCATTTAATTTACACAGCCCCCACCTCCCACCCCATACACAGTTGTGTTTCTGTTATTCAGTGGATTTGAGTGCTTTGTTTTGTTTCCTACAGACAGAATTTGGAGGACACTGGAGAACAATTTATTCATTAGACACAGAATTTTAAATGAACATGCCCTCTAATGACTCCTTCGCTCGAAGCAGACATTTAAAAAGTGACACGGAAACCAAGGGGAAAATATACTTAAAAGATCAGTTACACTTAAAGCAACAAAATCAATAACAATATTTTACCCAGGGTTCTTTTCCTCTGATAAGCAAAAAATCTTTACTTAAGTTAAATGCCACATTAAAATTTAATCACAATCTGTGTGCTGTCGCTAATGAAAATTTCTGGACATCTGTCTTCTGCTTTGTTTAAGTCTTGTATTCCTTCTGTTAAATTCTTGCCTTTAAAAGGGGAGACATAATTGTGTTGCTGCCACTGCTGCTGCTGTTGTTTATTTATTTATTTATTTGGTCAGACTTCTACGCTACTCTCCTTACGAATGACTCAGGGCGATGAACAACAGTTAAAAACACAGTCAACAATAAAACCCATGATAATATACTACCCATCCCAGAAAGTTAAACTTGAAAGGTTAAAAATTAAAAAGAGATTAAAAGTTAAAATTCACCAAGTAAAATTACGAGGGAGGGGGGGAACAGTCAGATTAGCCAGCCAGCCGGGGTAGCCGACTGGCCTGAACCCCACACCTGCCCTGCCAGCCAGGTCTTCACACCCTTTCTAAAGGCCAGCAACTCGGTTGGCAGGAGGTTCCATAGGGCCGAAGCAGACACAGAGAAGGCCCTCCTTCTAGTGCTAGAGAGATGCACCTCTCTAGCCGATGGCACTGACCATCATGTGTTTTTCAAACCCTGTTGAAGTATACATCTTTTTTTGCCACTTGGAAAACCTACCGTTGATAAGTATATATTCAGAGATGTAGATACTGTGATTGGTATTAACAAAAAGAAAAATGCAAAAGATGAAACAACAAGTAAAATAATTTTTATGTCTTGATCCTCTCCCCCCCCCAAAAAAAAAACCCAACCCTACACACTGCTAGTAGCATAGGAACACCAAGTCTCTTCACCAACCAAAAGTACTGTATAGATTATCTAAGACAAAATTAAAGTACAGTATGAGCATTCTGTCTGTTTCAGTTAAAAGCAATGTTTTGATACATATATGTTGGGTTGTTTTTTAAAAAATAAAATCTGCTTTGAATGGCTGAAACAAGCAATCCATTGATGTTAATTGCATTAGTGCATGCTCTGAAACTCCTGTCTTCAGGATAATAAATACTAAATTGTTTAGCAGTGGTTCTACTTGGGCACTAAGTAAAGAGATTTTATGAGATCAACAGCAGCAATTACTTCTGTCCCTTGTACCTTGTCTCTGCCTCAGTGGAGGAGAATAAAGAAAGATTACCTTTCATAGAACCTCCTCTGATTACAGCTGCATTCTCCAAACACCTAATATGGCTGCAGAGACTTACAGTAAGAATGTAATATTTATCATTACAGAAACTCTTTGGCTGCATCAATACGGTCAATATTCAACTGTGCTTTAAAGCTGAGAAGGCTGAAGAAATCAAGACAGGGAACATGCTATACTGTTTTGTGGTGACACAGTTTTCTTTCTATTTCAAATGGCTTGAATTAATCAATAAGTTTCACTACATTTACCCAGGCGAAAGTCAATAAAGTGTGAATGTGTTTTGAACCAGGAGTTGCATACAGTACATGGTAGTATTTGCTTCATTGTCAATCTGTTGTCAAATAATCAAACCCATTAATGGGAATTAATATATAATCATTAATAATTCCATTTAAATAGTGTGTTCTCTTTGAAGCAGATTGAAGGATTTTGGAGAAACTCAAGTACACTGAGATTGTGTCATTTAAAAGAGTCACTGAAATATTCAAATGTGCCTGCAATATGTCCAAATGTATCTCCAATATGTCCCAATGTGTGCAAAATATTGCAGACTACTGCATATCTTAGTGTATAGTATGCTGAATATGCACACCTTGTGTGATTCTTAGGCAGCTTCAGATATATTTGTTTGTACTTGTAAAATATCACCAGTTGGTCAGATCAGACACTTAATAAGCAAAAAAGATATTATGCACTCATTTCTCAATATATAAATTGTAATAAATCTAAGCCAAATAATGGCTATGCTATCATGCAATACATGTTTTGCTAATTATTTTCGTCTATCAGAAAAGTAACATTTCCTCAACATAAGATTTTTTTTGTCCAGCCTAAAAACTATTTACAAATCTATTTTCAGCAAAAATATATTCCTTCCTCTTGAAACATACAGATTATACCTATTTATTGGTACTGCAAATAGATACTCTGTTATTTAATCCCCAGCAGCTCCGCTGGTGGCTCAGTGGTTAAGATGCTGAGCTGAAGACTGGAAGTTTGGGTTTCGATACCTGAGGGCTACACTTGGGGGCATGAAAGGAGCCTCATTCGGGCGTCTCCTGAGCAGAGTTTCTCCAGCAAAAATCCTTTCACCCCAGAGTAATCTCTGACATGAAATTATTATTATTTCCTCCCCCATTTTTATATGCTTAAAAATAGATATCTGGAGGTCTATGGAATGAGGTTTTATTTTTCTCTGGAACTATTTCACACTTTGCACCATCATCCAAAAGTCATTCAAGACTTTTTTCCTTTTGATGGTACATCCAGTATTCTTTCCACTTTCTCCCAGAATCTTTGCTTTTTTCCTTTGTACCTTTTAAAAATAATTTCATCAGTTTACATTTCCTGGCATAAAAACACAAACATCTAAGCTAAAATGACTCATGAACGCAAATATCATCTACTTCATGTCCTCTGAAAAGAATTAAGTAAAACTGCCTGTTCAAAATGGTTACACTGACTATCTACTTTTCTGAAAGCAAAAGCCAAATGAGTGGTTAAAAATATTACACATTTGAAAAATGCAAATAGGGTTATCCAAATATGCAGCCATATGTCCTCAATGCACACAGTTAGAAAAGAAGTTGTTAGGCTGTGCTAAAACAAGTATATTTAAAGGTGCAGGATAATCGCCCTGCAATGTGTTCTTTACACTCATGTGATATTATTTTAAAAAATATATTTTTCACCTTATAATAAAATGTGGTACTGACAATTCTAATATAAAAAAGCAAGTTTTGAACAGATTTCTATGACTGAAGGCTCTTACATTTTCTCACCAGTTAAATGCCATACTTGGCTAGATCCACTCAAAGTTCTCCCCCCCCCCCCTAGATGTTAACATAAATTAGTTCATGTAATTTATGCTGCAAAGTTTGTCTAACCTTTAAGCAACTTTGCTCTGCTGATCACAGCATCAATAACAATAGGGGATAGGAGGCCAAATCCAAGTGGTTAAACCCCTAACAGGAAAATATCAATTAATCTTTCTCAATAGACTTGAAGTATGGGTAATCCTCTCATTAAATTGTTTGAACTTTTCTCCCAGTAAACAAAAGAGGAATAATGAGTGATGTGGTTTGACTTGTTTATAGGAAGACTTTTCAAGAGGCTTAGGCTCGACCTCTCAGCACTGGGTCCTTCTTAGTCACTTGCCACTAATTACCCATTTTAAAGGCATTTTCCTCAACCCAGGGACTCTAAAACAGGGGTGCTCAAACTTTTCAGGCCACAGGCTGGTTACAAAGTCCAGCGGGCCAGTCACGTGGTTCAGCTGGTCAGTCACGTGGTTCAGCGTGCCAGTCACGTGGTTCCTCCCACTGGAAACAGAAGTAAAATGTGCCTTGCAATCTGTGTTTTGCAACAGGATGAGATAGATTTTACCCTGCCATTTTCTCTGCTTAAATGAGAGGTTCCCAAACTACAGCCTGTGGGCCGAATCCAGCCCCCAATGCCAATTCATCTTGCTCATGTCACCCTCATCACTCCTAGAAGCAGAAGTAAAATGTGGTTTGGTGTGTTTTACTTCCACTTCCGGGAGTGACAAGGACGGCATCAGGGGCTGGATTCGGCCAATGGGCCGTAGTTTGGGCACCCCTGCTCTAAAAGAAAACTACAGTTGTACTTCGCTTAAAGATCATAATGTGTTTCACAGGATTGCTCTTTAAGCGAGTTTGCTCTTTAAGCGAAACACCATTGTAAGTGACCAATTGTGACTTCTGGTCGGGGGGATTGCGAACCCCGATTTATTTGTTAAGCAAGTTTTTGGTTGGTTTTATTTGTTAAACGAAGTGAACATGCATAGAAAATTCTGCTCCTTAAGTGAGTTACTCTTTAAGTGAGGCGCTCTTTATGTGAGGTTTGACTGTATTCTCACATTTAAGGGAGAAGATGATAAAAAGCCAGTGTAAAAACATTAAGTATATAAACATCATGAAGAGCAATATGTTTATGGGATTTCTGTATACAAAATAAGAGTCCTCTAAGTATTTATACAAATTTTATTAAAATACTGTAGTCTTTTATAGACAGCCAGCATGCTATTATTTTTTTTAAAGCAAACATCTATTGAAATTTTTCTCACATATTCTCAGCAAATTGTTAATGGATTCACCGCTTGAATAATGGCTGATAATGGCCTCTGAATAAATAGATTTCAGAGGAGGGTAGATGTATCCATGTCCAAAATAATTTTGTTGATATTAATTTTTTTCATGTGGATGGATTGGGTTTTCATGTCTAAAGAGACATGAAACAGAGACAGTACAATCAATGAAGCAATGTGGGGGAAACATGAAAGATATACTTGAGTTGAAAAGTGAATACTCTGCAAGAGCCAAGAATGTTGGTTATGAGCCATAATAAATAAAATCATTCAATTGTTCATTAATTCATGCGTGCACTAAGCCTTACTATACCTTTGCCTAAGTAGATTTGTACTAATAATTCAAAAAAAGCACTTCTGATTATGAATGTGGTATAATGTGCTTCTGCATGATTTATATCAGGAAACGGCATGATATTGTTGCACAGTATCATGCCCACATTGCCAGCAGAAAAAGGGATGACTAGCATTACATAGCAAAGGCCAGCCTGAATGTTAGCAATACCGATGGCAGCAGTCAAGATGGTCTACAGAACATGCTCTTGTACTCACTACCATTCATACATGTCAAAAAAACAACAACAACAACAACATGAGTGACACATTTGCTTTTTGTTTGGGTGATGAGTGGTTATCTGATGAAAAAAAGAATCAGCTTCTGGGATTTTCCCTTACTTGATGTCTCTAAGTGAATGGCATTATATTTTTTTTATGTGAATGTAGACTATCTTGACTGCTGCCATCACCATTCAGGCTCCTCTTTGCTTTGTAAAACCTGGCATTCTTTTTCCTGCTGGCAAGGCAGGCATAACATTGTGTAGCAATATTGGGCCATTTCATGGCATTTTCAGTCATGGTTACAGATGCATAATATCCCACATTTATAAACTGCAGGGTTGTAAAAAAAAAAAAAAGAACTGAATTTATCTGCCTTTAAATTGAAGTTTTAGTATACATATACTATACATATATTCTAAGACAAACTTTCCTCATGTGCTACCATGCAATTTCCCAAACTATGTTCCATGGAACACTGATGGACTTCAATTCCCAGAGACTTCAATCAGTACATTGGCTGATCAGTGCTTTGCGGAATTGGCTTAGGCTTCTGGGAATTGAAGTCCAAAAATCAAAGTTTGGGAAACACTATAGAATTCCAGAAGATGGATGCATTATCTGTACTATGGTTGCTGGAAGAGGAAAGAAGCAAGGTTGTAATCTGGGAAGAAATTGAGATGAGATAATTAATTCAAATTTATTTATATATTTTCTAATTTGCATTGCCGCCCAACTCTGAAGACTCAGGGCGGCTCACAGAAACAAAAACCAGTCACAGTTTAAAAGCAATAACCCATTAAAAGCTTTGTTTGCAAAGAATCAATTCCGATCCTTTGCGAACCCATGGACCACTGTTTGCCAGGCACTTCTGTCCTGGAGGAAGGTGAAGAAAGAATTAGCCCCAAATACATCTCCAATGATAGAAATTGAGGATATTAAAAATTTCCTGATAAAAATAGATAGGAGGGTGAAGGAAGTTTTTCTTAGAAATGATGTGTTCCCTTTGAAGGACTGGATATGTGTTTGTAAAGATAGAGAGAAAAAGTTAGAGATATATACACAGGTGAAGTTGAACTGGTTTCAGATTGCATTAGTAAAAAGTGGAATAATAAATATTTAAGTGAAACCAGTTTGGAAAGGGGTAAGAGAGAATTTGAGGAACTGGTATTATAGATAAGAAATGGAAAATGGGAATTAAGGGCTTGGTGAGCAAGATTTATAAGTTCTTAAATAGAGAAGGTAGACCACAAGAAACATTGAGAAAAATTTGGGAACAAGATTTGTATGTTAAAATTACAGAAATAGCTTGGGGGTGGTGGTGGAAGAAAAGGATCATGAGAACCATGTCTGTTAGAGTAAAGGAACACAACTACAAAATGTTGTGGAGATGGTACCTGACCCCAGTTAGGTTGCATCAGATGGACAATAATAAAAACAAAATGTGTTGGAGATGTAAGTATACATTGGGAACCTATGAGCATATGTGGTGGCATTGTAATGTGGTAAAATATTTCTGGGAGGGGGGAATTGAGGAAGAAACTTCAAGAATTATAGGGATAAGACTTAAATTGGAGTCAAGTACCGCTTTGCTGACAGACATGGATAATATAAATATAGATGAGGATAAAAAAGAGTTATTACCTATAATATTGATATTAGGTAGACAATGTATTGCACGAAATTGGAAAAATGATGTTTTAAAAATTGAAGATTGGTATAAAGAAATGTGGGAACTTGCTTTGAATTACAAGTTAACATGGGAATTGGATTTTTAAAAAGGTATAATTAATGAAAACAGATTTTGGAAAATTTGGTAACCATTTGTATAAGACCAGCACCAGATCAAATGAGTTTTTGGAAATAGTGAAAGATTACTGTGATATACTGCAGCCTCCTGGCCAATGTATATCTCACTCAGGTGTGTACTATGAGTTATATATTATATTGAATATTGATGAATTTTAAAACAAAGCAAAATGTTTATGATGTGTTACAGCGTAACATAGGATATAATAGATTATCAAATACGTACTTTGCATTTTTCTTTTTTATTTATATATATCTTTTTTGTTGTTGTTTTATTTGTATTTTTACTTTCAAAATTTAATTAAAAATATTTTTAAAAGAAGCAAGGACATCTGGGATGTGGTTATAATCCCTCTGTGACAAAATATTTCTAAGAGCTATTTTAGACTTAATGAAATGGTGAAACAAAGATATGAGTAAGTACAATACATATAACAGAGAAACAGAGACACTCTTTGACCACTCAAGTAAACTAATGTTGTTGTGCCCTTTCCACAAAATGTAGACTATTTGTTTGTTTGTTTGTTTGTTTGTTTGTTTGTTTATATCCTACCCATCTGAGATATCCTCCTACTCTGGGTGGCATACAACAAATTAAAAGGTCTCCCCCCCCCGAAAAAAAAATTAACAATGTAAGATTAAACATAAACAATAAACCAATCATAATAAATTATGGGCAAAACCAATAAACAATAACAATACCCCCAAAACAACCCATATTGGTGATGAGAAAGTCACAGCCTTTCTTACTAACCTCAGCACCTGGAGCTGTGCTCTCTGGGAGAAATAGAAGAAGCAGGCTGATGTTCTGAGGAGAAGACATTCTGCTAGGTAAGAAGGTCTCAAACCATTTAGGGCCTTAAATGTTATAACTAATACCTTGTACCTGATATGAAAAGGGACAGGTAACCAATGTAGCCCTGACAAGGCTGGAGAGATATGTTCACATTTTTCACTCCAGTAATCAGCCTGGCCACTGAATTTTGCACTAGTTGAAGCTTCCATATCAGGGTTGAGGGAAGCCCCATGTAAAGAGCATTACAGTAATCAATATGTGACATTATCAATGAGATAAATAGTGTTGAGAGGGACTGCATGTCCAAGTAGGGATCCAACTGAGCTATTTGATACAGTTGGAAAAAATTGGCTTTACTCACTGCCACAATCTGTGCTTCTAGTGTCAAGCACAGATCTAATATGATCTCTAACTTGTGGACCTGATCCCTAGGGAAGAGAGCAATCCCAACCAATCTGGGATCCAGACCATCTAGTTGGGTAAACTAACCCTCCAACACCAATTGAGTCTTGTCAGATTCAGTCTCAGCTTGTTAGCTTTGATCCATTACATCACTGCAGACAGAAACCATAGACAAGAAAGCTATGTTTTAATTTCCAAACTCTTTCCTTGGGTTAGGCAATCTGAGGAGGAAAAACTAAATTGAACCAAAAGCTCTACAAATATATTAGCATGCATGTTTTTAAAAAGATATCTCCTTGTCTTTTGACATTATTAAAAGATAGATGTAGGAGTTAGCACAGATTGTCATTGGAGACCAAGGTCAAAATTATCCATCTAATATTAAATGAAGAAAGGGAAGAAAGGTGGGAGTATCAACTCATCTGAGATGTAGTATTAGATGAGCAACTTCCAGATAATATAGACAGAAAGGCAAAAAAGTTGATGTTCAATCAAGCCAAACTTGAACTCTCACTAAAGCAAAAATGAGTAAATTGGGGCTGTTCTACTAAGCACATGTAATGAAAAATGCAGAACTGACCAGAAAAGACAATATTGCTGGGTGGGGAGAAGTTTATCTCATCATCTATAACCTGGGCGGCCAACTGTCCCGCATTCTGCGCGGCAATCCCATTTAGGGAGGGGGAATTTCGACTTACCCTTGTTTCAAAAATGGTACCAGACCTCCCCCGTTGTGTCACGGAAGCACCGGTTTCCATTCCAACCGGCAGGCAGTTAAAGAGAAACGGAGCCGAAAAGGCTCCAATAAACTGCGCCTGCGCAGAAACCCAATCTGGCCCCAAACTGAGGAGGGGAAAAGACTGTATAAACTATAGATTGCAATGTAGAGATATCAGCAGTACAGTATAATCAAAAAAGCAAAACAAGAATCCTGGATATGCTTCAGAAAATTGTTAGCAAATAACATGTGAACAGCCCCACAAAATATTTTCAAGATAGTTAAAAGTATATGGAAAAGAGAGCAGAATCATAACCTCACTGAATCAGTTAATGGGAAGAATACGAATAGATTCCCCCAGAAGTTATTGAAAGGTGGAGAGAGCTGTAAAGAGTACCTCAATCCAATAGGAGACTGCCACAGTGAAACAACACAAGACTACAAAACAACAGCACTAGAACTGGACATAGGGGGGCGTGGTTTGGATGGAGTAGGGGAAGCAGCGGCTTTTCCTTCCTCCGCCATTAAATGGGGTATCAATGGGATTTAAGTTAAAAAAATAAAGATTTTTTGGAGGTTTTTGCGAGACCGGAGTTGCTAAAAGGAAGGGGTCTGCCAGGATTGCAAAGGAAAGGCAAAAAAAAGCGGTGGAAAGCGGTGGAAAGCGGTGGAAAGCGGTGGAAAGCGGCGACAGTCAGGCAAGCGGGCGCGAGGAGGTCGGGCTCCGGGCCGCGGTGGGTCCGAGCCTCGAAAGAGGTCTTTGGTCCCGCTAGCAGCCCGTTGTGCCGACCCCGAGGCCGAAGTGGAGCCTGGGAGCGCGAGCTGTTCGGTAAGGAGAGGATCGTGGAAGCGGCGCCGGAGTCCTGTTTGCTTGTGGAGTTGGGGGCAAACAACGTGCTGACGGGGCGCCGCGGCAAGAAGAGGAGAGGAAAGCGGATTTTTCGGTTCCGGAGTCTGTCCTGTTGTTTCCAGCATTGTAAGTTGGAGGAACTTGGTGAGGGCAGACGGGGAATCGCAGAAAGAAAGCGGCGGCAGACCTTCGGATTTGTGCTTGGAGAGAAAGGCAAGAGAAGAGCAGAGATTGGAGAGTGATTGGAGAGAGAGAAGGGGGGAGAAAGTGGTGGAAAGTACTGACTTAGATTAATTGAAGTGGCGGTTGGGGCTTTTGCCTAGAAATATTTGAAGGAAAAAAACCTTAGTATCAGCGAAATCTCAAGATACACTTTTTTTTCTTCTAAAAATGGACTTATAAATTGGTTTTTAAAGCAGCGCAGAAAGCGAAATGGGATTACTTTGAATGTAAAGATGGCGACGAACAGCGAAACCTAAGTCAGAAACGAAACTTAATTGCTTGAGACTTGGGACTCGGGACTAAGAGGATACAAAGGGAAAAGATCGGAGGGAGGTTGGAGCGGACAGAGTGGACAGTTGTGAATTTATAACGGTGGAGTTGGTCAGTTTTTAATATCTTTAACAAATACTTCTGAACAGTGACTCTGTGGGAGAGAAAGAAAACTGTTGCTTGCTGCTGGGTCTGGGATAATCGAAACTTAACTCAGGGGGGTGGAACGAGATTTAGAGCAGCAGCGAAACAAAGAAGAGAAGAAGGACTTTGTGCGAATCTAATATTAGTTGGTTTTGGGTGACTGATTAGAGATTATAGGCTTATGGTTTGATCCCCACTGAAAGAAGGGAAAACTACCTTGCCTTTTCGAAGAAGGAAAATTATAACGGTCTCAGCAGTATTATATATTGGTTCTCCCTCCCTGTTCCTCCTGTCCCCCCCCCCCTGTTCTTCGGATTACACGTAGAAGATAACAAGTGTCTACTTTGATTTTATTCTTACAGGCTACGATTTTGGACTATTGCATCTCTGATTTTTTCTGATATTAAGTATTGATATATGTAATTATTGAGTCAATTATTTAGATATTATAATCTTGAATATAATTGAATATAGATATAACTGGGCTTGAGCTATTTTGAGGGGACAGATAAATTTATAACTTTGGAAGGCAGAATTAAATAGATAGGCCATGCAGGGAGGGGAGGAGGCAGTCAAGCCAAAGACGAGGAGAGAGAAAGTAGAAAAGATCAGAAAGATAAGGAAAGGCGTACCCCATCACCAAAGATGGAGGCATCAACAGTAGCAACGGATTCTCAAGTAGGTATTGGAGGACGCCTAGAGGAGTTACCGGGAAGAATGGACAATATGTGTGCTATCTTACAACAATTGGTTAAAAATGGAAATGATAATCAGGTTGCAATGCAAAAATTGAATAAAATGGTGGAAAATAATTGTGAAGAAATGAAAAAAGACAGAGAACTGGCCAAGCTACAACACGAGAGCCTGGCCAGGACTCTGACTGATATGCAGAAGGAGGTTACAGAGAATACAAAAAAAATTAAAGTGATCACCGACACAATGCAAAAGGATTTAGAACAGGTAAAGATTTCTATGAATGAAATGTACATTCAAGAACACCTAATTGCTTCAAGAGTATCTGCTCAAGAGAAAAGGATGATGATGGTGGAGGAGGGGCAGAGAAAACAGAACATTGTGATACGTAAAATGGCCGAACGAACGCCAGACAAGCTAAGAGATAGAGTACTGGATTGGCTGAATTCTTTGAAAATGGGAAAAGATTTTGTGGCAGAAGATATTGGAGCGGTATATAGAGTGGGGGGAAGGCGAGATAGGAGATCAGCAAGGAACGTTTTGTTTAAATTTGCAAACAGGGCGGATAAGTTAAAAGTGATGGCTTACATCAAACAAGCGGGGTCTGGCGTTCTAAAGATCGAGGGAACTGATGTGGAAATCTACAATGACATTGCGCTGGAGGAAAGAAAATTTAAATACAGGATGAAACCCGTGACGAAATTTTTGACCTCAAAAGAGATTGAGTACAATTGGAGATTTCCACAACAGTTGAGATTTTTTTATGAAAAAAGATGGCATATACTGGATGATAGAACAGATGTCTTGGAGTATTTGACTCAACTTGGATTCATGAAGGTGGCTAGCCCAGAATGGATCACAATGAGAACTGATTTGTACGCAGTTGGGGCGATGAGTCCGGTTTTGAACAAGGAGGGGGAGGGGGAGGGGGAGGGTGCAGCGGGAGGAGGGGATGTGTCAGGAACACCCAGTGCTGAGCTTTTTGAATAAGTACATAGTGGAAATAAATTTATAATGGTGGAGGGAGGGGGCCCATAGAAGAACATAATGCTTCTTTCTCCCAGTCCCCCCCTCCCCTCTTTGAGTCTCAGAGGTGACATCTTGGAACGAGGTGTGGGGAGGGTAACAGAAAATGGAAGAGTAGGTAAGTTTTTCTTTTTCTTTTTTGTAGCTGTAGCACTATGTAATTTTCTTCAAGTATTTTATTTTATTGAGTTATTTTGTAGTGAGAACTCACAATTTTTTTTCTTGTTACTATATTGTTTTCAATTATTTGTACTTTTTCTTAGATTTTTAGTAGGGGATGGGGACAGCACGTCCGGGGAGGAATGTAAAGAAGGGGAGGGATTAGTAAATACAGATGGTTAAGAGTTTAAGACTGTTAACATGGAATGTGAAAGGAACAGGGAATGCCGTGAAGAGGAGGAGGTTGCAGATAGCGCTCAATAAATCTAGACCTGATGTCATCTTCCTACAGGAGACCCACCAAAAATCAGCAGACACTAATAAATTAGTTGTGAGAGGAATCGATATTTATGAAATGGCTTATGGGACATCAAAAGCGAGAGGTGTTGCAACCCTCATTTCGGAAAAGTTGGGTTTTAGTGTGATAAAATCGATAGCTGACCCAGAGGGGAGATACCTGATAATTAAGGGGAGGATTGAAGATGAAGAGATAACCTTGGCAAATATATACGCTCCAAATACCAATCAGGAAGAATTTTTAGAAAAATTAAGAACAATCTTAAACAATGAAGGAACGAGGAATATGATTATTGGGGGAGATTTCAACTTGTTAAGTTCCGAGATTGATACTACAAGTACTAAAAAAAGAAGTAAAAAATATATTCTGAGTGACTGGGTAAATTCAATGAATATAAAAGATGTATGGAGGGAACTTAAAGGACAGGAAAGGGATTACACTTACTACTCTCAAGTTTACGATATGTATTCAAGGATTGATTATATATTTGTTACACAAGGGGTATTGAAAAACATAGAGGACATTAAAATAGGGACGTTTAGAGAATCAGACCATGCCAAGATAAGTGTAGATATAAATTTGGATGAAGGTGATAAGAGAAGATATGTTTGGAGATATGATCCAAAATTATACAAAGAGGAGAATATGAAAAAACAAATTATGGAGAAATGGGATGAATATTGGATATGGAATGATAATGAAGAGGTCAGCTCCGGAGTGGTATGGGACACAATGAAAGTGATTTTTAGAGGGGAATCAATAAAATTAAGTAGTTGGAAAAAGAAACGGAACATTAATAGAACTCAGGAATTGGAAACACAACTAAAACAATTTCACCGGGAATACACAAAGGGTAAAGATCAGAGGGTATTACAACAGATACAGAAAACAAAGAAAGAATTGGAAGCCCAGGATATGGAAAAGGTTAAAAAAGATTTGATATTTTTAAAAAGAGAATACTTTGAGTATAATAACAAAAATTCTAAATTATTGGCAAAAGCGGTGAGGGATAAAAAGAATAAAGGCCAGGTAGGAGTATTGGTAGATGAGAAGGGGAAGAGATGTAATAAAAGGAAAGAGAAAGCAGAAATAATAGAGGCCTTTTATAAAGAACTATACTCAAAGAAGCAGGTAAATTTGAACAAATTGGAGGATTATTTTTAAAAGTATAACACATTATTAATAACAGATGAGCACAGAAATAGGATGGAGGAACAAATATCGGTAAAAGAAATTGAGGATGTAATCAATAAATTAAAATTGGATAAAGCACCAGGAGAAGATGGGCTTCCTGCTGAATTTTATAAGGATTTCAAGCACTGGATTGTTCCGAGATTACATAAGTTATTTAATGGGATCTTAGAGGGAGAACCAACACCGGAATCTTGGAATAGATCTATTATCGCACTGATCCCTAAGCCAGGTAAGGATTTACAGAAAATAGAATCATATAGGCCGATATCCCTAATCAACCAAGACGCTAAAATTTTTTCCACAATAATGGTGACTAGGCTAAATAGTTTCATAGCCAAATACATAAGAGATGATCAAGCAGGGTTCGTAAAGGGCAGGTATATGTCAGATCTTACAAGGAGGGTAGTGGATTTATTGGATATAGCCGAAAAGCAAAAGGATAAAGCAGGTTTTTTAGCCTTGGATATCTTTAAAGCATTTGATTCTTTGCAATGGGTAACAATACATGAGGTAATCAAACTATATGGATTTGGAGACAAATTCCAAAAAGTTATTAAGAACTTGTATAAACAGGGGATAGCGATAGTGAAATTCAATGATAGTTATACAGGAGAAATAAAATTGGAGGCTGGAACTCGGCAGGGATGCCCTTTGTCTCCTACATTATTTGTATTGGCTATGGAACTAGTGAATCTAATTCGGCAAGATAAAGAAATATCTGGAATTGAAGGGCATAAAATAAGTTTATATGCCGATGATACACTAATTACAATTAAACAACCAATACAAGCAATACCAAAGATTAATAAACATTTGAAAATTTTTGAGGAAATGACAGGTTTAAGAGTGAACTGGGATAAATCCGAGATGATCTTAGTCAATGGGAGTAAGAAGGATGAAGAAGAAATAAAGCAAAAATTTAATATTCAAATCCCGAACAAATTAAGATATTTAGGGCTAATACTTGCTAGAAAAACTGGGGAACTTAAGGAACTGAACTATGGAAAACAAATGAAAGAGATAGACAAAAAAATATTACAGTACAACAAGCTGAATTTATCGTGGTTTGGCAGGGTTGCAATGTGTAAAATGATGCTGTTACCTAAATTAAATTTCTTATTTGATGCCCTGCCAATAAAACATACAGAAAAAGAATTGGAAAAATATCAAAACACTATAAATAGATTCTGCAATGGGAAACGAAAAGCTAGGATACCTAAGATTCTGTGGTATATATCGCAAAAAGAAGGGGGACTGGGTATTCCGAATATTAGCAAGTATTATAGAGCCTTTCAATTACGAAATGTTATCAAATTACTAATTAGAGAAGAGCCAATATGGGGAAAATTAGAATCAAAAGAGTTTTTTAGGAAAGGAAAAGCATTCTTTTTATGTGGGGATAAGGATAAAAAAATGAGAATTCAGGGTAAGATGATAAGAGCAACAATAGAGGAATGGAATAAAGCAAGAAAGGATCTTATTCCAGGGATCTCAATGGTTACAGAATTAGAAGATTTTAATAATTTTCCGATGAAAATAGACGGTAGGATTAAGGATATCTTAACAGATAATGGAGTCTCTTTGTTGAAAGATTGGATCAAAACTTGCAGGGATTTAGAGAGGAGAAAGGAGCTTTATCGGCAACTGGAGCTGGACTGGTTTAAAATCCTCCAGATGAATAATTGGAATAAGAATTTTTTTTTGGAAATGGGATCAGACAGGGAGCTTACAGAATTTGAAACATTGCTGGTCAAATTAAGAGAAGGAGACATGTTGGAGTCCAGCTCCGTCGGGTAGTGCAGGAAGAAGGGGAGACTGCGCAGTCTGATATCTGAGGCTTTACATCAATCTAGTCCTGACCCTGAGGACAGAACTGCGACTGACTGACTGACTGCCCCTTAGCCAGTCACCTTTTATTGATAACCCAATTGTCATATCACATGATGCAGTACGTAAGCAAAAAGTACATTGGCAATGCAGTACGTAAGCAAAAAGTACATTGGCAAGCACCCAATCATCTTACATCATGATTTCCCTATATGGTTTAGCCGTTCTGCCTTTCGTTCCTTTACGCAAGCGATAGATTGACATATGCTAGTTATAGAATAACAGGAAATGCGCAGTTAATAACCTTTTGGTACAGTCATATAACAGGGTTCATATGAGTATGCATGGAACTTTCCGTTATCTTGTATGCGTAACTTATTATCTCGAGCAAAGCTGGACTTCGCCTGTCCCCTGTCATAGCACATCTACTGAGGCATCTAAGGTCCGGCAGAGGACAAAGCTATTCATTAACTAATACATGGCAGTGAGTGAAGTTCAGGTAATGTTTGCTATGCTTGGCGTAGCTAAGTGTATACATAATCAGCAATTGTAAGATCCCATGCTTCTAGGGGATCTCCACATCTCAACTCTTTTTATTTAATACTTTGAGTGAGATCGCGCCACCTGTATACAGTCCCTTGCCTTAGGTACACCTCGTCTTCAAAGTCAGAGTCCACAGCAAGTGGTATAGTCTCGTACTCTGGCTCAACAAGTGGTATAGACTGGTACTCTGACTCCTCTGCAAGTGAAGGAGGCTGGTACTGTAGCTGATAAATCTGCCGTCTGGTCAGTCCTTCAGACTGACGGGGCAGGCAATGGCCTGGCCTGCAGATAGCCATGAGGCTGGGGGCACATTGGAGGAGACAGCAGATCAAAATGCATAAGACGAGAAATGCAACTGCACTTATACACATAGTTCTAAGCCAACCTAAGTCTGGAAACCAGGACCACAATGCCTTCCACCAAGAGGGAAGGGGATCCTGTTGAATGTGTTTAACTATATCCTGCAATGCATCCAGCTGGTTTTGAATCTTGTTGGAATTGTCCGTCAAATTAAAACAACACATATTGCGCACACTTTCACAACCCTGATGGTGCAGTAGAAGCAAATAATCGATTGCCGCACGGTTGTCAAGAACCGCGTGTCGTAGTTCGATCTGTTCCCGGTTAAGCAAGCTAATAGCTTTTGATGTGTGATTAATAGCCTTTACAAAAGCACAGGCAAGTTTCCCCATTTGTTTGCTATTCCCCACTGCCAGCCCCGGGACCCCGAAAAGACTGACCCCAAGCGCCACTGCTTCCGCAACAGACTGGAGGCTAACGTCACTGTCACAATCTGCTGGGAGCATTAGATTCGGGATGTCCCGTCGCTTACGGGAGGGGCCGGGATTAGCCACAGACGACTCAAGAACAGAGCGTTTGGGCAACACTGCAGTCAGGCGGCTAAGGCAGCAGGTGACGTCGGACAGATTAGCGGGAATATAATTAAAGGTTCGGTCGCCGCACGACCAAAACCATCCAGTCGGCAAGAGAATGTGAGCCTTGTTGTAAGACACCATTTCGGTCCCATTGGCCGAACACTGGAAATCGTCTGAGTTGATTCTGGAGCATCTGGGCTGGTTACAATTAACAATTCTAGCACATTTTGTGGTATTACCGGCCGCTGTGAGTGGAGTGTATAATGAGACCGCGTCTACCGGGAGCTTTTGGACTGCTCGACCCCATTTGGAGCTAGAACGATAGGGTGTGGCTGAGTTAAACCCAAAAAGAGGTGGCCCCTCCCCGGGAGATTGAGCATCGGGAGTATAACATACAGGAAGCAAACATGTACTGAGCAAATGATAAGAATGTATACTGTCCTTTAAGCAGAAGTCTGTTTGGTTGATGGCTTTGGCGAGACGATACCAGATGTTGTAGTCAAGGCGTTGAGACAGGTTATCTGCAAAAAGAGTCTCATCGGAAAAGTTCTCTGTAGTATTAACAGCGGCCTTGAGGTGCACGCTTGCCATTAGTCGTCGTCCGAGGGCGCTGGAAAGGTTTATGCAGAGTGCCCTGATCGGCCCGGACCTCGAGTTACCAGGGGATTTAAGCCGTACGATGAGTTCTTCACGAGAGCACCCAGTACTCTGGTTGCGGTACTCGACCTTTCCGATGTTGGACCAGCGGATACGCGTGATCACCGGTATATGCCGAGGGCATTGGCAGAGATGATTAAGGTACCACACGGCCTGGGGTTGACTCTCAATCATGCTCAGGCAAAGGCAGCCGAAGAACAGCATCATCATCCACGGTCTTCCCTGCCGATCCAGCTCGGTATGGACGGACACAGCGCGCCGGAACCCAGATGACGCCATCGTCGCAGGCAACAGCTGCGTAGCCACGCCCCCAAGAGAGAAGAGGAACCGGTCCCTTCCAAGCCGGATCGGGTAGTTGTCTATAGGTGACCAGTGGCCGAGCCAGATGCTCTTCTCTCCTGAAATGCAAGTCAACAGGAGGGTGCGCCCTATTGTGAGGAATAAACAGAAAGTTAAGAGAGAATAACACTTTAGCTACAACCATGGGGACTTCCGCTGCAGGGACCCTGGAGTCGGCAAGCTGTTTGGTAAGAAGCGTTTTAAAAGTCAGATGAGCTCTTTCAACGATGGCCTGTCCTGTTGAGTTGTACGGTATGCCTTGTTTATGCTTAACATTCCACTGTTTACAAAAATCTTTGAATGAGCTTGAGCAATAGGCTGGGCCATTGTCCGTTTTTATGGCCTGCGGCCTTCCCATGACCGCAAATGTCCGGATGCAGTGCTGGATAACATGTTTGGCTGTTTCCCCCCGCATTGGCGTAGCCCAGATAAACCCTGAGAAGGTGTCCACACAAACATGTAGTTTGGGGAGGGGGGAAAGCAGGGGTACTTGCGTGACATCCATTTGCCACAGCTGGTTGGCTTCCGTCCCTCGAGGGTTGACGGCGTCGAAGGGGAAATGTATTGGGGACCTCGTGCAGGAGGGGCAGCTGGAAATAATATCCTGAGCCTGAGACATAGGAATAGAAAATTGTTTATGTAGATTTTTCGCGGATTGGTGAAAGGCCTGATGACTGGCCACAGGGTCATCAAATAATGGAAAGGACTCCTTATTTGTCTTTAGTGCAGCATCTGCCCTGGCATTCCCTTCCACTAGGTAGCCAGGGAGATTAGAATGTGAGCGAAGGTGGGCAACAAAAAACCTGGTGCGGCGAGACACCAATGCTGTCTGGAGCTGCTGGAACAGTGTAAATAAGGCTGAGTCCAAGGAGGGGGACAGATAGGCATCAGAGAGGGTAAAAAGCAGGCGATATACATACTGCGTATCCACAATTAAATTGAATGGTGTTTCCGGGAAGGTATGGAAGGCAAGTATGACTGCAGCCAATTCCGACCTTTGTGCAGAGGTTTGGTCATCCGTAAAAAGAACCTTCCATTCACCCCCTACCTCCTGCCAGGTCAGAACACCGCGCTCTGGAGACCCATCTGTGAATAAAGTGAGAGCGTTATGCAAGGGTATGGTGGACAAAGCTGTGGAGAGAGTATAAGAGATTTGCTTCAGTAGAGTAATCCTCTTGTCTTTCGGTGGGTTGTGGCGGATGGGGCCCTGGAAGTCCGCCATGGCGACCTGAAAGGCTTCCGAATGTTGATACAGGGCCACAACCTGCTCTTGAGAGAAAGGAAGGCAAAGATAGTCAATGTCAAACCCTGTAAGTTGTACTGCCCTACCCCTGCATTTCAAAAGTAAGTCTGATACTGCCTCCGGGAATGAGTAAATATTTTTGTGAGGGGTATGCGACAGGTGAAGCCACTCTACAATGGCGATACGCTGTTTGTCCTGTGGAACAAAGAGGACAGCCGTTGGGACCTTTGGGGTGGCTAAAATGGCACAGGCTAGACTGTGTACTCCTGGAGGCATCCGGTCGACGGAGACTTGACGTAAGCGGTCGTTGATAAGGCTTATAGTCGCTTTCATCTCTGGAGTGCAGGGGATGACATCCGCGGGTGCCGTACAACCCACCAAGGCTGAAAACAAAGGTGACAGATCTGCAGTACTAAGTGCCAAAAAAGGTCTAGCCCAGTTAATGTTTCCTAGAAGTTGTTGTAACTGCACCAGGGTGAATTTTTCTGGGGTTTTCAGGACTGGCATGACCGGAATAGACGCCGTAGTTGACAATTTATGTCCCAGGTATTTGTATGGTGGCATACATTGAACCTTTTCCGGGGCAATTATGAGCCCATATGTTTGTAAGATGGTGGCCAGGGCCGTAAGGTGGTCGTTGGACAGTTGTTTATCATGCAGAAGGATATCATCCATATAGTGATACGCAGTGATTGAGGGGTATTTTTCCCGAAAGGGCTGGAGTGCCTGGTCCACAAACACCTGGCAAAGCGTGGGGGAGTTGGCCATTCCTTGAGGGAGGACTTTCCAAGCGAAACGCCGCGTGGGGCGATTGTTATTGTACACTGGTAGGGTAAAGGCGAACTTTTCCCGGTCCTGCAGGGCCAAGGGTATGGTGTAAAAGCAATCCTTTAAGTCTATGACCATCACCTGATGATCTCGGGGTATCATGTTGGCGTTAGGGAGACCACATTGCAAGGGACCCATAGGGTAAATCTGTTCATTGACCTTTCGCAGGTCATGCAATAGTCTCCACTTGCCAGACTTCCTTTTGATAACAAATATAGGAGAGTTCCATGGGCTGGTAGTAGGTTCTATATGCCCTGCTTCCAATTGCTCCTGAACTAGGGCCTCCGCCGCGCGGAGCTTTTCTTTCACCAGCGGCCACTGATCCACCCAAACCGGAGGACCCTCCCTCCATTTGAGAGGGAGAGCGTACAGTGGCGCTGCCGGAGAGGCCCTTACTAAAAATTTGTCTGTATGGTGCAGCCTGCCTGAGACAGGATATCCCTCCCCCACAGAGTTATCGGGAGGTTGAGAACAAGCGGGTGAGTGGAAACCACAGTCCCGGAAGCTGACTCAAAGATGATAGGGTGCACACTTTGTCGGGCTGGCTCATATCCTCCCACCCCCAGCACATCATGGGTTGCTCTGGTGGGCCATTGTGGGGGCCAGACTTTGGCCGCGATTACCGTCACGTCCGCACCAGTGTCCACCATTCCCGTGATGGGGCGCCCGCCCATCTGTAATGTCATCTGGGGGCGGTCGGGCGAGACCCTGATGACGGCCATAGCAAGATAGTCCGGCAGGTCATAATCAAGGGGAATGCATTTGTCTGGTATTAGGAAGAGACGTGCCACCTCTTGGCCTTTTAGCAGCTTGGTCGGTGCAGCGACATCAGCTAGCAAAACCAGAGGCTCGCCGGGGTCCAGTTCTAATGGGTAAATGCCGGCCATAATGTGAATTGTTGATGGCAAAAGATCCTGTCGCGGCAGTACAAGACCCATCATGAAGGGAGGGAAAGGGCCTTGGCAGGACGTCTCTATGGGCATTGTGGACCAGGGGACTTTGTAGTCTACGTCCTCCGCTGTGAAAAGCGGTGAGCCGGTAGGTGGATCGCCCTGCCCTATTGTTTGTTCCGGGCCTGGGCGCGGCCCGGAAACCAGTTTCCCGACTGTTGCTTGTCTTCACCCCCGTTATCCCGACCCGCCGCCGCCGAACGACACTGGTTGGCCCAATGGTACCCTTTGTGGCATAGGGGACATTTCTTGGAGGGGCGGGATTCTTGCTTTGGGGTAGAACGGCACTGGGCTTTAAAATGTCCCTCCTTTCCGCAACCAAAGCACTTTTTTCCTTGAGCCGGATTATTGTGGACCTGCACAGCTGCAGCCAGCAATTGAGCCTTATGGCTGTGGGTGCCTACATTTTGACAAACTCTTAACATGTCGGCTAGATTTGTTTCTGGTCGGGTGTAAATGGCGGTGAGGGCACTTTTGCAGTCCTCGTTGGCGTTTTCGAACGCCAATTGCTTGAGCAACATCTCTCTGGCAGCGGCATTTTCTATTTGTCGGGTTAGTGCCACAATTAGGCGATTTACAAACTCAGTGTACTGCTCTTTCGCCCCCTGACGAATTGCCGCAAACCCAGCTATGGAGGCACTGCCTCGCGCCGGCACCCTGGACCAAGCTTGTACTACTATATCTGCCAGTGTGGTAAGTTGACCATCTGTGAGAGTAATTTGCCGAGTTGTAGCAGCAAACTGGCCCTCGCCCATCAGCATCTCCACTGTCGTCCCAGGGTGGTTCCTTTGATGTAGTAAGGCTAATTCTCGCCACTCCTGGAGGCAGATAAGGGCTTCAGCCGGGGGCAAGAGAGCCCTGATAAGCTGCCGCCAATCCTGGGGTAGAAGTCTATGTACTCTAATTGCTTCTAACATGGCTCGAGTGAACGGTGCCTCCGGCCCGTATTGAGCAACACTGATCTTTAGTTCCTTTAGGATTTTGAAAGCTAAGGACACATATTCATCAGGAGTGCCGGGATCATCTTCAGTGCCGGGCCTACCGCGGACAACTGGGAAGGCCATGGTGCCGGTTCCCGGGCCCTCTAACATAACCTCAGCCAGAACCGAGGAGAACGCCGAATGGCTACGCTCCTTCTCCGGTTTGGTGTTCTGTTGCACGAGGCTAAGCGGCTGTTTGACCGACTTTAGATCAGGGTACAAGGAGTTACAGTCCGGGGGGTCTGGCGGTTCTCTGGGAGTCGCCCCGTCGTCCTCCGTATATGGCGGTGGCGCAGTAGCGACCACCGTCGTAGCAGCTGGAGGGAGAACCTGTGGCAGTCCAGGGATGGAGGTCTGAGCCAACAGGATGTTCTTCGGGGTGAGACTCTGGAGACACACACGGACTTTACACCAAGTGTGTTGCACTGGGACGGGCACCCTGGGATGGTCCTGGAAGGTTGTCCCTATCTTATCCCATGCTTTTAGGTCCAAAGATCCGTGCTCCGGAAACCAGCAACAAAGATCATTAATAGTCCGGACCAAGTCTTCGACCTCTGCTTGAGTGGCCTTGTGGCCGTTTTTGGTAAGCAAAAAGAGGAGGTCGTTGCAGAACTTTAGTTGCGGAGCAGAGAGGGAATTCCCCATGTCTGCATGTAGTGTGTCCTAAGTGTTCTGACTTGACAGTTCGACTCACCCGGGATTCCGTGTCTGGAATGCGGAAGGAGCGCTCTTGACCGTTCAGGTCGGGGGGCGAGAGAAGCTGTCGTCAGGGAGCGATCACCGCTGTCGTCTGGGAGCGTTTGCCGCTGACTGGAGGGCCTTATTCGGGTCCCTGTTCCGGGCGCCACTTGTTGGAGTCCAGCTCCGTCGGGTAGTGCAGGAAGAAGGGGAGACTGCGCAGTCTGATATCTGAGGCTTTACATCAATCTAGTCCTGACCCTGAGGACAGAACTGCGACTGACTGACTGACTGCCCCTTAGCCAGTCACCTTTTATTGATAACCCAATTGTCATATCACATGATGCAGTACGTAAGCAAAAAGTACATTGGCAATGCAGTACGTAAGCAAAAAGTACATTGGCAAGCACCCAATCATCTTACATCATGATTTCCCTATATGGTTTAGCCGTTCTGCCTTTCGTTCCTTTACGCAAGCGATAGATTGACATATGCTAGTTATAGAATAACAGGAAATGCGCAGTTAATAACCTTTTGGTACAGTCATATAACAGGGTTCATATGAGTATGCATGGAACTTTCCGTTATCTTGTATGCGTAACTTATTATCTCGAGCAAAGCTGGACTTCGCCTGTCCCCTGTCATAGCACATCTACTGAGGCATCTAAGGTCCGGCAGAGGACAAAGCTATTCATTAACTAATACATGGCAGTGAGTGAAGTTCAGGTAATGTTTGCTATGCTTGGCGTAGCTAAGTGTATACATAATCAGCAATTGTAAGATCCCATGCTTCTAGGGGATCTCCACAGAGACATAGGATTAAAAGGGATAGTTAGTCAAATATATAAGATTTTAAACAAAGGGGGAAAGGCTCAACAAGTATTGAAAGATAGTTGGGAACAGGAATTGAACACAATAATTACCGAGAAAACATGGGGAAAAATGTGGAGAAGACGTATTATGAGATCTATGTCGGTAAGAGTGAAGGAACATAATTACAAACTAATTTGGAGATGGTATAGAACCCCAGTAAGACTGCATCTAATGTACAAAGAGGTGAGCGAGGAATGTTGGAGATGTAAAAAAGCTAGAGGCACATATGAGCATATGTGGTGGTCTTGTGAGGTTTTGAAGGATTTTTGGGGAAAAATTGAGGTTGAAATCAAGAATATATTGGATACACAGGTTGAACTGGGGTCAAATACAGTCTTGTTAACTGAGTTGGGTAAATATAAAATGAGTGAGGATAACAATGAATTGATTGCGATAATGTTATCGGCGGCCAGACAATGTATAGCGAGAAATTGGAAAAATAATGAAAATTTACAAAAAAGGGACTGGTATAAGGAAATGTGGGATTTGGCACTAAATGAAAAGCTCACCTGGGAGATAAATTTTAAAAAGGGTAAAGTAACTGGTAATAGTTTCTGGAGGATTTGGAAACCCTTCATTGAATATGTAATGGTCAAGAATAAAGGCATACCCCCTGTATCTGAGCAAAATGATTTTTGGAAAACATAAGCAAACATAAATCCCTGGACAATGTATATATCACAAGGGTGGTTCTAAAGATAAAAAGGATAATAGAGTTAGAGAACAACATATATTGGTCATGAGGTGATAGCTGGAGATATAGTTAGTAGTTAGAAGTTTTAACTTTTGGTATATAACGAGGCATTAATGTTTGTTTGATGATATCAATGTAATACTGTTAATTATGTGAATATCTATCTCCTCTCTTGATTTTTCTCTTATTATATTTTAGAGCTATGTAATCTTATTTGTCTTATGTATTTTTTTTTGATTTGTAATATTATACATACCTAATAAAATAAAAAATAAATAAAAATAAATAAAAATAAATCATTGGTTAATAAAATCATGTTTGCCTCATGTAACATGCGTGATCAGTAAGCTGAACTAGAAAGCATTCCCACAGGCATTCAAACATTGTAGCTATATTAGCTAGTAACTACAATAAGCAGGACAATGGCTCTTGTATGAAGCTAGCTTGTACTGGTTCTCAGAGGATAATCAGGGCCAACAATTATGGAAGATAAAGCAAGACAACTTTAGGAGAGCTTTCCCTTGACCAAGCTTATCTCATCCACCCAACCTTCATTCTCTGATCCCATCAAACACCAAACACCTGAAGAACCAAAGGTTAGCAACCCCTATTTTAAAATGTCCTTCGAAAGACAACTTGAATTAGACTCTTGAAGCACACCTATTGAAATTAATAGTATTTAAGTTTGGTATTGTAACTAATCTCTCAGAGATTTTAATACATCTAGTATAGATATGATGAATTCTGGATCTAGCCCCAGAATTGGTAACTGGAAGATATGGAAACTTATGTCCTGTCACTTCTGTTAATGATAGGATGTTCTGCTTTCATGTCATTTCCAAGATGGTTTAACCTTATCACCCTTGAGGCAGATCTTGCCACATTGTGCTACTCTCTAAGAAAAGCTCAAATTTTCCTGAAGACAGTACTGCAACCCTGTAATTTAGAAATTCTTGGTTATGCAACAGGACCACAATGAAGAAATCTAGTTCTTCCAATGTTGCTCTTTAAAAAATTATCTCCCTATGCAGAGCTTGAGAAAAGCCATTTCTGTGAAATATTTGAGGAAGTCATTTCCTCTACCTTTCCTAGAGAATGGTACACTTGAAAGGTACATTCAAGTAGAAAGCGTTGGCATGAGTGCACCAGCACTCACATATCATTTCTGTCTTCGTAAATGAGGATGGAAACTTTTTACCTATTTTTCTTTCTGATGGGAAAAAGGAAGGAGTGTAAATAAATCTGGCGTAATAATGGGCATTACCTAAAAGCATCTTTTCTTGTGTAAATGATGCATTCCTATAACTCAAATTTGAATAATGTTTGAAGTCGAAGGCCTGTTTTGCATTTTATCAGTGTTGGCTGTTAGAATGTTCCTTACCCTGTCTCACATTTTTTTGTGCTTAGAGCAAGGACAACAGACCAACTTTCTTCAGAGTGAAATTTAAAAATATCATCCTGATGAAATGTATGAAAGAAAAAATGGGTTTTGAGAGAGAGAGAAACTGTCTCCAGAGGTAAAGAAAGTAGAGGATAAATTGAAGGGTTACAAAAATACCCTGCTTGGCGCTGCAGAAGGACTATGCAGAAACATGAAAACATAAAGTTGTCATGGGTCCAAATACACTGTATGGTGATGCGAAGAGGTCAAAGAAGCAGTAAAGCTGAAGAATTATACAAATGTTGGATAAAACTGAGGAGGGGAAAAGAAAAGACTGTATAAACTATAGATTGCAATGTAGAGATATCAGCAGTACTGTATAATCAAAAAAGCAAAACAAGAATCCTGGGTATGCTTCAGAAAATTGTTAGCAAATAACATGTGAACAGCCCCACAAAATATTTTCAAGATAGTTAAAAGTATATGGAAAAGAGAGCATAATCATAACCTCACTGAACCAGTTAATGGGAAGAATGGAAGACCACGAATAGATTCCCCCAGAAGTTATTGAAAGGTGGAGAGAGCTGTAAAGAGTACCTCAATCCAATAGGAGACTGCCACAGTGAAACAACACAAGACTACAAAACAACAGCACTAGAACTGGACATATTAATTGAAAAAGTAGCAAGAGTCATTAAACAATCACCTAAACACAAAGCACCAGGAATTCCGACATAATAATCCAAGCAGCAGGGGAAAACAGCATCAAATGGCTACACTGAATCTTCAATTAGCATGGACACAATTAACTGCACCCACTGTTTGGCAAAGCTATGCAAACTTTTGTTTGCAAGGTGAGGTCTCTACTTCTGACTATGTTCCTCAGGTTTCTCATAGCTTGTCCCCCCAGAATCAGTCTCCTTTTTAATCCATGGCTGCAATTACCATCTGCAGTGATCTTTGATACTAGAAAAGTAACGCCTGTCACTGCTTCTACCTCTTCCCCATCTATTTTTCAGGGACTGATACAGTGATGGACAGCAACAGGTTTGCACCAGTTCACCAGAACCAATAGTAACTTTTCCCAGTGTCCTGGAGAACCGGTAGCGGCTTTTGGGGGGAACCACCACAGGGGCTTACCTTTTCGCTGGTTCCCCTACTGCACATGCACTCCAAGCGCTTGATGTGCATGCACACCTACAGCACTTGGCATGCATGGCGGCCTCCTTGCTGTCCTCCCAAGTGGGGAGGAGGAAGAGAAGCTGCTAGCCTGAAGCTCCCTATAGCCTGCTCCCCAGGGGAAGTGACTCACCTTTGGGTGTAGGGTGTGTGTGTGTATTTAATGTGTATTTAATGTGTATTTATGTTTTATGTGTAATTTTATGTGTACTTAATTTGTATGTATGTGTTTTTATGTCTATTTAATGTGTATTTATTTTTAATGTGTATTTTTATGTTTTTTATGAGTATTTAATTTGTATTTCCATGTGTTTTTATGTCTATTTAATGTGTATTTATTTTAGTGTGTATTTTATGTGTATTTTTATGTATTTTTATGTCTATTTAATTTGTATTTTTATGCGTACTTATTTTTATGTTTTTTTTACATTGGCTCCACCCACATCATTGGCTCCGCCCATGACATCATGGTGTTGGCTCCGCCCATGACATCATGGTGTTGGCTCCGCCCATGACATCATGATGTTGACTCTGCCCACAATGTTGGCTCCGCCCACAGTGTGGTAGTAAAAAATTTTTTTGCTGCCCACCACTGGACTGATAGGGCCTGTTGCCATTATCTTGGTTTTCTTGATGCTTAAACCAGCTTTTGCACTTTCCTCTTTCCACCTAAGCAGGTTGTATGATAATTGGATTGCTACATTGTATTGTTCAATTTATTGCTACATTGTATTGCTCGATTGTATCATCATGTTGTTTGCTTGTATTGTATTGCTCGCTACTGTATTGCTACATTGGATTGCTCATCCCATTGCATTGTTGTTTTCTATCGTTATATTTTACTGTATTATATTGTATTATATTGTTGATTGTTTTGTTGTTGTGAGCCGCCCTGAATCGGTTTTTACCAGTGATGGGATGTCAAAAATTCTACTACCACGCCATGACGTCATGGACATCATGGGCGTGGCCAATGTCATGACGTCATGACGTCATGGGCGGAGCCAACGTCATGACATCATGACGTTGTGGGCAAGGCCAAAAATAAAATAAAAATAAAAAAATAAACACGCACACAGACCCGTAAATAACCTAAAAGAAATAAAATAAAGAAATAAATAAAATAAATATTAAATAAAAGTACAACCACCCACTCAAAACACAAATAAATCACCCACCCACCCTAAATATAAAAGCCTCACTTACCTTCCTTGGCGCCGATGAACCTCCATGTGGCCCGGGGCCACCCGGCAAGACACACTGCCCCCGACTGCGGCCGTTTCCTCCTACAAAGGCCGCGGCCGGCCCTGCAGCCGCTGGCCACGGCCGCCACAGCCGCCTGCAGCCCCTGGCCGGCCACCGAGTTCCCACGGGCACGTTGGCACCCGCGCTGCGCCCTCCTAGGGACTTGGGCCCGACAAACCCCCATGCCCTGGGTAAGCCCGGCGGGGCTCGCCACCGCCGCATCCTCCTCCGCCGGGCGCCTGCAGCTTCCTCAGGCCGGTGCCTTTTCGGCCCGGCTCTGGCTGCGGCCCCGGGCGGCCAGGGCCCGCGGGGGCCGGGCAGCAGTGGGTATGGTGGCGGCTCCAGCCACGACCAGGCCCTGGCCGCCCGGGGCCGCAGCCAGAGCCAGGCCAAAAAGGCACCGGCCCGAGGAAGCTGCAGGCGCCCGGCGGAGGAGGATGCGGCGGTGGCAAGCCCTACCGGGCTTACCCAGGGCATGGGGGTTTGTTGGGCCCAAGTCCCTAGGAGGGCGCGGCACGGGCGGACGGCTCGAGCAGGCACCAATGTGCCCGTGGGAGCTCGGTGGCCGGCTAGGGGAGGTGCCCTTCTCTTAGGGCTGCCGCTGCTGCTGCCGGAGCCACTCTAAAAAGGGGCAGCTCCAGCTTCGGAAGAATTTTTTTAAAAAAATTGGAGCCATTTGGCTCCAATTTAGTGCGCATGACCAGAAACTCAATTTGACGCATGTGCAATGCGTCAGATTGAGTTTCTGCGCATGCGCAGTCAATTGGAGCCATTTTTGCTCCAATTTTTTTAAAAAAAATTCTTTCGGTGAGGCGTCCGGAACCGGACGCCTCAAAAATGGGTTACCCTCTTGGAGAACCCTCCGGGATTGGTCCTACCGGTTCCAGGGAACCGTCTGGAACCGGGGACATCCCATCACTGGTTTTTACCGATTATCTAGAAAAGAAAAATAACATCTTGAATGTGTGGTATTTCACTCTGATACCTCAGTCTTCAAGGTGGACATCAGCTTACTGGGTCTTGCATATGCTTTTTCACTGAGCACTTAGATTTCAATTTGGAACACAGGATATCCTAAAGCTGTACACTCTTTAACTCCAATTCTGAATCTAAGGCTTTAGCAGATGCCAAATTACAATGTCACTTGTATTACTTCTCCCTTTCAAAATGGGTGTGAGTTTTTGCTGCTATTCAAACTTGAAATGCAAACCTATTACATGCCAAATGGCCTTACTTTTCTAAATTTATGTAAAGTATGATTGCATAATAATCACTCATCTTCAATTGCATAGCATTAAAAAAAAACCTCTATGCCAAGAATATTATCTTGTACCTTTTCAAGCATGTTTTTCTGTTGTTGTTTTATGCTGTCAAGTTGTTTCTGTTTTATGATAACTGTAGGAATCCTGTCATTCAAACTCTTCCTCGGGGTCAAGCAAACTCAGTGACATGGCTTCTTTTTATCAAGTCAATCCTCTTTGTGGTAGCTCACTCACTTTTCCTGCTGCCTTCAACTTTTGTTAGCAATTGTGTTCTTTCCAGTGACTCTCCTTTCACAGACGTCCAAAGTGCAGTAGTCCCAGTTTAATGAAATTTCCTTCTAATGAGAGTTTAAAGATTATTTGAGCTAGATCAGGGATTCTCAACCTTCAGCCTGTGGGCTGAATCTACCTTATAGCACCATTTGATCCAGCCCATGGCCTTACTCCCGCTGCCCCTGCCACCCCCATCACTCTTTGTCACTCTGCCTGGCTTGGTGTGTCCCTAATGTTGTTCCATAGCAGGGCAAATGTTGTAAGAAGGCTTACAACATCAGCCCTGCTACAGATTGGCATTATAGACATGCCAAGCCAGGTGGAAGAGGAAAGGGCAGTTGCAGCAGAAGTGGCAGACACACTTGGCTGTTCATGTCCTTCCCAGGTGCCACTCTGGCTGAGTGTGGGCAAGGACAGTCAGGACCCCTCCATCATGCACGGCAGGCCGGTAAGCAGGGAAGTGGTGGCAGTGGCATGTGGGGGAGTGTTTGCAGGCCAGACTGGTACTGTGTGTGGCAGTGTTGGAGGTGGCAGTAGCGGCGGCATCAGCAGCATAGGGGGAGGAAATGGTGGGGACTCATTGTGGTCCCACTGCCACTGCCAAAGACTGGGGACACCAGTCTGGTCCACCAACAGTCTGAGGGGATGTGATCTGGCCCCTGGCTTTAAAAGATTGAGAACCTCTTATCTAGATAGCCCAGTGATTATCTTTTTGGCTGTCCATGTTATCCACAAAACTCTCTTCCAACGGTACATTTCAAATGAGCCATTTTCTCCCTCTAACAGGAAATTGGAAATAATTTTGGCCTAAGACTCCAGTGAAATATCCTTATGAGAGAATCAGGTATGTCTTTAATAACTTTGAAGTGCAAGGTAAAGATAAAGGTCTCCCTCATTTGAAAGCCAGTCATGTCCGACTATAGAGGGTGATGCTCATCTCCATTTACAAAGAAGGAGCCAATTCTGTCTGCATCTACAACTATTTCTTTGGTCATATGACAAGCTGCTACCTTTCCCACTAATTTGGGGCCTATTTATCTACTTGCAATTTCTTGCTTTTGAACTGCAAGGATGGCAGCAGCTGGGACAGACAATGGGCACTCACTCCATCTCACAGCACTTAGTTCACAAACTGCTGAAATGGCGACCTTTCAGTTGTCAAGCTCAGCATTTTAACCACGGCCCCTTAAAGTGCAAAGAGAGTTATAAGTGTGTTGAAATGAGTACAAGCACCATACAGCATACTCTTGTTCATTATATTCTTATTTTATTATTATTGATGAGGAGCTGTTGGTTAATTTCCACAATTACACTTATGTTGAATGTATTCTTTACTAGTGAATCACCTTCAACAGTGCCTCCATACAGTTATGCAAAATAATTATTTTTTTATCTTTTTAAAAAATTGTTAATCTCTTTTTAAATTGTTTATTTCATTTTCATGCCATTATGCTTTCATTGTGTGGTAGTAAGGTTCATTCTTATATGCATTGTGAAGGAATTAATTGATAGGAATTTCTTAGGGATTCAGATAATTCATCTGTCCATTACATTCTGTTCCTGTAAATTGCTTCCAGTTTGTGAAGACACTATAAATTAGTGAATCATCACCACCCCCAAGTTTGGCCACTATCATTCTTGTTGAGGTATTTCAAAAAGAAGCCTGTGGCTTCATTTATTGTGTTAAAATATTTGCAATGCATATTTGACCTGTCATGAACTGATCCGAAAGTGCCTAAATAGATTTGTTCTCACGTTTCTTCAAATACTGTACTCTTATTTCTATGTTTCTGGATTATGACCTTGGTTTGGGAAAAGACACTGTACACTGTCATTAACCAGTTTGCAGACAAAGCTCCCACCAATGTCTTGCTTGCTTGCCTTCCCACCTTTCTTCTGGAAGCTAAACTGAGGAATACATGGTAGCAGTAAAGACTATATCCCCATAGTTTCCATCTGGCAGTAGTCTGACTTGCCGACATGTACCCACTTAGCTTGCCCAAATCTTAGTGCTGTTCTATTCAGAACATGCACAGTCACCCAAGTTAAGGTAGAAAATGAATTAGCAAACAAACACAACCAGCAGGCATTAAAATAAAACAGAAAGCAAGAGGAGGGAGAGAAAAATAAAACACAACTATACTTTGACCTACCAGTGATGGAGAACCTTTTAGAGACTGAGTGCCCAAACTCAGCAGGCTACCGTCAGTGCCACAGAGGGGCTGGGCGAACTCTGTGCTGAGAAGAGGGAGGAAGTACTCCCATTCGACTGCTGGGTAGAGGAGCGGGGCACACTCTGTGCTAGGGTGATGGTGTATGTGCCCACATAGAGGGCTCTGAGTGTCTCCTCTGACATGCGTGCCATAGGTTTGCCACCAGTGACCTACCCAATCGAAGCCCATATAAGGAGAGTGAGTTATTCATTCTAAATTCATATACACATTCACTCCTAAATATTAAAGAATCAGTGTAGTTACCTAAAAGCAGAAAAATTCTATGCTGCAGCTATTCTAAGAAGCAATGTATTATCCTTCTTTGGCCAAGCCTAGATACATAACAGTTGTTCAGCCAGGTAGCTGGGGAATAATAGAGTCTGGTGAGAGGTGATTCCCATAGCAAAATGGCTGGAGTTTCCAGGAAAAGTTTTGTCATCCATTGGGGAAAATTCTTTGATTTGTAAGTGCGCCTTAACTGACTCAAGCTTGTGTGAGCTCCTTTAGCCATTCTGTATGGTTTCTAGTAACATGCAAACATCCATGCGATACCTTGTTTTGACACTTTTGTCCAAATCTGGAACTCATCTGTAGTTGAAATATCTTTAGTTGCCTTTTTCAGGCACAGCCACACACAACTCCTGCATATTTGGCTGATATTTTTGACCATGATAACAACATTTGTACCTGCATGGAAACTGATTTTTGGCATGTTGAAGTGTAGCAAGCTCTTTAGAATCTGGGGCTTTAGACTCTTATGATTAATAGCAGGGTATCAGCATTAAATATAAACATGCAACGTTCTTGAAATGTTTTAAATAAATGCCAGCACACAGAAGTTAGCATTTCTTTGACAAGTATTAATTTTTGAATCCCCCCCAGTGTCAGTTACTAGCAAAAACTGACATAGCATTTCACTGTTGCCTACAGCTTGACATACTTCACCTTCTTGAATCACTCAAAATGTGAAGTTCTCATGTGACAAATAGCAATGCATTCTTTTCTCTATAATGTCAAGTACATTGTTCCTCCTTTCACTAACAGAAGAAGTTATATCAATTAATTCTAGATTTCACACACACACACACACACACACACACACACACACACACACACACACACACACACACACACACACACACACACACACACACACACACACACACACACACACACACACACACACAAAATCAAAAAGCACCTGGCAACATATATTAGGAAGAACAGTGTGGAGGGTAGAAGAGAAAAGAGGATGAAAACAAGTTTTTAGTCCTTAGCTAAATCTTGGATTTTTACATTCTAAATATGTTTCCTTATTTTACAAAATTAGGTTCAAGCAGATATGATCATAGTGTGTGGGTCACTTCATGGCAAGCTGGGATCCACCTTAAACAAATTCACACCAATGACATTTTTCCTGCTTCAGGAAAAAATGCATTCTCAGATATGAGTTACAATTGACGAGGACTTTTGCATAACTCCTTGCAAAACACTCTTATTACATCTACAGCTTATTACACCACTGGCTGCATTCAAACAGTGAACAAAATTCCTGCTTCCATGCGGGTGGACCTCCATTGCTGCCCATGGAGGTGAAGGTTTGAAGTTTCTTGGGACCCATGTGGTCCCTTCCGAAGGACCAAGGTATTACCCTTCTTAATATTTTCTAAAAATGTCATTGATTTAGAAGATTGTTTTGCAAAAA